>JADMNL010000023.1:354997500-355597500 GCA_016271365.2 Neoceratodus forsteri
AAACACTGAATTTGACGTCAGGTAGGGACCACTTGATCCACCAAGTCTGCCCATTTTTCCCTATCTACATTATTACCACAGACTGCTATTGATCTACAGCCCTTCCCACCCTTCCTATCCACTATGATTCCCTTGTGACTATTACATGCATTCTTGAGCCCCACCACTGTTTTAGCCCCCACTTCCTCCGCTGGAAGACTGTTCCAGGAATCCACTACTCTGATAGGTTACATGATACACAGCTCCAGATAGCTGCTCTCCTATGTTGCTTCCACTCTCCACATTGGAATCTACCATTTTATTTGCCTTTTTCCAAAGGAAACATTTTTGAACATTACATCTAGTGCCTGCTCTTACATGCCAGTCTCTGGATTAACATTTTGTCAGCATCACAATGGATGCAAAAATGAAGACTGTGCCACCAAAACATATGCCTCTGGCCACTCCTGATAAAGTCTCTAAGTGTCCCAAGGCCCAAACACCTTCAGCAGGCCGATCTACCACTGCGATGCCAGTGCCAATGGTGCTTTCAGAGGAAAGCTTCTTGCAAGGATTTGTCCCTTTTAAGGAGGCATTACAGGGGCTCACCACAGAAATTAGAGCTCTCCATACATCTGTGTAAGAACTGAACTGCAGGGTCGGGGACAATGAGGCACAAACTAGTTCTTTGGAAGACTGGCATGCAAGGATTGACCCTAACATTGCCACCCAAAGACAAAAAACTGCCTGTCTCAAAGCCAAGCTAGAGGACCTGGAGGGCAGGAGCCGAAGGAATAATGTCCTTGTCATCAGCCTCTCGGAGCACGCTGAGGGGTCCAATCATGTCCAATCATGTCTTGTTTGCCCCAAAACTGTGTGCCAAGCTGGTGAATCCATCTTCCAATGGGCCATCATACATAATTGAAAGAGCCCATCACTCCTTACGGCCCATACCCCCTGAAGGTTCTTCACTCCGACCCTTTTTTCAAGTTTCTTAACTATCTGGACAAGCAGCACCTCTTAAATAAAATTAAGGAACTCACAGATGTCTCCTGGGAGGGGGCACACTTAAGGATTGTACAGGATTTGCCAAGCTCTGTGAGGCAGAGGAGGGCTGCATACCACCCAACTGTAACCAACTGATAGAGGCTGGAATCTGCTTTAAAATGCTCTAACCTGCATATCTCCAGATACAGCATGAAAGCTCCCATAAAATATTTGAATCAGCGGATAGAGCAGCTGTGGAGACAAAGGTTCTGTTCCCTGAATTGTTTAAGGATCGTTGACATGGGGTGCTCGATTCTCTTGCAGAATTTTGCTGGGAATATCTTTGTTTTTTAATTCCTCCTTAAGAGGTTCTGCTACATATTTGATGTTTGGGATCTGTTCTATCAGTGACTCATGGCTCCAATTTCTACCCTAGTGCTTGCCTGGGTGACCCAAGGGCTCCTGATTATTTGTTTTTCTTGCAGGGCATTTTGAAGCTGAAGTGGCACGAGCTTGTGTTTGGTTGTGAGTGCCCCTCCTGTGTAGTCTTTCCTTTGGTACTTTCACTCTGTGTGTGTACCAGTGACATACAGTACATAATTACAACTCCCTGCAGTTTATTTTGGGAAGGCCAGAACAGATGTCAGATTCCTCTCACTTTCATTTCCAGATGGTCTTGATACATGGCAGTCATCACAGGGCTCTGGATCAATGTGTTCTCAACTTTAGGGCTCGACATGGGACATTAGTGAAGGTCCACCCGTGTTACTCACCAGAGAGCTCTATGGGATTTTCTGGAAGTTTCTCCGTAGACGTATGGAGGTTTCTATATTCACCTGCCTTCTCCATGTACTCTAATGTTGAGGGACATTTTCGGTTTATCCCTTGGATTCTAACTGCATAAAACCTGTTACAGCCTGTAAATCACCTTTTGGGACTAGGCTATAGACACTGGTGCTCCTTCAGTATTTAGCTTGACTCGTCAAGATCCATGTTACTGACTGCATATGTACTAGACTTGTCATCGGCTCAAATTACAGTTACTTTCATTCATTTTAAATGTGATGTTTACTCCTCTTTTTTTGGTTTGGTTCATTATGTTCTTTCACTGCTGTGCTGAGCCGGTTATACCTGTTAATTCTGACATCTGTAATTGCGTAGCACTCTGTTTACAGGAGCTATACACCAGGGAACATTTTTCGGCTATGGACTTGTGTTTCTTTTTTTTTTTTTTTTATTACTGTAAATACTGTATGTTATGTTTGGTATTCGGATATATACTGGATAATGTTGTTTTCCTTTTCATGAGGGAGTTTGCCTTCTAGATAATGTCAGTTTTGGGGGGTAATGGGGGGAATATAGCTGGATGAGCAGTGCATTCGTCATTCACCAGATGATTTATATGGGGCGGTCAATTGGGCCGGGAGTTTACTGGTTATTGGTTGCTGGGTTTTTGTGGGTTATTTAGCCAGGAAAGGTGGGGTAGGGTGGGAGGTGTGGGCTCTTTTTTTTTACCTTTCAGTAGATAGTGCCTGATTTTATTCTAGGATATTGGTTGGAGAAGGAGGGTTGTTAGCAGTCATTGTTCAATGTGCTTACACAACTGGATAAGAAATGTGATAATGCTTGAGTAACTTGATTACATTTCTGGATTTCCACCTCTCTATCCATGAGGATATACCAGCCTGTAGGGGTACGACGCAAGGAACCCTAGAGGAGGGTTCCCCCCCACAGTTGCCGGAAATGAATGCATTGGCTAAAGGTAGGTTAGGAAGAAGCCCAAAAAGAATACCCAAAATTTTTTGAGTATCGAAAAGGTGAGGATAATGGATGAATTCTATGGAGAGAAGGGCTAACTTCCTAAGCAGAGAGGGGAAAGCCGAGCCACCATCTGCCTCCATCCAACAGCGGAACCTAACTAACGAGAAGAAAATCACTAACTCTAACTAATATTATGACCATTGGCATGGAGGAGAGGACAAACCCCCTTTAAGGAGGAAACCCCTGGGGATCCAAGGCCTAGGTTGCCTTCCCTCCAGGCTGACAATGCTTGAATTGAGGATGTATATTTTTGAAAGAAAAGGTTCGGTAACTAGAGGGATATGAGTAGTGAGGATAATGATGGAATGCGGAAGATCCCTAAAAGAAAGCAAAGATCGAAGATGGAATGTGAGGCTGTGCACAGATCGAATGTGAACATGAGGCAAAATGAATACTTATGGTGATGATCGCTGCAGGAGGTCGGCAGGTCGATGAGGTAACATAAGATTGATAATAGGTATGATTGATTGAGTGAGGCAAAGAAGTAGGAATTGAGGTCGATAAGGCATGATTATGTGATGTGAACGATTAGATCCTGTTGTTGTGGTAAATGAGTAGCATCAGAGTCGATGATGGAATGCTCGAGGGAACGATGAAACTAGATAAACCTTGTTGAAACTAAGGAGGGTATGCTCGAGTAGTTAATGTAGGATAGTAGATCTAGAAGTAAGGATAGGAGGGAATAAATCCATTTATGAGTCAGAGCAGCAAGGGGTATCTAGATGTGATCATGAGGATATTCCATATGAGTCAATGAGGAGACCAATAATATTGTAGACTGGCTTGATGGAGCGATGCGTTTGATAGAGCGATGCAAGTAAGCAGACACTGAGGTTGAAGAGGCATTCTTGATTATGCGATGTAAACGATTAGACCCTGAACGATTATACCCGGAGGCTGTAGCCGATGAGGTAAAATGGTACTGAATGATAGGAATGTTAGAGTAAGTGATATGAATAAATGAGCTTAGAAGTGATGTTGAGTGAAAGATGACTGGAGTCATGAACTCGATATGACTGGAGTTATGAACTCCATGCATTCAGCAGGATAGCCACAGCTGATAGGTGGCGTAGGAATTATGATAGGTATACCCAAAAAGAATGTCGAGAGCAGGCAGAGAGTGGAGGGAAGCTCAGATAGCCAGAAGTGAACTGGAAGAGGAGGAGGAGGAGGAGAAGGGAAAGAACCAAAAATGAACTGTCACGAAGGAAGTACACCAACGAGGCACCCTGAAAGGAGGTAGAGTCCAAGGCCAATAAGGGAGATCTGGGACCGGGGCAATTCAGGTGAAGCGATTAAGGATCAAAACAGGATGAGGTACGATGAGGAGTGAGCAAAATTGGATGAAGAATTATGATGAGGGAATCAAAGAGCAGAGGGAAGCCATGATGGCTGGATCCTGAAGAACTGGTATGGAACTGGAAGAAGAGGAGATGGGAATGAACAGGAAAAGAACATGAACGAAGGTATCAGGCTCAATGGAGCAATAGTAACAATGATGCTCCTCGAAAGGAGACAGAAACCAAGGCAATGAAGGTGCATCAGGAACCAGAGGGTCAGCGATCCAGAGGGCAAGCAAAGGACGGCGATCGAGGGGAGTCAAATCGGATGAATTATGAGGAGGATGGAAGCCAAAAGCAGAAGAATCAACGACTGTCAAGATGAAAATAAGTGCTAGGCTGAGGAAGGGAACAGGAATGGATGAGGTACGATGAGTGATGGACGCCAGGAAGGCGGGTACTGGAGAGCGAGGTATGAAAGGATGAAGGACGATATGACTGGCAATATGGTAGCATAGGACCCATCTGATACGGGAGAAGAACTGCACAGGAATGAGTCGGATTAGGCGGCACATGAGTCAGGAGAGGCATGGCCAGACGGAGTAAGGGAACAGCGTAGACTGGGCAGCAAACCATGCTAAGGCATGCCTAGAGAGGGATTGAATAAGATGAACAGGTCAAGTCCAGGCATCACAGAGCTGAGGGCCGAAGGAAACGAAGGATCATGGACGAAGGGATCGACGACAGACTACATGGAGCAAGAAGGTTCCGCAAGGGGGCAGAAGGGTAAGCTGGATGAGGTGGCATGAAGGCTCGAATCGATGGAAGGTCAGATGGGGTCAGCCATGTGACCGAGTAGACTTCTCAAAAGGAGGCAGAGCCAGGAATGAATAGAGTGATGAGATGAAATAGGCTCCACGAAATGAGGTAGATTCGGAAATGAATGTGAAAGAAACATGAATTAAGGTGGATATCATCCGGCCAGCCCCTAGCAAGGGGCGATTGACAGGAAGGCATAGCCAGGAATGGAGACAGAGTTGAACGAATGTGATTGACACTGCAGGCTAGAGGGAGGCGGCCAAGACATATCGACGGAGTGATTGAAAGAGATGAGCAGGTTGAGGCGAGATATGGTAGAATGCGAGCAAATCAGACAATGAGTGAAACCGTGACTGGGTTAAATCCATAACGGCTGAAGACGGAATGTATCCAGGAAGGGAGGCTCGATGAGATACGAAATGGGTAATGAGTACTGGAGTCAGGGACCGGATACAGGGGCAGAAGGCCGCGGATTAATGAGGTGGCATGGGAGGTGTGATTGGCATGCCCAAAGAATCATCCAGTGCAGGGCAGGAAAATAGGAAACAGATGAGATACAATGATGAAGTGAAGCTCAGGGGTAGGTACAGGAAGGCGAAATATGAAACTACAAAGGACAAGGGAAGTTCAAATAGGTATCGGAGGACCCGACCGGTACACGGAGATCAAGACAGTTCGATGAAGCACTGGACATACGGGCAAGGAGCAGAACATGCAGAATGAATGAAGAAAAGAGACATGGTGGGCGAGAAGGGCAAAATGGGGTGAGGTACGTCAATGGAACAGGAAGGAGCTCAGCCACCAACGCTGCACAAGATACATATCGAAGTGCAAAGTAAAGAAGAGGTCGATGTGCCCAAAGACGGACAGGAAAAGAAGAATCTCAGTGCTATCATTCTGCTAATGAATACTGGGTCTTGGCACAGCACACATGAATTTGCCCTAAAACAAAACGAAGAAAAGATCGCTGGCCCTGGCACAGCTCGAGCTGGAAGAGAAATCATGTGAATTGATTGAGAAAGAGGCCAGTGTTGTCAAGTCCTTGTGTACTCCAGGATGGCCATGCGAAAGTGGAAAAGGAGGAGACAGGTGTTAGGAGGAGACAGGAGCAAACTGAAAAACGAACTGGTATGAAGGCAGGATGAGCAATTAGGCCCCTCAAAAGGAAAGCACAAGAGTAGTGGAGCTAGACGAAGGCAGCCGAGGTGAGCTGACTGGTCAGTCAAGGCAGAAAGGTTGAACAATGGAAACTGAGGAGCAGGTCAGAGAGAGCATGCACAGAGAAAGGATAGGTATGCTCAAAATAATATCGAGCGCAAATCAAACGGTGACTGAGGAGGAGGAAGGCAACAAGTGGAATCGATGGGGTAGATGCCCCTGAGTCGGTGGAGAAAGGCATCGAGAAGTAAATAGAGGAACCATGAGGGAAGGCATGGGGGCCATGATAGGAATGCCCCAACTAAATATCCAGTACAGGTCACGAAATGCCTGAAGCAGATCAGAGATGGCGTACGGGGCCACCGATCGGTCAGGAAGAGAACGAGCCTGAGAAAGAGTATGAATCCCCCATAATAAACATAGAAGGAACGGTGCCAGACTGGGAAACCAAAGAGCCAGGTAGGGCCGAGCAAGTGGACGAATGAGGAAAGGTCAAGACACCGAACAATAAGCCATGCAAATTAAAAATAATAGCAGACCATAGGGCATACAGAGCTATGGCAGCAGCCGTGAAACACCATGAGTGGAGGAGTCCCGAACAGAGGACCATGAGGGCAAGAGCGAGCAAAGTAGGAAGGGAGACGAGCAGGAGCAATATATTTATGGGATCTCTGCAGCAAAGAAAACAGACAAGGCAGACACCAGAACTGAGTCCCACGAAGAGAAGCCAGGAACAACGGCTGAAAACTCAGATGGAAGAAGAAATAGTGCAACAGAGCAGTATACGGATGTCAGCATCATGCTGGGAGCACAGCAGGGAACGGGGATATGGCAGGGATGTCCCAGGAGGAAGCGAAACAGCTCTCGGTACCCCGCAGCACTCAACAAAGCTGCAACTGAAAATTATGGAAGAGAACGAGCAGGGCAACCAGAGAGACAAGATCGAGTCAGCAGAATCACTCAAAGGACCGCACAAGCAGGTTGCTGGCTGCAGAGAAAGAAATACGAGGTGTCAGGTATGAAATCCTCCTACCTGCATCAGTTGGATGGGACCGAAAGAACAGTCAGATGCAGCCTCCCAGAAAATGACAAAGCCCCGAAGGTTGCAGCAGGACGAGTCGGGAAAAGCCCGACGCAGCTAGGGGGTTGCAGGCAATCCGGGGCAGGAAGAAAAATGATGGCGGACTGCAACAGCTACAGCACAAAAGTGACCAGGAAATGGACCAATGGAGAGGTGCTGAAGCCCCACTAAAGCTCAGCCAAGCAGGTCAGGGGAGACGCTAGTGCAGAAGAGCAAGCAAATGCAGAAGGACGGGAGGGAAAAGGTACAGGGAGAACCAGAGTGTAGCGGCAGGGCAAGCAGAAAGGAAGCGCTAACCTCGGGTGGATGTCAGCAGTGCAGTGATAGGAAGGTACAAGGCATGGTGAGAGGGGCGAGGACGGAGCTCAGAGATTTGGGAAGCAAACTAGAGGGAGAGATACGAGGAGGAAATGTCGAGCTGGAAAAAAATAGATAAGTAAATTGGCAGGACACAGACATGGCTGGTGTACAAAGAAACGGCTAGGAGAGCTCGAGAGAGATGTCCGGTGGTCAGAGGCACTGCAAAATGAGACAGCAGCCAAGTGAGAGGATCAAGGAGGAGCGGCACCTCCGTGTACAATGAAAATGAATCCTTGGAGAGTCCTGGATAAGTGACGTATTTGAGGTCAATGGGAGAGTGACATTTTTGTTTCGCCCATTGAACCTCGGGCTTAAAGCTCTCCCATTGTATTGTCTGTTTCTGGAGGAGTAAGCTTGGGCTATTCTATTTGGAAAGGGAGTGGGTTGGGGCTGGGGTGGGGGAGGCAGAGTGGATGTTATATGGACTGTATTTATGCTTTCTGTTTAGAAGGACACCAAAGTTAATTATTTCCTGAGAATTCCCTATGTCTAATCCTACTAAGTATTCTTTGTGGAATGTGAAAGGGCTCGCCCAGAGTTAAAGAGTACCAAATTATTAAGCATTTGAAACAGTTACAATGTGATATTATATTTTTGCAAGAAACACATTTGCTAGCTTCTGAAGGTACTCTCTTTCGCAGACAATCAGCCAAGTTTTTGCCGCTGGTAATTATACAAAAAATAAGGCAGTAGCCATTTTAATTTCTAAAGTTGTTAACTTACAGTGTGCTTAGAGTCTTAAAGATCCCCAGGGTGGATATATCTTCGTTAAAGGTACTTTGGATCGTGTGGATGTCCTGTTAGGTAGTGTTTATGGGCCCAACGTGGAGACTCCCTCTTTCTTCATGGACTTGGCCATCCTTACTGCTCCATTCATTTCAATCCCTATTATTATTGGTGGGGACTGGAACATTTTTTTTACTCAAGATTTAGATAGGACAGGTAAATTAAAAGTTGGATTGTTCCCTGTGTAGCGCACCATTAATGACGTGGTTGACTCCTTGGAGTTGTGTGAACCCTGCCGCATACTATATCCTAAAGCTAGGGAGTATACATTTTATTCCCCAACACATGGATCTTTCTCCCATATCAATTATATTATGATTAGTTAGAGTGTCATGAGTGGTGTGCTGGGATGTGAGATAGCCCAACATGTTCTCTTGGATCATTCTCTGATGTGGTTAAGGCATAGTTTAGCATCTAATATCTGCTGGGATACATTATGGAAACTAAACAACCAATCTTTAAAGGACGAGTATGTTATTAATAGAATTGGGGTGCAGATAGAAGTTTTTACTTCTCATATTACGGTTCTACAGAAAGGGGGGATATGGAGTGGAGTACTTTGAAGTGTTCTGTCAGAGATGAATCCATATGTCTGGTGACCAAAAGGAAGAAACATAGAGAGACAGTAGCCTCTGTACTTTTGAACTGTATTAGGGAGATAGAGAAGCAACTAATTCCTAGGTCTCCAGAGGAGTACCATAGTGAATTACTTTCTCTCCGTGATAAATATGCGGAACATTTACATGAGAAAGCTGAATATTCTATTTCCAGAATGCACTCCACTTATGTAGATCAAGGGAAGAAAGCAGGCCATCTTCTGGCTTTATGCTTCCAGAGACAAGATGCTTCTCGTATCATACCCTCTATCAAGTCTGAGTCCTGATAGCTCCATTAAAACGTCACCTAAGGAGATTGCTCATGAGTTCAAAACTTATTACCAATCTCTCAATGGGCCCATGCCTAGCCCCGACCTCAAGCCTACTTAGCTAAAATTCCTCACCTCACATTATCGGAATTCCAGCAGCCTGTTTGATACAACCTTTAGCTCAACAGGACATTTTAGATGCCATTAATGCTTTACCACTTGATAAGGTCCTGGGCCAGACAGTCTTTCCCTAATTTTAATAAAGTTTTTGCCAAGGAATTAGCTCCTTTGTTGTGCCAGTTTTTCCTTTCCCTCTATCATTCCAGCATCTTGGATACCACACTTCTTGAAGCCATGATTGTCTTACTGCTTAAACCTGATAAATCCCAGACAATGTTGCTAGTTATCAGCCTATTTCACTTTTAAATTATGGCATTAAAATTCTGGCTAAAATTTTAGCTTCAAGTATTAATGCTGTCTGGGCTGAGCTTACAGGTTGACTTCATGCCAACTCATTCTTCGGTTGACCATTTATGTAAGCTGTCCCATATTTTCTCTGTGTCCAGGCACTCAGGGGCCCCTGTAGCCCTGGTTTCCCTGGACACGGAGAAAGCATTCAACAGGGTCAGCTGGGCCTTCTTGTTTGCCACCTTAGAAATATTCGTTTTCCCCCAGGCATTTCTTCAATGAGTTAAGATTCTGTACTCATTCAAGGGATAGCACCTGAATTCGAGCCCTAATCCCACTTGATGACCTGACCACACTGGTACATACTTTCATCCCTTCCAGGTTGGACTACTGCAATGCCCTATACCTAGGGTAATCTGGAGGCAACCTCCGCAGACTGAAGCTGGTGTAGAATGTGATGTCGAGATTGTTAACGGGGTGAAAAGGTGTGAACATATCACCCCAGTCCTCCGCAGACTGCACTGGCTGCCAGCCTGGTGGAGGATTGTCTTCAAGATAGGGCTGTTGACCTATAAGATCCTGCATGAAAGGGGTCCAGTCTATCTGCAAGATTTACTTGTCCCCTATCGTCTGGCCCAGATCCTCTGTTCTGCTGGGGGAGGCCTCTTGGGAGTTCGCAGGGCTAGGCTGTGGCATTCAGGTGATAGAGCATTTACGGTGGCTGCGCCTACCCTGTGGAACTCCTTGCATGGCTATTTAAAGGAGGTCCCCTCGGAAAAAGCCTTTAAGAAGGGCCTTAAAACATATTTGTTCCAGCAAGCCTTTTATTGATGATGTTTTAAATATAGTTGGATGTGGGATGGATAGATAATTGTACACTCCCGGTTGTATTTTGGTATTTTTCTAATGTTTTGTTGAAATGTATGTTTTATACTGTGCAGCACCCAGAATCCATGGAGGCGGGCACTATTGAAATAAAGTATCTGTCTGTCTATCTATCTATCTATCTGGCTATCTATCTATCTATCTACAAGAATTTACTGTAATGATTTTTTTCCTCGGGGACTCATTCAAAGCAAAAAAGCTGGGCTGCACAGAATACTGACGCATGAACTTGAAGATAAGATCCGTTAGTTAATTTGTTTAAAATCAAGTTAAGAAAAATAGCAGCATGATATTACTAGCACCAATGTTTCACATCACCATGTGATGCTTTATCAAGGTGTGGTCTGTGCCCATTACATCAGAAGGTTAAATAACCATCAATATCACATGATCATTTAAAATCATCAGTTACAAAACATATGCACATACATCATTAGATAAAATGAGTGTTCCCGTTCTCAGACCACAGTGAAAACCCAGCATAACAAAACACGACAAATAAATTAATTTACATATATTCTACTATCTGTTCTAATAACAACAGTTAAATAGCAGTTTAAAATATGTATGATGCAAGATATTTAATATAGTAAGAGTCCATAATTTTATATTTTCTACCTCCTAGTTTTTATGAAAGGAACTAAGCTGACATTTTCATTCAGACCACCTGCTGAATGCGTCCTAAGTGTGCATTGCCATTTGCTCTCTTGTTGTAGTATACAATTGTCCAGATACCACCCCCGAACCTATTGCTACTTTTCCAAGTCCTTGGAATTTAAATTTATGTTCAGAGCCCCCTCTGCATTACATGAACTGCCTAAACATTTTTAACAGACTGTTTAGCAATACTTCTTAAATGTTCTGAGATGTGAGATTTAAAATGTATTTTTGTTTTACCCACATAAAAGTCCTTATACTTACTGCATGTTGCTGCATACACAACATACATTGTGTTGCAGTTTATGAAGTCCTTAAGTTCATAAGAGTGTTCTGTTTTTGGTGGGTACATATGATCCCCTCTGGATGTGTAGACAGAACATATAATTTCCACAATGAAATGTCCCTCTTGGCAGTGGATTATTTTGCACTGGATTATCTGATGTAAAATAACTGCTTGTAACCAGATCGCCAATGTTCTTGCCCCGCCTGTGTACCATGGCGGGGGGGGCGGTGTCTGTGAAATGTTTCAGCTTAGGTTCCGTCTTAAGGACGGACCAATTCTTCTGCAAAATAGTTCCTATTGCGTGACTCTGTGGGGTAAAATCACAAATGTAATTAAGTTTCAGGTCATGATTCCTTTCTTTCTGTTTCAACAGGTCCTCTCTAGAAATCTGTACTACCTGTTGTTTTGCCTTTTTCAAACAATCTCTGTTGTAACCTCTATTCTCAAATCTTTTCATTAACATTTCAACATTGTTTTCAAATGCCTGCTCCTGGCTAGTATTTCTCTTGACTCTAATTATTTGTCCTTTTGGTATGATGTTAATGAGTGTACGT
This sequence comes from Neoceratodus forsteri, assembly GCA_016271365.2. Classification (NCBI taxonomy): domain Eukaryota; kingdom Metazoa; phylum Chordata; order Ceratodontiformes; family Ceratodontidae; genus Neoceratodus; species Neoceratodus forsteri. The sequence continues at coordinate 355,009,427 of JADMNL010000023.1, forward strand.
GGGTGACAGCTATTAAATCTCAACAGTGCATTTCTGTCAGTTCCCTTTATAAACAGATTTGTCTGTATTCTGCCTGTTTCCCCTTTTGTGATACACAAATCCAGAAAGTTTACCCTATAAAAACCATCGACCACCATGAATTTCAAGTTTACATTTGTGGATTCTAAATATGATACAAATAAGGGTAATGTTTCTACCGATCCTGAACATATGAAAACAAAATCATCTATGTAGTGCTTGTAAAACTTAATATGGTTCAGAAATGGATTACAAGCATTCAGAGACTCAGCAAGGATGTCCCTTGCCCCTCCCCCATTATTTAATCTATATCTGAAGCCCTTGATACAGAAACTCAAGAGTAATCCAGAGATGACTGGAGTACGGGTGAGTGCATGAAATCTACAGGTTTCAACTTATGCAGATGACATATTACTCCATGTGACCAACCCCAGAGTCTCTATTCTGGCTGCTTTATCCATTATCAGTGAATTTGGTTTGTTATCTAACTATAAGTCTAATCTCAACAAAATGGTGGATATGCCCTTAAATTCCGCTATCTTTAAACTGGATGTTTTAGCGTTGGGAATAAATTGGGCTCCAAAACAGCTTAAATATCCTGGAATTTATCTTTCAAGAAACACAGTGCGACTTAAAAAGCTGAACCTGGATGACCTATTGATTACTATACAGCAAGACTTAAAGAGATGGAACTCCTTGCTGTTGACCTTCTGGAGTAGAATAAATATTATTAAAATGAATGTTCTCCCCAGTTTATTTTATCCACTTAATATGCTTAATGTTTTTCTCTCCTTATCATGGTTTAAATGGATTCACAGGATGCTTTCTGACTTTATCTGGTCAGGTAAGACACCAAGAAGTGTGGCTATTGACAACTAAGACGTTGTGTGGCTTCCGCATTTTTCAGTATATTACTTCGCCAGTCACGCTAATAAATATCTAAGGTGGTCGACCCAAAATTCAAAAGTTGGTGATAGCCCTTATATCCCTATTTGGATTGTTCTAGAAAGAGATCAGATTAAAGAGGCTGGTCTGTCTCCTTCAGCCTTGCCTTTTGTTTCCCCCAAGGTTCTCCCTGTGACTGTTCGAGACTCTGTTATTGGCACTTCTGTTCATGTCCATTGGCAGTTATGCACACTTACGCATTACAAACCTTCTAAGGATGTTTCTCAGCTCGTTTTTCATAACCCTAATTTTAAAGTGGGGGGAACTCATGTTGACAAATGCCTGCCTACCTCAGCTTGCTGCAATTAAGGTATGTGATTTGCACCACAATGGCTTATTAAAATCATACCAGGATATCCTCATTTCTTTTCATTCAGATAAAAAGCATGTATTTCAGATATTTCAACTTCAACATGTTTTTATTCATTAGTTTGGTTATGTGCCTTGGGATATAAATTTTACTGAGTTCCTACAATGAGCCACTGCTAGGGCATCGTAGCCACATGCAGTATCCTGCTTATATTCTCTTTTTCCCCCCAGTATTTTCCCTGATACTATGGGAGAATCCTTATATTGGAATGCAGTTTTCCCACATGTTTTCAGGTGGAATAAAATCTGGGAAGGCCTTTATGTTCATATCTCCCACAACAAACTCCATCTCATCCAGTTCCACATCTTGCACAACATTTATTACATTCCTCCAGGAGAAGATGGAAGGCTTGATACCTTACATTCCTCCAAAATTAGTTAAGATGGGTAGATTAATCCCTCCTCTTTGTACAAGATGTGGTCAGGCAGATGGCACTTTGCTACATACTTTCTGGGAATGCACTAAAGTGGCACCCTTATGGGACATGATTAAATCTAAGGCTGACCCTCTACTTGGTCTTGAGATGCTTTTACCCCAGAAATTTGTATAGTTGGGGATTACAGCGGGATTGACGTGAGGGAAAGAAGCTATTACCTGGCCTTGACTTCCCTCTCGTTTAAGAGGGTAGTTCTTCATCATTGGCTTGACCAAATCTCAATTACATATCAAGAATGGTTGCAGGAACTCTTATTTAATCTTCGTTTGGAAAAAATAATAGTGAGTGTGCAAAATAGGCTTCCATGATATAATGGGAAGTGCAGCAAGCTGCATGCTTTGTACAAGATTTAGTTCGCTCCAGAGCAGTCCAAACATGACAATTTCAGTTGTCATCCTTTTCTTTTCAGTAAATACCTTTTATTTATTGTATTTATACTATTTTAATTATGTGGTTCGTCCTTTAGTCATTCTGGTATCTGACTGCATTCTGGTTGGGTTTTGTTGATATTCACTCTGTCTTCTTGGGTGGGTTGGATGGGTGGGCAGGGTGGTTGGTTGTTTGTTTGTTGTTTGTCTGTTGTATTGTTATGTCCTGCTTCTTGTAAACAATAAAGTACATTGAATTTCAAAAAAACTTTCTATGAAGAAGTCTTTTCCTCATCTCTCCTAAATCTACTCTCTGGCCAGCTTTGTAGTATATCCCCTTGTTCTCTGGCACCTGTTTAAAAAAAAAAAAAGAAAAAACTTCCTTCCTGTAAAGTACCTTATTTATACCCCTGAGGTATTTAAAGGTATCTGTCATATCCCCACTCTTTCTCTCTCTCCTCATTTCCAGGGTGTACGTATTGAAGTCTTTGAGTCTCTCCTCATAGGGCATTTAGTACAGACCCTGCACCATTTTAGTTTCCTCCTCTTGACTGCCTCCACTCTGTCTATGGACTTCCAGAGATGTGATCTCCAGAACTGGACAGATTACTCGGGGGGAGGGGGGATCTTACCGGCAATCTATACAGAGGCTACATTACCCCCTCGTTTTGCTGGTGATATCCCCCCTCCCTATGCACCCTGGCATCCCACTAGCCCTCCAGACTGCCTTGTGGCACTGCCTGGCCACGTTTAGTTAATCAGATATGATTACTCCTAGGTCTCTTTCCTGCTTGGCAGTCATCAGTTTCACTCCACCCATTTTGTACTCTGCCCTTGGATTTCTGTACCCTAAGTGCATTATTTTGCACTTTTTCACATTGAAACCCAGCTGCTTTACCCCTGACCACTCCTCTAGTTTTCTCTGCATTTTTGAGTGACACTCTCCTCCTGCCTTGAGTGATGCCCTTCTTACAGAATTCTGAATCTGTTTTAGTACTTTGTTTTACATTTGAAATATTAAAAGAAGTACTCCTTTCAAGATGAATAAGCCTAGGTTTCACTCTTCGTAATCATTTACTTTTACTAACCAACTTTGACTTTTCTATCTGCATACCACTACTTCAGAATCATAGTTTTATCCATCGCTCTCTTCACTCTCATGGTCCTGATAAGCTTTCTAACCTTATGTTAAATCATGATGATCTCTGCATTTGCTCTACTTCCTCTTCTCCATCTGTAGATACTAATAACAAGAATCTGTCTTCTACTCTTGACTGTCTTGCTCCAGTTAACAGTCATACTCTGTCATTCAACTTAATACAATGCTTATTAAAGACATAGAAACGTTTTGTTTGACAACTTGAGAGACAAAGGCAAAAATCGCATCTGCTTGTTTATTAAGAATCATGGGGAAATCATCTGATCAGTTACAGGGATACTCTTCATGTTGCTTTGTCAGAATTCTGTGCCTTAATTCTATGCTGTTATGACTGACTCGTTGGTCTGACTACCATCATCAGTTATGCAGACTGCTCCACTTCCCTCCTGTCAGTCACATAGCCACATGTTTGCTTGCAATTACAGTCTGATGCTGTATTAGTGCATGAGGTAATTGTGCTGCTCATTTAAGGGGCACAACTGAGTTAGCCCTATTCATGGATTACTATTCCCCCATCCCAAAATCATTGATTAGGAAGGGGGCCCGCTACTAAATGCTGCAACTTTGAGGACTGGGTAATTGCTTCTTTAGCATGCTCACTATGAGTGTTCTAAACTGACATTGCCTAGGGGTCTGACAAGGTGCCTGGTTGAGATTATGACTGGAATACATTGAGGAGTCCCAAAGAGGATTAAACACGTCTATAATTTTATATTCTCAGCCTAAGCTGGATCAGAGGCACAAGTCAGTTTAAAAGGGCAATGCTTCCCCCAAATTATCCACACAGGCCTAATGGCTCACAGCAGTAGGAGTTGCTGCCAAGAAACTGATCCTCTGTAAATGGAGAACCTAGGATATTCCCTCTGTTACAGAATGGCTCATGGCTGCTGGTCAACTGGTGAGCTACGGGAGGCTCTCTAACATTGCTAGTCATACACTAACTCATTGCTACAAATGAAATTCTGCCAATCTGGCATATGAAGTGTCCCTGGATAGTGACCCATAAGCCCACAATGAAGTAGAGATACTGGGTATTACGTCTAGGCATATGGATGTACAGTAGGTAGGTAGCTAGTTTATTTTTAGGTGCCAACAGCCTAGCTATAAGTGTCAGTTTTGGTCAATGGTTCTCTTTTTTTGCATTTAGTTAAGTTCAAAGATACATTCAGTGTAAATAATTTGGCTGCATGATATCACTGATGATGTCAGTGATAGAGATTTTAGGTCTTGGCATAGGGATTCAGACTGTCAGAAACTTGGGTTCAATCCCCATTGTGGAACATGTTCTTTCTTTTTTTCCAGGGATTTATTTAACTCTAAAAATTGATTAGTGTTGTGCTCATAAAAGTGCTAAATCTTTGTGAAAATGCATAGCTCTTGCCTCACTGTGTTTAACAAACACAGCACTTCTAGAAAATATATGTAAATACTTTCTGTACAGTTAGTATAGTCCCAAGAAAAAAAACTGCTAATCAATTATTTAAAACCCTGCTTTCTCACTAAAATGTATGTAGTATGGGAGAAATTGTTAGATGTCATGGCTAATGATAGTGATATACTTTTAGCAAAGTTTGATGTTGAGAAAGCGTCAGTATGACGTGAAACTTTGGTGAAGAGGGGGTTCTGCTGTCGCAATTATTTTTACTAGCATTCAAGAAATGTAATTTTAACTGGACCTAATGCTGCTATGGGTCTTTTTTCAGTCAGTACACCGAGTTACCTGACTTCTTGCCTCTGTACTATGGGTTATTTTCACCCTGGCCCCAATAGTTTTTATTTAGCCACCTCCGGCTTTCTTTTTCAAGGTTTGAAGTTCTATATTGCCAAAAACTTGAAAAGTTCCAGTGTAGACTATGAAGTTTAAATGCAACCTGGGAAACAGTACTTTACATAGACAGATTGTAAATTAAAAACAGCCACTGCAGCTATGTAGGAGGTGTGTGTGTTGGGGCGGGTGGTCTGCACACACTGTTGGATGTCCTTTGCCACAGCATGCATCTCCTGTATAGAAAACTTAGTACAGTGATAGAGTTACAGGCTACCAAGCAGTGTAGGGTAGGGGGCCTGTGTTTGATCCCTAGAAGGGAACATGCTTTTCTTTCTCACTACAATTATACAGTATAAGAAATTGTTAAATATCACTGCTAATGGTAGTGATATAGTTTCAGCAAGGTTTGAAGTTCTATATTGCTGATAGCTTGAAAAGTTCTTGCTCAGATTTTGAGGTTTAAATATAACTTGGGAAACAGTACTTCAAATGCACAGCCTGTTAATTATGAACATCCACAGCAGTCATGGGGGGGCAGATTTGCCTTCACTGCTGGATGGCTTTTGTCACAGCATGCATCTCCTATATAGGAAGTTTAGTACAGTGGTAGAGTTACAGGCTACTCAGCAGTAGAAGTTGGCAGGCCTGGGTTCTATCCCCAGTGTGGAACTTTTTTTGTCTATCTTACTACTGTTTTACAGTATGAGAGTAAATGTTAGATGTCATTTTGATGTTAGTGATAGACTTTCAGCAAGATTTTAAGTTCTGTATTGCTAATAACTTGAAATGTTCCAGATTAAAGCTTGTCAGAAAGAAAAAAAGAATCTGGACCATATGCTGGGTTTCAACCAATAGGTATTTAATCTTGCCATATAGGAAGCATGACTTCAAATAGACAGACTGCTAATTACAAAAATCCATGGCAGCCATGTTGGTGGTGAGTCTGCACTCACTGCTGGATTTCCTTTGCTACAGCATGCATCCCCTGTCTAGGAGGTGTGGTACAGTGGTAGAACTACATGCTATCAAGCAGTAGAGCATAGGGGTCTAGGTGTGATCCTCAGAACTGAATGTTTTTTTTTTCTTTCTCACAATGGTTTATGTGGCATGAGAGAAATAGTAAGAGAAATAGCTGTCACTGCTGATGTTAGTGATAGGCTTTCAGCAAGGTTTGATATTACATGGTCTGGGTTTGTCACAGAACATAGTTGGCTGGTTCCACAGCTATCTGTCAGACAGCCAGTGTAATACACTATACTGATCTTGCAGTCATTTATTCCAAAAGCCCTGACCTTGATAACCTTATCACAGCTCTTCAAAATAACTTTAGGTCACTAGAAAGCTGGTTCTCCAACAACAAACTGGTCCTCAATTACAAAAAAACAAAGACCATGCTCTTCTCCAGCCTTCCTCAGAAGGGAAGAATTCTACACTTTGTCATTCGAAATGGCCTGGGGCAAAAATCTGAACAGGTGGATACCTTCAAATACCTTGGAGTAACTCTGGATGACACCTTATCACTTGCCCCATGTTGACAGTCTGCTGGCCATACTTAACGGAAGACTGGGTGCCCTGTACTGTAACCAGAACAATCTCACTGGGGATGCTAAACACCTTATTGTTCACAGCTCCATTTTGTCACTTATAGATTATAGCCTCCCTCTCCATGTAGCTGCCTGTGATACTGTGCAAAGCAGAATAAGCTGATCTGTAATAAGGTGTGCCACTTTGCACTTGTTGCAGATAACCACATTTATGGTTGCACCCTTTACCTACTCACCAACTGGCTACCTTTACCCAGCAGATTAAAGATCCAGACATGTTTGCTAGCCAAAAAGGTGCTCCTGGGCAACCTCCACCCCCAGCTTTAACAAACTGCTTCTGTACCATCTCCAGTCAACACAACACCAGCAACATGGCCAGGTATGCCCTTAAGCTTCCTTTACATTGTATTCAGCCGAGCAAGCAGTCATTTGCTGTCAAGGCCTCTAACTGGTTAAACAAGTGCTTGAAACACTGCTGAATCTCCCCAGGTTAAATCAATTTAAGAGATGTCTTTGGTCTGCCTTTGCAGTCCAATGCAATTGTAACCAATTGTAACCATTAAACTGTTTTGTTTGGTTTCTGTCTGTATATAACCTATGATTTTTTTATACAATGATCTGTATGGATTTTTTTCAAAACTGTAGGTAATTGTTCTGTCTTATGTGCTTTGACCCTGACTCAACTGCATTTTTTCTTGAACTGCTTGTTGCACTTATGCTACTTTTTGTAACTGTATTTGATGTGGAACCTCTGTAAATGAGCACCTGTGCTCAAAGGTAATCTCTAAACCATAAAAAGGCAATGTTTGTTCTAGTGAAGCCTTTTCTGCCCAACTGGCCAACTGGAACAAGGATTTTCCTACCCATGGTGCCTTGCTGTGTGAATGAGACTTGACAGTGTGTTTATGGTTCGGAGAAATGCACAAAAAACAAGCTTTTTGAGGAGTGGAGCAGTCAGCCTAAGGAGTTGGTCAGATGGTGCTCAGGGCTCACTGTTTGGAGCTAGCATTTAAAAAATGTGGGAGGGGTGGAGGTTGGAAATGACTAGGGTGGGAAACATGGCCAAAGGATTAGCCTAGCTGAATGGGAAGGGGTAGGCCACATGGGGATGGGTGGAATGTTTGTTTTTGTCTTTCAACTTTTAACCCCTAGTACCAAATAAAGAGTAATAAATATTGAATATCCGGGGGTGTCAATTACAAATATCCACCAGGTATTTTAATGAATGTATTTGTACAACCTCACCTGTTGGAATATACAATATGTCTCTCAGATGGAACATTTTTCCTAAGTTGAAAATGCTCACTCAGCTTAGCCATGGCACTCTCACTGTAGTCAGCATCCTCTTCCATTTCTTCCATAGTTCCAAAAATGTTGCAGACCTCCAGAATAACTAAGTGTAACATTAGGCCCCATTCCTGCTCATCTTCGGTCACTCCAGTAGCTGCTGTATAGATTGGAAACTCTTTCACCAAATGTCCTATAATTGGGAAAGACTGGTTTGATCCACTGACACATCAAAGGTGTAATGAACGGACAGTCCATAAATTCCGCCGTTTTACCCAGATATATGGTTGGCATGCCAAGGCAAACAACCATAATTTAAAACATCCACAGATCTTTGTTGCTGTCCAGAGATGACATTATTATTGTCCTGCTCTTTTCTACTGCCCAATACATAGCATCAGAGGCAGAATGATAGAGCTACCAGCATTGCCTCAGAAGCAGACCTGCCTCCAAGGCAGTCCACAAAGTGCCCCCTCTCATGCCACTGATTGGTTGGCATCTGGTGAGACATCCCCTGCCACCAAGGCTAGTGCTGTCCTCTACCAGGCAGGCCCTGCCTCAGAAACAGGCATTCCCCCACTGAAATAGGCTCTGCTTCTGTAGGAGGTGTTGATACCCCTACACAGAGACATTCCCCGATCTCTGAGGCAGGCATTGCTTCTACTAGGACAGTCACTGCCTCCATTGAAGGTACTACCCCATTTAGACAGGTTCTACCTCTGAGGCTGTGTTTTTTATTTGGTTCAGAGGTGTCTTTAGTACAGAAAGTGAGTTTTGTAGGAAGAGGTGTATGTTTCCCTGAATTCTCAAGCTTCTTTTAGTATGTGTAGACGTAGTCATCATGTCCAAGTTTAGAGAGGGAGCCGAGTGAAAGTGATGTAAGATGCAAAGCTAGGAAGATAGATTATGGAGTATTAAGTTGTAACTGACTTATTTTAATGCATCCAAAAATGGGTGCCATATGGTTTCAAATTTATTGACATCCCCAATCATATAATAATGTGCCCTTTCTATTCTTGAAGAGTCAGTCATCCTGTTCCTAAACTTTTCAAAGACATAGAAACATAGAAAGTGACAGCAGAAGGGGACCACAAGGCCCATCTAGTCTGCCCAAGAGCTTACCTGGTGCTATTCCCCGTCCCCTCCTTTGCCTTTCCATATGCTACAATTATGTCTCTCCCATTTGTTCTCAAACTCACTTACCATTTTGGCCCCCAATACCTCCTTGGGTAGGCTATTCCATGGGTCCAGCACCCTCTCTGTAAAGAAGAACTTCCTCGTAGTACTTCTGAACCTCCCTCCCTCCCTTCAGCCTCATGTCATGACATGCCCTCTCGTTCTTCCACTCTCTTCAATTGGAAAAGCTCCTGAACGTCAACCTTATTTATACCCCTCATATATTTAAAAGTCTCAATCATGTTGCCCCTCTCCCTCCTCTGTTCCAGGGAGTAAATGTTGAGTTCCCTCATCCTGTCCTGCTATGCCTTATGGTGCAGTCCCTGAATCATTTTTGTGGCCCTCCTCTGCACCATCTCAATTCTGTCTAGGTCCCTTCTGAGGTACAGTCTCCAGTGCTGTACACAGTACACAAAGTGGGGGTGCACCGGTACCCTGTTCAGTGGTAACACCGCTTCCCTCCTGCAACCCGTGATTCCCTTCCTGATGCAGCCTAGCATGCAACTTGCCTTTAGTGTTGCCTTTTTGCATTGTTTACCTGCTTTCAAGTCTTCTGATATAATGACCCCAGGTCCCTCTCTTGGCTGGTGGGGGCTAGCTTCTCTCCTCCCAGGTAGTAATCCTCTTTGGGATTGTTTCTGCCTAAGTGCATGTCTTTGCACTTTGTGGCATTGAATTTCAGCTGCCGTGTTTCCAACCACTCCTCCAGTTTTTCCAAGTCTGAAGTCATACTCCTCACACCCTCAGGGGAGTCCACTCTGTTGCAAATCTTGGTGTTGTCAGCAAATAGACACACTTACCTTCTAGCTCATTTGCAACTTCTGCTATGAACACATTGAAGAGTTGGGGACCCAGTACTTAATCTTGTGGTACCCCGCTGATCACCTCCCTCTCAGTTGAAAATGCCCTGTTTACCCAAAACCTCAGTGTTCTTCCTCTCAACCAGCTACTCACTCACTCAGCCACCTCCCTACCCACCCCCATGTGGTCCAGCTTCCTTACCAGCCTTCCGTGTGGAACAAAATCGAAGGCTTTGCTAAAGTCCAGATAGATGACTTCTACCGCTGCTCCCTAATCTACTATCCTTGTAACCCAGTTGAAGAAGTCGACCAAGTTAGTTGGGCAAGACCTACCTGCTGTGAATCCATGCTGTTTTGGTATTGCTGCCCACTAGATTCCAGATACGTTACGATTCTCTGTTTAAGTAGTGTCTCCATCAACTTCCCTACCACCAACAGGAGACTTACTGGATTTGTAATTGCCAGCCTCCTCCCTGCTCCCAGCTTTGTGGAGTGGGACCACTGTTGCCTTTTTCCAATCCTCCAGTACAGTCCCTCTCTCTAGTAATTTGGTGAATAGTTCTGCTAGGGGTGCTGCTAGTACACTCCCCAGCTCCCTGAGAACTCTAGGGTGAATCCCATCTGGTCCCATGGCCTTGTCCACCTTTAGTTTATTTAAAGTTTTCAAGACTTGAGCCTCTGTGAAGGGGCTTGTGTCAACCCCAGTCCCTGGGTGTTGCTGCTATGCAGGTTTGACCCATCCCATGTGTTCTCTTTGGTGAACACAGAACAGAAGTACTGGTTTAAGCTTCTACTTTCTCAAAATCATTTTCTACCAGTTTCCCTTTAGTATCTGCTAGTCTAACTATCCCCCCTCTTACCCTTCAGTTTTCCTCTTTTCCTTTAAGTACCTAAAAAAGGCTTTATCACCCTCCTTAACCCCCTGTGCAATCCTTAGTTCAGTCAGGACTTTAACCTTCCTTATTGTCTTCTCAGCATCCCTCTGTGCTATCTTATAGGTTTCCTTATCCTCATCTTTCATTGACACCCTAAACTTTGGGGGAAATAATTTTCATCTTCTCATTCAGCAATCCCAAAAACTTGGATACAAAATAAAGACTGGGGGTTTGAATCTTTCCATTGTTGAAGACATTTTTTTCCCATTTTTAATCAGCAAATAAAGACATTTTGGGAATTTGTTATGATAAGTTCATGTTACCTGAAAATCCAAGCATAATAATTTCTGGATCAAACAGAAAAGTTCTTGGATGAATTTTAGAGAAAAATGAAAATATTTTCCCCCAGTATTGAGAACGTGATGGACAGGATGCAAACATGTGAAGGGTAGATCCTTTTGAATTAAGACATCCTGGGCATGTCTGATATAGACACATTAAATTTGTTTATAACATGGGCTCTGTAAGGTAAGATGGTGATTGGATAAAGTACATCACCTGACCATTCGTTAATGCCTGTTAACGCACAGTGAATGTGAGCAGTCCTAACTCCAGGATCTGTCTGCAGAAGTGGAACTTTATCTTCTCTATGGAGCTAAACAGAACATGTAAGGCAGCCATTACTATCCCCCGGTCTCTAACTAGAGCAGTGCCACACCAGAGCAGTGAACGTGGCATAGCTGCAAAGGCACACTCACCTTCAGAGGCATACTAAGTCAATTTAGAGACACCTATCTGGCTCAAGTGATAGCCCTACAGATGGAAACAATAGTGTGTGCTGTGCCGTTGAAGCCACGGCCCCCCCACACACACAACCCCACACGCTGTCCTGCTTCTTAGCCTCTGTATCCCATCGCCGTACCAGTGACAGTTCCATACTGAAGCAGTGTTGTGCGGCATACTGTCATCCTTGTCATGCACCTCCATCGATATTCACCCACCCACCCAGCGGGTCACCAGTTACAGGAGCCTGTCCTGTTAGTGATGATCATCCCACCCACCCGGTGGATCTCTGGCACCCTGCCCTTGTCACAGCCCAGTGTATCTCTGGAAGTCTCCACTGCCATCAGTTGTGTACAGCACTGGTAACCGGGATCCTATCCTCTGTGCTGTGCAACTCCATAAATTTGCACTCAGCCATCCTGTGAATATCTGACATGTCATGCCTGTCATTGTACTGAGCCATACAGTATTTACAACATGTAATACAATTGCTGATGATGAGAATTTTTTCAGCTACTCCTCAAGTGCAGACAAAATTAAAAACTATAGTTTCTGGGAGGCACAGTGAAGTCCTTCAGTGTCTATGACAGCGAGCGGTAGTGAGGTGCAGTGCAAGTTTCAGGAAGGCACACTAAAGTTCTGCAGTGTCCATGACAGTGACTGGAAGCAAGGTGCAGTGAGAGTTTCTGTGAGGCACACTGAAGTCCTGCAATGTCCATGATAGCGAGTGGGAATGAGGTGCAGTGTGAGTTTCTGGGAGGCACACTGAAGTCCTGCATTGTTCATGACAGCAAGCGGGAGCGAGGTGCAGTTCGAGTTTCTGGAAGGCACACTGAAGTCCTGCAGTGTCTGTGACAGTGAGTGGGAACGAGGTGCAGCGTGCATTTCTGGGAGGCACACTGAAATCCTACAGTGTTCATGACAGCAAGCGGGAGTGAGATGCAGTGCGAGTTTCTGGGAGGCACACTGAAGTCCTGCAGTGTCCGTGATGATGAGCCGAAGCGAGGTGCATTGAGAGTTTAAGATTTCTGCCACGGCTCTAAACTGTAACCCTGTGCCAGGTGAAGTGTGTGTTGTGTGATTGTGTAATGACAACAAGGACCCCTCAGCAGTGTTGCTTGCAGCTGCAGATTACCGAGCAGGGGGCCAGGGGAACAGACACAGTGGGAGAGTGAGCCATAGCGATATCTTCAGTAGTGTGCAAGAGACGGGGGGGGGGGGGACATGCACAATACAGGTGTTAGGCATTGTAGGAAAGAGTAGTATACAACAGCAGTGTCACATATCCTATCACTTGTGTATGTGGTAAATTTGTGTTTAGTTAACAGCAGCGCAGAATGCATTATTTCCTATGGATTACTTTATAGGGTGACAGGATACAGCAGCTTTCTTGCTGTTTAAACAGCAAAAAAAAAAACACCATTCTTGACTTTTTTTTTGTTGTTTAAACATAACTAATATCATAAGCACAATAACCCACTCCAGGGTATTTTGTTATCGGGATAACGCACACCCAGGTGCTGTGAGGGCACTCAGCCTGTGGCCTTGTGCCTCACAATGCACCCGGGTGTGCGTTAATCCCCAATAACAGCACATCCTGTCATGGGTTACTGCTCACTTAATCTTTCAGACATGCAGTAAATCCTGTGCAGTATACTGAATCGTATCTGTCTCAATTTATTATTCTGTGATAGTAAAGTAAATGATGACAAAATGGCTGTCCATTGTTGCTTCGTAAAAACAGTACCTAAATGTCTTTCTCATGCCTTTTTTAAAGAGGATAGCTCTATAGCCATACCAAATTCCTAAGGTGTTCAAAAGATAAAATGCATTATTTATATAAAGGTCTTTTAACACTATGAATTTATCTTCTATCCAAGTTTTTGGTATTGCAGCCATGAGAAGATGAGGACTGAAAAAAATCAGTGAGGGATTAGACATTTTTTTTTATATAAAGGATTTTATCTCTCCAGGGCTTACCAGGTGGCTAATCATCCTCATCCCTGGGTACCATCAACTATCCCTTACCTCTCTCCTTGTCAGGGGTGTTCCCCCATGGATTGCCCCTGCAGAGGAGCTGTGGTGAAGGTTGTCCTCCTCCCCAGTACCCCTCATCCAGAAGTCCCCTTCCCAAATGGAGCAACAGGATGGGTCATGGTACATCACGTGAGGCTTCACTAAGCTTGGTCCCCTATTTTCTACCAAGCTTTTCTCATCTACAGCCCAGAGCCACTGTACCATGGAGGATGCATGCATGTGGAGGCATGCATATGTTCTGGAACCATGACTCCCTCCACCTTCCTGATGTCCGTTTGTCTGCTGAGCATTGGTGCTACCACCAAGCCTCCACCTGGTGCCAGTCAAAAGCTGGGAAGGCATACCACCCCAGTCCAGGAGAGAAGAGCTGCCTGACATCCACCTATCCTCTCCCAGCCACCCTAGACAGCCCTCGGCGACCCGTGCTCATTCCAAAACTCGGGTTAGGATGTGGCACGAAGTAAGGTGCTTGCAGTGCCTCATCCCTCTTTGCCACCATGATGACCCTAGATAATTTATTTTTGAAGCCTAACAGTGCATTTACATGTTGCCAAATAAGAGTAGTAGATTTTGTGATGCTAAAAATATTTTGTTGTGGTCCTTTCTTCTTTTTAAAGTCCAGTTCTAACAAAATCATTAAGATCTGAAATAATATCAAATGGCATTTTAGAAAGAGCTCTGATGGGGTAAAAGTTAAATCTTCAACAAGAGATAGGTTACCTCAACCTGAGTGACTAAGCAGTACCAAAAAAAGGTCTTGGAGATGAAGTCCTCTTGTTCTTGAGAAAGATATACTGTATTTTCTCTAGAAAATGTTTTGGCCTTTTTTTCTAGCTGGAGAAATCGCCTTATTTTTTTTCACAGTTGAAAAACTGCATATCTATTTTGATTGGAAGGACTTAGAAACAGAACAGTATTCTTGGAAAATATTTATTTTGATAATATAATAATAACTCTCTCCATTAAAGGGGAGAGTTATTAGTGTCAGTGGCTCAGCAGGTAGCATACTCGACTCTGAGGCCGGGAGATCAGAAGGCTGTGGGTTCTATCCCCACACCAGGCACTTGGGTTAAATCCAAATGCTAACACTGTAGTGTAGCATGAAGGGGGGTGCTGCACTCCTGAGTTGCCATCTTTTGGATGAGACATTAAGCCGAGGTCCCATCTGCCTGTTCTGGTGGTAATTCAGGTGGATGTTAAAGATCCCATGGCACTTCTTGAAAACAGTAGGGGAATTTTTTATTTGAAAGACATAACATCAATTCAACAAAGAAAAAATAATCAAATATTGACATCATTTTAGATTCATAAACTTTCTTTGTCTAATACAAGAAAAGAAAGGAACCCTCTCTACTTAAATCACTTATATTTATGTGTCATAATTGACAGTAATGGAAAAACCTTAAGAAACATTTATTTATTTACTTAGTTTTTGTTAACCAGGTAGGTACACTAGACTGCATAGCTGCCTATTTTCAGGTACGACCTGGGAGATTACAACAAAGGGTATGTAGGCACTAACAGATACAAGAAAACATCATGGGAACAAGTAGAAGTCAGACATAGTACACTTATACAAAAGTTTCAGCAATGACAGTACATGTTGTCAGTTTATCCAAAATATATTATTCCAGCACAAATAAAATTTCCTTCTTTCTAGCTGTAAACTTTCTTTTAATTTTACTTGTAGGATTGCTGATTCTATTCGTTTTATAATTACTAAATTTTGTGTATTTACATGCTGAAGGGAGAATTGGCATCTAGCCTGCCACATATAAACCTTAATACATGCACATACAATATTAAGTGTACTCAGGTGGTATCTGCTTAAATAGCCTGACTAATTTCCTAAAACCAGACATTCATATTTCATATGTTTCACCAGGCCCCAGCATCACCTAGTTGCTAAATCAGTTCAAAACTGAACCACAAAACCACACTGTATGAAAAATGCTCTAAGGTTTCCTCTAGTCCTGAACACCCTGGTCTAAGACATTGTCTTTCCATTCTGGGTTTATGTTTCAGGTTTCCTTTCACTCCTAGTTTTCCATGGCAGCTAAGCCACTGAACATCCCACATGTCTACAGGAATTCTTGCGTCAGTTAAAGTTTTTATAGCTAAACTTGGCTTAGATGGAAGGCACTTTGGAAAATCCACCTGTACTGTAAAGTTTATTTCCATTATATTTAAATATAGTGACTTCCTATTTAAAACATGCACTGAATTTTTTTCTGCTTGCCATATTTTCAATTTTTTGATTGCCGGAATAGCAAACTCCAGAACCAACAGTGTAGGGGTGATTTTTGGGACTACGTCCCCCCATTTCCCAAGAAATGGATGAAATAAAAACTGTGTCCACTGGTCCCAAGGGTGCTGTGCTCTTCCTTTGTTGTCTTTAAAGAGGATGCTAAAAAAAAGAGTGGCAAAAAAACAAAGGGTTTTAACCCTCCTTGTTTTATACCTAAATATGTAAAATCTATCTTGATCAGGTTTAATCTGCTTCCCCATATCATTTGGAAGAAACAGCTCAAAGTCTTGTCTCTAGATCCACGGGAGAAATATATGACAAACATATAAAAATACTGGAAGCAGATTTTTTTAATTATCATAACCCTCTTTTTCTTTGAGAAGGACCAAGTTTTCCACTGTTGTACTTTTTTTCCCGCTATCAGGAGTTTTTCTTCCCAATTTTGATAAGCAAGGTCACTCTTACCATAGTATAGTCTCAGTATTTTAATCTGGGTGTTAGAAATCTTAATTGGTTCTATGTCTGTTACTATAGGGTCTGTTCCTAACTGTAATCCAGCACTTTTGGTGACATTCACCTCTGCCCGTTACTCTGGAAAAACTTTTTAAAGTTTGTAGGGTTCTTATCCCTGATTCTTTATTTTGAACAATTAAGCATACGTCGTCTGCATACGCAGCTATTTTTTTGGGGGTATAGTTGCAGATGGAATAATTCCTATTATGTTCCTATTCCATAATATTGTCCTGATAATAGGATCTAAAACAAAGGTATATAACAGGGGGCTGATGGGACAGCCCTGTCTCACGCCCCTGTTAAGTAGGATGCCACTATTAAGTAAGCCATTTACTGACAGAAATACCATTGCATTTGTATATAATAATTTTATCCATGATATAAAAATCTGTGGAATTCTTTATTTTTCTAATACTTGAAATAAAAAATCATAAGACACTTTATCAAAAGCTTTAGTTTGATCAAAAGCTAGTAAAAATCATTTTAGTTTAGCCTGTTTTCCGTATTCACAAATATCTCTTAGTATTAATAGATTTTGTTGTATGTTTTTTTGTGGGATGGAACACATTTGTGCTAGGTGTATTAATGTAATGTCTGCTTTTTGTAGGTTCTTACATAAGATGGAGGAGAGTATTTTATGATCAGTATTTAAGAGGCTAATAGGCCTCCAATTGTTTATGTCATATTTATTTCCTTTTTTGTGTAAAAATAATGATTATAGCTACAGCAACATTTTTAAGGATAGTTCCATTAAATACCAAATCATTGTACGTGTTCAGTAATATTATGCTTAATTCTTCTCTATAGGTTTTGTAAAACTCGTTGGTGAGCCCATGTTCTCCGGGAGAGATTCCAAGTTTTAAGTTCGAAATGGCTTCTGTAACATCCTCCATTATTGTGGGGGATTCTATTTCCTTAGCAAATGTCTGCCTGTAATTTTGGGGGTGGGTGGGGGGTGAAGGAGACTATGGGCCAGATATTCAAACTGCGCCATTGTGTGCACAAGCCCTTGCGCCACTCAAAAAAGTTGTGCAGGGGTGTGGCCAGGGCGATATTCAACAGAGTTGCGCTATGGTGCAACTTCTTTGAATATCGCCCCCTGGCCACACCCACTGTGCATGGCACAGTGGAAGTGCGCCACTGCAAGTGGTCAGAGTGGAGCATTGAGATGCCGTGGTGCAAGTTCCATTGCGCTATGCACAACACCTGCGATATTCAAAGGGTGACATGCAAATGGGGCCATAATCTATGCAAGACACAGGGAGCCATTTGCATCTGATTATGGCCCCATTTGCATGCCATGAGCATGCAGGTGCACCGATCCCCGACGACTTGTGCCTGGCGCCCTGCCAGGCAGCAGCCGTTGGGGACAGACACCCTCTGCAGCCCAATCACGGGCATAAAGTTAATGTCCCCCCTCCCTGCAGCCCGATCCTGGGCATAAAGTTATATGTTCCCCCCTTAGCCCGATCGTGGGCATACCATTCTGTCTCCCCCCATTAGCCTGATCGCAGGCATAACGTTATGTCCTCTCAGCAGCGCCTGATCGCAGGCATCAGACTTCCCCTCCCCAAAGTCCAATATCCCTGGTGGTCAGTGGACGCAAGAAGCCAGATCGCGGACAGCATCCTTACCCCCAAGTATGTCATCCCTGGTGATCTAAGTGGCTTCCCCACCCCACCACGGAGCCCCACCACCCGCCTCCCCCATCAGCCAGCGGCAGCAGCACACTACCCACCTGCGCCTGCTGCCCACCGACTGACAGTTTGGTAGGGCTGCACGCCCAGTGGTGCAGAGCATGAGCCAATGGGCGTGCAGCCCATACCGTACAAGGCAGTCCAGATATGTGAATGAATTCAAGTAGAATGAAAGCAGGCTGAATGACTTCTGCACTCTTTCACTGGTGATGCCGTCCCATCAGCAGTCGGGCCCTGTAATTTTGGCTGTGCCTCTGCACTCAGCTGACGTCTCACTGACTCATTCTGCTCTGTTGTCTCCAAATCGATGGACTAGTCTATCGCATTCTCCAGTTCAGTGCTGCCCACACTGTTCTCTTTCTGATCCCTGATAGTTGCTGATATTTCACCAGTTCTCAGGGAGGTAGGAGTTTTTGTAACATTTTCTCCTAATTCTGTTGTCTCCATTGCATGAATAATTCTATGCATAACTGTTGGGACCTCTGTCTCAGGAATTGAGTGGTAATCCATGTCTTCATCCCCTGAAGCTACCACAGCCGAGGTCAGAGATTGAACCTCTGGCTGCTGCACAAACACATCCTCCTCGTCCTCCAGCCTGATGCCGACTGCCACTCTGCAAGCAGAGTGGCAGAGGGAGACACTGTCAAGCAGAGTGGTAGCCGGCACTCTGCAAGCAGAACAGCAGCTCCCCCTACAGCAGAGAAGGGAATTTTTTTTACTCAGAACTTAAAAGAACATTGAAACAAAACAGTATTTACATCATGCAAAATCATAAGAAAGGAAATATGAAAAAGGCAATATCATAATGCAGTATTACATCACACATGCTACCCTATACATAAATGAAACTATAGTAACCAGACCACCACCACCCCACTAAAAAGTAGGGAATCTTGTTTTCCTTAGAACTTCAAAACCAAATAAATACAAAACAGTGTTAACTCACACAAAAATTATACAAATCATAAGAGAAATCAAATACGTATTGTAGTCATACCTTTTCTAGTTTACTTTCAAAGCAATATTTAGGACCCAAAGCAAATCATAACACTGACCCTTCCCCCCCAAGAAAAGAGTAGGGAAATATGTTATTCATAACATAAAATAACATATAAACAAAACAGTATTTACATCATACAAAATCATAAGAAAGGAAACATGAAAAAAGGCGAAATCATAAAGCAGTATTACATCATACATGCTCCCAAATACATAATTGAAACCATAGGAAACAGACCCCCCCCAACTAAAAGAGTAGGGGAATTTTATATTAGATGCCGAACAAAACACCCATCCTATCCCACAAAAAGAGTAGGGGAACAGTCCTATGCAAAACACAGAAAAAGAGGCAAAACTGTATTACAGCACACAAACGCTTATGCATAAAATGCAAAACCAAAAACAAGTAGCACATCATACAGGGAATAGTACCTACCATGTAGTACTACAGACACAGTCCATTTGAAGGGATCATGAATAGAAAAAAAGTACAAAAATTAAGCAAAGGAGGCAATGGAACCCACCTTATCCCTATCCAACCAGTACATGTGTCACCACCATATTTTAAAGAGGTCTGGGGAGGCCAAATTGTATTCAGAAGCATGCCATTTAAGGATATCCTGTTGAATAGCATAAAACACTTGTTCACTGGTCATCAACCTCTTCCTCAGGGTCAATTCACAGCAAGCCTGCCAAATTTGAAACTTAACATATCCAAGAAACAACTGCATAGTACAAGAGTCATATCTCACCCAAGACCTCGGAAGGATGCCACTGACCCAGACATCCAGGGCCAAGGCCTGAAAAGGGTTCAAAGGCCAGAAAGCATGGAAAAAGTCCCAAAAAGCAACCACAAAGGGGCAGTCTAGAAACAAATGCTGCATAGTTTCAATCACTCCAGAACAAGTAGTTTCTCTGGGGTATGTACACTCTGTAACTTCCTTATGCTTCATGTTCCCCTTAACTCCCAATTTCCAATGAGTGCAGAGCCATAGAAAATCCCACATATAAGCAGGGATCCGTGGACTGTGGAGAAACCGGGTAATACAGTCTTTCACCAAGGGTGGGTGCTCCACAAACCAAGGATCCTCCACAAAATGGGTATCTAAAATCCATGTATACACCTCTTTCCGAGACCCAGCAGTGAGCTGCCTGCGAGTTACCTATCAAACTTTAAGCGTCCCAACCACATTCCTCCAATGCGTGGCCAACAAGGAAATCCATGCTTGTTTAAAAATGGGGCCTGAAGAGCTCCATGTCAGTAGGAGGGGACCAAACTCGCCCAAGACCCATGGACTTGACGATTTTGAAATATTAGTAAGAATAGGGGTAATGTTATGAAAAAAAAAAAAGGTAACGTAAAAGAATACCACAGGGTTAATCATTCCCAGTCCACCTTGTTCCAGGGGCAAGTAGGAGATACCCCTCTTAATTGGGTTCAATTCTACTCCCCCATAAGCACTGAAAAAAAAAGACTGTAGACAGAAGTTTCCAAGGCCTTTGGGGGGGGACTGCTAATAAAAACAAAAAGACTGGCAATAAATAAGACTTAATCATATAAATCATTTTCATTTTGACATACGCCATTTATTCCATTTATCTACCAAAAGCTTTGCAGCCTGTAGCTTCAGTTCCTAATTATAAAATTGTGGGTCTGGTCCATCAAAATAAATGCCCAAGAGTTTTATATAACCCTGCACCACAGTAAACTGCTAAACAGTGGACCACTCTGGACCAGTGCAACCAATTGACAAGATACATTTGCCACGATTCAGTTCAGATCCATGGTATCTGAAAAAACTTGTAACATCTTCTGAGCAGAGTCAGCCGAGACTCAGTCAGCCAAAATCAAACCCAAATCATCTGCATAAGCAATAGATTTAATCTATGGATCAGAACTACCAACTGAAAGACCAATAATTTAATCATTGTGATGCAGTCTGTGCAGCAGGGGATCCAAAGATAGCAGATATAAAAAAGGGGCTAAATAGGCAACCCTGTCTCACTCCCTTACCAACAGGGATATTAGCACCCACCCAACCATTCATGGTTGGCTTGACACTAATATTGCGGTAGCAAATCTGTAACCATGATATCAAAGTTTTGGGAAACCCATAACACCGAAGAACTGCCCATAAATAGACATATTATACCCAGTCAAATGCTTTAGATTGATCCAGGCTCACAAGATGCCCCATCAATTCCTGAATACTACCCTTATGAAGCAGCTCCCTAATAAGAATTAATGCATCTTGTAATTACCAATGGGGAACCCCACTAAATTGCGTGGGGTGAATAATAGAATGCAGCACTCCCACCATCCTGTTCCCTAAGACTTTCATCAAGATTTTACCATCAGTATTAGGAAGGGTTATGGGTCACCAATTCTTCAGATATCCCCCATCCCCATCTTTAAATAAAAGGACAAGTACTCCTTCTGACATACTAACATGCAGAGCACCCCTACTCAATGCCCCATTAAATACAGCTACCAGTCCTTCCCCCAGTGCTTCCCAAATATGTTTATAAATAGTGTGTGGCAAGCCATCAGAGCCCGGTGT
The DNA here is from genome assembly GCA_016271365.2 of Neoceratodus forsteri. Taxonomy (NCBI): domain Eukaryota; kingdom Metazoa; phylum Chordata; order Ceratodontiformes; family Ceratodontidae; genus Neoceratodus; species Neoceratodus forsteri. The sequence goes on from JADMNL010000023.1 coordinate 355,031,011, forward strand.
CATACCGGATGATAGAGACCAAATGACTTGTCTTACTTCAGCTAGGGAAATAGGGCAAGTTAACACATCACCTATATCCTCAGGAAGGGTAGGAAGGTCACATGCATGCAACCACTGTTTTATAACCGCACTGGACATAGATTTACTGGCAAATGCATCCACAAAAAAATGCTGTATCTCAGATAAAATTGCAGACTTCTCTGTTACAGTATCTCCACAAGCTGTAGTCAAATAAAGCATATTTCTCCTTTCCCGAACTTTAGTGCAAGAATCAAAAGGGATAGTATCATGTTTTTTACCAAACACCTTATATGTCTGTTGCCTCTCCAAACCTTTCATCATATCCTTTTGCTGTCTGGCCAATTCATCCTTAAGTGCCTTAAGGTGTCGGGGACAATCCCCACCCTTCTCATAATGCAAGGTAGTCAGAGAACGCAATTGTGTCCGTAAACAGTGCAATGTGTCCCGTTTAAAACTCCCATTAAGCTTCCCCATCTGTTTAAAGTAGCAACAAAGCTTCCACTTAGTGTCTTCCCACCAAGCGTTAGTATCCTTATATTAAAAAAAAACAGACTTTCTAGCTGCCAGGACATGGCCAAAACCTTCCTGAATATGAGGAATGTCCAACAAAGACAAGTTTAACTTCCATACCCCTGGGCCAAGGCACTGCTGCGGGTGACTGCCCACCAAAACGGACAACATTCTGTGGTCTGACATAGTCACAGCCACAAACTGAGCATCCTGCAGTTGAAGGGAGGCAGAAACAAAAAAATAATAAATTCTAGAGGAACGGGGCCCACAAAAGTATGTGTGTGGGGCCACCTGGAAATGAGAACCAAAAACATCAATCAGCCCCGCATCTTCAGAAAAATCCCTCAAACAAGTGGAGTCACAGTATTGCTTTTTGGGTGGGAGGCCTAAACCTGGCTGAGATAGTGCACAATTAAAATCTCCCCCCCTAAAATAACTTGCAAGTTAGTAAACAAAAAGGGCTGCAAAGCTTGGAAAAGATTCACTCTCATGTTTCAGCTGAGGGGCATACACATTCAGGAGCCGAAAAGGCAAACCTTTCCACAGAACGTCCAATAACAAAGCCCTCACCTCTAAAATTTCTAAATGTTGAAGCACCGTAACCTGGGAGAAAACACAAATCTCCACACCAGAGCAAACATCTGCACTCTGTGACCAGAAACTAGCACCCCATATCCAGCTGGTAGAAGCTGCCTCCAATGCTTCCAGAGAATGGAGACAGACATCTTGCAAAAATAAACAATCCAAATCAACATGCATGAAGTGAGCATAAGTAGCTAACCATTTAAATTCGGGCTGAATACTATTTGCATTCAGGGATGCCAGCTTAAAATTATACACAAAGAAACCCATGAAGAGACCATATTATCATTTAACTTTACTAGAAGCTCTCGTTATTCTGCCACTTGGTATAGGGGTAGGTCTACAGTCCTCCAACCTCTCAGAGTCTGATGCCCAACCTGCCTGAGAAGAGTGGTCGGAAGGGTCCTCAGAGTCCCCGTCCTTCTCAGTGGGCATGTCTTGAAGCACATCACACTAATTGGGATCTTCTAAGGGTGCCACCAGTGGCATCTGCGACTTGTGCCTGGAACCCTTCCCTCACTTTCCGTGGACTACAGTAAACTCTGGATCAAGCGGTAACTGTGCCAGTGGAGGGGGTGTCCCATGTCCATCTGAGAATCACACGGGGTCTGCCCAGCACCAAAGTCTGTGTTCACTAGTACAGGAGGAATAGGAGGAATGGGGGGGTTCAGCTCCGAGACTCCTGGATCTTTTCTGCTACTCAAGAGGCCGGTACCAGGGGCATGGGATGGAGCCTTTGCCTCCCTGAAGTAATAATACTGCACCCCAAAATCAGTATGTTCACTATCTTTAGCAGCCCAAGGGCAATCAGTAAAGGTATGGCCAAGATCGTCGCAGAGATTACACTTTGGATCTTGGAAGCAGTGTGTGCACTAGAGTGCCCCAATTCCCCTCAATGAGTACATTTGAGGACATCACAGGCTGTACTGATGTGCCTGTGTGACCCACATTTAAAACACAACCGTGGTTGACCTGGATAAAACAGAAACCCCTTGTCCTGGCCAATAAAGAAACAATTGGGAAGGTGGACAATATCCTGATCAGCATGTTGTAACTTGATTCGAAACTTCTAGCCCCCATTCCAAAATCCTTCATCATATAATATGGGGGCCGGGTTACCCTGGATAGAGCACCTCTTCTCCAACCAATAAACTATTATCAGTTATGTTCACCTCTTCGTTCCAAAAAAGTATAGTAATAACACGAAAGAGTTGCTTCGTTAAAGGAATAACAAGAAAGTCTATCCATAAAGGGTTGGTTTTAAGGTTGGTATATCTGCACCAAAACTACTCCAGCAGTGCAGGGGTCCTAAAACTGATGTCAAAGGTACTTTCTCCCTGTGCATGGATCAGGGCGTATACTTCAGATGGGGAGAAACCCAGAGACTGTTTCAAAAGAATTTTACCGACGTAAAAATGATCAGGGATTGTATCCTGAGAACCAATGTAACGGAGTCTAATAACATTCCGCAGTTTAGCCAATTCTATGGGTTTGTGGAAATGACTGGCATACGTCGGAGGTGCAGGGCCGGCCATCTCACTGCCGTGAGGCTGGTGCTCTACCGGTAGCTCTGTGGGCTTAGACCCAGCCCCTCTCATACAGTCAACAGTAGCAAAACTGAAAGGAACCCCAGGAGGTTCCCCATTACCTGACATCCCAGGTGCACCAACAGGAGCTGTCATATCCTAGGTAGTATCCAACACAGCCTCAGAAGGTGAAGTCATACCCCGCCAGGAGAGGAATTTGGGATCCAGTTGCCAGTCCCCTCGTTGGGTAGAAATCCAGCCAGCCGACGACAAAGCATGTTCTGGAGACCAAGCGCTGTCATCTCCAGCACTCCATTCCTGGCGTGGAGTCCTGTCTGCTTGCCCTAGTTGAGGTTCCAGTCTGTCTGCAGTCACCAGAAATTTATTGGGCCCAGAAGAGCCCTCGCTTAAGGGTGAGGTGATTGAACGTTTGCGTTTCCGTTCTTCCTCTTGCTTCAGCTTCTCACAAGTAAGTTGATCGCCAATTTTTTGTAATTGAGCTTCCAGACACAATTTTTTCTGTTCCAAACTCAAGGTATCTATTTCAGTAGGTGCGGAACCGCCATCTCAGGTGCTGTGCTGGCAACCTGGAGGGTGCATCCCAGCTGCCACAGTGGTTCCAGAAGCCCCAAACTCCTGTAACTCCACATTCATAGTCACTATCAGGGTCTCCACCAACCGCTCACCATCAACATCAGCCATCAAATGACTCTCCACACAGCCTCAGGGACCCTACTGGAGAGTAGGGGAATTTCCCCGGTGCCCTGACCAAATTTCCCCTACATTCACTAAAAAAGTACCACCAACAGCTTAATCTGGTTCAAGGTCAGTTGGCATTCATCTGCAGCCCCTTCCCCCGGGTTGTGCCCGAAAACAGGCAGAATCTGTCTAGTGCACTTACAGTACCCGGTCAACAATAACTAAATGCATAAAGAAAGAGGAAGTAGTGAACATCTATGTAGATCTAGAAAAATGTCATCCATCATTGGAATATGATTCAACTCATATAATTTTCCTCTTTAGTATAATTCCTAAACATTGACTATTTGATTTAAATTTACTATTAGATGGATGGAAAATATTACCAATAACTTGTTTTGGATTGAGAGACATTACTTCACAAGTTTGCCAGTTGATTCTATATTCTATATATCTACACAGAGACATCCCCTGCCTCTGAAGCAGACATTGCCTCTACTTGGACAGTCCCTGCCTCCACTGAAGCTATTACCTCCACTCGGACAGGCTCTGCCTCAGAGGTAGGTGTTACCCTTAGAAATAATACCTGCCTCTGAGGTAGGTATTCTCACCACTCAGACCAGTACTGCCTCAGTTGCAGGTCTTGCCTCTAGAGACAGATCCTGCCTCTGAGGCAGCCATAACTCCTACTCGGACAGGCCTTACTTCCAATACAGTCACTGCCTTTCACAGAAGCAGACCCTGCCTCTGAGGCAGCTGTTGTCCCCACTAACAGTGACTCTTAGTATAAGGGCAGTCTGTCTAGAGGCAACACCTGCCTTGAAAGTAGAGCCTACCCGAGTGGGGCAGATGCCTTTCTTGGTGACAAGGAAAGTCTTAGTATGGGCAATGCTAATCTCAAAGGCAGGAGTGGCTTCTATCTAGGGATAACACCAAGCTGGGAGGCAGACTCTGCTTTTGTGGGGGAATGTCTTACCTGGAAGCAGGGACTGCCCTAGTACAGTCAATGCTAGCCTCAGACAAATAGATTGCTTCTGTCAAGGGGCAACACCTGCTTTGGGGGCAAAGCCTGCCTGATTGGAGGAATGCCTTGCTTGGAGGCAGAAGCTGCCCTAGTAGGTGCAACGCTTGTCCCAGGGGAATGATCTGCCTGGTAGGGGTAGCACCTTTCTTTAAGGCAGGGGCCTTGGTCAAAAAGCAACCCCTGCCATGGAGGCAGGGCCTGTCTTTGTGAAAGGGCAATGCCTGCCTTGGAAGCAGGGTTTGTCACTGAAAACGCAAAGCTTGCCTCAGAGGTCGAGGCTGTCTCTGTGTCGGGGCAGCACCTGTCTTGGAGGCAGAGCAAGTCTGAGTAGGGGCATGCCAACCTTGGAGGCACAGTCTCCCTGGTAGGGGCCAGGACCTACTTCAGATAAAATGACTGTCTCTCCAAGAGCCAGATGCTGTGCAGAATGAGAGGGAAGAACATTTTGTGCTGTTGGCAAGGCAATGTTCAGTGCCCAGTTATTCCACCTTCCCTAGGATGAGTCATAGAAGACAGGGAGCTTGTATAATTTGACTAAGCAATGAAAGACACAGCTACAGTATTAACTTTTAATTGTCTTAATACTCTGCAGCCTGGATGCGCACTGTAGGGAAATGATACACTGTCTGAGTATGTTGTTACAGGGGACATGAAATTTATGCTAAATGGGAGCAGTTAGTGTTCCTGTTTATAGAGGTGACATTCATACCTCCAAATGATCCATATTTAAGTGCACCTGAATAAACACTGATGTGAAAAAATAAACTGTTTTTGAATTGTTTTCTTTTTATGGACAACATTCTGCACAGTTCTCTTCATAGAACAAGTAAGTTGGAGTCTGTACTATGTCACAGTTTGTGTACAGAATGCCAAGCTCGAACTGTTGACCTATCATAACCAAGCTTTGAGTTCTGTACATAAACTATGACATAGTCAAAACTCCATCTTATTGGTTCTGTGAAGAGAACTGTAACAGAATACTGATACATAGATACATAGATACATAGACAGTGTCGGCAGATACAGGCCTATGGCCCACCCAGTCTGCCCATTTGAGCTTGTAAGTTCAGTTTGTTTTCCTAGAAGTCTGTTGCCCCTTACCCCTGACCTCTGAATTCCTTTATGTCTATCCCATGCATTTTAAATCCATGATTGTTTCAGCCCCCACCACTTCCTCTAGCAGGGTGTTCCACTTGTCCACCACCGTTCTGTGAAGAAATTCTTTCTCATGTTTCCTCTGAATCATCCTCCCTCCAACTTCATCCCATGCCCTCTAGTCCTGGAACATCTTTTTCGCTTAAAAATAGTGTTTCCTGCACCCAGTTCCTCCCTGTAAGACACTTGTATGTCTCTATCATATCCCCTCTCTCCCTCCTCTCCTCCAGGGAGTACATGTTCAGTTCCTTCAACCTGTCTTCATAGGACTTGTGATGCAATCCATGCACCATCTTTGTTGCCCTCCTCTGAACCTTCTCCACCTGTCTATGTCCTTACGTGGGTATGGTCTCCAGAACTGTACACTGTACTCTGTACTCAGTGGAAGCCTCACTAGTGTCTTGTATAGGCAGAATTATGACCTCCTTTTCCTGCTGGTGATTGCCTGCCTATACATCCCAGCATCCTATTTGCTTTACCTGCTGCCTTGTCACACTGTTTCCCTACCTTGAGGTCATCAGAGATGACAACCCCAAGATCCTTTCCTGCTTGGTGCATGTATATCCTCACCCCCAACTGATATATAGTGCCAGGGTTTTGTGCCCCATATGCATTATCTTGCACTTCTTTGCATTTCAACTGCCAAACCCCTGACCATTTTTCAAGTTTCTGCAGGTCGCTCCTCATTCTGTCTACACCCTCTGGTGTGTCTACTCTGTTACAGAGCTTTGTGTCATCAGCGAACAGTGAAATTCTGCCTTCTAGATCCTGCGCAATGTCACTGATGAAGATGTTGAATAGGACCGGTCCCAGCACTGATCCCTGTGGTACCCCACTGGTCACTTTTCCCTCTGTGGCGTGACAGCCATTTACCACCACCCTCTGTGTCCTGCCACCCAGCCAGTTACCTACCCACCACACTACTGTCCTGCCCACACCCATATTCCCCAGTTTGTGTAATAGTCTTCTATGTGGCACAGTGTCAAAGGCCTTGCTGAAGTCCAGATAGGCCATGTCCACTGCCCTCCCTGATCCACCTCCTAGTCACCCAGTCAAAATTCAATGAGGTTGGTCTGACATGGCCTCCCCTGGTGAGAACATGCTGCATTGGGTCCTGTAGTCCATTGATAACCAGATGTTCCACAATCTCTCCTTCAATGGTGCTTCCATGATCTTCCCCACTACCGAGGTGAGGCTGACTGGTCTGTAGTTCCCTGCTTCCTCTTTGTTCACACTTTTGTATAAGGGGACTACATCTGCTGTCCTCCAGTCTTTGGGTACCTCCCCTGTTTCCAGTGATCGGCTAAACAGGATAGCCAGAGGTTCAGCCACCACCTCTCTTAGTTCTTTAAGGACCCTGGGGTGCACCCTATCTGGCCCCATTGCTTTATCAACTCTTATTACTTCCAGTTCCTTCAGGACCCTTTCTCGTGTAAAGGGACTTGTGTCCATTTCTGCACCATTCTCACCCCTTGTACTCCTTTCAGACCCATTACCCTCCTCTTCCTCAGTAAAGACTGAGCAGAAATACCTGTTCAATATGTCAGCTTTACTGTTGTCATCCTCCACGCTGCTCCTCCTACTGCTCATAAAATAAAACAATGCAAACTTCAGCTTGTCAATTCACTTTTTATTCAGGTACAGGTAAATGAGGATCATTTAGGGGAACAAATATTTCTGGAACTAGGACCATTACAAACAACTGCCAATGGGAAATTATTGCCTGTCCTCTTCAAGCATGAAGTGCAGATACATCCTTTCTCCTATCTGGGAAATACATTATTTCCCCACAATGCCTTCCCTGAAGTGATGTATTGCACTTATAACAAGCATTAATCAATGCTGAATGTTGATTGCGTTGGTCTGTTGAGCTCGCTCACTGCCCCTGTGTCACTCGCTCGTTGTGTTTCTCCCTGTACTGCAGGCTGCTCTTTCATACTGGGCTCCTACCTGCATTGGCACATTTTTCTGCCCACAAAGAAATCTGCAACTGTCCCGACAGAGTTCTGTTGAGTCGGGTCACTCCCCCTCTCTCACGTGCTCATTCTGTTTCTGCTGGCGCTGCAGGCTGCCCTTTTGTACTGGGCTCCTGCCTCTGTTGGCATCTTTTACTGCCCACAAAGAAATCTGCAGCAGTCCCGACAGAGCTCCATTGAGGTGGCTCACTCCCCCTCTCTCACTCGCTCATTCTGTTTTTCCTGGTGCTGCAGGCTGCCCTTTTGTACTGGGCTCCTGCCTCTGTTGGCTTTTTTATGCCCACAAAGAAATCTGCAGCAGTCCTGACACAGGTTCGTTGAGCTAGCTCACTCCCCCTCTCTCACTCACTCATTCTATTTCTGCTGGCGCTGCAGGCTGGCCTTTTGTACTGGGCTCCTGCCTGCGCTGACGCCTTTTTCTGCTCACAAAGCGATCCGCAGCAGTCACAATAGAGGTCTGTTGAGCTCGCTCACTCCCCCTCTCTCACTTGCTCATTGTGTTTCTCCCAGCACTGCAGGCTGCCCTTTTGTACTGGGCTTCTTCCTGCATTGGCACCTTTTTCTGCCCACAAAGAAATCTGCAGCTGTCCCGACAGAGCTCCTTTGAGGTCGCTCTCTCCACCTGTCTCACTTGCTCATTCTGTTTCTTCTGGTGCTGCAGGCTGCTCTTTCATGCTTGGCTTCTGCCTGCATTGGCTTGTTTTGCTGCTCACAAAGAAATCTGCAGCTATCCTGACAGAGCTCCATTGAGGTGGGTCAGTCCCCCTCTCTCACTCATTCATTCTGTTTCTGCTGGCACTGCAGGCTGCCCTTTTGTACTGGGCTCCTGCCTCTGTTGGCAGCTTTTTCTGCCCACAAAGAAATCTGTAGCATTCCTGACACAGGTTCGTTGAGCTAGCTCACTCCCCCTCTCTCACTTGCTCATTCCGTTTCTACTGGCGCTGCAGGCTGGACTTTTGTACTGGGCTCCTGCCTGCATTGCTGCCTTTTTCTGCCCACAAAGAAATCCGTAGCGGTCATGATAGAGCTCCATTGAGCTCACTTACTCCCCCTCTCTCACTTGCTTGTTGTGTTTCTCCCGGTGCTGCAGGCTGCCCTTTTGTACTGGACTTCTGCCTGCATTGGCACCTTTTTCTGCCCACAAAGAAATCTGCAGCTGTCCTGACAGAGCTCTGTTGAGGTTGCTCACTCCGCCTGTCTCACTCGCTCATTCTGTTTCTCCTGGCACTGCAGGCTGCCATTTTGTAGTGGTCTCCTGCCTCTGTTGGCACCTTTTCCTGCCCACAAAGAAATCTGCAGCAGTCCCGGCAGAGCTCCATTAAGCTCGCTCACTCCCCTTCTCTCACTTGCTCATTCCATTTCTGTTGGCGCTGCAGGCTGCCCTTTTGTACTGGGCTCCTGTCTGTGTTGCCACCTTCTTCTGGCCACAAAGAAATTTGCAGCAGTCACGATAGAGCTCCATTGAGCTCACTCACTTACTCCCTCTCTCTCACTCGTTCGTTCTGTTTCTCCCGTCGCTGCAGGATGCCCTTTTGTACTGGGTGCCTGCATGCATTGCCGCCTTTTTTTGCCCAGAATGAAATCCGCAGCAGTCCCAACAGGGCTCCGCTGAGCTCACTCACTGCCCCTCCCTCACTCGCTCATTCTGTGTCTCCCGCTACTGCAGGCTGCCCTTTTGTACTGGGTTCCTGCCTGCATTGGCAGCTTTTTCTACCCACAAAGACATCTGCAGCAGTCTCAACACAGATCCATTGAGCTCGCTCAATCCCCCCCTCTCTCACTTGCTTATTCCGTTTCTGCCACCGCTGCAGTCTGTCCTTTTGTACTGGGCTCCTGCCTGTGTTGCCGCCTTTTCCTGCCTACAAATAAATCTGCAGCAATCATGATACACCTCCATTGAGCTCGCTCACTCTTCCTCTCTCACTTGCTCATTCTGTTTCTCCCGGTGCTGCAGGCTGCCCTTTTGTACTGGGCTCCTGTGTGCCTTGGCACCTTTTCCTGCCACAAAGAAATCTGCAACTGTCCCAACAGAGCTCCATTGAGGTCACTCCGCCCCCATCTCGCTCGCTTATTCTGTTTCTCCTGGCACTGCAGGCTGCCCTTTTGTACTGGGCTCCTGCCTCTGTTGGCACTTTTTTCTGCCCACAAAGAAATCTGCAGCAGTCCGATGGAGCTCAGTTGGCCTCACTCACTCTTCCTGTCTCACTCGCTTGTTCCATTTCTGCCGGCGCTGCAGGCTGCCCTTCTGTACTGGGCTTCTGCCTGCGTTGCCACCCTTTTCTTCCCACAAAGAATCTGCAGCAGTCATGATAGAGCTCCACTGAGCTCACTCACTCTCCGCTCTCACTCGCTCGTTCTGTTTCTCCCACCGCTGCAGGCTGCCCTTTTGTGCTCAGCCTCTGCATGTATTGCTGCCTTTTCCTGCCCATAAAGAAATCTGCAGCAGTCCCAACAGAGCTTCGTTGAGCTCACTCACTCTCCCTCCCTCACTCGCTCTTTCTGTGTCTCCCAGTGCTGCAGGCTACCCCTTTGTACTGGGCTCCTGCCTGTGCTGTCGTCTTTTCCTGCCCACAAAGAAATCTGCAGCAGTCCCAACAGAGCTCAGTTGAGCTTGGTCACTCCCCCCTTCTGTCAGTTGCTCAATTCTAATCTGTCCCAAACACTGATTTCCAACAGCGACTGCGGTATTCTGCGCCGGAAGGATGGAAACACATTTCGGCCAGGATGTGAAAAATGACAGCTGTACTGTGCATAATTTTTTTTATTTTAGTCTTTGGTAACCAGGTAAGGCCCACTAGGCACAAGTGCCTGTTTTCAGGGGCGACCTGGGAGCACTGGGTGGTTAAGTGACTTGCTCAGAGTAACACAGTATGCAAGTGGAGGTTGTGAGAATCAAACTCAGGTCTGGTCTGCTGGATGTATGAAGTGCATTCACACCTCGTTCCTCTAACCTCTAAGCTATACTGCCAGTATATGGAGGTGTGAACAAATGCCAGTGTTGAAAATCTGGCGTGAAAATATTACTAATTTGCAAACTTGCAAGGGTGCATGGAAACTGCACAACACACGCTCATAACACAGTCATTTTATGGAGTTTCATCATAAAATTTTCAACATAGGCATTTTATGACCTCTGTTCATGAACAGTGTCACTGTGATTTTCTTAGTATGTCCTGAACACTGATTTCCCACAGCGACTGCACTATTGTGCGCCGGAAGAGCGAAAACACATTTCGGCCAGGATATGAAAAATGACAGCTGCACTGTTCATAAGGAGGTGTGGCAAAATGGAAATGCTGAAAATCTGAAGTAAAAATATTGCAAAGTTGCGAAGGTACGAGTGTGCGTGGAAACTGCGCAATGCACATTCGTAACACACTCAGTTTATGACTTTCATCACCAAATTTTCAACATAGGCATTTTAGGACCTCTGCTAATGAACAATGTCACTTTCATTTTCATAATGTGTCCCGAACATGGATTTCCCACAGCGACCATGGTATTCTGCACCGGAACTGCAAAACACATTTCAGCTAGGATGTGAAAAATGACAGCTGTACTGTTCATAAAGAGGTGCAGAAGAATGGCAATCATGAAAATCTGGAGTGAAAATATTATTAATTCGTGAAGTTACGAGCATGCGTGCAAACTTCTCAACACACACTCGTAACACAGTAATTTTATGGAGTATCATCACCAAATTTTCAACACAGGCATTTTAGGACCTCTGCTCATGAACAGTGCCACTGTCATTTTCTTAATCTGTCCTGAACACTGATTTTCCACAGTGACTGCGCTATTCTGTGCAGGAAGTGCGAAAACACATTTTGGCCAGGATGTGGAAAATGACAGCTGTACTGTTCACAAGGAGGTCTGAAAAAATGCCAATGCTGAAAATCTGGAGTGAAAATATTGCAAATTCGCAAAACATCATGAGTGTGCGTAGCAACTGAGCAATGCACACTTGTAAAACAGTCATTTTTTAATTTTTCCCCACCAAATTTGCAGTACAGACTTTTTGAGAGCCCACCTCGTGAACACTGGCACTGTCATTTCGTTAATCAGTCCGGAAAGGGGATTCCACACAATGAATGCAAAATTACCTTTTGGGGCTGAATAATGCCTTGCCAGTGCTAGAATTCATGAGGAGGGGTCCCAAAAACCCTATGTTGAAAATTTGGTGCCAAAATTCCAAAAAATGCCTGAGATATGCATCAAAGTTGAAACCCCCCTATTTATTCCATTATACAGCTTACCGGCATTTCCTCAGTTCGCGGTCGGCTTTGAAGAGTGAAAACGTGTTCCTGGTCCACCAAAGATCGTTGTGCCAGAATCATGAGGTAAGTATGGGGTGAGGGGGGTGCAGGGAGGCAGGGTGCACAGTGGATGGGTGCAGGTTGTGGGAGGGGAGCAGTGAGACTGCAGAGGACCGTTTCCTTTTTACAGGTTAAAAAGACATCAGGACGTTTTTGATTTTACGGGCATGTGGCATGCTGGGGTGGGTTCCAGCATGCCACCAAAACTTTTTGGGGGGAGCTGTAACTGACAGGATTGGACAACCTCCATCGGTACACAACAAAAGGGGTGTTACATTATGCCGACGGGATTGGGGCAATCCCATCGGCAGACAACAAAAGTGGGAAGGGGTTACATAATGCAAGCCAGGAGTGGGCTTCCCATCTGCAACATAAACCTTGGGGCACTGAAGCTGACAGGGATTGGGGCCCCTGTCGGCAAACAAACATGGTAAGGGGGCACATGTTGCCGAGGGGGATTGGGCACCCCCTCAGCAGAGGGGGTGTTAATATTGTTTGTGAACGCGGTGGCAAGCCACTGCCAGGTTCAAAAACAATATCAGTGTTCCAAGGTTCCGCCCTGCAATGACGGGTCGCTCCCTCATTGCAGCGAATGGTTGACACTGCAATGACGAGGTGGCCCCTGATTGCAGCGGCTAATATTTTACAAGTTGGTGGCACGTTGTCTGAACTATTGTCAGCAGCAGCATGCCACAGCATTGGGGGAAGTGGGCCAAGCCTTTAAAGGCTGTTGGGGCATTGGCCACAACAGTGCCACGCCTCCACAACCTGCTTATGGAGAAAGCTGCCACAATATGTTTCTTGCACATGCGTGCAATCAACATAAAAATGGCATTCTGAACATTTTAGAAAAACTGAGAACATTTTTAAATTAGTTTGAAAGTGAATTACCAGTTGTTCACATTGCTATGGCATGGTTGTTAAGTTCATGTGTTTAGAATGTACAGTCAAAAGTGTTAAGTTTTTAGAATGTACAGGCAGTGCATTGTGACATATTTATGCTGCTAGGATGAAGAAGTTTATTTTTTTAATGTGAGCGCATTCTTATCACAAAGTTCTATGGAATTCTTTTATCACCCTTTGCCTTGCTAAGATACAAATGTTTGTTTACACAACAGGTTATAGTTCAGGAATCTGTGCATGGCCATATGACACATCGGCTATTCAAAGACCATAATTTATTACACCCATTTTATAAATCAGAATTGTCCATTGAGTTTACTAAAAATCCAGCAAGGACTAACTGATAACAGAATGTGTACCAGTATTTGCAGAAGCCGCTTAAAATTCCAAAGTGAGCAGTATTCCATCATACGATAGAGCCTGTCAGTTCTTTGATCTGATTGGTTAGAATTTGAGATGACATCACTAACATGACATTGTTTCGTTTTATTTTTACTATTTGTTAACTGGGTAAAAGCACTGGTCCAAAGACCTTTTTCAAGCTTTACCAAGGCCATAACAGTTGCAGCACAATGCAAGGAGGACGAGTATGATTTACAGAAGATTAACAAGAGAACACACTGTCTAAAAAGAAACAGCAATGATTTATACATTCAGTCAATACTGGAATTTACATTTTTACACTGGGTCAGCATTGGAAATTGCGAAAGATTAATAAAAATTCATGGAGTTGGGTTTGAACAAAATGTGAAACTATTGGAAATGAATGTGATTAGGAAGATCGTTCTACATTAGGAAGCATTACATGAACTGTAATCACATAAACAGTGTGATAGTGTGTGTGTGTGGGGGGGGCACTGCCCACAGCAATATCCAGAAAAGACTGTGGAGAAAAGAAAGAAGTAATCAGAAGCTGTTCTACTGCTTACTCCATGCCATCAATGCAACATTCCTCTCATGTGGAATTGTTTTTTCTCTCTTTGTGCTCGTATTCCTACAGGCTGAGGGAGCAGGAAATAAGGCATGGCTGTCATCTTGGAGAGCCTGTTTTTGAAGCGCTCCCAGCAAAAGAAGAAAACCTCTCCCCTGAACTTCAAGAAGAGGCTCTTTGTCCTGATGGAAGCAAAGCTCACATACTATGAGTATGATTTCGAGAAAGGGGTGAGTGAAGCCTGCCAGGCATTTGCAGATGTACTCAGACGTGAGAGGGGGGGATGGTACTAGCCAAGCCAAATGTTTCTCTTTTACAGCTCCAAGTAAAGAGTAGCTTTGGCCCAAATACATTCTAGGTGGGATTTTTAAGGATCCAACTGCACAACATTTCAGCGCAAGACATGCATCTGCATCCTTCTGAACATGAGTTTATCATTCATCAATAGTATACAGTATCTGTGTATCTGTGCATCTGTCCAGTTCAGGGCCAGGTTTGTGTAAAAAAACAAATTATGCAAATTGAATTTGTTTCATTTTTTTAATGCAGATGATCACAGATTGCAACTTTTAGTTATAAACAACAACTGTGACTGCATCATCTAACTTTCAGTGCATACAAGCAAAGTCTTTGTCAGCACCTCATTATCAAGGACACCTGTGACTCCATCCACTTACCCTCCTCCCATAGTAATCACCTGCTGCACTTTGATTAACCTCTTGACCCAGATAGCACCTCCAACCTCAGCACTTCACTGATCCTCAACCCGCCCTGCTTACCCCCCCACATCTCATGGCACTGCCCTCCCTCTCCCTCTCTCCCTCCCCTCTCTCCCTTGATTCCTCCACTATGTCATCTTTGTCTGTTACCTCCTCTGTGTCTGTCTTCTCCAGGATGTTTGAACTCACAGACACAGGCATATGTTGTACAGTGCCTCAGCAGTGTCTATTTCTGTAACTTACTGTACCATCTCTGTAAATGTATAAATTGTTGTTCTCTGCTATTTTCTGTTCAACTGACATGGAACCTACAAAAGAGCATCCGCTCACAGGTGTTGTCCAAGAACTCAATAAATAAAAAAAAAATAAATAAATGGATGCAGCAGCCAAACATCAGTGCACAAGTTTCATACACAAGCTGGTAGAGGCCAGCAGTGCATGCATTTGTGTCTGTGACTACATGCTTTGAAAATCTGTCACTCTTTGTCCATCACATCAGTTCTGTTACCCAGCTTAAAACATTGGCTTAAGTGCCCCAGCACCTGTGGCCTTGAAGGTGACAAGAAACCATTTTAAATACAGTATTTGCACATTATAAGAGTCCTTTTGTTTCATTCTTTCAATTATATTCAATCTTCTTACACCCTTTGACTGTTTTTCTTCATGACAAATGTGTTGATGTCACTTTTTTACAGATAAAAAAGTATGCTTTGTATTTCCCCACCCCAGTGTTTACATCACTTGTTACAAGGCTTCTTCATAATCTGTGATGTCAGTTTTCACTGTTCCACAGGGAATGGTGATCCTAGAATTTCCAGGAATAAGGAACAGAATGTTATAACAAGTAAATGGTGTGAGTCTGTGTGGTACACTGAGCAGCATTATAGAAGCAATACAAATTATTTGGTTTTTAATAAAAAAAACTTTCTAAACATGTCAAAATGGTGAATTAAGAGCTGATCTGATGGCCCTGTGACCGACCACACTGCCACTTTTGAAGTCCTTGACTCAGGTTCACTCCCCGAGTGCTTCTTTAGTGGCTTGTACATCCCACTGCACTACCCCCACCTGGGCGATTATAAGGACAGTGGAACTGGGAGCCTATGGCATGCATGAGGAGGGGGAAGTATGTATGCCAGTATGTCGAGCCTTCTGGCACAGCAAGCTATAATGCAGACTCTCAGTGGGTGAGATATGAGGAGAAAAAGGTAGCATTGATTGGACAGATGAAGCTCCACCTCCCTTGTCCCCCTTAGCCCACCTAGAGCTTTTACCAATAATATCCAGATTACCCTGAGTGCCACCATATCAGGTGTGTAGATTCAGCCACATAGAGCATGACATGCAGCTGAAGTTGGGCTCCTACTTCTTGCAGGGTGATCTGAGTGAACACTGTTGTAATAGGAAGGAAGTGACTCAGGGTCGCAGTATTATCGGTTCTGTGGAGCCTGAGACTGGGATGGAGGCCCCCTTGGCAGAAGTGTTATGAGGCCCTAAACACTGGACTCAGGGAGGTAAAAAGAGTTTAAAAAAGGAATAATTAAATAGAAATAGCAAGCAGGTGTTTTACAATCCTTAAAATAATTTTGCATTACCTTTAGAAAGCCCCAGATGTCACAGGGAAACTTTGAAAAAAACTACAACTGTTAGAAACATTTCACCAGAAATTTCATCTATTTTCTATATTCAGCTTCCCCCATTTCATTACGACTGGACATTTACTTGAACACAGGGTCACTGTCCCCACATACTTCATCTGTCATAGCTGCATAGCTACACTTGACATCATAATACTCTGTTTATGACATCACAATCTTTTCTGTTGTATCTTTAAGAGATTTTAGAGGTTATTTAATGGTCACATAAGTAACTGATCAAAAAATGCTCCCTTCTGCTAAATAAGTATATTCCTGTCTAGTTGTCTGTGTTTGTTTTGCAGGTACAAAATAGCATTTTCTGTGTTAGGCAGTTTAGGAAACAGTTAAGCTAAATTCATAGTTCTCTATTCATATTTCTGTTTGACTTAAAAGAGCAATGAAATAATTGTGTTTGTGAATATGGACAATTTTTCTTCATACACAACAGAATTTTGTGACAAGGATGGGATTAAAATTAAGAGACGGAAAATGGCAAGTTTGGGCAATTAGCTAGACTTGAGTTGTGCCAAAGCTAGAAAAAGCTTTTACAGATTATGAAGACAGATTATAGAAAATTCTGGAAGCAAACCAGATTGAGGATGAATGTAAAATATTAGAAAATGGGTTCAAAAAATCATGATCTGTGATTGACTGAGCCCCTTACCTACGGGTACATTATTTTGCTCTTTGTAATTTTATTGTTGATTTTATTATGACTTCTAATTTTATGTACAGTGCTCAGAGCCTCCAGGATTGGGTACCTAAAACATAAACAGTTACTTACTAACATATATGTGCCAACAGAGACGAGGAAAAATACAAATCCTAGTGCCATGCTGCCTCAGTACCAATTGGTATCACTGTACCATTTTGGAATTTTCAAAAGTGACCGCTGCCATTTTGTTACATAAGGGATATGACATGGGTGAGGTGAGATAGCAGAAATATCTCCATGAGCTGCCATTGAACTTGTAATATATACCATGAGCGCCATAGCCATGAGTGAGATACCTGGAGTTCAATACAGCGAGTGGAGATATTTCTACTATCTCTCTGCCACCCATGTCATATTCAATTTATATAACAATTGTGGGTCTCTATTTTTTCAGTTTTAAAGTAATTTACATTTGTTTGTTGCAAAAAGTGAAAAGGAATTGGATTTTGTGCTGTTTTTTTGCCAATTATAACAAGCATTTGTCAATGCCGAACGTTCGCTTGCAGGTATTTACAGTGGTGTTTGGCACGTATGGTGCTTTACCGTAATGCCCTGTGCGATTTCTGGTATTTGCACAATAAATTTTCAGCGTGACCTTTTTGTTACCCCCATTGTGCGCTACAGAGGCGGAAACACGTTTTGAGCAGGATGTGAAAAATGACAGCTGTACTGCTCATAAGGAAGTGTGGTAAAATGGCAATGTTGAAAATCTGGACTGGAAATATTGAAATTTCGCAAACCTACAAGCATGCGTGGGAACTGTGCAATGCATGCTCGTAAAACAGTCATTGTTAGGAATTTTTTCACCAAATTGTCAACATTGGCATTTTAAAACCTCTGCTAATGAACAGTGTCACTGTGATTGTCTTACTGTGTGCCATACATTGATTTTGCACATCGACTGCTTCATTATTGCACACAGGTGCGGAAACACATTTTGGGCAGGATGTGAAAATGACAGCTGTACTGCTCATAAGGAGGTGTGGTAAAATGGCAATGTTGAAAATGTGGGTGAAATATTAAAATTCGCAAACTTACAGCGTCGCGTAAGATTTACATAGCACTGCGCTAGTAAAACAGTTATTTTTAGGAATTTGTTCACCAAATTTTCAGCATAGCCATTTTAAGATCTCTGCTTATGAACAGCGACACTGTGATTTTCTTAATGTGTCCCGTACACTGAGTTCACACAGCGACTGTGCCATTGTGCGCTACATGGGCAGAAACACATTTTGGGCAAGATGTGAAAAATGACAGCTGCACTGCTCATAAGGAGGTGTGGTAAAATGGCAATGTTGAAAATGTGGAGTGAAAATATTGAAAATTCTCAAACTTACGAGCGTGCATAGGAGCTGCGCAATGAACACTCGTAAAACAGTCATTTTTAGGAATTTTTTCACCAAATTTTCAACATAGCCATTTTAAGACCTCTGCTCATGAACAGTGTCACTGTGATTTTCTTATTGTGTCTCATACATTGAGTTCGCACACCGACTGTGCCATTGTGCGCTACATGGGCGGAAACATGTTTTGGGCAGGATGTGAAAAATGACAGCTGTACTGCTCATGAGGAGGTGTGGTAAAATGGCAGTGTTGAAAATCTGGAGTGAAAATATTGAAAATCCGCAAACTTACGAGCGTGCGTAGGAACTGCGCAACGCAGACTCGTAAAACAGTCATTTTTAGGAATTTTTTCACTAAATTTTCAGCACAGCCATTTTAAGACCTCTGCTCATGATCAGTGTCACTGTGATTTTCTTAATGTGTCCCATACATTGAGTTAGCACACCGACTGCACCATTGTGCGCTACATGGGCAGAAACACGTTTTGGGCAGGATGTGAAAAATGACAGCTGTACTGCTCATGAGGAGGTGTGGTAAAATGGCAATGTTGAAAATCTGGAGTGCAAATATTGAAAATTCGCAAACTTACGAAGCATGCTGGAACTGCGCATAAGCCAAGGTAAAACAGTCATTTTAGAATTTTTTCACCAAATTTTCAACATAGCTATTTTAAGACCTCTGCTCATGAACAGTGTCACTGTGATTTTCTTAATGTGTCCCATACATTTATTTACATACTCGACTGCGCCATTGTGCGCTACATGGGCGAAACACATTTTGGGCAAGATGTGAAAAATGACAGCTGACTGCTCATAAGGAGGTGTGGTAAAATGGCAATGTTGAAAATGTGGTGAAAATATTGAAAATTCACAAACTCTACGGCGTGCGCGAGACTGCACAATGAACATTAAAACAGTCATTTTAGGATTTTTTCACCAAATTTTCAACATAGCCATTTTAAGACCTCTGCTCATGAACAGTGTCACTGTGATTTTCTTAATGTGTCCCATACATTGAGTTTGCACACCAACTGCGCCATTTGCACTACATGGGTGGAAGCATGTTTTGGGCAGGATGTGAAAAATGACAGCTGTACTGCTCATGAGGAGGTGTGGTAAAATGGCAATGTTGAAAATCTGGAGTGAAAATATTGAAAATTCGCAAACTTGCAAGCGTGCGTAGGAACTGCGCAACGTAGACTCGTAAAACAGTCATTTTTAGGAATTTTTTCACCAAATGTTTGACAGCCATTTTAAGATCTCTGCTCATGATCAGTGTCACTGTGATTTTCTTAATGTGTCCCATACATTGAGTTTGCACACCGACTGCGCCATTGTGAGCTACATGGGCGGAAACACATTTTGGGCAGGATGTGAAAAATGACAGCTGTACTGCTCATGAGGAGGTGTGGTAAAATGGCAATGTTGAAAATCTGGAGTGCAAATATTGAAAATTCACAAAATCGGCGTGCGTAGGAACTGCCATAACACATGCTCGTAAAGTCATTTAGAATTGTTTTGCAAATTTTTCAACATAGCCATTAAACATCTGCTCATGAACAGTGTCACTGTGATTTTCTAAATGTGTCCCATACATTGATTTAAGACACCGACTGCGCCATTGTGCGCTACATGGACAGAAACACGTTTTGGGTGAGATGTGAAAATGACAGCTGTACTACTCATAAGAAGGTGTGGTAAAATGGCAATGTTGAAAATCTGGGTAGAAATATTAAAATTCACAAACCTCGGCGTGCGTAGGAACTGCATAGCACTGCGTCAAAAACAGTCATTTTGGAATTTTTGCCAAATTTTCAACATGGGGTTTTGAGGACCTTCTCATGAATGATGTCACTGTCATGGTGCTATTCAGGCCGAAGGTGATTTCACGCAGTGACAGGGCAGTGACTTCAAATCACCCTTCGGCCCGAACAACGCCATGACAGTGACATCAATCACGAGAAGGGTCCCAAAACCCCAGGTTGAAAAATTTGGTGCAAAATTCCAAAAAATGCGTGAGATATGCAATAAAGTTGAAAACCCCCTATCTAGCCCATTATACAGCTTACCGGCATTTCCTCAGTTCGCGGTCGGCTTTGAAGAGTGCAGACGTGTTCCTGGTCCACCGAAGATCGTCGCGCCGAGCTCCGGAGGTAAGTATGGGGTAAGGGGAGGTGTGGGGAGGCAGGGTGCGCAGTGGGTGGGTGCAGGTTGTAGGAGAGGGGACTGGGAGATGTGCCATGGGACCGTTTTCCATTTACAGGGAAAAAAAAAGTCGGCGTGGGACGTTGCCATGCTGGGGTGGGCTCCAGCATGGCAGAAAAGATAACTGGGGGGCCAAGGAGCCGGCGGGGATTGGGCACCACGTCGGCAAACTACTATGTTTGCCACGCTGGGGTGGCTCCCAGCGTGCTTGCAGAGAATAACAGGGGGCTGTGGAGCCGGCGGGTTAGGCACCTCCATTGGCAAACAACATTTGCCACGCTGGGGTGGGCTCCCAGGGTGGCACCAAAGCTTTGGGGGGGTGGCGTGACGCAGGGGGGAGCGCGTGATGCGAGGGGGTGGCAGCGTGACGCGGCGCTCGGTACGACAACGGTGGTTTACTTTGAAGCAAAGACCACTGCTGTCATACACAGCTCCCGCACCCATTGGTGCAGGGCCACCACGCCTGTTCAACGGAGCACTGGATTGCAAGGGAGAGGCACACCTCCAAAGTGTGCTACTCTCCCAAAACGTTCCTTGCGCATGCGCGCAAGCGAACATAAAAACACTAAAAGGAATTTGTAAATGAAACACCACTCATTTTGTAGATGTTTTTATGCTGAACAACTTTTATGCTCACAATACCATGCTATCATTTTTCGTTTTAAAGTTATTCGCATTTGTTTGTTGAAAAAGTAAAAAGAAAATACATTTTCTGCTTTTTTTGTTAATTATAAAAAAACGAAAAGATAGCTATAAATGAAACACCAATCATTTTGTAGATCTTTTTGTGCTGAACAACTTTTGTGCTCACAGTACAATGCTATCACTTTTGTTTTAAAGTTATTTGCATTTGATTATGGTTAGTACTGTTATTGCTGACCAGACATTCTAAATGAGTTCTGAACCTTTTGTGGGTTGGGGCTGGGGTGGGGGAGGCAGAGTGGATGTTATATGGACTGTATTTATGCTTTCTGTTTAGAAGGACACCAAAGTTAATTATTTCCTGAGAATTCCCTATGTCTAATCCTACTAAGTATTCTTTGTGGAATGTGAAAGGGCTCGCCCAGAGTTAAAGAGTACCAAATTATTAAGCATTTGAAACAGTTACAATGTGATATTATATTTTTGCAAGAAACACATTTGCTAGCTTCTGAAGGTACTCTCTTTCTGAGACAATCAACCAAGTTTTTGCCGCTGGTAATTATACAAAAAATAAGGCAGTAGCCATTTTAATTTCTAAAGTTGTTAACTTACAGTGTGCTTAGAGTCTTAAAGATCCCCAGGGTGGATATATCTTCGTTAAAGGTACTTTGGATCGTGTGGATGTCCTGTTAGGTAGTGTTTATGGGCCCAACGTGGAGACTCCCTCTTTCTTCATGGACTTGGCCATCCTTACTGCTCCATTCATTTCAATCCCTATTATTATTGGTGGGGACTGGAACATTTTTTTTACTCAAGATTTAGATAGGACAGGTAAATTAAAAGTTGGATTGTTCCCTGTGTAGCGCACCATTAATGACGTGGTTGACTCCTTGGAGTTGTGTGAACCCTGCCGCATACTATATCCTAAAGCTAGGGAGTATACATTTTATTCCCCAACACATGGATCTTTCTCCCATATCAATTATATTATGATTAGTTAGAGTGTCATGAGTGGTGTGCTGGGATGTGAGATAGCCCAACATGTTCTCTTGGATCATTCTCTGATGTGGTTAAGGCATAGTTTAGCATCTAATATCTGCTGGGATACATTATGGAAACTAAACAACCAATCTTTAAAGGACGAGTATGTTATTAATAGAATTGGGGTGCAGATAGAAGTTTTTACTTCTCATATTACGGTTCTACAGAAAGGGGGGATATGGAGTGGAGTACTTTGAAGTGTTCTGTCAGAGATGAATCCATATGTCTGGTGACCAAAAGGAAGAAACATAGAGAGACAGTAGCCTCTGTACTTTTGAACTGTATTAGGGAGATAGAGAAGCAACTAATTCCTAGGTCTCCAGAGGAGTACCATAGTGAATTACTTTCTCTCCGTGATAAATATGCGGAACATTTACATGAGAAAGCTGAATATTCTATTTCCAGAATGCACTCCACTTATGTAGATCAAGGGAAGAAAGCAGGCCATCTTCTGGCTTTATGCTTCCAGAGACAAGATGCTTCTCGTATCATACCCTCTATCAAGTCTGAGTCCTGATAGCTCCATTAAAACGTCACCTAAGGAGATTGCTCATGAGTTCAAAACTTATTACCAATCTCTCAATGGGCCCATGCCTAGCCCCGACCTCAAGCCTACTTAGCTAAAATTCCTCACCTCACATTATCGGAATTCCAGCAGCCTGTTTGATACAACCTTTAGCTCAACAGGACATTTTAGATGCCATTAATGCTTTACCACTTGATAAGGTCCTGGGCCAGACAGTCTTTCCCTAATTTTAATAAAGTTTTTGCCAAGGAATTAGCTCCTTTGTTGTGCCAGTTTTTCCTTTCCCTCTATCATTCCAGCATCTTGGATACCACACTTCTTGAAGCCATGATTGTCTTACTGCTTAAACCTGATAAATCCCAGACAATGTTGCTAGTTATCAGCCTATTTCACTTTTAAATTATGGCATTAAAATTCTGGCTAAAATTTTAGCTTCAAGTATTAATGCTGTCTGGGCTGAGCTTACAGGTTGACTTCATGCCAACTCATTCTTCGGTTGACCATTTATGTAAGCTGTCCCATATTTTCTCTGTGTCCAGGCACTCAGGGGCCCCTGTAGCCCTGGTTTCCCTGGACACGGAGAAAGCATTCAACAGGGTCAGCTGGGCCTTCTTGTTTGCCACCTTAGAAATATTCGTTTTCCCCCAGGCATTTCTTCAATGAGTTAAGATTCTGTACTCATTCAAGGGATAGCACCTGAATTCGAGCCCTAATCCCACTTGATGACCTGACCACACTGGTACATACTTTCATCCCTTCCAGGTTGGACTACTGCAATGCCCTATACCTAGGGTAATCTGGAGGCAACCTCCGCAGACTGAAGCTGGTGTAGAATGTGATGTCGAGATTGTTAACGGGGTGAAAAGGTGTGAACATATCACCCCAGTCCTCCGCAGACTGCACTGGCTGCCAGCCTGGTGGAGGATTGTCTTCAAGATAGGGCTGTTGACCTATAAGATCCTGCATGAAAGGGGTCCAGTCTATCTGCAAGATTTACTTGTCCCCTATCGTCTGGCCCAGATCCTCTGTTCTGCTGGGGGAGGCCTCTTGGGAGTTCGCAGGGCTAGGCTGTGGCATTCAGGTGATAGAGCATTTACGGTGGCTGCGCCTACCCTGTGGAACTCCTTGCATGGCTATTTAAAGGAGGTCCCCTCGGAAAAAGCCTTTAAGAAGGGCCTTAAAACATATTTGTTCCAGCAAGCCTTTTATTGATGATGTTTTAAATATAGTTGGATGTGGGATGGATAGATAATTGTACACTCCCGGTTGTATTTTGGTATTTTTCTAATGTTTTGTTGAAATGTATGTTTTATACTGTGCAGCACCCAGAATCCATGGAGGCGGGCACTATTGAAATAAAGTATCTGTCTGTCTATCTATCTATCTATCTGGCTATCTATCTATCTATCTACAAGAATTTACTGTAATGATTTTTTTCCTCGGGGACTCATTCAAAGCAAAAAAGCTGGGCTGCACAGAATACTGACGCATGAACTTGAAGATAAGATCCGTTAGTTAATTTGTTTAAAATCAAGTTAAGAAAAATAGCAGCATGATATTACTAGCACCAATGTTTCACATCACCATGTGATGCTTTATCAAGGTGTGGTCTGTGCCCATTACATCAGAAGGTTAAATAACCATCAATATCACATGATCATTTAAAATCATCAGTTACAAAACATATGCACATACATCATTAGATAAAATGAGTGTTCCCGTTCTCAGACCACAGTGAAAACCCAGCATAACAAAACACGACAAATAAATTAATTTACATATATTCTACTATCTGTTCTAATAACAACAGTTAAATAGCAGTTTAAAATATGTATGATGCAAGATATTTAATATAGTAAGAGTCCATAATTTTATATTTTCTACCTCCTAGTTTTTATGAAAGGAACTAAGCTGACATTTTCATTCAGACCACCTGCTGAATGCGTCCTAAGTGTGCATTGCCATTTGCTCTCTTGTTGTAGTATACAATTGTCCAGATACCACCCCCGAACCTATTGCTACTTTTCCAAGTCCTTGGAATTTAAATTTATGTTCAGAGCCCCCTCTGCATTACATGAACTGCCTAAACATTTTTAACAGACTGTTTAGCAATACTTCTTAAATGTTCTGAGATGTGAGATTTAAAATGTATTTTTGTTTTACCCACATAAAAGTCCTTATACTTACTGCATGTTGCTGCATACACAACATACATTGTGTTGCAGTTTATGAAGTCCTTAAGTTCATAAGAGTGTTCTGTTTTGGTGGTACATATGATCCCCTCTGGATGTGTAGACAGAACATATAATTTCCACAATGAAATGTCCCTCTTGGCAGTGGATTATTTTGCACTGGATTATCTGATGTAAAATAACTGCTTGTAACCAGATCGCCAATGTTCTTGCCCATACTGTGTGCCATGGTGAGGGTCTGAAATGTTTCAGCTTAGGTTCCGTCTTAAGGACGGACCAATTCTTCTGCAAAATAGTTCCTATTGCGTGACTCTGTGGGGTAAAATCACAAATGTAATTAAGTTTCAGGTCATGATTCCTTTCTTTCTGTTTCAACAGGTCCTCTCTAGAAATCTGTACTACCTGTTGTTTTGCCTTTTTCAAACAATCTCTGTTGTAACCTCTATTCTCAAATCTTTTCATTAACATTTCAACATTGTTTTCAAATGCCTGCTCCTGGCTAGTATTTCTCTTGACTCTAATTATTTGTCCTTTTGGTATGATGTTAATGAGTGTACGTGGGTGACAGCTATTAAATCTCAACAGTGCATTTCTGTCAGTTCCCTTTATAAACAGATTTGTCTGTATTCTGCCTGTTTCCCCTTTTGTGATACACAAATCCAGAAAGTTTACCCTATAAAAACCATCGACCACCATGAATTTCAAGTTTACATTTGTGGATTCTAAATATGATACAAATAAGGGTAATGTTTCTACCGATCCTGAACATATGAAAACAAAATCATCTATGTAGTGCTTGTAAAACTTAATATGGTTCAGAAATGGATTACAAGCATTCAGAGACTCAGCAAGGATGTCCCTTGCCCCTCCCCCATTATTTAATCTATATCTGAAGCCCTTGATACAGAAACTCAAGAGTAATCCAGAGATGACTGGAGTACGGGTGAGTGCATGAAATCTACAGGTTTCAACTTATGCAGATGACATATTACTCCATGTGACCAACCCCAGAGTCTCTATTCTGGCTGCTTTATCCATTATCAGTGAATTTGGTTTGTTATCTAACTATAAGTCTAATCTCAACAAAATGGTGGATATGCCCTTAAATTCCGCTATCTTTAAACTGGATGTTTTAGCGTTGGGAATAAATTGGGCTCCAAAACAGCTTAAATATCCTGGAATTTATCTTTCAAGAAACACAGTGCGACTTAAAAAGCTGAACCTGGATGACCTATTGATTACTATACAGCAAGACTTAAAGAGATGGAACTCCTTGCTGTTGACCTTCTGGAGTAGAATAAATATTATTAAAATGAATGTTCTCCCCAGTTTATTTTATCCACTTAATATGCTTAATGTTTTTCTCTCCTTATCATGGTTTAAATGGATTCACAGGATGCTTTCTGACTTTATCTGGTCAGGTAAGACACCAAGAAGTGTGGCTATTGACAACTAAGACGTTGTGTGGCTTCCGCATTTTTCAGTATATTACTTCGCCAGTCACGCTAATAAATATCTAAGGTGGTCGACCCAAAATTCAAAAGTTGGTGATAGCCCTTATATCCCTATTTGGATTGTTCTAGAAAGAGATCAGATTAAAGAGGCTGGTCTGTCTCCTTCAGCCTTGCCTTTTGTTTCCCCCAAGGTTCTCCCTGTGACTGTTCGAGACTCTGTTATTGGCACTTCTGTTCATGTCCATTGGCAGTTATGCACACTTACGCATTACAAACCTTCTAAGGATGTTTCTCAGCTCGTTTTTCATAACCCTAATTTTAAAGTGGGGAACTCATGTTGACAAATGCCTGCCTACCTCAGCTTGCTGCAATTAAGGTATGTGATTTGCACCACAATGGCTTATTAAAATCATACCAGGATATCCTCATTTCTTTTCATTCAGATAAAAAGCATGTATTTCAGATATTTCAACTTCAACATGTTTTTATTCATTAGTTTGGTTATGTGCCTTGGGATATAAATTTTACTGAGTTCCTACAATGAGCCACTGCTAGGGCATCGTAGCCACATGCAGTATCCTGCTTATATTCTCTTTTTCCCCCCAGTATTTTCCCTGATACTATGGGAGAATCCTTATATTGGAATGCAGTTTTCCCACATGTTTTCAGGTGGAATAAAATCTGGGAAGGCCTTTATGTTCATATCTCCCACAACAAACTCCATCTCATCCAGTTCCACATCTTGCACAACATTTATTACATTCCTCCAGGAGAAGATGGAAGGCTTGATACCTTACATTCCTCCAAAATTAGTTAAGATGGGTAGATTAATCCCTCCTCTTTGTACAAGATGTGGTCAGGCAGATGGCACTTTGCTACATACTTTCTGGGAATGCACTAAAGTGGCACCCTTATGGGACATGATTAAATCTAAGGCTGACCCTCTACTTGGTCTTGAGATGCTTTTACCCCAGAAATTTGTATAGTTGGGGATTACAGCGGGATTGACGTGAGGGAAAGAAGCTATTACCTGGCCTTGACTTCCCTCTCGTTTAAGAGGGTAGTTCTTCATCATTGGCTTGACCAAATCTCAATTACATATCAAGAATGGTTGCAGGAACTCTTATTTAATCTTCGTTTGGAAAAAATAATAGTGAGTGTGCAAAATAGGCTTCCATGATATAATGGGAAGTGCAGCAAGCTGCATGCTTTGTACAAGATTTAGTTCGCTCCAGAGCAGTCCAAACATGACAATTTCAGTTGTCATCCTTTTCTTTTCAGTAAATACCTTTTATTTATTGTATTTATACTATTTTAATTATGTGGTTCGTCCTTTAGTCATTCTGGTATCTGACTGCATTCTGGTTGGGTTTTGTTGATATTCACTCTGTCTTCTTGGGTGGGTTGGATGGGTGGGCAGGGTGGTTGGTTGTTTGTTTGTTGTTTGTCTGTTGTATTGTTATGTCCTGCTTCTTGTAAACAATAAAGTACATTGAATTTCAAAAAAACTTTCTATGAAGAAGTCTTTTCCTCATCTCTCCTAAATCTACTCTCTGGCCAGCTTTGTAGTATATCCCCTTGTTCTCTGGCACCTGTTTAAAAAAAAAAAAAGAAAAAACTTCCTTCCTGTAAAGTACCTTATTTATACCCCTGAGGTATTTAAAGGTATCTGTCATATCCCCACTCTTTCTCTCTCTCCTCATTTCCAGGGTGTACGTATTGAAGTCTTTGAGTCTCTCCTCATAGGGCATTTAGTACAGACCCTGCACCATTTTAGTTTCCTCCTCTTGACTGCCTCCACTCTGTCTATGGACTTCCAGAGATGTGATCTCCAGAACTGGACAGATTACTCGGGGGGAGGGGGGATCTTACCGGCAATCTATACAGAGGCTACATTACCCCCTCGTTTTGCTGGTGATATCCCCCCTCCCTATGCACCCTGGCATCCCACTAGCCCTCCAGACTGCCTTGTGGCACTGCCTGGCCACGTTTAGTTAATCAGATATGATTACTCCTAGGTCTCTTTCCTGCTTGGCAGTCATCAGTTTCACTCCACCCATTTTGTACTCTGCCCTTGGATTTCTGTACCCTAAGTGCATTATTTTGCACTTTTTCACATTGAAACCCAGCTGCTTTACCCCTGACCACTCCTCTAGTTTTCTCTGCATTTTTGAGTGACACTCTCCTCCTGCCTTGAGTGATGCCCTTCTTACAGAATTCTGAATCTGTTTTAGTACTTTGTTTTACATTTGAAATATTAAAAGAAGTACTCCTTTCAAGATGAATAAGCCTAGGTTTCACTCTTCGTAATCATTTACTTTTACTAACCAACTTTGACTTTTCTATCTGCATACCACTACTTCAGAATCATAGTTTTATCCATCGCTCTCTTCACTCTCATGGTCCTGATAAGCTTTCTAACCTTATGTTAAATCATGATGATCTCTGCATTTGCTCTACTTCCTCTTCTCCATCTGTAGATACTAATAACAAGAATCTGTCTTCTACTCTTGACTGTCTTGCTCCAGTTAACAGTCATACTCTGTCATTCAACTTAATACAATGCTTATTAAAGACATAGAAACGTTTTGTTTGACAACTTGAGAGACAAAGGCAAAAATCGCATCTGCTTGTTTATTAAGAATCATGGGGAAATCATCTGATCAGTTACAGGGATACTCTTCATGTTGCTTTGTCAGAATTCTGTGCCTTAATTCTATGCTGTTATGACTGACTCGTTGGTCTGACTACCATCATCAGTTATGCAGACTGCTCCACTTCCCTCCTGTCAGTCACATAGCCACATGTTTGCTTGCAATTACAGTCTGATGCTGTATTAGTGCATGAGGTAATTGTGCTGCTCATTTAAGGGGCACAACTGAGTTAGCCCTATTCATGGATTACTATTCCCCCATCCCAAAATCATTGATTAGGAAGGGGGCCCGCTACTAAATGCTGCAACTTTGAGGACTGGGTAATTGCTTCTTTAGCATGCTCACTATGAGTGTTCTAAACTGACATTGCCTAGGGGTCTGACAAGGTGCCTGGTTGAGATTATGACTGGAATACATTGAGGAGTCCCAAAGAGGATTAAACACGTCTATAATTTTATATTCTCAGCCTAAGCTGGATCAGAGGCACAAGTCAGTTTAAAAGGGCAATGCTTCCCCCAAATTATCCACACAGGCCTAATGGCTCACAGCAGTAGGAGTTGCTGCCAAGAAACTGATCCTCTGTAAATGGAGAACCTAGGATATTCCCTCTGTTACAGAATGGCTCATGGCTGCTGGTCAACTGGTGAGCTACGGGAGGCTCTCTAACATTGCTAGTCATACACTAACTCATTGCTACAAATGAAATTCTGCCAATCTGGCATATGAAGTGTCCCTGGATAGTGACCCATAAGCCCACAATGAAGTAGAGATACTGGGTATTACGTCTAGGCATATGGATGTACAGTAGGTAGGTAGCTAGTTTATTTTTAGGTGCCAACAGCCTAGCTATAAGTGTCAGTTTTGGTCAATGGTTCTCTTTTTTTGCATTTAGTTAAGTTCAAAGATACATTCAGTGTAAATAATTTGGCTGCATGATATCACTGATGATGTCAGTGATAGAGATTTTAGGTCTTGGCATAGGGATTCAGACTGTCAGAAACTTGGGTTCAATCCCCATTGTGGAACATGTTCTTTCTTTTTTTCCAGGGATTTATTTAACTCTAAAAATTGATTAGTGTTGTGCTCATAAAAGTGCTAAATCTTTGTGAAAATGCATAGCTCTTGCCTCACTGTGTTTAACAAACACAGCACTTCTAGAAAATATATGTAAATACTTTCTGTACAGTTAGTATAGTCCCAAGAAAAAAAACTGCTAATCAATTATTTAAAACCCTGCTTTCTCACTAAAATGTATGTAGTATGGGAGAAATTGTTAGATGTCATGGCTAATGATAGTGATATACTTTTAGCAAAGTTTGATGTTGAGAAAGCGTCAGTATGACGTGAAACTTTGGTGAAGAGGGGGTTCTGCTGTCGCAATTATTTTTACTAGCATTCAAGAAATGTAATTTTAACTGGACCTAATGCTGCTATGGGTCTTTTTTCAGTCAGTACACCGAGTTACCTGACTTCTTGCCTCTGTACTATGGGTTATTTTCACCCTGGCCCCAATAGTTTTTATTTAGCCACCTCCGGCTTTCTTTTTCAAGGTTTGAAGTTCTATATTGCCAAAAACTTGAAAAGTTCCAGTGTAGACTATGAAGTTTAAATGCAACCTGGGAAACAGTACTTTACATAGACAGATTGTAAATTAAAAACAGCCACTGCAGCTATGTAGGAGGTGTGTGTGTTGGGGCGGGTGGTCTGCACACACTGTTGGATGTCCTTTGCCACAGCATGCATCTCCTGTATAGAAAACTTAGTACAGTGATAGAGTTACAGGCTACCAAGCAGTGTAGGGTAGGGGGCCTGTGTTTGATCCCTAGAAGGGAACATGCTTTTCTTTCTCACTACAATTATACAGTATAAGAAATTGTTAAATATCACTGCTAATGGTAGTGATATAGTTTCAGCAAGGTTTGAAGTTCTATATTGCTGATAGCTTGAAAAGTTCTTGCTCAGATTTTGAGGTTTAAATATAACTTGGGAAACAGTACTTCAAATGCACAGCCTGTTAATTATGAACATCCACAGCAGTCATGGGGGGGCAGATTTGCCTTCACTGCTGGATGGCTTTTGTCACAGCATGCATCTCCTATATAGGAAGTTTAGTACAGTGGTAGAGTTACAGGCTACTCAGCAGTAGAAGTTGGCAGGCCTGGGTTCTATCCCCAGTGTGGAACTTTTTTTGTCTATCTTACTACTGTTTTACAGTATGAGAGTAAATGTTAGATGTCATTTTGATGTTAGTGATAGACTTTCAGCAAGATTTTAAGTTCTGTATTGCTAATAACTTGAAATGTTCCAGATTAAAGCTTGTCAGAAAGAAAAAAAGAATCTGGACCATATGCTGGGTTTCAACCAATAGGTATTTAATCTTGCCATATAGGAAGCATGACTTCAAATAGACAGACTGCTAATTACAAAAATCCATGGCAGCCATGTTGGTGGTGAGTCTGCACTCACTGCTGGATTTCCTTTGCTACAGCATGCATCCCCTGTCTAGGAGGTGTGGTACAGTGGTAGAACTACATGCTATCAAGCAGTAGAGCATAGGGGTCTAGGTGTGATCCTCAGAACTGAATGTTTTTTTTTTCTTTCTCACAATGGTTTATGTGGCATGAGAGAAATAGTAAGAGAAATAGCTGTCACTGCTGATGTTAGTGATAGGCTTTCAGCAAGGTTTGATATTACATGGTCTGGGTTTGTCACAGAACATAGTTGGCTGGTTCCACAGCTATCTGTCAGACAGCCAGTGTAATACACTATACTGATCTTGCAGTCATTTATTCCAAAAGCCCTGACCTTGATAACCTTATCACAGCTCTTCAAAATAACTTTAGGTCACTAGAAAGCTGGTTCTCCAACAACAAACTGGTCCTCAATTACAAAAAAACAAAGACCATGCTCTTCTCCAGCCTTCCTCAGAAGGGAAGAATTCTACACTTTGTCATTCGAAATGGCCTGGGGCAAAAATCTGAACAGGTGGATACCTTCAAATACCTTGGAGTAACTCTGGATGACACCTTATCACTTGCCCCATGTTGACAGTCTGCTGGCCATACTTAACGGAAGACTGGGTGCCCTGTACTGTAACCAGAACAATCTCACTGGGGATGCTAAACACCTTATTGTTCACAGCTCCATTTTGTCACTTATAGATTATAGCCTCCCTCTCCATGTAGCTGCCTGTGATACTGTGCAAAGCAGAATAAGCTGATCTGTAATAAGGTGTGCCACTTTGCACTTGTTGCAGATAACCACATTTATGGTTGCACCCTTTACCTACTCACCAACTGGCTACCTTTACCCAGCAGATTAAAGATCCAGACATGTTTGCTAGCCAAAAAGGTGCTCCTGGGCAACCTCCACCCCCAGCTTTAACAAACTGCTTCTGTACCATCTCCAGTCAACACAACACCAGCAACATGGCCAGGTATGCCCTTAAGCTTCCTTTACATTGTATTCAGCCGAGCAAGCAGTCATTTGCTGTCAAGGCCTCTAACTGGTTAAACAAGTGCTTGAAACACTGCTGAATCTCCCCAGGTTAAATCAATTTAAGAGATGTCTTTGGTCTGCCTTTGCAGTCCAATGCAATTGTAACCAATTGTAACCATTAAACTGTTTTGTTTGGTTTCTGTCTGTATATAACCTATGATTTTTTTATACAATGATCTGTATGGATTTTTTTCAAAACTGTAGGTAATTGTTCTGTCTTATGTGCTTTGACCCTGACTCAACTGCATTTTTTCTTGAACTGCTTGTTGCACTTATGCTACTTTTTGTAACTGTATTTGATGTGGAACCTCTGTAAATGAGCACCTGTGCTCAAAGGTAATCTCTAAACCATAAAAAGGCAATGTTTGTTCTAGTGAAGCCTTTTCTGCCCAACTGGCCAACTGGAACAAGGATTTTCCTACCCATGGTGCCTTGCTGTGTGAATGAGACTTGACAGTGTGTTTATGGTTCGGAGAAATGCACAAAAAAACAAGCTTTTTGAGGAGTGGAGCAGTCAGCCTAAGGAGTTGGTCAGATGGTGCTCAGGGCTCACTGTTTGGAGCTAGCATTTAAAAAAATGTGGGAGGGGTGGAGGTTGGAAATGACTAGGGTGGGGAAACATGGCCAAAGGATTAGCCTAGCTGAATGGGAAGGGGTAGGCCACATGGGGATGGGTGGAATGTTTGTTTTTGTCTTTCAACTTTTAACCCCTAGTACCAAATAAAGAGTAATAAATATTGAATATCCGGGGGTGTCAATTACAAATATCCACCAGGTATTTTAATGAATGTATTTGTACAACCTCACCTGTTGGAATATACAATATGTCTCTCAGATGGAACATTTTTCCTAAGTTGAAAATGCTCACTCAGCTTAGCCATGGCACTCTCACTGTAGTCAGCATCCTCTTCCATTTCTTCCATAGTTCCAAAAATGTTGCAGACCTCCAGAATAACTAAGTGTAACATTAGGCCCCATTCCTGCTCATCTTCGGTCACTCCAGTAGCTGCTGTATAGATTGGAAACTCTTTCACCAAATGTCCTATAATTGGGAAAGACTGGTTTGATCCACTGACACATCAAAGGTGTAATGAACGGACAGTCCATAAATTCCGCCGTTTTACCCAGATATATGGTTGGCATGCCAAGGCAAACAACCATAATTTAAAACATCCACAGATCTTTGTTGCTGTCCAGAGATGACATTATTATTGTCCTGCTCTTTTCTACTGCCCAATACATAGCATCAGAGGCAGAATGATAGAGCTACCAGCATTGCCTCAGAAGCAGACCTGCCTCCAAGGCAGTCCACAAAGTGCCCCCTCTCATGCCACTGATTGGTTGGCATCTGGTGAGACATCCCCTGCCACCAAGGCTAGTGCTGTCCTCTACCAGGCAGGCCCTGCCTCAGAAACAGGCATTCCCCCACTGAAATAGGCTCTGCTTCTGTAGGAGGTGTTGATACCCCTACACAGAGACATTCCCCGATCTCTGAGGCAGGCATTGCTTCTACTAGGACAGTCACTGCCTCCATTGAAGGTACTACCCCATTTAGACAGGTTCTACCTCTGAGGCTGTGTTTTTTATTTGGTTCAGAGGTGTCTTTAGTACAGAAAGTGAGTTTTGTAGGAAGAGGTGTATGTTTCCCTGAATTCTCAAGCTTCTTTTAGTATGTGTAGACGTAGTCATCATGTCCAAGTTTAGAGAGGGAGCCGAGTGAAAGTGATGTAAGATGCAAAGCTAGGAAGATAGATTATGGAGTATTAAGTTGTAACTGACTTATTTTAATGCATCCAAAAATGGGTGCCATATGGTTTCAAATTTATTGACATCCCCAATCATATAATAATGTGCCCTTTCTATTCTTGAAGAGTCAGTCATCCTGTTCCTAAACTTTTCAAAGACATAGAAACATAGAAAGTGACAGCAGAAGGGGACCACAAGGCCCATCTAGTCTGCCCAAGAGCTTACCTGGTGCTATTCCCCGTCCCCTCCTTTGCCTTTCCATATGCTACAATTATGTCTCTCCCATTTGTTCTCAAACTCACTTACCATTTTGGCCCCCAATACCTCCTTGGGTAGGCTATTCCATGGGTCCAGCACCCTCTCTGTAAAGAAGAACTTCCTCGTAGTACTTCTGAACCTCCCTCCCTCCCTTCAGCCTCATGTCATGACATGCCCTCTCGTTCTTCCACTCTCTTCAATTGGAAAAGCTCCTGAACGTCAACCTTATTTATACCCCTCATATATTTAAAAGTCTCAATCATGTTGCCCCTCTCCCTCCTCTGTTCCAGGGAGTAAATGTTGAGTTCCCTCATCCTGTCCTGCTATGCCTTATGGTGCAGTCCCTGAATCATTTTTGTGGCCCTCCTCTGCACCATCTCAATTCTGTCTAGGTCCCTTCTGAGGTACAGTCTCCAGTGCTGTACACAGTACACAAAGTGGGGGTGCACCGGTACCCTGTTCAGTGGTAACACCGCTTCCCTCCTGCAACCCGTGATTCCCTTCCTGATGCAGCCTAGCATGCAACTTGCCTTTAGTGTTGCCTTTTTGCATTGTTTACCTGCTTTCAAGTCTTCTGATATAATGACCCCAGGTCCCTCTCTTGGCTGGTGGGGGCTAGCTTCTCTCCTCCCAGGTAGTAATCCTCTTTGGGATTGTTTCTGCCTAAGTGCATGTCTTTGCACTTTGTGGCATTGAATTTCAGCTGCCGTGTTTCCAACCACTCCTCCAGTTTTTCCAAGTCTGAAGTCATACTCCTCACACCCTCAGGGGAGTCCACTCTGTTGCAAATCTTGGTGTTGTCAGCAAATAGACACACTTACCTTCTAGCTCATTTGCAACTTCTGCTATGAACACATTGAAGAGTTGGGGACCCAGTACTTAATCTTGTGGTACCCCGCTGATCACCTCCCTCTCAGTTGAAAATGCCCTGTTTACCCAAAACCTCAGTGTTCTTCCTCTCAACCAGCTACTCACTCACTCAGCCACCTCCCTACCCACCCCCATGTGGTCCAGCTTCCTTACCAGCCTTCCGTGTGGAACAAAATCGAAGGCTTTGCTAAAGTCCAGATAGATGACTTCTACCGCTGCTCCCTAATCTACTATCCTTGTAACCCAGTTGAAGAAGTCGACCAAGTTAGTTGGGCAAGACCTACCTGCTGTGAATCCATGCTGTTTTGGTATTGCTGCCCACTAGATTCCAGATACGTTACGATTCTCTGTTTAAGTAGTGTCTCCATCAACTTCCCTACCACCAACAGGAGACTTACTGGATTTGTAATTGCCAGCCTCCTCCCTGCTCCCAGCTTTGTGGAGTGGGACCACTGTTGCCTTTTTCCAATCCTCCAGTACAGTCCCTCTCTCTAGTAATTTGGTGAATAGTTCTGCTAGGGGTGCTGCTAGTACACTCCCCAGCTCCCTGAGAACTCTAGGGTGAATCCCATCTGGTCCCATGGCCTTGTCCACCTTTAGTTTATTTAAAGTTTTCAAGACTTGAGCCTCTGTGAAGGGGCTTGTGTCAACCCCAGTCCCTGGGTGTTGCTGCTATGCAGGTTTGACCCATCCCATGTGTTCTCTTTGGTGAACACAGAACAGAAGTACTGGTTTAAGCTTCTACTTTCTCAAAATCATTTTCTACCAGTTTCCCTTTAGTATCTGCTAGTCTAACTATCCCCCCTCTTACCCTTCAGTTTTCCTCTTTTCCTTTAAGTACCTAAAAAAGGCTTTATCACCCTCCTTAACCCCCTGTGCAATCCTTAGTTCAGTCAGGACTTTAACCTTCCTTATTGTCTTCTCAGCATCCCTCTGTGCTATCTTATAGGTTTCCTTATCCTCATCTTTCATTGACACCCTAAACTTTGGGGGAAATAATTTTCATCTTCTCATTCAGCAATCCCAAAAACTTGGATACAAAATAAAGACTGGGGGTTTGAATCTTTCCATTGTTGAAGACATTTTTTTCCCATTTTTAATCAGCAAATAAAGACATTTTGGGAATTTGTTATGATAAGTTCATGTTACCTGAAAATCCAAGCATAATAATTTCTGGATCAAACAGAAAAGTTCTTGGATGAATTTTAGAGAAAAATGAAAATATTTTCCCCCAGTATTGAGAACGTGATGGACAGGATGCAAACATGTGAAGGGTAGATCCTTTTGAATTAAGACATCCTGGGCATGTCTGATATAGACACATTAAATTTGTTTATAACATGGGCTCTGTAAGGTAAGATGGTGATTGGATAAAGTACATCACCTGACCATTCGTTAATGCCTGTTAACGCACAGTGAATGTGAGCAGTCCTAACTCCAGGATCTGTCTGCAGAAGTGGAACTTTATCTTCTCTATGGAGCTAAACAGAACATGTAAGGCAGCCATTACTATCCCCCGGTCTCTAACTAGAGCAGTGCCACACCAGAGCAGTGAACGTGGCATAGCTGCAAAGGCACACTCACCTTCAGAGGCATACTAAGTCAATTTAGAGACACCTATCTGGCTCAAGTGATAGCCCTACAGATGGAAACAATAGTGTGTGCTGTGCCGTTGAAGCCACGGCCCCCCCACACACACAACCCCACACGCTGTCCTGCTTCTTAGCCTCTGTATCCCATCGCCGTACCAGTGACAGTTCCATACTGAAGCAGTGTTGTGCGGCATACTGTCATCCTTGTCATGCACCTCCATCGATATTCACCCACCCACCCAGCGGGTCACCAGTTACAGGAGCCTGTCCTGTTAGTGATGATCATCCCACCCACCCGGTGGATCTCTGGCACCCTGCCCTTGTCACAGCCCAGTGTATCTCTGGAAGTCTCCACTGCCATCAGTTGTGTACAGCACTGGTAACCGGGATCCTATCCTCTGTGCTGTGCAACTCCATAAATTTGCACTCAGCCATCCTGTGAATATCTGACATGTCATGCCTGTCATTGTACTGAGCCATACAGTATTTACAACATGTAATACAATTGCTGATGATGAGAATTTTTTCAGCTACTCCTCAAGTGCAGACAAAATTAAAAACTATAGTTTCTGGGAGGCACAGTGAAGTCCTTCAGTGTCTATGACAGCGAGCGGTAGTGAGGTGCAGTGCAAGTTTCAGGAAGGCACACTAAAGTTCTGCAGTGTCCATGACAGTGACTGGAAGCAAGGTGCAGTGAGAGTTTCTGTGAGGCACACTGAAGTCCTGCAATGTCCATGATAGCGAGTGGGAATGAGGTGCAGTGTGAGTTTCTGGGAGGCACACTGAAGTCCTGCATTGTTCATGACAGCAAGCGGGAGCGAGGTGCAGTTCGAGTTTCTGGAAGGCACACTGAAGTCCTGCAGTGTCTGTGACAGTGAGTGGGAACGAGGTGCAGCGTGCATTTCTGGGAGGCACACTGAAATCCTACAGTGTTCATGACAGCAAGCGGGAGTGAGATGCAGTGCGAGTTTCTGGGAGGCACACTGAAGTCCTGCAGTGTCCGTGATGATGAGCCGAAGCGAGGTGCATTGAGAGTTTAAGATTTCTGCCACGGCTCTAAACTGTAACCCTGTGCCAGGTGAAGTGTGTGTTGTGTGATTGTGTAATGACAACAAGGACCCCTCAGCAGTGTTGCTTGCAGCTGCAGATTACCGAGCAGGGGGCCAGGGGAACAGACACAGTGGGAGAGTGAGCCATAGCGATATCTTCAGTAGTGTGCAAGAGACGGGGGGACATGCACAATACAGGTGTTAGGCATTGTAGGAAAGAGTAGTATACAACAGCAGTGTCACATATCCTATCACTTGTGTATGTGGTAAATTTGTGTTTAGTTAACAGCAGCGCAGAATGCATTATTTCCTATGGATTACTTTATAGGGTGACAGGATACAGCAGCTTTCTTGCTGTTTAAACAGCAAAAAAAAAAAACACCATTCTTGACTTTTTTTTTGTTGTTTAAACATAACTAATATCATAAGCACAATAACCCACTCCAGGGTATTTTGTTATCGGGAATTAACGCACACCCAGGTGCTGTGAGGGCACTCAGCCTGTGGCCTTGTGCCTCACAATGCACCCGGGTGTGCGTTAATCCCCAATAACAGCACATCCTGTCATGGGTTACTGCTCACTTAATCTTTCAGACATGCAGTAAATCCTGTGCAGTATACTGAATCGTATCTGTCTCAATTTATTATTCTGTGATAGTAAAGTAAATGATGACAAAATGGCTGTCCATTGTTGCTTCGTAAAAACAGTACCTAAATGTCTTTCTCATGCCTTTTTTAAAGAGGATAGCTCTATAGCCATACCAAATTCCTAAGGTGTTCAAAAGATAAAATGCATTATTTATATAAAGGTCTTTTAACACTATGAATTTATCTTCTATCCAAGTTTTTGGTATTGCAGCCATGAGAAGATGAGGACTGAAAAAAATCAGTGAGGGATTAGACATTTTTTTTTATATAAAGGATTTTATCTCTCCAGGGCTTACCAGGTGGCTAATCATCCTCATCCCTGGGTACCATCAACTATCCCTTACCTCTCTCCTTGTCAGGGGTGTTCCCCCATGGATTGCCCCTGCAGAGGAGCTGTGGTGAAGGTTGTCCTCCTCCCCAGTACCCCTCATCCAGAAGTCCCCTTCCCAAATGGAGCAACAGGATGGGTCATGGTACATCACGTGAGGCTTCACTAAGCTTGGTCCCCTATTTTCTACCAAGCTTTTCTCATCTACAGCCCAGAGCCACTGTACCATGGAGGATGCATGCATGTGGAGGCATGCATATGTTCTGGAACCATGAC
Organism: Neoceratodus forsteri; assembly: GCA_016271365.2. Lineage (NCBI taxonomy): Eukaryota > Metazoa > Chordata > Ceratodontiformes > Ceratodontidae > Neoceratodus > Neoceratodus forsteri. The sequence goes on from JADMNL010000023.1 coordinate 355,070,047, forward strand.
TCCCTCCACCTTCCTGATGTCCGTTTGTCTGCTGAGCATTGGTGCTACCACCAAGCCTCCACCTGGTGCCAGTCAAAAGCTGGGAAGGCATACCACCCCAGTCCAGGAGAGAAGAGCTGCCTGACATCCACCTATCCTCTCCCAGCCACCCTAGACAGCCCTCGGCGACCCGTGCTCATTCCAAAACTCGGGTTAGGATGTGGCACGAAGTAAGGTGCTTGCAGTGCCTCATCCCTCTTTGCCACCATGATGACCCTAGATAATTTATTTTTGAAGCCTAACAGTGCATTTACATGTTGCCAAATAAGAGTAGTAGATTTTGTGATGCTAAAAATATTTTGTTGTGGTCCTTTCTTCTTTTTAAAGTCCAGTTCTAACAAAATCATTAAGATCTGAAATAATATCAAATGGCATTTTAGAAAGAGCTCTGATGGGGTAAAAGTTAAATCTTCAACAAGAGATAGGTTACCTCAACCTGAGTGACTAAGCAGTACCAAAAAAAGGTCTTGGAGATGAAGTCCTCTTGTTCTTGAGAAAGATATACTGTATTTTCTCTAGAAAATGTTTTGGCCTTTTTTTCTAGCTGGAGAAATCGCCTTATTTTTTTTCACAGTTGAAAAACTGCATATCTATTTTGATTGGAAGGACTTAGAAACAGAACAGTATTCTTGGAAAATATTTATTTTGATAATATAATAATAACTCTCTCCATTAAAGGGGAGAGTTATTAGTGTCAGTGGCTCAGCAGGTAGCATACTCGACTCTGAGGCCGGGAGATCAGAAGGCTGTGGGTTCTATCCCCACACCAGGCACTTGGGTTAAATCCAAATGCTAACACTGTAGTGTAGCATGAAGGGGGTGCTGCACTCCTGAGTTGCCATCTTTTGGATGAGACATTAAGCCGAGGTCCCATCTGCCTGTTCTGGTGGTAATTCAGGTGGATGTTAAAGATCCCATGGCACTTCTTGAAAACAGTAGGGGAATTTTTTATTTGAAAGACATAACATCAATTCAACAAAGAAAAAATAATCAAATATTGACATCATTTTAGATTCATAAACTTTCTTTGTCTAATACAAGAAAAGAAAGGAACCCTCTCTACTTAAATCACTTATATTTATGTGTCATAATTGACAGTAATGGAAAAACCTTAAGAAACATTTATTTATTTACTTAGTTTTTGTTAACCAGGTAGGTACACTAGACTGCATAGCTGCCTATTTTCAGGTACGACCTGGGAGATTACAACAAAGGGTATGTAGGCACTAACAGATACAAGAAAACATCATGGGAACAAGTAGAAGTCAGACATAGTACACTTATACAAAAGTTTCAGCAATGACAGTACATGTTGTCAGTTTATCCAAAATATATTATTCCAGCACAAATAAAATTTCCTTCTTTCTAGCTGTAAACTTTCTTTTAATTTTACTTGTAGGATTGCTGATTCTATTCGTTTTATAATTACTAAATTTTGTGTATTTACATGCTGAAGGGAGAATTGGCATCTAGCCTGCCACATATAAACCTTAATACATGCACATACAATATTAAGTGTACTCAGGTGGTATCTGCTTAAATAGCCTGACTAATTTCCTAAAACCAGACATTCATATTTCATATGTTTCACCAGGCCCCAGCATCACCTAGTTGCTAAATCAGTTCAAAACTGAACCACAAAACCACACTGTATGAAAAATGCTCTAAGGTTTCCTCTAGTCCTGAACACCCTGGTCTAAGACATTGTCTTTCCATTCTGGGTTTATGTTTCAGGTTTCCTTTCACTCCTAGTTTTCCATGGCAGCTAAGCCACTGAACATCCCACATGTCTACAGGAATTCTTGCGTCAGTTAAAGTTTTTATAGCTAAACTTGGCTTAGATGGAAGGCACTTTGGAAAATCCACCTGTACTGTAAAGTTTATTTCCATTATATTTAAATATAGTGACTTCCTATTTAAAACATGCACTGAATTTTTTTCTGCTTGCCATATTTTCAATTTTTTGATTGCCGGAATAGCAAACTCCAGAACCAACAGTGTAGGGGTGATTTTTGGGACTACGTCCCCCCATTTCCCAAGAAATGGATGAAATAAAAACTGTGTCCACTGGTCCCAAGGGTGCTGTGCTCTTCCTTTGTTGTCTTTAAAGAGGATGCTAAAAAAAAGAGTGGCAAAAAAACAAAGGGTTTTAACCCTCCTTGTTTTATACCTAAATATGTAAAATCTATCTTGATCAGGTTTAATCTGCTTCCCCATATCATTTGGAAGAAACAGCTCAAAAGTCTTGTCTCTAGATCCACGGGAGGGGAAATATATGACAAACATATAAAAATACTGGAAGCAGATTTTTTTTTAATTATCATAACCCTCTTTTTCTTTGAGAAGGACCAAGTTTTCCACTGTTGTACTTTTTTTCCCGCTATCAGGAGTTTTTCTTCCCAATTTTGATAAGCAAGGTCACTCTTACCATAGTATAGTCTCAGTATTTTAATCTGGGTGTTAGAAATCTTAATTGGTTCTATGTCTGTTACTATAGGGTCTGTTCCTAACTGTAATCCAGCACTTTTGGTGACATTCACCTCTGCCCGTTACTCTGGAAAAACTTTTTAAAGTTTGTAGGGTTCTTATCCCTGATTCTTTATTTTGAACAATTAAGCATACGTCGTCTGCATACGCAGCTATTTTTTTGGGGGTATAGTTGCAGATGGAATAATTCCTATTATGTTCCTATTCCATAATATTGTCCTGATAATAGGATCTAAAACAAAGGTATATAACAGGGGGCTGATGGGACAGCCCTGTCTCACGCCCCTGTTAAGTAGGATGCCACTATTAAGTAAGCCATTTACTGACAGAAATACCATTGCATTTGTATATAATAATTTTATCCATGATATAAAAATCTGTGGAATTCTTTATTTTTCTAATACTTGAAATAAAAAATCATAAGACACTTTATCAAAAGCTTTAGTTTGATCAAAAGCTAGTAAAAATCATTTTAGTTTAGCCTGTTTTCCGTATTCACAAATATCTCTTAGTATTAATAGATTTTGTTGTATGTTTTTTTGTGGGATGGAACACATTTGTGCTAGGTGTATTAATGTAATGTCTGCTTTTTGTAGGTTCTTACATAAGATGGAGGAGAGTATTTTATGATCAGTATTTAAGAGGCTAATAGGCCTCCAATTGTTTATGTCATATTTATTTCCTTTTTTGTGTAAAAATAATGATTATAGCTACAGCAACATTTTTAAGGATAGTTCCATTAAATACCAAATCATTGTACGTGTTCAGTAATATTATGCTTAATTCTTCTCTATAGGTTTTGTAAAACTCGTTGGTGAGCCCATGTTCTCCGGGAGAGATTCCAAGTTTTAAGTTCGAAATGGCTTCTGTAACATCCTCCATTATTGTGGGGGATTCTATTTCCTTAGCAAATGTCTGCCTGTAATTTTGGGGGTGGGTGGGGGGTGAAGGAGACTATGGGCCAGATATTCAAACTGCGCCATTGTGTGCACAAGCCCTTGCGCCACTCAAAAAAGTTGTGCAGGGGTGTGGCCAGGGCGATATTCAACAGAGTTGCGCTATGGTGCAACTTCTTTGAATATCGCCCCCTGGCCACACCCACTGTGCATGGCACAGTGGAAGTGCGCCACTGCAAGTGGTCAGAGTGGAGCATTGAGATGCCGTGGTGCAAGTTCCATTGCGCTATGCACAACACCTGCGATATTCAAAGGGTGACATGCAAATGGGGCCATAATCTATGCAAGACACAGCGGGAGCCATTTGCATCTGATTATGGCCCCATTTGCATGCCATGAGCATGCAGGTGCACCGATCCCCGACGACTTGTGCCTGGCGCCCTGCCAGGCAGCAGCCGTTGGGGACAGACACCCTCTGCAGCCCAATCACGGGCATAAAGTTAATGTCCCCCCTCCCTGCAGCCCGATCCTGGGCATAAAGTTATATGTTCCCCCCTTAGCCCGATCGTGGGCATACCATTCTGTCTCCCCATTAGCCTGATCGCAGGCATAACGTTATGTCCTCTCAGCAGCGCCTGATCGCAGGCATCAGACTTCCCCTCCCCAAAGTCCAATATCCCTGGTGGTCAGTGGACGCAAGAAGCCAGATCGCGGACAGCATCCTTACCCCCAAGTATGTCATCCCTGGTGATCTAAGTGGCTTCCCCACCCCACCACGGAGCCCCACCACCCGCCTCCCCCATCAGCCAGCGGCAGCAGCACACTACCCACCTGCGCCTGCTGCCCACCGACTGACAGTTTGGTAGGGCTGCACGCCCAGTGGTGCAGAGCATGAGCCAATGGGCGTGCAGCCCATACCGTACAAGGCAGTCCAGATATGTGAATGAATTCAAGTAGAATGAAAGCAGGCTGAATGACTTCTGCACTCTTTCACTGGTGATGCCGTCCCATCAGCAGTCGGGCCCTGTAATTTTGGCTGTGCCTCTGCACTCAGCTGACGTCTCACTGACTCATTCTGCTCTGTTGTCTCCAAATCGATGGACTAGTCTATCGCATTCTCCAGTTCAGTGCTGCCCACACTGTTCTCTTTCTGATCCCTGATAGTTGCTGATATTTCACCAGTTCTCAGGGAGGTAGGAGTTTTTGTAACATTTTCTCCTAATTCTGTTGTCTCCATTGCATGAATAATTCTATGCATAACTGTTGGGACCTCTGTCTCAGGAATTGAGTGGTAATCCATGTCTTCATCCCCTGAAGCTACCACAGCCGAGGTCAGAGATTGAACCTCTGGCTGCTGCACAAACACATCCTCCTCGTCCTCCAGCCTGATGCCGACTGCCACTCTGCAAGCAGAGGGGCAGAGGGAGACACTGTCAAGCAGAGTGGTAGCCGGCACTCTGCAAGCAGAACAGCAGCTCCCCTACAGCAGAGAAGGGATTTTTTACTCAGAACTTAAAAGAACATTGAAACAAAACAGTATTTACATCATGCAAAATCATAAGAAAGGAAATATGAAAAAGGCAATATCATAATGCAGTATTACATCACACATGCTACCCTATACATAAATGAAACTATAGTAACCAGACCACCACCACCCCACTAAAAAGTAGGGAATCTTGTTTTCCTTAGAACTTCAAAACCAAATAAATACAAAACAGTGTTAACTCACACAAAAATTATACAAATCATAAGAGAAATCAAATACGTATTGTAGTCATACCTTTTCTAGTTTACTTTCAAAGCAATATTTAGGACCCAAAGCAAATCATAACACTGACCCTTCCCCCCCAAGAAAAGAGTAGGGAAATATGTTATTCATAACATAAAATAACATATAAACAAAACAGTATTTACATCATACAAAATCATAAGAAAGGAAACATGAAAAAAGGCGAAATCATAAAGCAGTATTACATCATACATGCTCCCAAATACATAATTGAAACCATAGGAAACAGACCCCCCCCAACTAAAAGAGTAGGGGAATTTTATATTAGATGCCGAACAAAACACCCATCCTATCCCACAAAAAGAGTAGGGGAACAGTCCTATGCAAAACACAGAAAAAGAGGCAAAACTGTATTACAGCACACAAACGCTTATGCATAAAATGCAAAACAAAACAAGTAGCACATCATACAGGGAATAGTACCTACCATGTAGTACTACAGACACAGTCCATTTGAAGGGATCATGAATAGAAAAAAAGTACAAAAATTAAGCAAAGGAGGCAATGGAACCCACCTTATCCCTATCCAACCAGTACATGTGTCACCACCATATTTTAAAGAGGTCTGGGGAGGCCAAATTGTATTCAGAAGCATGCCATTTAAGGATATCCTGTTGAATAGCATAAAACACTTGTTCACTGGTCATCAACCTCTTCCTCAGGGTCAATTCACAGCAAGCCTGCCAAATTTGAAACTTAACATATCCAAGAAACAACTGCATAGTACAAGAGTCATATCTCACCCAAGACCTCGGAAGGATGCCACTGACCCAGACATCCAGGGCCAAGGCCTGAAAAGGGTTCAAAGGCCAGAAAGCATGGAAAAAGTCCCAAAAAGCAACCACAAAGGGGCAGTCTAGAAACAAATGCTGCATAGTTTCAATCACTCCAGAACAAGTAGTTTCTCTGGGGTATGTACACTCTGTAACTTCCTTATGCTTCATGTTCCCCTTAACTCCCAATTTCCAATGAGTGCAGAGCCATAGAAAATCCCACATATAAGCAGGGATCCGTGGACTGTGGAGAAACCGGGTAATACAGTCTTTCACCAAGGGTGGGTGCTCCACAAACCAAGGATCCTCCACAAAATGGGTATCTAAAATCCATGTATACACCTCTTTCCGAGACCCAGCAGTGAGCTGCCTGCGAGTTACCTATCAAACTTTAAGCGTCCCAACCACATTCCTCCAATGCGTGGCCAACAAGGAAATCCATGCTTGTTTAAAAATGGGGCCTGAAGAGCTCCATGTCAGTAGGAGGGGACCAAACTCGCCCAAGACCCATGGACTTGACGATTTTGAAATATTAGTAAGAATAGGGGTAATGTTATGAAAAAAAAAAAAGGTAACGTAAAAGAATACCACAGGGTTAATCATTCCCAGTCCACCTTGTTCCAGGGGCAAGTAGGAGATACCCCTCTTAATTGGGTTCAATTCTACTCCCCCATAAGCACTGAAAAAAAAAGACTGTAGACAGAAGTTTCCAAGGCCTTTGGGGGGGGACTGCTAATAAAAACAAAAAGACTGGCAATAAATAAGACTTAATCATATAAATCATTTTCATTTTGACATACGCCATTTATTCCATTTATCTACCAAAAGCTTTGCAGCCTGTAGCTTCAGTTCCTAATTATAAAATTGTGGGTCTGGTCCATCAAAATAAATGCCCAAGAGTTTTATATAACCCTGCACCACAGTAAACTGCTAAACAGTGGACCACTCTGGACCAGTGCAACCAATTGACAAGATACATTTGCCACGATTCAGTTCAGATCCATGGTATCTGAAAAAACTTGTAACATCTTCTGAGCAGAGTCAGCCGAGACTCAGTCAGCCAAAATCAAACCCAAATCATCTGCATAAGCAATAGATTTAATCTATGGATCAGAACTACCAACTGAAAGACCAATAATTTAATCATTGTGATGCAGTCTGTGCAGCAGGGGATCCAAAGATAGCAGATATAAAAAAGGGGCTAAATAGGCAACCCTGTCTCACTCCCTTACCAACAGGGATATTAGCACCCACCCAACCATTCATGGTTGGCTTGACACTAATATTGCGGTAGCAAATCTGTAACCATGATATCAAAGTTTTGGGAAACCCATAACACCGAAGAACTGCCCATAAATAGACATATTATACCCAGTCAAATGCTTTAGATTGATCCAGGCTCACAAGATGCCCCATCAATTCCTGAATACTACCCTTATGAAGCAGCTCCCTAATAAGAATTAATGCATCTTGTAATTACCAATGGGGAACCCCACTAAATTGCGTGGGGTGAATAATAGAATGCAGCACTCCCACCATCCTGTTCCCTAAGACTTTCATCAAGATTTTACCATCAGTATTAGGAAGGGTTATGGGTCACCAATTCTTCAGATATCCCCCATCCCCATCTTTAAATAAAAGGACAAGTACTCCTTCTGACATACTAACATGCAGAGCACCCCTACTCAATGCCCCATTAAATACAGCTACCAGTCCTTCCCCCAGTGCTTCCCAAATATGTTTATAAATAGTGTGTGGCAAGCCATCAGAGCCCGGTGTCATACCGGATGATAGAGACCAAATGACTTGTCTTACTTCAGCTAGGGAAATAGGGCAAGTTAACACATCACCTATATCCTCAGGAAGGGTAGGAAGGTCACATGCATGCAACCACTGTTTTATAACCGCACTGGACATAGATTTACTGGCAAATGCATCCACAAAAAAATGCTGTATCTCAGATAAAATTGCAGACTTCTCTGTTACAGTATCTCCACAAGCTGTAGTCAAATAAAGCATATTTCTCCTTTCCCGAACTTTAGTGCAAGAATCAAAAGGGATAGTATCATGTTTTTTACCAAACACCTTATATGTCTGTTGCCTCTCCAAACCTTTCATCATATCCTTTTGCTGTCTGGCCAATTCATCCTTAAGTGCCTTAAGGTGTCGGGGACAATCCCCACCCTTCTCATAATGCAAGGTAGTCAGAGAACGCAATTGTGTCCGTAAACAGTGCAATGTGTCCCGTTTAAAACTCCCATTAAGCTTCCCCATCTGTTTAAAGTAGCAACAAAGCTTCCACTTAGTGTCTTCCCACCAAGCGTTAGTATCCTTATATTAAAAAAAAACAGACTTTCTAGCTGCCAGGACATGGCCAAAACCTTCCTGAATATGAGGAATGTCCAACAAAGACAAGTTTAACTTCCATACCCCTGGGCCAAGGCACTGCTGCGGGTGACTGCCCACCAAAACGGACAACATTCTGTGGTCTGACATAGTCACAGCCACAAACTGAGCATCCTGCAGTTGAAGGGAGGCAGAAACAAAAAAATAATAAATTCTAGAGGAACGGGGCCCACAAAAGTATGTGTGTGGGGCCACCTGGAAATGAGAACCAAAAACATCAATCAGCCCCGCATCTTCAGAAAAATCCCTCAAACAAGTGGAGTCACAGTATTGCTTTTTGGGTGGGAGGCCTAAACCTGGCTGAGATAGTGCACAATTAAAATCTCCCCCCCTAAAATAACTTGCAAGTTAGTAAACAAAAAGGGCTGCAAAGCTTGGAAAAGATTCACTCTCATGTTTCAGCTGAGGGGCATACACATTCAGGAGCCGAAAAGGCAAACCTTTCCACAGAACGTCCAATAACAAAGCCCTCACCTCTAAAATTTCTAAATGTTGAAGCACCGTAACCTGGGAGAAAACACAAATCTCCACACCAGAGCAAACATCTGCACTCTGTGACCAGAAACTAGCACCCCATATCCAGCTGGTAGAAGCTGCCTCCAATGCTTCCAGAGAATGGAGACAGACATCTTGCAAAAATAAACAATCCAAATCAACATGCATGAAGTGAGCATAAGTAGCTAACCATTTAAATTCGGGCTGAATACTATTTGCATTCAGGGATGCCAGCTTAAAATTATACACAAAGAAACCCATGAAGAGACCATATTATCATTTAACTTTACTAGAAGCTCTCGTTATTCTGCCACTTGGTATAGGGGTAGGTCTACAGTCCTCCAACCTCTCAGAGTCTGATGCCCAACCTGCCTGAGAAGAGTGGTCGGAAGGGTCCTCAGAGTCCCCGTCCTTCTCAGTGGGCATGTCTTGAAGCACATCACACTAATTGGGATCTTCTAAGGGTGCCACCAGTGGCATCTGCGACTTGTGCCTGGAACCCTTCCCTCACTTTCCGTGGACTACAGTAAACTCTGGATCAAGCGGTAACTGTGCCAGTGGAGGGGGTGTCCCATGTCCATCTGAGAATCACACGGGGTCTGCCCAGCACCAAAGTCTGTGTTCACTAGTACAGGAGGAATAGGAGGAATGGGGGGGTTCAGCTCCGAGACTCCTGGATCTTTTCTGCTACTCAAGAGGCCGGTACCAGGGGCATGGGATGGAGCCTTTGCCTCCCTGAAGTAATAATACTGCACCCCAAAATCAGTATGTTCACTATCTTTAGCAGCCCAAGGGCAATCAGTAAAGGTATGGCCAAGATCGTCGCAGAGATTACACTTTGGATCTTGGAAGCAGTGTGTGCACTAGAGTGCCCCAATTCCCCTCAATGAGTACATTTGAGGACATCACAGGCTGTACTGATGTGCCTGTGTGACCCACATTTAAAACACAACCGTGGTTGACCTGGATAAAACAGAAACCCCTTGTCCTGGCCAATAAAGAAACAATTGGGAAGGTGGACAATATCCTGATCAGCATGTTGTAACTTGATTCGAAACTTCTAGCCCCCATTCCAAAATCCTTCATCATATAATATGGGGGCCGGGTTACCCTGGATAGAGCACCTCTTCTCCAACCAATAAACTATTATCAGTTATGTTCACCTCTTCGTTCCAAAAAAGTATAGTAATAACACGAAAGAGTTGCTTCGTTAAAGGAATAACAAGAAAGTCTATCCATAAAGGGTTGGTTTTAAGGTTGGTATATCTGCACCAAAACTACTCCAGCAGTGCAGGGGTCCTAAAACTGATGTCAAAGGTACTTTCTCCCTGTGCATGGATCAGGGCGTATACTTCAGATGGGGAGAAACCCAGAGACTGTTTCAAAAGAATTTTACCGACGTAAAAATGATCAGGGATTGTATCCTGAGAACCAATGTAACGGAGTCTAATAACATTCCGCAGTTTAGCCAATTCTATGGGTTTGTGGAAATGACTGGCATACGTCGGAGGTGCAGGGCCGGCCATCTCACTGCCGTGAGGCTGGTGCTCTACCGGTAGCTCTGTGGGCTTAGACCCAGCCCCTCTCATACAGTCAACAGTAGCAAAACTGAAAGGAACCCCAGGAGGTTCCCCATTACCTGACATCCCAGGTGCACCAACAGGAGCTGTCATATCCTAGGTAGTATCCAACACAGCCTCAGAAGGTGAAGTCATACCCCCGCCAGGGAGAGGAATTTGGGGATCCAGTTGCCAGTCCCCTCGTTGGGTAGAAATCCAGCCAGCCGACGACAAAGCATGTTCTGGAGACCAAGCGCTGTCATCTCCAGCACTCCATTCCTGGCGTGGAGTCCTGTCTGCTTGCCCTAGTTGAGGTTCCAGTCTGTCTGCAGTCACCAGAAATTTATTGGGCCCAGAAGAGCCCTCGCTTAAGGGTGAGGTGATTGAACGTTTGCGTTTCCGTTCTTCCTCTTGCTTCAGCTTCTCACAAGTAAGTTGATCGCCAATTTTTTGTAATTGAGCTTCCAGACACAATTTTTTCTGTTCCAAACTCAAGGTATCTATTTCAGTAGGTGCGGAACCGCCATCTCAGGTGCTGTGCTGGCAACCTGGAGGGTGCATCCCAGCTGCCACAGTGGTTCCAGAAGCCCCAAACTCCTGTAACTCCACATTCATAGTCACTATCAGGGTCTCCACCAACCGCTCACCATCAACATCAGCCATCAAATGACTCTCCACACAGCCTCAGGGACCCTACTGGAGAGTAGGGGAATTTCCCCGGTGCCCTGACCAAATTTCCCCTACATTCACTAAAAAAGTACCACCAACAGCTTAATCTGGTTCAAGGTCAGTTGGCATTCATCTGCAGCCCCTTCCCCCGGGTTGTGCCCGAAAACAGGCAGAATCTGTCTAGTGCACTTACAGTACCCGGTCAACAATAACTAAATGCATAAAGAAAGAGGAAGTAGTGAACATCTATGTAGATCTAGAAAAATGTCATCCATCATTGGAATATGATTCAACTCATATAATTTTCCTCTTTAGTATAATTCCTAAACATTGACTATTTGATTTAAATTTACTATTAGATGGATGGAAAATATTACCAATAACTTGTTTTGGATTGAGAGACATTACTTCACAAGTTTGCCAGTTGATTCTATATTCTATATATCTACACAGAGACATCCCCTGCCTCTGAAGCAGACATTGCCTCTACTTGGACAGTCCCTGCCTCCACTGAAGCTATTACCTCCACTCGGACAGGCTCTGCCTCAGAGGTAGGTGTTACCCTTAGAAATAATACCTGCCTCTGAGGTAGGTATTCTCACCACTCAGACCAGTACTGCCTCAGTTGCAGGTCTTGCCTCTAGAGACAGATCCTGCCTCTGAGGCAGCCATAACTCCTACTCGGACAGGCCTTACTTCCAATACAGTCACTGCCTTTCACAGAAGCAGACCCTGCCTCTGAGGCAGCTGTTGTCCCCACTAACAGTGACTCTTAGTATAAGGGCAGTCTGTCTAGAGGCAACACCTGCCTTGAAAGTAGAGCCTACCCGAGTGGGGCAGATGCCTTTCTTGGTGACAAGGAAAGTCTTAGTATGGGCAATGCTAATCTCAAAGGCAGGAGTGGCTTCTATCTAGGGATAACACCAAGCTGGGAGGCAGACTCTGCTTTTGTGGGGGAATGTCTTACCTGGAAGCAGGGACTGCCCTAGTACAGTCAATGCTAGCCTCAGACAAATAGATTGCTTCTGTCAAGGGGCAACACCTGCTTTGGGGGCAAAGCCTGCCTGATTGGAGGAATGCCTTGCTTGGAGGCAGAAGCTGCCCTAGTAGGTGCAACGCTTGTCCCAGGGGAATGATCTGCCTGGTAGGGGTAGCACCTTTCTTTAAGGCAGGGGCCTTGGTCAAAAAGCAACCCCTGCCATGGAGGCAGGGCCTGTCTTTGTGAAAGGGCAATGCCTGCCTTGGAAGCAGGGTTTGTCACTGAAAACGCAAAGCTTGCCTCAGAGGTCGAGGCTGTCTCTGTGTCGGGGCAGCACCTGTCTTGGAGGCAGAGCAAGTCTGAGTAGGGGCATGCCAACCTTGGAGGCACAGTCTCCCTGGTAGGGGCCAGGACCTACTTCAGATAAAATGACTGTCTCTCCAAGAGCCAGATGCTGTGCAGAATGAGAGGGAAGAACATTTTGTGCTGTTGGCAAGGCAATGTTCAGTGCCCAGTTATTCCACCTTCCCTAGGATGAGTCATAGAAGACAGGGAGCTTGTATAATTTGACTAAGCAATGAAAGACACAGCTACAGTATTAACTTTTAATTGTCTTAATACTCTGCAGCCTGGATGCGCACTGTAGGGAAATGATACACTGTCTGAGTATGTTGTTACAGGGGACATGAAATTTATGCTAAATGGGAGCAGTTAGTGTTCCTGTTTATAGAGGTGACATTCATACCTCCAAATGATCCATATTTAAGTGCACCTGAATAAACACTGATGTGAAAAAATAAACTGTTTTTGAATTGTTTTCTTTTTATGGACAACATTCTGCACAGTTCTCTTCATAGAACAAGTAAGTTGGAGTCTGTACTATGTCACAGTTTGTGTACAGAATGCCAAGCTCGAACTGTTGACCTATCATAACCAAGCTTTGAGTTCTGTACATAAACTATGACATAGTCAAAACTCCATCTTATTGGTTCTGTGAAGAGAACTGTAACAGAATACTGATACATAGATACATAGATACATAGACAGTGTCGGCAGATACAGGCCTATGGCCCACCCAGTCTGCCCATTTGAGCTTGTAAGTTCAGTTTGTTTTCCTAGAAGTCTGTTGCCCCTTACCCCTGACCTCTGAATTCCTTTATGTCTATCCCATGCATTTTAAATCCATGATTGTTTCAGCCCCCACCACTTCCTCTAGCAGGGTGTTCCACTTGTCCACCACCGTTCTGTGAAGAAATTCTTTCTCATGTTTCCTCTGAATCATCCTCCCTCCAACTTCATCCCATGCCCTCTAGTCCTGGAACATCTTTTCGCTTAAAAATAGTGTTTCCTGCACCCAGTTCCTCCCTGTAAGACACTTGTATGTCTCTATCATATCCCCTCTCTCCTCCTCTCCTCCAGGAGTACATGTTCAGTTCCTTCAACCTGTCTTCATAGGACTTGTGATGCAATCCATGCACCATCTTTGTTGCCCTCCTCTGAACCTTCTCCACCTGTCTATGTCCTTACGTGGGTATGGTCTCCAGAACTGTACACTGTACTCTGTACTCAGTGGAAGCCTCACTAGTGTCTTGTATAGGCAGAATTATGACCTCCTTTTCCTGCTGGTGATTGCCTGCCTATACATCCCAGCATCCTATTTGCTTTACCTGCTGCCTTGTCACACTGTTTCCCTACCTTGAGGTCATCAGAGATGACAACCCCAAGATCCTTTCCTGCTTGGTGCATGTATATCCTCACCCCCAACTGATATATAGTGCCAGGGTTTTGTGCCCCATATGCATTATCTTGCACTTCTTTGCATTTCAACTGCCAAACCCCTGACCATTTTTCAAGTTTCTGCAGGTGCTCCTCATTCTGTCTACACCCTCTGGTGTGTCTACTCTGTTACAGAGCTTTGTGTCATCAGCGAACAGTGAAATTCTGCCTTCTAGATCCTGCGCAATGTCACTGATGAAGATGTTGAATAGGACCGGTCCCAGCACTGATCCCTGTGGTACCCCACTGGTCACTTTTTCCTCTGTGGCGTGACAGCCATTTACCACCACCCTCTGTGTCCTGCCACCCAGCCAGTTACCTACCCACCACACTACTGTCCTGCCCACACCCATATTCCCCAGTTTGTGTAATAGTCTTCTATGTGGCACAGTGTCAAAGGCCTTGCTGAAGTCCAGATAGGCCATGTCCACTGCCCTCCCTGATCCACCTCCTAGTCACCCAGTCAAAATTCAATGAGGTTGGTCTGACATGGCCTCCCCTGGTGAGAACATGCTGCATTGGGTCCTGTAGTCCATTGATAACCAGATGTTCCACAATCTCTCCTTCAATGGTGCTTCCATGATCTTCCCCACTACCGAGGGTGAGAGTGACTGGTCTGTAGTTCCCTGCTTCCTCTTTGTTCACACTTTTGTATAAGGGGACTACATCTGCTGTCCTCCAGTCTTTGGGTACCTCCCCTGTTTCCAGTGATCGGCTAAACAGGATAGCCAGAGGTTCAGCCACCACCTCTCTTAGTTCTTTAAGGACCCTGGGGTGCACCCTATCTGGCCCCATTGCTTTATCAACTCTTATTACTTCCAGTTCCTTCAGGACCCTTTCTCGTGTAAAGGGACTTGTGTCCATTTCTGCACCATTCTCACCCTTTGTACTCCTTTCAGACCCATTACCCTCCTCTTCCTCAGTAAAGACTGAGCAGAAATACCTGTTCAATATGTCAGCTTTACTGTTGTCATCCTCCACGCTGCTCCTCCTACTGCTCATAAAATAAAACAATGCAAACTTCAGCTTGTCAATTCACTTTTTATTCAGGTACAGGTAAATGAGGATCATTTAGGGGAACAAATATTTCTGGAACTAGGACCATTACAAACAACTGCCAATGGGAAATTATTGCCTGTCCTCTTCAAGCATGAAGTGCAGATACATCCTTTCTCCTATCTGGGAAATACATTATTTCCCCACAATGCCTTCCCTGAAGTGATGTATTGCACTTATAACAAGCATTAATCAATGCTGAATGTTGATTGCGTTGGTCTGTTGAGCTCGCTCACTGCCCCTGTGTCACTCGCTCGTTGTGTTTCTCCCTGTACTGCAGGCTGCTCTTTCATACTGGGCTCCTACCTGCATTGGCACATTTTTCTGCCCACAAAGAAATCTGCAACTGTCCCGACAGAGTTCTGTTGAGTCGGGTCACTCCCCCTCTCTCACGTGCTCATTCTGTTTCTGCTGGCGCTGCAGGCTGCCCTTTTGTACTGGGCTCCTGCCTCTGTTGGCATCTTTTACTGCCCACAAAGAAATCTGCAGCAGTCCCGACAGAGCTCCATTGAGGTGGCTCACTCCCCCTCTCTCACTCGCTCATTCTGTTTTTCCTGGTGCTGCAGGCTGCCCTTTTGTACTGGGCTCCTGCCTCTGTTGGAAGTTTTTTTATGCCCACAAAGAAATCTGCAGCAGTCCTGACACAGGTTCGTTGAGCTAGCTCACTCCCCCTCTCTCACTCACTCATTCTATTTCTGCTGGCGCTGCAGGCTGGCCTTTTGTACTGGGCTCCTGCCTGCGCTGACGCCTTTTTCTGCTCACAAAGCGATCCGCAGCAGTCACAATAGAGGTCTGTTGAGCTCGCTCACTCCCCCTCTCTCACTTGCTCATTGTGTTTCTCCCAGCACTGCAGGCTGCCCTTTTGTACTGGGCTTCTTCCTGCATTGGCACCTTTTTCTGCCCACAAAGAAATCTGCAGCTGTCCCGACAGAGCTCCTTTGAGGTCGCTCTCTCCACCTGTCTCACTTGCTCATTCTGTTTCTTCTGGTGCTGCAGGCTGCTCTTTCATGCTTGGCTTCTGCCTGCATTGGCTTGTTTTGCTGCTCACAAAGAAATCTGCAGCTATCCTGACAGAGCTCCATTGAGGTGGGTCAGTCCCCCTCTCTCACTCATTCATTCTGTTTCTGCTGGCACTGCAGGCTGCCCTTTTGTACTGGGCTCCTGCCTCTGTTGGCAGCTTTTTCTGCCCACAAAGAAATCTGTAGCATTCCTGACACAGGTTCGTTGAGCTAGCTCACTCCCCCTCTCTCACTTGCTCATTCCGTTTCTACTGGCGCTGCAGGCTGGACTTTTGTACTGGGCTCCTGCCTGCATTGCTGCCTTTTTCTGCCCACAAAGAAATCCGTAGCGGTCATGATAGAGCTCCATTGAGCTCACTTACTCCCCCTCTCTCACTTGCTTGTTGTGTTTCTCCCGGTGCTGCAGGCTGCCCTTTTGTACTGGACTTCTGCCTGCATTGGCACCTTTTTCTGCCCACAAAGAAATCTGCAGCTGTCCTGACAGAGCTCTGTTGAGGTTGCTCACTCCGCCTGTCTCACTCGCTCATTCTGTTTCTCCTGGCACTGCAGGCTGCCATTTTGTAGTGGTCTCCTGCCTCTGTTGGCACCTTTTCCTGCCCACAAAGAAATCTGCAGCAGTCCCGGCAGAGCTCCATTAAGCTCGCTCACTCCCCTTCTCTCACTTGCTCATTCCATTTCTGTTGGCGCTGCAGGCTGCCCTTTTGTACTGGGCTCCTGTCTGTGTTGCCACCTTCTTCTGGCCACAAAGAAATTTGCAGCAGTCACGATAGAGCTCCATTGAGCTCACTCACTTACTCCCTCTCTCTCACTCGTTCGTTCTGTTTCTCCCGTCGCTGCAGGATGCCCTTTTGTACTGGGTGCCTGCATGCATTGCCGCCTTTTTTTGCCCAGAGATAAGTCCACCAGCAGTCCCAACAGGACTCCGCTGAGCTCACTCACTGCCCCTCCCTCACTCGCTCATTCTGTGTCTCCCGCTACTGCAGGCTGCCCTTTTGTACTGGGTTCCTGCCTGCATTGGCAGCTTTTTCTACCCACAAAGACATCTGCAGCAGTCTCAACACAGATCCATTGAGCTCGCTCAATCCCCCCCTCTCTCACTTGCTTATTCCGTTTCTGCCACCGCTGCAGTCTGTCCTTTTGTACTGGGCTCCTGCCTGTGTTGCCGCCTTTTCCTGCCTACAAATAAATCTGCAGCAATCATGATACACCTCCATTGAGGCTCGCTCACTCTTCCTCTCTCACTTGCTCATTCTGTTCTCCCGGTGCTGCAGGCTGCCTTTTGTGCCCTGGGCTCCTGTGTGCCTTGGCACCCTTTCCTGCCACAAAGTGCAGCTGTCCCAGCAGAGCTCCATTGAGGTCACTCCGCCCCCATCTCGCTCGACTTATTCTGTTTCTCCTGGCACTGCAGGCTGCCCTTTTTTACTGGGCTCCTGCCTCTGTTGGCACTTTTTTCTGCCCACAAAGAAATCTGCAGCAGTCCCGATGGAGCTCCGTTGGCCTCACTCACTCTTCCTGTCTCACTCGCTTGTTCCATTTCTGCCGGCGCTGCAGGCTGCCCTTCTGTACTGGGCTTCTGCCTGCGTTGCCACCCTTTTCTTCCCACAAAGAATCTGCAGCAGTCATGATAGAGCTCCACTGAGCTCACTCACTCTCCGCTCTCACTCGCTCGTTCTGTTTCTCCCACCGCTGCAGGCTGCCCTTTTGTGCTCAGCCTCTGCATGTATTGCTGCCTTTTCCTGCCCATAAAGAAATCTGCAGCAGTCCCAACAGAGCTTCGTTGAGCTCACTCACTCTCCCTCCCTCACTCGCTCTTTCTGTGTCTCCCAGTGCTGCAGGCTACCCCTTTGTACTGGGCTCCTGCCTGTGCTGTCGTCTTTTCCTGCCCACAAAGAAATCTGCAGCAGTCCCAACAGAGCTCAGTTGAGCTTGGTCACTCCCCCCTTCTGTCAGTTGCTCAATTCTAATCTGTCCCAAACACTGATTTCCAACAGCGACTGCGGTATTCTGCGCCGGAAGGATGGAAACACATTTCGGCCAGGATGTGAAAAATGACAGCTGTACTGTGCATAATTTTTTTTATTTTAGTCTTTGGTAACCAGGTAAGGCCCACTAGGCACAAGTGCCTGTTTTCAGGGGCGACCTGGGAGCACTGGGTGGTTAAGTGACTTGCTCAGAGTAACACAGTATGCAAGTGGAGGTTGTGAGAATCAAACTCAGGTCTGGTCTGCTGGATGTATGAAGTGCATTCACACCTCGTTCCTCTAACCTCTAAGCTATACTGCCAGTATATGGAGGTGTGAACAAATGCCAGTGTTGAAAATCTGGCGTGAAAATATTACTAATTTGCAAACTTGCAAGGGTGCATGGAAACTGCACAACACACGCTCATAACACAGTCATTTTATGGAGTTTCATCATAAAATTTTCAACATAGGCATTTTATGACCTCTGTTCATGAACAGTGTCACTGTGATTTTCTTAGTATGTCCTGAACACTGATTTCCCACAGCGACTGCACTATTGTGCCCCGGAAGAGCGAAAACACATTTCGGCCAGGATATGAAAAATGACAGCTGCACTGTTCATAAGGAGATGTGGCAAAATGGAAATGCTGAAAATCTGAAGTAAAAATATTGCAAAGTTGCGAAGGTACGAGTGTGCGTGGAAACTGCGCAATGCACATTCGTAACACACTCAGTTTATGACTTTCATCACCAAATTTTCAACATAGGCATTTTAGGACCTCTGCTAATGAACAATGTCACTTTCATTTTCATAATGTGTCCCGAACATGGATTTCCCACAGCGACCATGGTATTCTGCACCGGAACTGCAAAACACATTTCAGCTAGGATGTGAAAAATGACAGCTGTACTGTTCATAAAGAGGTGCAGAAGAATGGCAATCATGAAAATCTGGAGTGAAAATATTATTAATTCGTGAAGTTACGAGCATGCGTGCAAACTTCTCAACACACACTCGTAACACAGTAATTTTATGGAGTATCATCACCAAATTTTCAACACAGGCATTTTAGGACCTCTGCTCATGAACAGTGCCACTGTCATTTTCTTAATCTGTCCTGAACACTGATTTTCCACAGTGACTGCGCTATTCTGTGCAGGAAGTGCGAAAACACATTTTGGCCAGGATGTGGAAAATGACAGCTGTACTGTTCACAAGGAGGTCTGAAAAAATGCCAATGCTGAAAATCTGGAGTGAAAAATATTGCAAATTCAAGAAACATCATGAGTGTGTAGTAACTGAGCAATGCACACTTGTAAAACAGTCATTTTTTAATTTTTCCCCACCAAATTTGCAGTACAGACTTTTTGAGAGCCCACCTCGTGAACACTGGCACTGTCATTTCGTTAATCAGTCCGGAAAGGGGATTCCACACAATGAATGCAAAATTACCTTTTGGGGCTGAATAATGCCTTGCCAGTGCTAGAATTCATGAGGAGGGGTCCCAAAAACCCTATGTTGAAAATTTGGTGCCAAAATTCCAAAAAATGCCTGAGATATGCATCAAAGTTGAAACCCCCCTATTTATTCCATTATACAGCTTACCGGCATTTCCTCAGTTCGCGGTCGGCTTTGAAGAGTGAAAACGTGTTCCTGGTCCACCAAAGATCGTTGTGCCAGAATCATGAGGTAAGTATGGGGTGAGGGGGGTGCAGGGAGGCAGGGTGCACAGTGGATGGGTGCAGGTTGTGGGAGGGGAGCAGTGAGACTGCAGAGGGACCGTTTCCTTTTTTACAGGTTAAAAAAAAGACATCACGGGACCGTTTTTGATTTTACAGGGGCATGTGGCATGCTGGGGTGGGTTCCAGCATGCCACCAAAACTTTTTGGGGGGAGCTGTAACTGACAGGATTGGACAACCTCCATCGGTACACAACAAAAGGGGTGTTACATTATGCCGACGGGATTGGGGCAATCCCATCGGCAGACAACAAAAGTGGGAGGGTTACATAATGCAAGCCAGGAGTGGGCTTCCCATCTGCAACATAAACCTTGGGGCACTGAAGCTGACAGGGATTGGGGCCCCTGTCGGCAAACAAACATGGTAAGGGGGCACATGTTGCCGAGGGGGATTGGGCACCCCCTCAGCAGAGGGGGTGTTAATATTGTTTGTGAACGCGGTGGCAAGCCACTGCCAGGTTCAAAAACAATATCAGTGTTCCAAGGTTCCGCCCTGCAATGACGGGTCGCTCCCTCATTGCAGCGAATGGTTGACACTGCAATGACGAGGTGGCCCCTGATTGCAGCGGCTAATATTTTACAAGTTGGTGGCACGCTATTGAACTATTGTCAGCAGCAGCATGCCACAGCATTGGGGGAAGTGGGCCAAGCCTTTAAAGGCTGTTGGGGCATTGGCCACAACAGTGCCACGCCTCCACAACCTGCTTATGGAGAAAGCTGCCACAATATGTTTCTTGCACATGCGTGCAATCAACATAAAAATGGCATTCTGAACATTTTAGAAAAACTGAGAACATTTTTAAATTAGTTTGAAAGTGAATTACCAGTTGTTCACATTGCTATGGCATGGTTGTTAAGTTCATGTGTTTAGAATGTACAGTCAAAAGTGTTAAGTTTTTAGAATGTACAGGCAGTGCATTGTGACATATTTATGCTGCTAGGATGAAGAAGTTTATTTTTTTAATGTGAGCGCATTCTTATCACAAAGTTCTATGGAATTCTTTTATCACCCTTTGCCTTGCTAAGATACAAATGTTTGTTTACACAACAGGTTATAGTTCAGGAATCTGTGCATGGCCATATGACACATCGGCTATTCAAAGACCATAATTTATTACACCCATTTTATAAATCAGAATTGTCCATTGAGTTTACTAAAAATCCAGCAAGGACTAACTGATAACAGAATGTGTACCAGTATTTGCAGAAGCCGCTTAAAATTCCAAAGTGAGCAGTATTCCATCATACGATAGAGCCTGTCAGTTCTTTGATCTGATTGGTTAGAATTTGAGATGACATCACTAACATGACATTGTTTCGTTTTATTTTTACTATTTGTTAACTGGGTAAAAGCACTGGTCCAAAGACCTTTTTCAAGCTTTACCAAGGCCATAACAGTTGCAGCACAATGCAAGGAGGACGAGTATGATTTACAGAAGATTAACAAGAGAACACACTGTCTAAAAAGAAACAGCAATGATTTATACATTCAGTCAATACTGGAATTTACATTTTTACACTGGGTCAGCATTGGAAATTGCGAAAGATTAATAAAAATTCATGGAGTTGGGTTTGAACAAAATGTGAAACTATTGGAAATGAATGTGATTAGGAAGATCGTTCTACATTAGGAAGCATTACATGAACTGTAATCACATAAACAGTGTGATAGTGTGTGTGTGTGGGGGGGGCACTGCCCACAGCAATATCCAGAAAAGACTGTGGAGAAAAGAAAGAAGTAATCAGAAGCTGTTCTACTGCTTACTCCATGCCATCAATGCAACATTCCTCTCATGTGGAATTGTTTTTTCTCTCTTTGTGCTCGTATTCCTACAGGCTGAGGGAGCAGGAAATAAGGCATGGCTGTCATCTTGGAGAGCCTGTTTTTGAAGCGCTCCCAGCAAAAGAAGAAAACCTCTCCCCTGAACTTCAAGAAGAGGCTCTTTGTCCTGATGGAAGCAAAGCTCACATACTATGAGTATGATTTCGAGAAAGGGGTGAGTGAAGCCTGCCAGGCATTTGCAGATGTACTCAGACGTGAGAGGGGGGGATGGTACTAGCCAAGCCAAATGTTTCTCTTTTACAGCTCCAAGTAAAGAGTAGCTTTGGCCCAAATACATTCTAGGTGGGATTTTTAAGGATCCAACTGCACAACATTTCAGCGCAAGACATGCATCTGCATCCTTCTGAACATGAGTTTATCATTCATCAATAGTATACAGTATCTGTGTATCTGTGCATCTGTCCAGTTCAGGGCCAGGTTTGTGTAAAAAAACAAATTATGCAAATTGAATTTGTTTCATTTTTTTAATGCAGATGATCACAGATTGCAACTTTTAGTTATAAACAACAACTGTGACTGCATCATCTAACTTTCAGTGCATACAAGCAAAGTCTTTGTCAGCACCTCATTATCAAGGACACCTGTGACTCCATCCACTTACCCTCCTCCCATAGTAATCACCTGCTGCACTTTGATTAACCTCTTGACCCAGATAGCACCTCCAACCTCAGCACTTCACTGATCCTCAACCCGCCCTGCTTACCCCCCCACATCTCATGGCACTGCCCTCCCTCTCCCTCTCTCCCTCCCCTCTCTCCCTTGATTCCTCCACTATGTCATCTTTGTCTGTTACCTCCTCTGTGTCTGTCTTCTCCAGGATGTTTGAACTCACAGACACAGGCATATGTTGTACAGTGCCTCAGCAGTGTCTATTTCTGTAACTTACTGTACCATCTCTGTAAATGTATAAATTGTTGTTCTCTGCTATTTTCTGTTCAACTGACATGGAACCTACAAAAGAGCATCCGCTCACAGGTGTTGTCCAAGAACTCAATAAATAAAAAAAATAAATAAATGGATGCAGCAGCCAAACATCAGTGCACAAGTTTCATACACAAGCTGGTAGAGGCCAGCAGTGCATGCATTTGTGTCTGTGACTACATGCTTTGAAAATCTGTCACTCTTTGTCCATCACATCAGTTCTGTTACCCAGCTTAAAACATTGGCTTAAGTGCCCCAGCACCTGTGGCCTTGAAGGTGACAAGAAACCATTTTAAATACAGTATTTGCACATTATAAGAGTCCTTTTGTTTCATTCTTTCAATTATATTCAATCTTCTTACACCCTTTGACTGTTTTTCTTCATGACAAATGTGTTGATGTCACTTTTTTACAGATAAAAAGTATGCTTTGTATTTCCCCACCCCAGTGTTTACATCACTTGTTACAAGGCTTCTTCATAATCTGTGATGTCAGTTTTCACTGTTCCACAGGGAATGGTGATCCTAGAATTTCCAGGAATAAGGAACAGAATGTTATAACAAGTAAATGGTGTGAGTCTGTGTGGTACACTGAGCAGCATTATAGAAGCAATACAAATTATTTGGTTTTTAATAAAAAAAACTTTCTAAACATGTCAAAATGGTGAATTAAGAGCTGATCTGATGGCCCTGTGACCGACCACACTGCCACTTTTGAAGTCCTTGACTCAGGTTCACTCCCCGAGTGCTTCTTTAGTGGCTTGTACATCCCACTGCACTACCCCCACCTGGGCGATTATAAGGACAGTGGAACTGGGAGCCTATGGCATGCATGAGGAGGGGGAAGTATGTATGCCAGTATGTCGAGCCTTCTGGCACAGCAAGCTATAATGCAGACTCTCAGTGGGTGAGATATGAGGAGAAAAAGGTAGCATTGATTGGACAGATGAAGCTCCACCTCCCTTGTCCCCCTTAGCCCACCTAGAGCTTTTACCAATAATATCCAGATTACCCTGAGTGCCACCATATCAGGTGTGTAGATTCAGCCACATAGAGCATGACATGCAGCTGAAGTTGGGCTCCTACTTCTTGCAGGGTGATCTGAGTGAACACTGTTGTAATAGGAAGGAAGTGACTCAGGGTCGCAGTATTATCGGTTCTGTGGAGCCTGAGACTGGGATGGAGGCCCCCTTGGCAGAAGTGTTATGAGGCCCTAAACACTGGACTCAGGGAGGTAAAAAGAGTTTAAAAAAGGAATAATTAAATAGAAATAGCAAGCAGGTGTTTTACAATCCTTAAAATAATTTTGCATTACCTTTAGAAAGCCCCAGATGTCACAGGGAAACTTTGAAAAAAACTACAACTGTTAGAAACATTTCACCAGAAATTTCATCTATTTTCTATATTCAGCTTCCCCCATTTCATTACGACTGGACATTTACTTGAACACAGGGTCACTGTCCCCACATACTTCATCTGTCATAGCTGCATAGCTACACTTGACATCATAATACTCTGTTTATGACATCACAATCTTTTCTGTTGTATCTTTAAGAGATTTTAGAGGTTATTTAATGGTCACATAAGTAACTGATCAAAAAATGCTCCCTTCTGCTAAATAAGTATATTCCTGTCTAGTTGTCTGTGTTTGTTTTGCAGGTACAAAATAGCATTTTCTGTGTTAGGCAGTTTAGGAAACAGTTAAGCTAAATTCATAGTTCTCTATTCATATTTCTGTTTGACTTAAAAGAGCAATGAAATAATTGTGTTTGTGAATATGGACAATTTTTCTTCATACACAACAGAATTTTGTGACAAGGATGGGATTAAAATTAAGAGACGGAAAATGGCAAGTTTGGGCAATTAGCTAGACTTGAGTTGTGCCAAAGCTAGAAAAAGCTTTTACAGATTATGAAGACAGATTATAGAAAATTCTGGAAGCAAACCAGATTGAGGATGAATGTAAAATATTAGAAAATGGGTTCAAAAAATCATGATCTGTGATTGACTGAGCCCCTTACCTACGGGTACATTATTTTGCTCTTTGTAATTTTATTGTTGATTTTATTATGACTTCTAATTTTATACAGTGCTCAGAGCCTCCAGGATTGGGTACCTAAAACATAAACAGTTACTTACTAACATATATGTGCCAACAGAGACGAGGAAAAATACAAATCCTAGTGCCATGCTGCCTCAGTACCAATTGGTATCACTGTACCATTTTGGAATTTTCAAAAAGTGACCCGCTGCCATTTTGTTACATAAGGGATATGACATGGGTGAGAGTGAGATAGCAGAAATATCTCCATGAGCTGCCATTGAACTTGTAATATATACCATGAGCGCCATAGCCATGAGTGAGATACCTGGAGTTCAATACAGCGAGTGGAGATATTTCTACTATCTCTCTGCCACCCATGTCATATTCAATTTATATAACAATTGTGGGTCTCTATTTTTTCAGTTTTAAAGTAATTTACATTTGTTTGTTGCAAAAAGTGAAAAGGAATTGGATTTTGTGCTGTTTTTTTGCCAATTATAACAAGCATTTGTCAATGCCGAACGTTCGCTTGCAGGTATTTACAGTGGTGTTTGGCACGTATGGTGCTTTACCGTAATGCCCTGTGCGATTTCTGGTATTTGCACAATAAATTTTCAGCGTGACCTTTTTGTTACCCCCATTGTGCGCTACAGAGGCGGAAACACGTTTTGAGCAGGATGTGAAAAATGACAGCTGTACTGCTCATAAGGAAGTGTGGTAAAATGGCAATGTTGAAAATCTGGACTGGAAATATTGAAATTTCGCAAACCTACAAGCATGCGTGGGAACTGTGCAATGCATGCTCGTAAAACAGTCATTGTTAGGAATTTTTTCACCAAATTGTCAACATTGGCATTTTAAAACCTCTTCTAATGAACAGTGTCACTGTGATTGTCTTACTGTGTGCCATACATTGATTTTGCACACCGACTGCGCCATTGTGCACACAGGTGCGGAAACACATTTTGGGCAGGATGTGAAAAATGACAGCTGTACTGCTCATAAGGAGGTGTGGTAAAATGGCAATGTTGAAAATGTGGAGTGAAAATATTGAAAATTCGCAAACTTACGAGCGTGCGTAGGAACTGCACAACGCACGCTCGTAAAACAGTTATTTTTAGGAATTTGTTCACCAAATTTTCAGCATAGCCATTTTAAGATCTCTGCTTATGAACAGCGACACTGTGATTTTCTTAATGTGTCCCGTACACTGAGTTCACACAGCGACTGTGCCATTGTGCGCTACATGGGCAGAAACACATTTTGGGCAAGATGTGAAAAATGACAGCTGCACTGCTCATAAGGAGGTGTGGTAAAATGGCAATGTTGAAAATGTGGAGTGAAAATATTGAAAATTCTCAAACTTACGAGCGTGCATAGGAGCTGCGCAATGAACACTCGTAAAACAGTCATTTTTAGGAATTTTTTCACCAAATTTTCAACATAGCCATTTTAAGACCTCTGCTCATGAACAGTGTCACTGTGATTTTCTTATTGTGTCTCATACATTGAGTTCGCACACCGACTGTGCCATTGCGCGCTACATGGGCGGAAACATGTTTTGGGCAGGATGTGAAAAATGACAGCTGTACTGCTCATGAGGAGGTGTGGTAAAATGGCAGTGTTGAAAATCTGGAGTGAAAATATTGAAAATCCGAACTTACGAGTGCGTAGGAACTGCAGTAACGCAGACTCGTAGAAACAGTCATTTTTAGGAATTTTTCACTAAATTTTCAGCACAGCCATTTTAAGACCTCTGCTCATGATCAGTGTCACTGTGATTTTCTTAATGTGTCCCATACATTGAGTTAGCACACCGACTGCACCATTATGCGCTACATAGGCAGAAACACGTTTTGGGCAGGATGAAAATGACAGCTGTACTTGCTCATGAGGAGGTGTGGTAAAATGGCAATGTTGAAAATCTGGAGTGCAAATATTGAAAATTCGCAAACTTACGAGCATGCGTAGGAACTGCGCAAAGCACGCGCGTAAAACAGTCATTTTAAGGAATTTTTTCACCAAATTTTCAACATAGCTATTTTAAGACCTCTGCTCATGAACAGTGTCACTGTGATTTTCTTAATGTGTCCCATACATTTATTTCGCACACCGACTGCGCCATTGTGCGCTACATGGGCCGAAACACATTTTGGGCAAGATGTGAAAAATGACAGCTGTACTGCTCATAAGGAGGTGTGGTAAAATGGCAATGTTGAAAATGTGGAGTGAAAATATTGAAAATTCACAAACTTACGAGCGTGCATAGGAGCTGCACAATGAACATTCGTAAAACAGTCATTTTTAGGATTTTTTTCACCAAATTTTCAACATAGCCATTTTAAGACCTCTGCTCATGAACAGTGTCACTGTGATTTTCTTAATGTGTCCCATACATTGAGTTTGCACACCAACTGCGCCATTGCGCACTACATGGGTGGAAGCATGTTTTGGGCAGGATGTGAAAAATGACAGCTGTACTGCTCATGAGGAGGTGTGGTAAAATGGCAATGTTGAAAATCTGGAGTGAAAATATTGAAAATTCGCAAACTTGCAAGCGTGCGTAGGAACTGCGCAACGTAGACTCGTAAAACAGTCATTTTTAGGAATTTTTTCACCAAATGTTTGACAGCCATTTTAAGATCTCTGCTCATGATCAGTGTCACTGTGATTTTCTTAATGTGTCCCATACATTGAGTTTGCACACCGACTGCGCCATTGTGAGCTACATGGGCGGAAACACATTTTGGGCAGGATGTGAAAAATGACAGCTGTACTGCTCATGAGGAGGTGTGGTAAAATGGCAATGTTGAAAATCTGGAGTGCAAATATTGAAAATTCACAAAATACGAGCGTGCGTAGGAACTGCGCAACACATGCTCGTAAAAGTCATTTTTAGGAATTGTTTTCACAAATTTTTCAACATAGCCATTTTAAGACATCTGCTCATGAACAGTGTCACTGTGATTTTCTAAATGTGTCCCATACATTGATTTCAAGACACCGACTGCGCCATTGTGCGCTACATGGACAGAAACACGTTTTGGGTGAGATGTGAAAATGACAGCTGTACTACTCATAAGAAGGTGTGGTAAAATGGCAATGTTGAAAATCTGGGTAGAAATATTAAAATTCACAAACCTCGGCGTGCGTAGGAACTGCATAGCATGCGCTCATTAAAACAGTCATTTTGGAATTTTTGCCAAATTTTCAACATGGGGTTTTGGGACCCTTCTCATGAATGATGTCACTGTCATGCGGTGCTATTCAGGCCGAAGGGTGATTTCACGCAGTGACAGGGCAGTGACTTCAAATCACCCTTCGGGCCCGAACAACGCCATGACAGTGACATCAATCATGAGAAGGGTCCCAAAACCCCATGTTGAAAATTTGGTGCAAAATTCCAAAAATGCTTGAGATATGCAATAAAGTTGAAAACCCCTATCTAGCCCATTATACAGCTTACGGCATTTCCTCAGTTCGCGGTCGGCTTTGAAGAGTGCAGGCGTGTTCCTGGTCCAGTCAAGATCGTCGCTCCGAGCTCCGGTAGGTATGGGGTAGGGAGTGTGGGGAGGCAGGGTGCGCAGTGGGTGGGTGCAGGTTGTAGGGAGGGACTGGGAGATGTGCCATGGGACCGTTTTCCATTTACAGGGAAAAAAAAAGTCGCCTGGGACGTTTGCCATGCTGGGGTGGGCTCCAGCATGGCAGAAAAGATAACTGGGGGGCCAAGGAGCCGGCGGGGATTGGGCACCACGTCGGCAAACTACTATGTTTGCCACGCTGGGGTGGCTCCCAGCGTGCTGCAGAGATAACTAGGGGGCTGTGGAGCCGGCGGGTTAGGCACCTCCATTGGCAACAACATTTGCCACGCTGGGGTGGGCTCCCAGGGTGGACCAAAGCTTTGGGGTGGCGTGGATGCAGGGGAGCGCGTGATGCGAGGGGTGGTAGCGTGACGCGGCGCTCGGTACGACAACGGTGGTTTACTTTGAAGCAAAGACCACTGCTGTCATACACAGCTCCCGCACCCATTGGTGCAGGGCCACCACGCCTGTTCAACGGAGCACTGGATTGCAAGGGAGAGGCACACCTCCAAAGTGTGCTACTCTCCCAAAACGTTCCTTGCGCATGCCCGCAAGCGAACATAAAAACACTAAAAGGAATTTGTAAATGAAACACCACTCATTTTGTAGATGTTTTTATGCTGAACAACTTTTATGCTCACAATACCATGCTATCATTTTTCGTTTTAAAGTTATTCGCATTTGTTTGTTGAAAAAGTAAAAAGAAAATACATTTTCTGCTTTTTTTGTTAATTATAAAAAAACGAAAAGATAGCTATAAATGAAACACCAATCATTTTGTAGATCTTTTTGTGCTGAACAACTTTTGTGCTCACAGTACAATGCTATCACTTTTTGTTTTAAAGTTATTTGCATTTGATTATGGTTAGTACTGTTATTGCGGCCAGACATTCTAAATGAGTTCTGAACCTTTTGTGACATACTCAACTGGCCAAGATATCCATTGTGACATACCCAGCTGTGAAGCTATAAATGATATCTCACATGTGGTCAGTGAGATATAGAGAATAATGGATGGGGAAGGGTTTGATATGAGAATATAATGCACACCCGAGCTGTGGGATGCTACATAAACCCCAAGGGCGAAGTCCGAGGGGTTTATCAAAGCATCCCACAACAAGGGTGTGCAGTAAATTCTCTTATAAAACACCCTCCCCATCTTTTATTTTTTATAATAACAGGCCAGTAATTTTTCTCCAGCAGTTTGTGAGACTGTTTGGTCCCGCCCACATACAGAATGTTGGCCAATGAGGCAGCAGCATAGTTTGACTGGCATGGCTCATGATTGTCATAACAACCAGCCGGTTGTTGTGGAAAATATCAACCTGGTCAGTACATTGAGAGAAATTGCTGACCAGTTATTATATCTCTTTTATCTTCATGAAAAGAGACCCACACATGTTGTATAAATTGGCTTAGCAAGTTAATTTCTCCCTGCTCGCACCCCTGGTGCCTTGTTTGTATTTTACAGCTGAAGTTTTCTGATTTAATGAAAATGCCTGTATTGTGTTCCTCATAAGACCAGTAGCGATCTCAGCTCAGGCCTTTGAAACCCCCCTTCACCATTTTACGCTAGTATTGTGTTTTAAATAGCCCTGTTATTGCTCACTCAGACTTGGAGGCACCTTGCCTAACATCTTGGTCTGCAACATTCCCCCCCCCCCGTTTAAGCCAGTCTGCATTTCTTTTTAGCTCCACAAGCAGCCCCACACCCTCTGACTTTCTTATTTAATTCTCCTCTGCCTTCTCCTTCCAGGTAGTCTGAGAACCACAGCCGTGGTTCTCTGATGAACCCGACCTGCCAGACTGCCACCCACAGTCCAGGTCTGAAGCCACCAGCCCCTAACAGAAACGCAGGTATGGACTTGTCCTCAGCGACTGATTACCTCAGAAAGGGTGCCCTAGCTGCCAATTTTTCTCCACCCACCCACCCTCTCTCCCGGTCCTGATTAAATACACATAAACCCGCGCCTGGCTTTCTAGCTCACTCCTCTCTAGCTCCCCCCATCCTTATTCTACTATGTGTGTCAAATCATGGATCCTGTTCTGGTTCTTCTTCTATCTCATATCGCATGCCCAATATATGCCCCCTCAAACCTTTATTACTGTGGATACTAATCTGATCTACTCTGTAACTACTGTCCCTACGTGAATATATGCCTTTTCAACTCCCCAATTCTTCAACACTATTTTCATACTACCTTTAACCCTGGTACACAAAATGAATTACCACTTCAGCTTATGACTTCCACCAACATCATAGAGGTGTCACTTCTACAGATAGCAGTCAGAGTACTCGTCTCTGCCACCCTTAGTGGGAAGGGCAAAAAATGTTGAGGTGCACCCCCCCCAGGACGATGGTCCACAATGACGTAAAGGGGTTACCAGTATGAAGCTTACTATTGCCACTCTAAGAAAACTTTTACTCCTTCTTCTCCTGTGCTCAGGAAATGTGGAGCTCAATCCGGGGCCACCAGCTGCAATCACATCACCCTCTGACCTTGCCACACTGAAAGGCATGAGTTTCCTCCACATTAATGTATGCAGTCTGTTAAAAAAGTTCTACATGATCCAGGCCTGGGCTCTCCATACTCGACCAGACATCCTAGTGGTTTCAGAAACCTGGCTTAGACCGGCCACCTCTGACAGGGAAGTCAGTATCCATAACTATGTACTATTTAGAGCAGGCAGACACTCCAGGGGTGGAGGGGTTGCCATCTATGTCAAGGATAGGTATACGGCATCCTGTCTGAGTGCTTTATCTGTTGCAAATGCTTATGAATGTCTGTCTCTTCAAGTCACCATCTCACACACTTCAACATTATGTATCATAGGGTGCTATAGACCTCCTTCTGCTGATCTACAATTGTTACCTCATCTGAGTAATATCATTGAACAACAATCCTCAGAAATAATTATTCTTGGAGATCTTAATTTAGACTGGCTATCTAAAACCACCGCTCCTCTCGTAGCTTTCTGTGACACCCGTGGATTATTGCAACGCATTGTCGAACCAACATGAGTAAATAAAAAGAACATGGATAACAACTCCCTGCTAGATGTTATCCTAGTGAATAAACCACATATCTTCTCCTTTGCCAGCACCTTCTTCAGTGATATCAGTGATCACTCATTTATTTCTTGCATAAGATCAAGCAATAAACCTACTACTTTGCCGAAGTTTGCTGCCAAGAGATCTAGACGGAACTTTGATCTCACTGCCTACATAAACAAACTGAAACACTCCTTGTATTGGCAAGAGTTCTATTTGGCAAAAAACATGCAATCAGCATTCGACATATCCAGCAAAATTATCCTAGATGCCCTAAATAAATATGCCCCTATAGTTAAGGTGCGAATAGCAAAAAATGCATGTACTGTAGATGGTTCACACCGTTATTAAAATCTGCATTGACTGAAAAAGATAACCTATGGAAAAAAGCATGCAAAACCCAGCCTGCTGCGGACTGGTGCAAGTTCAGAAGGGCAAGAAACTCATGTACTAGAATGGTTAGAGATACAAAAGCTGCAGACTGTCATTCTGAATTTCTCTCTGCCTCCAAAAATCCTACAAAATTTTGGAAAACTATCAAGGACTTGTCTGGTCACACATCCGGTGGCTCACTACCTGATGAAATCTCCTTAAACAATAATACCATTATCGACAATTCCCCTGCGATTTTGATATGCTGTCAGGTAGATAATCAAGGTGCAGATCCTAGTGTCACTGATTCAGTCTTCTCCTTGCACCCTACTACTCTGAAAGAAGTTGAAGACCTATTACTAAAACTGGATGTAAAAAAAAGTGCTGGTATGGATACCCTCGACCCATATTTTTTGAAGGTGGCCATCCATGTGTTAGCCATGCCCATAACCCATTTATTTAACCTATCATTAACTCAAGGATCCATTCTTCACATGTGAAAAAACAGCGCACATCATACCCCTGTTCAAATCCGAAACCCTGTGATCTAAATAATTACAGACCAATTTCATTCTCCTGTCTTGTCAAAATTACTGGAAAAGTCGTAAGTAACCAGCTGAGGCAATATCTAGAAGCTAATAACCTTCTTAATCCAGTCCAATCAGGGTTTAGAGCTAAACATAGCACCATCACAGCACTTGCCAAAGTGACTAATGACTGGCAAAAAGAGCTAGACAACAGGAATTACACCTGCGCCTGCGCCTGTGCCGTATTCTTGGACCTGAGCAAGGCCTTTGACACTGTCGACCATTCTCTGCTACTCTCTTCCCTGACCTCACTAGGTGTTGACCCATTATCTTTACAGTGGTTCAACAACTACCTCTCTGATCGTTTCCAGCAGGTGAAAGTGGAAGGAGATCTCTCAACTTTCAAACCTCTCCTAAGAGGTGTTCCCCAGGGTTCTATCTTAGGACCGATCTTATTTGCAATATACATCAACAATACTGATGAAAGCATAACTAAGGCCAACATTCATCTATTTGCAGATGACACAATTCTTTACGTAAGCCGCCCGTCATTACAATCTGCACATAATGACCTTCAATCTGAGTTCAGCCTGCTGCAACACCAACTCCTAAACAAAAATCTATTACTTAATGCCAAGAAGACAAAAGCAATGCTCTTTTCTACCTCTGCCCAAATGGTAAATTCACCCCATCAGATCCTGTGCTACAATTCTTGGCGAGAAGCTGGAATTTGTCCCTAAATTCAAATACCTGGGAGTATGGCTGGACCATAGACTCTCCTTTATACAGCATGTTGAAGAATTACTCAAAAAATTACGACAGAGACTTGGCCTGTTCTTTAGGATAGCCTGCTTCTTAACTAGAGATGCCAAACTACAGCTGGTACAATCAACCTTTCTTGATAGATTATGCTGACATCCTCGACAGTCACTGTCCAATTTCCTACCTCACCAAACTTGACACACTATATCATAGAGCTTTGAGGTTCATCACAGGCTTGCCTTATTCCACTCACCACTGCTCCCTATATCAATCAGTGGGGTGGAGTTCTCTTCAATTCAGGCATGATAAAAATGCAGCCTTACGGACCCTGACAGCCATCTCCAAAAAACTTCCCAAATATATTACAGACTGTCTTCCTATTAAACCAATAGGCAATTATGCCCTGAGAAGTTGCAAATCTCTCCTACTGATGGTTCCCAAAGTTAACTCTCGCTTTGGCAGGGCTGCTATAAGCTTTACACTGTCCTCCTTATGGAATAAATTGCAAAAAAAACTGAAACTGAGGTCACCCATCGGCATCTCGTCTTTCAAGCTCTTATATTCACATCTCAGAAATGATCAGTGCAATTGTTTCCCATGACCATGAATTGTCATCGTGCTAACCTGTACCATTTAACCATAAACAAATTACTTCTCGTGCTTGTCTCCTCCTTGGCCCTGGTCTGTCATGCTTTCACATAATACCTTGATGCCTGTGTCCTCCCTTTGATACTGGTCTATCTTCCTGCTTTCTCCAGCCTTCTTTTCACAACTCTATACTGCACTCATCCACAATCTACACGCAATCATACTAAAAAAGTCCTAACTCCCCTTTCCCTCTCCCCGTAGGCCCCCACTGCCACATAAGTTCTACCGACCTATCCTTGGGACTTCACTTCTCACAATGTTTATCCTTTGCTTACATATTACATACCCCTCCTGGTACCCCATCTGCCATTAGCTGGTGGTTCTCCAAGCCATTTTCATGGCTAGTACTAGTGACTGCCCTGGTAAATGAACTAACTGGTACTTCTATACAGAGAACATGGTTTAAATACAGTTGCATGGTTCAATGGTGGACCTGCCCCACTTGTATTTGAATCCTCCTCTGTTATGGCTTGCCTTGTCTTCCTTTTATCATTTGACTCCCCTATTGCTGCTCCATTGTGTTTGTGTTTATATACTTATTTACATCTATTTATATGTTTTTATGATGAATGTTACCCGACCCTGTTCTAACCAGGTCCATCTTGTAAAAGAGCTCTGCTCAATGATGTTTGCCTGGATAAATAAAGATTTTGATTGATTGATTCACAATTAACTACTCTGTGTACCAGACAGTTTCCCATCACTTTGCCACTCCCCAGTCCTCAGAGAAATCAACATTAATTAAACAAAAAAAGTGACCTTTGCCGAAATGCCATCTCTTCACTCTGCGCTTT
Organism: Neoceratodus forsteri; assembly: GCA_016271365.2. NCBI lineage: Eukaryota > Metazoa > Chordata > Ceratodontiformes > Ceratodontidae > Neoceratodus > Neoceratodus forsteri. Next base: position 355,104,240 of record JADMNL010000023.1, read on the forward strand.
CACTCCAGATGCCACGTCATAGCCACTTAGCTACTCTGCCATCCTGACTGTGTTTCAATGCAGTTTCAAAAAGCAAGATTTACAAAATGAATTCACATTACTGTGCTGATCAGTGCCAAACCTGACTGCTTTTTACCGGCAGGTGGGGGGGTTGAACACATAAGAAAAGTTGCTCTATAATAGGGGTTGGGGGGGTTAACAACACAAGAAGATTAAAGTCTTTCAGGACAAAAAAACAGTCTGCCACAAACAGCTGCACCCCCTATTAGCATGTGTACCAGTATAGGACCTACTTTACAAGATGTTTTTGTTAATTGTTACTCATTTTTAGTGACTTTTAAAATGTTTTTACATATGTTATTAAAATGTAAACACAGACCCATTTACTAAACACAATAATACTCTTCGGCGTGGGTGGTATGGGCTATACCGGACCTTCCAGAGGTTATAAGGCACTCCGCTGCTCATTACGCCCCTGGGCATTCTGATATAGCCTGATGTCACCTATCCAGTCAGGTATTATTGCTTATGCCATTTTTCTATGGGCTGTTTCAGCAAAAACATTAGCCCTGATTACAGATTATTTATCTCCAAAGAAACTAGGAGGGACTGCAGTTTTCATCTTCTGACTACCCTGAAAGACTGTTGCTTGCTAAAGACAAATGTCATAGCTGAAACAGCTGACCCAGTGACGTGGAGAGCTGAGGCGGCATGCGCCTTACCCTCCTGCAATGCCAGTGACCCGGGTTTGGGAACAGACTCGGGTTGCTCAGGGGTTGGCCAGGAGAGGGAGAGGGAAAATTGAAGGTCTGTAGGACTGCTCTCCTCCCTCAGGGAGGGAGATTTGTGTCACTCGCTATTGGACTGCCACCCAGTGGTGGCTGGTTGGCAGTGCATGCAACACCACAACAGTAGGAAGGGAACCCATGTACAGGACACTGGGGGTGTCTCTGTGAAGGTGGAGCTCACACATCACACCAATTGCACATATCTGGGCGCAGGACAAAAACTGGTGGAAAAAAAACATGGCTGCAAGATGATGACTGACCACTTTGCAGGCCCCATACCAGTGAACGGACACCCCTCACAGTCCCATGGCACAGGACGATAGCAGGAGGGTAAGTCCCAGAGAAGCTAGGTGATGGGGCTGGGGGAGGGTGTCAGTCAGAAGGGGGTAGCCGGGGCAGAAGGCAATATACAGAAAATGGAAAAAAATGTGACAGCTGAAATGTTTAGGTAATGCAGGCTGAAAACAGCAACCGGGTGAAACTACTGCAGAACATACTGTGTTCAAGAAGCAGGTTTCCTAATGTAAATTGGCAACCAGCCTGGATAGAAAACTGAGAGCCCAGTTGGTATTCAGCATTATCATTCAAGAGCATCGCACTGATTTACTGACTTCTTCATGTAATGAATGCTGTTCTGGCACAAGGCCCTTGCAATACCTTTGAAGTGGCTATTCATAGGTCACAAGAGTTTCAACACCAAAAGCAAATTGAAACAAATCTCTTGGAATCATAGAGGACAATATTCACTAGTACAAAGCCAGTGCACCCAAATTTCATTTGCCACCTGTGCAACAGGAAGAATCATCTAGTGTGTATACATTCTTCCTTCACAGTGATTTGCTGCACTGCCACCTATGGACCCCAAGGTGGCTGCACTGCAGAGAAGACCGTGTTCCTCTCTCACCAAAGGAAGAGAACATCCACTGGGATGCTCGGTTCTCCCCTACTGGCCCCTGAACCCAAATTGGTGGCATCTCAATCAGAAGCCCTACCGCCACATCGACAGGCAGCCAGTTCAATACATTTATTTATTTTATTTATTTAGTTTTTGTTGACCGAGTAAGTGCACTAGACAGATTCTGCCTATTTTCAGGCACGACCTGGGGGAAGGGGGATACAGATGAATGCAAACTGATTTTAAACCAGATTAAACCAGTGGTATTTTTAGTGAATGGGGGGAATTTGGCCAGGGCACTGGGGACACTCCCCTACTCTTTTTGAGAAGTGCCATGAGATCTTTAACATCCACCTGAACTACCACCAGAACAGGCAGATGGGACCTTGGTTTAACGTCTCATCTGAATAACTCATTCTCTGACTGAAGCAAGAAGGCTTCATCCAGGAAACAAAAAAATATATCTCATTAGTAAACTGAATCACTCTCTCCTTTACTGTGACATCTAAAGCTATAAATATACACTCTAAAGTGTTCTTATGAATGTCATTAAGCCAAAAGAGACAGAAAGGAGCCATTGTTTGGTGGCAGAGTGGGACTTTGCAGAGGTTCCTCCTGCCAGTAGCTAGCACTGTAGCGCGGACTCCTCCCAGGCAGCAGGCAGGGCTCCCCCATTCATAAAGCAGCCTAGAAGAAACAGTGTGCTCCTTAAACTATTAGCGCATCAGAGGACTTTTATAACATTTAACATTTTTCCCTTCCGGCATGTCTCCGAGCCCCCTTAAATGCTTCTGAGTCCCTGGGCCCAGAGCAATTGCAGAAAAAGCCTACAGGAGCTGCCAGAGTGGCTTCTACAGTAAGTACTGTAGCACTCATTCAGTAATCGAGCTGGCAGATGCCAGCTTACATATTTGAACAGACATCCTGCTTAAACGCCTGCACACTTTGTTGTGCGCCATTCTGTGAACCCCTCAAGTGGGCAGTTTAACTTACCATTGCTCCTCCAGTCCTCCCACAGGGTACAGGGACACAGGGGCTGGCAAGAGCAATTCAAAGGCTGTAAAATGGGATTGGGACTAGTAGGAGGGCAGAGCAATGCCCGAAGAGACAAACTAGTTAAGCCCCACCCATGGGGAGGCTTACACAAATTAATATGCAAATTGGTGGGTCATTCAGAAAAATAGAGAAGAGGAAAAGACCCAGGATGGAGCTTGTGGGACCCCATGCTGGATGGGAAGGGGAGGTGACAGGACGTCTCCTGCCTGTACCGACTTTTGATGGCTCATGAGATAGGAACAGAATCATTCAACAATGGAAGCTGAGAAGCCAGCAGAGCTCAGCTTGTCCAGGAGGAGGAGTGGATGGGCCACCAAGTCAAAGGTTTTGGCTGAAGAGTTAAGGTTGTTCTGGAGGTAGGACTTACCATAGTGGGATTTGGCAACATGGACAGCCTTTGTGCATGAATTTGTGAGTGTCCTGAAAGAGAAGAGAGGACAGGCAGTGAGTGGGATAATTTGTCACAGGCCCATGCATGATTGCGGGACTTACACTGATCAATTAGTTTGGGAGTAATTTGGGAGGGTGGGAAGATTTAACACTGAACTTTCTGGGGGTGGTATGTTTGTCATAGATGAAGGAACACTTGGAATGGAACAGGAAGAGGGCCATGTCAATGTCAACTGTGGAGAGGATGCTGACTAGTCATTTGATGCAAGGTCACCCAGGAGAGCATCGGTATTCAGTAACCGGAGGGACCTAGACCAGATGTGCTTGGGGGGGGGGGGCAGCAGACTTTCCTGATACAGAAAGTCATGCAGTTTTTGCTGCAGATGTCCAGCAGAATACCTGCTGCTATGGTATATGGAGGGGGGACATGATAGAAACTTTTAAGTACCTCAGTGGAATCAACAAAGTCCAAGAGGGTAGCATCTTTCAGAAAAACAGACTTGCAAGAACAAGGGGACACTATTTAAAGATAGAAGGAGGGCGGTTCAGGGGCAATGTTAGGAAGTATTATTTCACAGAGAGGGTAGTGGATGCATGGAACAGCCTTCCTGAGGAGGTTGTGGGGTCTAAAACTGTGGGAGAATTCAAGAATGCATGGGACAGACATAAGGCAATTCTTGTGGGGGGGTAGGAAGAAATAGGCTGTTGGTTAACTAGGATCTGTGGCCTATCCTGTAGGTAGGGAAATGGGCAGACTAGATGGGCCTAGTGGTCCTTACCTGCCGTCAAAGTCTATGTTTCTATGTTTCTATTCTGTTTGGGGGCATATCAGTGCAGTTAGTCACTGTGGGCTATGCTGACTCGGTGTCACATTCAGACAGCGCACTCAGGTTGGATTGTACTTATTGTACACAGTGTTCCTGTCAGCGCAGCACACATAGTCCACTTTGAATGGTGGGGACTATACCCCCTTAGCCCGGTGGAACCCAAAATCCACAAGACATTGGCTACTGGGGGTAAGAAAAGTCTGCCCATCATCTCAAGATACTATTGTTCATCTTATAACAGCGTGCAAGCAAACATGTCCAGCATTGACAAATGCTTGTTTGAAATGCAATTAGATTCCAGTTCATCCACTCTTACATTCATGTCACAAAGCATCTATGTTCTAATATCGATCTCGGTGGTTGAAAGATACTTAAACTACACCACACAGTTCTAAAAATGTCTTTACCATCAGCTGATCAGAAAAAAACAGAGAGTTTACTAAAAGGTCAGTAAAGGAGGAGCAATAGTATGATGGGAACCAGTATTTAAAAAAAAACGCCTGTACAGTAAAAAATGTCTTACAGATTCAATGCAGTGAAATGTCCTTTAATGAGGGATAGATCACGATTTTGATACATCAATTTGTAACGACAGGTGGAAGAACAGTTCTGCGGAAAACAGGGCCAAAGCTGTGTAAACTTCTCAGGGGTTGACTTCACAAACAGATCACAGTGAAGGTCAAAATAAGCAAAATTGAACTGTTTGAATATAAGTTTGACTGGCTTCTCGTGAAATGACTGCAACCATAAATGAAAGTGACAACACAAAACAAGACAAAAAGACCTCCCCCCCCCCGACACTATATTCCCTGACCCCATCTCTATACAGTATATTTATTATTGTCAGGGGGGCTTCCTGGATACCCAAATCCAGTTGCCCATCTGTCATTGGCTGCACTGATGGGGGATCCAGTATGAGCACATTGGGGGGGATCCTCCAGTAGGCCTGGCTCATGGTACCTGAATACTGCATAGCCTGTTAACAGATTTGCATTGGCCCACCAGTACAACTCCAACCTGCTGCTGCCTTCCCATGCAGTTAGGTACATGGTAGGTACCATCTTCCACTTCCAAGTAAGATAATACCTCTCCTTTATGCACTCACCCTTAGGTAGCCCTGCTTAAGTTGGTATGTGCCAAGTGAAGTCCCTATAAGGATCATGTTGAGATCACAGTGATGAATATAAGGCATCGATGCCTAAGAATTTTTCCCCTGACAAATAGGTACATTGACCTCAAAATGCTTGGGGTTTCAGTTGTACAGTTCACCATAATATCCAATAAAATACATTTCAGATAGTGTGCCAACTTTATGTGGGTTAGAGGGCTTTCCTTTTGTTTGCATGTTAATTTTCTGGTAACAGCACCCACATTATCAGAGCGCACTCTGTGTTTTGGTTTATTGCCTAAAAATGCAGACTGTAGGAAGCAGTCGTGTTGGTGGTGGCAGCGTGCTACTAGGTTGTTCTTCCTTCATTCCATGTCTTCAGTGAGGACACCTGTACTGTCTTGAGGACTAAAGGCTAAAGAGAGGCACCCACCCATCAGAGGCAGCTCCAAGAATTAAGAACGACGGGGGCACAGGCAGGGAACAGAGACCCCATGAATATCAACCTGGACTTAGTTGGCAAGCTACTGTATATGTCACTGCTGGGGCACTGCCTGGGCACAGTATATTGTTTTATTGAGGTGTATACCCATGTGGACCTGGACTGCAGTATTCCCTGCTATAGAAGCATTGATTCAGGAAGCATTTCAGATCATAATTTAACATGATTTTATATCTTGTTTTTTTATTTCTAATATTGTTCAAAGTGGCATAAAGGCTGCTGATAAGGGGGATCCCAGAAATGAAGCAAAAGATATTTAAAAGTGAAAGGGTCAAGAAAAGGCTGACAACCCTGAAGGTAGATACGGACTGGGGGTCAGATAGGATGCATCCGAGGGTGTCCAGGAAAATGGCATTGGAACTGGCTGAACCCCTGACAGGGCTGTTTAATAGCTCTGTTCAGTCAGGAGTGGTTCCAAAAGACTGGAAGGTAGCAGATGTAGTTGTGCTCTGTAAGGGTGGGGACAAGGAGCATCCGAGTAAGTCTGTCAGTCTTTCTTCTTCTGTGGGTAAACTGATGAAGTGAACTACCTGGAGTAACTCTAAGATAGTAAATAACATACATGCATGGTAGTCAGGTCTTATCAGACCGACCTGATGGCATTCTTTTACCAGGTAACTAGGTCAGTAGACAAAGGACAAGCAGTAGATTTACTCTACTTCAGTTTCAGCAAGGCATTTGACTATGTGTCACACAGAAAGTTTCTGAAGAAGATAGAGGATCTAGATGCAGCAAAGGACTTAGTTACATGGGTGGGTATTTGGTTGGGAGGGGAGAGCAGAGGAGAGAGTGGTAAATGGAGTTAAATCTAAGGAGAGGGAGGTCACAAGTGGGTTGCCACAATCCTGGGTCCAGTCCTTTTCAGTATGTTCATTAGCAACATAGGAGAAGGAATTCCGGGCAATATGTGTCTGTTTGCAGATGACACTAAGTTTTTTGGTAGGATAGAAAGTGAAGAAGGGGTAAAGGAGTTGCAGAGGGATCTGCAAGGGTTGGAGAGGTGGTCCAAGGTTTGGCACTTGAAGTTCAACACCAAAACGTGCAATGTGATTCACAAAGGAAAAAGGAATCCCATGCCAGAATACTGGGTAATAGGGGTTAATCTGGACACTACTACCATGGAAAGAGACATAAGAGTCATCATAAGTGGCTCCCTTAAACAATCTAGTCAATATAACAAGGCCAACAGCAAGGCAACTAAGATGTTGGGCTGTATTGGGAGGGGATTTGATAGCAAGAGGAAGGAGATATTACTACCTCTGTATAGAGCAATGATAAGGCCACACCTGGAGTACTGTGCCAGGTTCTGTGCCCCTCACTTGAAGAAATACAGGAAGAGGATGGAAGTGGTGCAGCACAGAGTAACAAAAATTACTCCTGACCTGAAGGACAGACCCAATGAGGATCAACTTAGGGCGCTGAATATGTACTCGCTGGATGCCAGAAGGGCTGAAGTGTGATATTATAGACACCTTCAAGCTCATGAAAGGAATGAACAAGGTAAAACTATGAGGAACTATTCCACAGGAATAGTAAATCTAGAATGTGGACACATGAGTTGAAGCTGGATGGAGGTAAATTCAAGAGAGATGTGAGGAAGTTCTTTTTTAAAGAGAGAGTGGTTGAGCTGTGGAATAACTCGCCTGCTGAGGTGGTGTGTGCCAAGACCATTAATGACTTCAAACACAAGGGGACAGAGTTAAGGACTTACTAGACACCCAGGAGGATAGCAGCAAGGCAGAGAACATGGGGGTGGATAACGTGTGCTTAAACCCTATATAGGCAGACACTAGGGCCCACATATTCAAAGGAGACTCTCTAGGCTGCCCTCCCTTCCCTTCCTCCACTCCCTTGACGGGACAACACTAGAGGACACCACCTCTTTCAAATACCTGGGTGTCTGGCTTGACCAACACCTTACCTTTTCTGTACATAATGACACCATCATGAAAAAACTGTGCCCCAACCAAGCTCGGCGCCCTTTATAGGAACCGTAGTTCCTTACTACTACCAGTTAGGCGTGAACTTGTTCAGAAAATGATACTCCCTACTTTTGACTATTGTGACATAGTCTACAGTGCTGTTCCTAAGTCTTTCCTTACCAGATTGGATACTCTCTTCAATGCTTTCTGTCACTTTGCTCTTGATTTCCCTTCCCGCACACATCACCGTACCTTGTATCATTCTCTAACTTTCCCTTCCCTAGCGTGCAGGTATCTCTCACTCACTGTGCCAAGTTCACTTCTAAATTCTAGCTTGGGACTCTACCCTCTTACCTCTCTTCTTTACTCTCTGCTCCATCTCCCTCCTCCCACCCTCTCTGATCCACTGACACAGGAACTCCAGCTATTCCTTGTTGCTCTACCTCCATAGGCCAGGAAGCTTTCTCCTACCACTGCCCAAAGCTTTGGAACTCACTGCCATCTTCTATCAGACCTTCCTCTTTCCCATTTTCAATCTCTTTAGCCCTTCATAATTTCTATTCCCCTAACTGCACTTGTTCTTAGCCCCTCTTCAACCATCCCAACCCTGGCATGTTATCCTTTAGCTCTACTTTACTTCCATTCTCCTAACTGTACTTGTTACTAGCCACCCTTCGCAACCCTCTCCACCCTTGCGCACTATCTCCTACTCCTCTATGCCTGACTTACTTCCTGTCTTCCAACTGAACCCTTCCTCTGATTACTTCCTCACATGTTACCACCTATTATACCCCCTCTTCCCACCCCCTACCACAACCTAATGTGCCATTTTGACTCTCTACTACTATCCACAACCTACTGTGCTAGTTTGACACTCTACTGCTGTCCTCCCCCCACTACCCTCTCCCCCTACTGATGCTCTCCCTTTTTTCCATTCCTAGTTAACCTCTATTTTCTTCATCCTCCCTATTCCTTACCCTGTCCTCCCCTCCGGTCATCCGCCACATTCCACTCCTCCTCCTCCCTGCCCCCCTTCTTGCTCCTTCTTTTCTGCCCAGTCCTGTCCCCCTTGAAGGGTTCTCTGTTATCCTAAAAGGGTACAGATCCTGGCTCCCTCTCTTCTACCCCTCTTCCTCGCCCACCCACTTTCTAATCCTGACCCCTTGCAGGGTTCTCTGCATCCTCAACGGGTATAGATTGTCTCTCTGTCTCTCTTTCTCTCTTTTCCCCTTCTCCCTTTCCTCCCACTTTCAAATCCAATGCCCGCCCACCTTCCTACTTCCGTATCCCTCTCCTCCCCTCCTGTTCCTCTGCCCTCTCTTCTCTACCTCCCCGCTCCCTTTCTCTCCCCTTCCTTTCTGCTTGGTCCTGTTCCCCTTGCAGGGTTCTCCACATCCAGAAGGGGTTAGATCTTGGCTGCCACTCTATCTCCCTCTTCCATCCCCCACCTTCTACCCCTCGCCTGTTCACCTCCCCACTTGTTTTATAACTGCCTGCCCTTGGGTTTACAATAGCACTTCGAATCATGTGCTCAGCCTACTACTTCTAGCACTTCAAATGTGTTATCCATCCTGTAACCTTTACCCTACTGGACCACCTGCTCTTGGGTTGTTGCAATGTACGTTATATCCGAACATGGTTTTGTTTACCCTGGCCGGTTGGTCTGGATTATTTTTGCTCTGTAATTGTGCTACACTATTTTGTTTTAGTAATTGTACTAGTATTGCTCTGCTATTGCTATGTGTTTGCCTGTTCTCCCAATTCTTGTACCCCACCCCCACCCAGGATGTTTCTGGAAATGAGCTGTTTAAAGCTCATGTTGTCTTTCCTGGTGAAACATTTTTCAAATAAATAAAGATCAGAGGCCATGGCTTGTATTCCAGGGCAGCTTATATCTGAGGGCAGCTTCTAATCAAAGATGTACAGTAATGATGCTGTTGAGGAGCTGAGGTAATACTCATCTGCTTGTGGCATCATACGTTGTTGTCATGGAATGGATTGGGTTTTCTCAACCAGAGAATTAAGACCTCTGCTGCCGGACAGCATCAAGATGAAGGCAACTTTCGAGGAAAAGGATCCAATTTTGGTGCACATCCGATTCCAGTTGATTCTGGAATGCAGGGTAATTGAGGTCTGCTGAAGCCTATTGTGATTTTTTTGTGCTGGTGAAAGGAGTTTCTTGAATTTCTAGCTCTAGTTTCCTAGCACTTTAATGAGTTTGCAGAACCAGAATTGCAACCAGAAGTTATTCAGGTTCTCATGCCCCCTAATTATAACAGGAACAAGAGATCATCAACATGCAGGCCCCATTCTGAAAGTGAGATGCTACCTCTGCACAAATATAGTTCGTCAAGCTAACACCATCCCCTGCCACTCTGTTGAGGAGGGGGTGTGAATCTTATAGAGAAGTTACTCTCCCTGCATACCCAAGCAGAATCTTGAACAGAATGGGGCCAGTCAGTGGGTGAAGTAAGCATTAAGCCACAACGAAGGTGGCATCTAATGCTGGATAGCTACGTGGTTGGGGGAGGGTTGTGGCCAGGGCGGAGGCGGTGGTTTTACTCTTCCTCAACCATGCATCAATCACAATAGATGCCACCTCCAGAGTAGCTTAATGCACTCTGTAACATGGGCCGCGGGACAATGGAGTTGCTAGGAGCCTGTCTACTGTGCGTTCAGCGACATAACATGGGGAGTCGGAGCTGTGAGGACACATTTGTGCTGCACTTTGAAATCTTTGTTGAAACCAACATTTACTTACTGATGCAGTCAACATATTTACTGGATGTAAGTATACAAGACAGTTCGGCTGACATCACAGTCTGGTGCTTCTGCCGATCTGCACGGGTATTTGTGCTTCATACCCGGTGCTGGAGGTCTCCGCTGTGCTGCTCACTCCCCGCAGTGTGCGGCCGCATGCAAATTTGCCTGGGCCCCCGGTCCCTTCCCCTTCTGTCTCACTGAGTCCCCGTTTGCCGGCATCCCCTATCTGTCTTCCGCTATGCTATCTCTGTGTTCTGTGCGCCCCTGGTTCTTGTCCCCCCTCCCCATTTCCATCAGCATCTAGCTGGTCTCCCCATCGCTGCGCCACTCTTGCCCCTGGAACACTCGCTCCCCTGCTGTGCCCAGTGCTGCTAACCTGGGGCTCTGGCTGCTCGCGGTACTGCTGAAGTGGGCATGGCATATAAGCTGGGTTAATGCCTGCTCCGGTCCTGTGACCCTGTTGCGCCTATCGCAGCTCCTAATTTGCCCTGCACGATTAATGCCATGTTGCAAGTTCTATTATACAATGGCAAGAACATTTCTTGGTCTCTGATTGGTCAGTGTGTCCCTGGCACAGTGAGGTTATCTCAGCACAACCTCACTGTATTACTTCGGATGCCTTGGATGATGATTTGGTTGATGAGTTGGATGCCAGCCTCTTAAGAAACAGAGATATATTGCCACACTAAAAATCTACTAAAAACATGTTTTAATTGTTTTTGTATTTTGTCTAACAACGAGCCATTGCATAATAGCAATAATGCTCTCCAGGGTGTGGGTTGTGCTGGGATAACCTCACTTCTGGGTCGTTGGACGCACTCGGCCTGCAGCCTCGTGCCCAACCACCAAGGCATGAGGTTATCCCAGCACAACCCATACCCTGTCCTGCATTATTCCTTAAACAGGCACTGATGCCTGGCTGAGTGGATTCCTACTCCATACACAGCAAGGCACACTAGGAGCTTCACAAGCCTGCCATATCATCTTTACAATGGGGGACAGAGGGCAGTGACATTAGAAATGAGACACATCCTCATGTCTCTGTACCCCAGCCTACTATGGGGTTCTAGAGGGCTGAATACACAACTTCATGACTGGGGAAAAATGTCTCTTTGTGGGGTTCAGAGGTGCTGGGCAGCTATTATAGCAACTCTCCATCCAGTATAGTGATGTGACCCAGTGGCAGGGCCCCATACTTTTATGTGATTCTGCAGTTGCAGAAACAAGCCTCTGCTGCAGAAATAGCATGTTTGGTGCAGTAAAGATGAGCTGCCTTAACTGAAACCTCCCAGCTTAAGTGTTAAAACAATTGTGAGCAAGCCTAAAAGGGCATTAGAGTGAGTTTGCAGGGAGCTCCATTATACCGTACATTCCATCCATCCCCACTGGTTTGTAGTGGTCAGTGGGGCAACAATGTCTTACTAGGAGAAAACAAACAGATGCTACACTCCTTTGATATTTTCTAGTGCATAATTTATTTTGCTTTCCACTGCTTAATATGGCCAACATTTCTTAAAAAAATACTTTGTCACGGAAATGTTAACAGTTGTGTTAATATTGCTTTTATCTCATCTGCGATACAGTTTTTCACAGTCCATTCTTACCAGTTGTAAGTTTGCCTGGCTCAGTACTTCTGTCTCTGCAGGATTTTACCTTGCAGTTTCTGTCCATCGTCTTGCTGTGAACTGCAGCTAGCTCCTGCACTAAAAAAGCACTGCCTTAAGTGCAGGAGCAGTCTAGAGCGTGACACTGGCTAAAGCTGCAAGGTAAAATCCTGCAGAAACAGACACTGAAAAAGGCAAGCTAAGCTATTTACACTTGGAAGGAGTGAACGGAGGAAAAAAAAATGCATCTCAGATGCGATAAAGGCAGTCTTACCACAAGTATCACCATTTTCCTGATGAAGTGGTGCACCACAAAATGTTGAATTTGTTAAGAGGTGGAGAGTGAAATAAATTATGCACTGGAGCCTCGATTCATTCTTCCCTGAGATATACGGACGTCAGCAGTGAGTAGCTCCTCTGACCTACCCTTTTTCACAGCCCCAGGGGAAAGAGGGCATCCTGATTTTTCCCTGCCATAGCAACCCCTTTCCAATCCACTTGCACTCAGCTCTGAAGCTTATGACCATTATGGCCATCTACAGATGTTACAGAACCTTCAAAACGTCTCTTTCATAAAAAAAAAAAAAAATGGTGGTTCTACTTCCCATCTGTGGGACTGTGGAATAAGAAAGTAGTACTGATTATTGTAAAAAGACAAAACAGGAGGCTTTGTGGAGCTGTGTTTAATGCAAAATAGTTCAGCTGCTCACTAGCCTCACGGTAAATCCTTATAAGGTGGGAGAGTAAAAAATGTGAAAGTCAGGTAGCAGTGATGCAAATGGCATCGCCAGTGTTGAAGTGTACAAGAAGAAGAAAGCATCTGGTGCAGCATTAAAGCACAAACTGGTGCAACCACACTTCAAGGAAGTGCGTGGGAGGGAAGGAGCCATTGGAACGGCATTGCTTTGTTATTTGGCAGTACTGGTCTTGAAGCAAGTGGTGTGACAGGGTAAGAAATCCGTAGGATCATAGCCGTGGTAAACCAGCACTGGGTAGATGGAAGGGAGCCACTGGAATATAAACGAGATTGCAGTACAACCATAAATGACCCATCAAATTCCTCATGCCCTACCTCCAATCTAAATCAACTTGTCAGAATTGTTTTGCATTGCCTTGTCTGTACAGCTGCAGATCTGCTCAGGCAGCCTTTTTTCTGGGCATTCTTTCAGGGCAACTGGATTTCATTTTGGGGCTCATTTGAGTTGTCACAGAATGTAAAGCTCCTTAAAGAATTGCCACAGAATTGCTGCAGGATTGCTTATAGTCTGACCCCAGCAAGCATGAGATCCTGCCAGGCAGAATGCAGGTCCTCTTTGCCACAGTGTACGTAGGACCCTGCCTACTGGATCTATCTGTGCCCTGGACAATCTTTTCTGAATGCTAAAGTAGAAAGCCTCCCTTCCAACACATGATCCACAGATCATGGTATGAGAACCGGAGCAACGACATGCAGCCTTGCAACATTTCACCTAGGAATTTTGGCCTAATACTGGTTTGCCCTACAAGATTATATTTACTGTTACATGGCAGCTATGACTACGAAGTAACTTCTTTTATTTCAGGACCACGTTCTACTTTTTTGCTGTCTTACTGCTGGTGGGTTTTGGGGTTGTTTTGAGCAATTTTCACATTATAGAAAATGTCATTAGGCTGAATGACTGTGGTGAGTTGTCATTACACTGGGTGTACTTGTACCAGTTGTCACGGATCCACCCAGAAGTAGAGCATTGTGCTACTATGCAGCTGGTAAAGGTTCAGACATGAACTCAAATCTCTGCTTGTCTTACATCCTGGGTCACGCATACTGTATGATAATACTGCTGTGGAGATCAGTCTTACAGTCTTGTGTGCATTCTTAGGATACGAACTGCAGAAACATGGAATTTGACAGCAGAGAAGGATCACTTGGATGATCCAGTCTGCTCATTTCTCCCTATCTACACTATTACTGCAGACTGTAGTTGATCTACAGCACTTTTTCCCTGTCCCTTTCCTTTCTGCTATGATTCCCTCGTGCTTATCCCATGCTTTCTTGCACCCCAAAATTGTTTTCACCTCCGCCATCTCTTCTGGAAGGCTGTTCCAAGAATCCACCATTCTTTCTATGAAGAAGTACAGTACTTCCTCACATCTCTCCTGAATCTAACCCCCTCCAGCTTAGTAGTGTAACCCCTTGGGTATCACGTTAAAACAACATATCAAAAAGGGTGAGGACAATATAAGCCTGGCAATATGAGTGTCGGGAAAGACAGTGACAGAAAACTTCAGTGAGACGTCAAAACAGTGAAACCTTCATGGGGTATATAGTGCGTCTTCAAGTACTGTATGTTATATTTAAGTAAGGGCAAAGCCCCCTGGTTGTAAACTTTTGTGTGGTGCTCATTTGCTGTTATTTTTTTTTTCTGCTTTCACTGTTTTGATACCTCACTGAAGTTTTCAGTTGCTATCTTTCCCAGTGCTCATATTACTGGGCTTATATTACCTTCACTATTTTTGATACACTCTTTTGACATGGAACCATTCCCTTGTTCTTGAGCACCTTTGCTTCTGAAAAATACTTACCTCCTGTACCATATTTACCCCTGTGAGGTATTTAAAGGTTTCTATCCTGTCCCCCCTCTCCCTCCTGAGTTCCAGGGTTTACATATTGAGGTCCTTTAATCTCTTCTCATAGCGGTTTTGATGCAGACCCTGCACCATTTCAGTTGCCCACCTCAGGACCGCCTCCATTCTATGTATGTCCTTCTGGAGATGTGGTCTCCAGAACTGGACACAGTGCTGTAGGTGGGGTCTTACTAGAGACCTATGTAGGGGCAATACCACCTCTCTCTTTCTGCTGGTGATACCCCTCCCTATGCACCCCAGTGTTCCACTAGCCCTCTCTATTGTCTTGTCACACTGCCTGGCCAGCTTTAGGTCATCTGATTTGATGACCCCCAGTTCTCTTTCCTGCCTGCTGGTCATCAATACCACTCCACCCATGTTGTACTCTGAACCCTGGGTTTATGTGCCCTGAGTGCAATATTTTGCACTTTTTCACATTGAAACCCAGATTCCATACCCTTGACCACTCTTTCAGTTTTCTCAGGTCTCTGCTCATCCTTTCCATCCCCACAGAGTCTCCACCCTATTACAGATTTTGGTGTCATCCACAAAGAGGCTAACCTTCCCTTCCAGCTCCTCTACAATGTCCTTTATAAAGACATTAAAGAGGACTGGTCTGAGAACTGATCACTGAGGCACTCCACTAGCCACTCTCCCTTCCTTGGAGTGAACTCTGTTTACCACTTCCCTTTGTCACCTATCTTCTAACCAATTTCTTATCCAGTTTACCACCTTTTGACCCACTCCTAAACTACCCAGCTTGCTTACTGGTCTCCTACATGGAACAATGTTGAAAGCCTTACTCATATCTAGGTAGGCCACTTCCACCACTCCACCCTGATCTAAATACTTTGTCACCCACTCAGAGAAATCTATCAGATTAATTTGACATGATCTCCCCCTGTGAAAATGCTGCCTTGAGTCTTGTAAGTTGTAACCCACTGGATTCAAGATATTCTGCAATCCTTTCCTTAGACAGTGATTCTATTAACTTTTCCAGCACCGATGTAAAGCTGATTGGCCTATAATTGCCAGCCTCCTCCATGCTACCACTTTTATGTAGCGGGATTACATCCACACTCCTCCAGTCCTTTTTGCAGTGAGCTGTTAAACAGAACTGGCAGAGGAGCAGCAAGTATTTCCCTGGCCTCTCTCGATACCCTTGGATGCACCCCATCAGGCCCCATAGCTTTGCACACCTTCAGAATGGCACATTCCTTCAGGACTCTTGCCTCCCAAAAAGGACTAGTGTCCACCTCCCTCCCTTCAAAGTTTCTGTTACTTTTTTATGGCCCCTCTCCTTCTCCTTCCTCTGTGAACACTGAACTAAAGTATTTGTTCAGGATGTCTGCCTTTTCCAGTACCTCTCTCTGCATAGTCCCTCTTCCCTTTTTCACCTTACAACCTTGATCTTTTCACTTACAAACCTAAAAAAATGTCTTGTCCCTTTTCATTACCTCCTGGACTATTCTCTCTTCAGTTTACACCTTGGCACTCCTTACTGCTTTCCCTGCTTTGCTCTGTTTCCCCTGACACACACCCCTATCCTCCTCCTCCTGCAGCTCCTTTTACCTTCTAAATGCTACCCTTTTAGCCTTTACATTTTCAGCCACCACTTTCAAGAACCATAGAAGTGTCTTTTTCTTCTTGCTTTTGCTCACTTGTTTGTCATAGAGGCTTGTTGCCTTTACTATGCTCCCTTTTATCTTCGCACACTGTTCTTCCACCCCACCTAGGACATCCCCCACCCCTGCCAGGTCATCCCTGAGGCATTCACCCATCTTTATAAAATCTGCCCTCCTGAAGTCCAGGACTTCCCTTGTGTGGTTCAGTTCTACAGCCATCCTTATATTTAACCACATCATACAGCGATCACTGGTTCTCAAGTGGACTCCCACCTTGACATCAGCAGCACTGTCCCCATTAGTGAGTACTAGGTCCTGTATTGTCCCATCACAAGTGGGTTCACTGACTAGTTGCCTGAGGAACACCCCTTGCAGAGAGTCCTGGACGTACCTGCTTCTAACTGAAGCCACTGCTGGGTGGCTAGAATCTACCTCTGGCAGGTAGAAGTCCCCCACCAGCAGCACCTCCCCTTTTCTGCCATCTTGACAGTGGCTTCCATCAGTACCTTATCTTATTCCTTCCCCTGTACTGGAGGTCTGTAGATCACTCAGTACTTCATGTAATTCCTTCTCCTGTACTGGAGGTCTGTAGATTACTCCAGTGTGAATAGTGACTCCATTCTTCGTCTCCAGGAGAACTGCAAACCAAACATCAACAGTTCTAATACCCTTAGAATATATATGAGACCCTCCTTATGACCATAAGAGTGGTTTCTGTGGCAGTGTTAACAAATTCTTTATTGAGGTTAATCAATACTAGATTACAAATTAAAAAGAAACTAGCTTGTTTCCAAGGCAACTACAGAATAAGTGTGTCATGCACAGGGAAATGGGGTGCACTAATTGTCCGAAGTACTACCTTGATCTATAATGCCAACCACAGTGCAGTCTTCATGGCAGGGTAAGGAGGGCTTTGGGCATGAATATCACTGCATCCTTCACAGTTGCTATGGAACCAGGGTGGGATGTAGCACCAGTGGGAAGAGGGAGTTAAACAGGGAGAAAAATAGAAGAAACCATCTTGATGGTCTGAATGATGCTCCCCCCCCAGCACCTCTAGATCCTGTTCTACAAATCTGCCACACAGGACTGTACTCTGAGGTGAAGAATGCCCCTGAAGGGGAAAGTCATGGGGGATGTGGAAGGCAAGTGGTTGTTGGGGCTGGGATGTTGCTGTGCATGGGCTTGATGGGCATAACCATTAAGTTAAGCAACATAAACAATTTCATTAAAAAATAATAAAATAGGGCCAGTATAGAGTAACCCCCTCCCTGCCTGATGGCGGAGCCTCCAGTATGTAAGCTGCATGTGGGAAGGGAGATCTGTGAATACCACAGAAACTGATAGAATAGCATCCGTGTGCTGCAGAAGGACTGTGCACCCCATAGTGATGTACAAATCATTTCCAGCTTGGGACCCTTAAATGACGGGGTTAACAATTCAAAGCAAACAAACTGACTTAGTTGCTGTATGTCAATATCTGCTTTCTGGTCTTTAAACCTATCTTATCTGTGTTTCAAAAGAAAAAGGGGAGCAAGAAAGGCACAGTGGATGTGGAAAAAATCATCTGCGTGGAGAATGTAATCCCAGAAGAGAACCCACCCCCAGAGAGGCAGATCCCGGTAAGCTTTTTACATGCTTTTAAAACATGTAGCTGACATCAAGGAAGTGATTGATTTAACTTGCATTTTGGTACTTTCTAACTGACATCCTGGGACTTGGAAAGTAGATGTTTGAAACTGGAGAACACCACGGTCAGATTCACAAGGCCCCAGTTAGATCAGCGCAAGCTGCAGTAAACAGAAGCTTGTGTGGTGCACCAGCGACCCTGTATCCAATTCACAAACAGGTGGGGTCCTGACACCAAAATCCTGCAGCTTGCAGCAAATGTTGCTGTGCACCAAAGGCAAGGCACATGGGAGAGGTTTGCCACAAGCCATGAGGTGGTTAGGTGGCATTGGTGCCCAGTGATGGAGATTAGTCTGGAGACTGGTAGGGTCTTGCAGGACAAGATGGGAGATGAGGAGGGCAGGTAGGGCACAGATGGGTGGGAGGGTGACAATGGGTCACCGATGTGGACATTGCATGGTGTTGTCATACCTGTGCTGTTCATGGGGGGGTGCCGCAACAGTATGCCTAGCACCATGGGGGAGCCCTGCGGGCAACACACCACTGACTGCTCTGGGTGCTGTGGGGGTGCAGGATACCATGGGCAGGTGGTGGTTCAGGTTTCTTCTCACCCAGCAATGGCTCCAGGGATGTGCACGGGTCATTAGACCAGTGCAGTCTGTTCTGTCATGGCCTGTGCACCCTGGAGATTTTTTCAATCCTACTGAAGGGGATACTACAGCTTGCATCTGCCGCAAACCCTCTAGCACCATGGTGCACTCCCAGATCAGGCACAGGGCTAGGACAGGCCCTGTTTGCCACAAAAGGGTCCTGAGACTGCCACAGCCTGTGTTTTTGAATCATGAGCAATACAATTTTAGATGCAAGGTGCCCCTTGCATTAAATCCGATTGATGCACTCACCTTGCATCAAAGTTTTGACTTTCTGAATTGGGCTCCATATCTTAAAAGCTCTTGCATTCTGCATCATTTTGAAAACATTCTACTATGGATTGTTT
Organism: Neoceratodus forsteri; assembly: GCA_016271365.2. Taxonomy (NCBI): domain Eukaryota; kingdom Metazoa; phylum Chordata; order Ceratodontiformes; family Ceratodontidae; genus Neoceratodus; species Neoceratodus forsteri. The sequence goes on from JADMNL010000023.1 coordinate 355,122,950, forward strand.
CATTGAAGGCATTGCATTCCAATATCATTTATTGTAGTAATTTACATGCTGTTGTATATAACAAGGAGATCTGTTCAAAACAGTGTCATCTAGTAGTAAAAGCTGTGAATAATAGCCAAAAGCAGTGCCAAATAATTGTAACAGCAACTGGAGATTGCTAGTGGTGGCTCATGGAATAATAATCATGAAAGACAAATAAGCTCTGTAACCTTGCATCTAGGGGAGTTTCATAACTTACATAGTATCATAGTACCATAATAATTTAAGTTAGAAGGGACTGTAGGTAAGTAAGTAAGTACAATTTTATTCATATAAGGCGCCTTTCCATAGCTCAGGACGCTTTAATAATACATCACAATAAAATTCACAGAGTTATACTTAAAAACAATAAAACAACAGCAGTCAATCAGTAAGTCCCTGAGAATGCTTGGCTAAACAGGTATGTTTTAAAAATTTTTTAAATCCTCCCACGGTCAGGCTATCTCGTATCTGGCAAGGCAGAGAATTCCACAGGGTAGGTGCCATAAAGGCAAATGATCTCCCTCTGGATGTTTTCAGAGATACCCTGGGAATCTCTTGCAGTCCTTCATCAGAGGATTGGAGTGGGTGGGAGGGGCAGTAAGAAAACAGGAGTGCCTTCAAGTAGTGGGGTCCCAACTCGTGTAGGGCCTTGTAGGTCAGCAAGCGGCCTTGAAGGTGATCCACCATTGTATTGGCAGCCAGTACAGTTCACACAGCACAGGTGTTATATGACTAGATCTAGGGGTTCCAGTCAACAATTTGGATGTCACATTCTGTACTAGCTGCAGACGGCGGATCTCCACCCCTGGTAGCCCCAGGTAAAGGGCGTTGCAGTAATCAAAATGACTGGTGACAAAGGCATGGACCAAGGTAGAAAGATCTTCAGGCAGAATCAGGTGCTTCACCTGGGCTATGTTCCTTAGATGGAAAAAGGAAGATTTGACTACAGCCGAAACCTGCGCTCTCTAGGTTAGGCCTTCATCAAATATCATGCCCAGATTACGCACTTGACCCAAGGCCTTAAGTGGGGTTCCCCCCCAGGTATAATCCTGAAGGTTTCTCCGCCCATGCCTCTGTCATCCTAAAACCAGGGTCCACCACCAATACCTCCATTTTACTCGAGTTCAACCAAAGCCAGCTAGTACTCATCCAGTTCTGTATCTCCATTAGGCAGTTGTTAAACACTGTGATAGAATCTATCAAGTCCACCCCCTCCCCCTGGCTTCATAAGCAGAGAATAACAGGATGCTGTTCAAACCTGCACTAATTTACATGGATTCTCCCCCAACCCCCACTATCCAGGGTACGCTGTAACTCTGTTGGTAAACAGAAATTTGTCCCAGCTTTCCTTAAAGTCCTGGACTGTCTTCCTGCCACTGTCTCTGCTGGTAAGCAGTTCTGTAAGTTCACATTTCTTTTGGAGAAGAAGACCTCTGAAGTGTGGGCCCTACTGCAATTGCATCTCTTGCACCCTTCCCCCAGTCACAGCCCTGGTCCCCCACGCCCATTCCTTCCTTCCTCCACTACCACAAGAGGAGCCACACACGGTGTGTAGGTCCTACCTCTGTTACTTTTCCTGAGATGTTCCACTTTGCATTTGGCTACCTTGAATTTAAGCCTCTAGAAGTCCCCATCCTAAAATTACCCACCACCCTGGCCATCTCAGTGAAATCAGCAAACATAAGCAGCTGCTGGAGACGCCAGCTTCCAGATCATCGATGAAAATGTTGAGAAGCAGTGTCTCTAGCACCTATATCTGAGGGATGCCACTGAGTATTCCACTCCACTCAGAGAAATACCTTTCAACCACAACCCTCTGCTTCCTGTCTCTAGTTAGCAAGATGCCTTGTGTATGCCTCCTGTATATCGCATTGGCGGACTTAAGCTAGAAGCTTATCATGTGCTACAGTGTCAAAAGCCTTGGTGAAGTCCAACTAGACTATGTCTACAGCCCTGCCTCTGCCCACCAACCTGCTCAGCAGTCACCCTTCGAAGAGTGTGATCAGGCTGGTTTGGCACAATCTGCCTCTCGTGAGATGGGCTGAGAACATTGGACACAATTAAGTGATCATTTATTCTGTACTGGATAATGGATTCCAAGACATTGTCCAGCATCAATGTCAGATTGCCAGCCTTATAGTCTCCCAGGTCCAATCTTGTTACTTCTTTTTTATAATAACATCTTTATTGAAAGCATTTACAACTGACAAAAGCAAGGGGTATTGAAAGAAGGTAAAAAAAAAGGTAACTGTAGGAGGCAGTTCATAATAAAAGCACTGACAGAGCTTCGATTAAGACAGTATCATTCAAATTTAGATACAGAGACCCTCTTGCCAAATCATAATATAATGTTGACAATTTACTTAGTGCACAAATTGTTCCATGCCTACATTGCTCCTAATGGACAATGTGGCTACTTATAGTTCACAGTGGAGAAGAAAGAAATATTGTTCTGTAAACAAACCTAATCACGGGACAACTCTGCACCAGTCTCTAGTTTGTGTAGAGTCCATTTCTTCCAAGTTTCTTCAAAAACAGGTAAATGGTTCAAATAATGGTATGTTAATTTTACCAGTTTATATAAAGACTCTACAGTTGCAGTCCACTGTGCGGTATCACATCAGCTCATAGCAAACAAAACAGCGCATGCATTACAGCGCAGACATAATAGCAAAAAACACTTCAGCGTAATCGGTAATTCATTGCAAGTGTCAGCTCAGTGCAAGCAGCAGTAAACACTATGTCAGACTAGTAATTCCATTCTCGTCTACAGCAGCAGGATACAATAATAATTGGTATTTGTCTTACCTTGTGACAATTCAGCCCAGTGCACAGTAATCCATTAAGTCCATGTGGCATTCGTCGCGATACTGGAAACATTCATTTAAAATACTTTATTAATTAAAAATTAAAATCAGATTAAAGCAATACTGTTTTAGACTTGAAGTTGAAAGTTATGTGCCACTCCACACAGGTAATCAATGATGGAGCAGGTGCCATAACTTTCAATGACCACGCACAGCTGTCTTGCAGTGTCCCTATACTTCTTACGCTGTGCTGGAAGTTCGTGTCCTGCAAAATACTGCTCAATACGTATCTCATTCATGTTTTGTTCCGTTCTCAGTGCTCTGATAAGTTTCCAGATTGTCGAGTGACTGGCTCCTAGCAGGCTACTGAAACTGTGGTGCCACCCCTCTACTGCATTGTTTGTGCGCGGCAAACCTTCGGAGACAGCTCAATGGCAGTTCCAGAATTGGATTGGGAATAGGGAGTGCCTTCAACCATGCCGTCCCACTGGTCTCCCAGTCCAAGTGTCCTTGAAATAATCAAGATATGGTGTTAGGACTAAAAAAATTAATAGATTTTAATGAACTTATTGAATGATTGACTGACACCTGTTACTAATTAACTGTGCTTGATTACGTCTGTATTTTGGAGGAATCAATTAGTGTGTTGCTATGCGGCGAATTAGTGATTAGCTGGTTTTATTCGACGATATGGCTTTGAGACGAATTAGTGTTAAGATGAATTAGCATGCGTTGATATTGACGCGCGATAATTGTATGCGCTGAAATATTTTGCGCTGAGTTGACATGGAACCCCACTGTGCTATTGTGGGAAGCTTAGGGGTGAGTCACTGCTTTGTGATCTCCTTCATAGCCCCTGCAAGCAATATCAACAATAGTTTGTATCCCTCTGATTGCTAGGACTGGGGGAACAACAGACATTAACACCAACATTGGGGTTATCAAGCCCTGACAGTTGAATAAGTCTCCCAGTATACTTAGGATTTCAGCCCAGTACTGGGCTAGGACTGGACAGCTCCAGAAAATATGGGCCTAATCCGCCCAGGGCTCCACTACACTTCCTCTAACATCCACATGCTTGTTATCCTAGACAATGCATTTGAAAAACTGGGGTTCTGAAAAATTGTGTTCTGCATTTCCATGTGAATTCCTTAAGATAGAGGGCCATGGTAAGTACAAAGGTAACGCATATTGTAGCCAATTCTTTGGATCACAGTTAACTTGTAAGTCATCATTCCATTTATGCAATGCTGTCAGGATGGAATCCTTGGACTGATCCCTTAAAATGGCGTATATGCGGCCCACCAAGTGTGTCTCCAGCCCCCCGCTGGTGAAATTGGATCTGCATGAAGAGCTCCTGTGGTGGATTGGGTAGGCTCTACCGTATTAAGATTTGTGTTTTACTGCTTATGACCAAATTTGTAAACACCAAAAATAGCCTGTCTGCAGAACGGAAAAACTTAATGGACAAGGTCTGGAATGAGAGCATCCCCTTTCATCCAGCAGCTGGTGAAAATACAAGTCCATGCCATGCCTGACATTTTAGTAAAGGATCTATAGAATTTAAAGGATTGGACTGATCATTTCTCAAGGGGAGCGCTGTCCCCTTGTGATATGCCTTGCTATATACTGTGTCAGGTTCGCTGGGATATAGCAATATATCTGTGAATTCTTGAGAAGGGGGAGATAGCCAGGAGGAGAGACATATAAAACAGAGTCTACATCATGTAAATCTTTAAGTACAAATTTCAGTATTTTTCCAGTGGGCCATATAGCCACCGGAGGTCCAAAGGCAAATCAAACGTACTTGTGTTGTTTGAGTGCAGAGGTATAGGGTCGTGAAGTTTACCCCTCCTTTTTCCCTGGACAGTTGTAGTAGGAATAGCCAAATTCTTGGCTGGCCTTCTCCCCATAACAAGTGAGACAAAAGTTTATTCCAAGATTAAAGATAGGATTGGGATGGTATTATGGGGAGGGTCTGCAGAAACTAGAATATCCTCAGCAGGATACTCTGCCTGACTGCTTCTACTCTATTTAAAAAGGATAGTAGGAGATGAAACCATCTGTCCAAACCCCTGGTTATATTATTAGTGAATGTTGCATCATTTAGAATATCAAAATGGTCAGGATTTTTGTAATCTAAACACCTCAATATTTTAGGGAACCCCTGTTCCAATGGATCTTAAGCCAGACGTTGACAGCTAAGTCAGGGGAGTAATTAAAGATAGGAATCTGTGTTTTAGCCATATTCAGATGACGTTTTGCAAGCTCCTCAAAAGGTTTTAGTACATCCCATGCTGCCAGCAGGGATGCTGAGGGCTCTGTTACCATTAGCAAGATATTGTCTGCGATAAGTCGAAATCTGTAGTCCCTACCCCCCCAGTGGGACACCTTGCATTACTGGAGATTGCTGGATATGGGCCACAAGTGGCTCAATATATAAGGCAAAAAAGGATGGGGGAAGGGGACTGCCATGTTGTGTACCCTGCCCTTGTTTAAAAGGCTGGGAGAGAACCATTAGCTGTAACATAAGCTAGGGTGCTACTGTAGAGAGTCCTTAGCATATTGATAAATGCCCTCAGGAACCCAAAGACGTGAAGGGTGTTCCATAAGAAGTGCCAAGAGACTCTGTTGAAGGCCTTCTCCATGTCCAACCTGGCAAGGACCAGGGACATGGATTGCTGATGGATGTGATCCAAGAGGAATAAAGTTCTCCAGATATTGTCAGGTACTTGCATTCCCAGACGAATCCTGCCTGGTCCATGTCAAGCAAGGATATGAGAAAGCCTTCCACTCTTGCTACCCAGATAGAAATAAACAGTTTGTAAACATAATTTTTTTTTGTGGTTTGCCGTGGGGCCCCATCAGCCATGCACTCCACCCCAACATATGCCTGAGACTCCCAACACTCTGAACCCCCCCCCCATGCTTACTTTCTAGGGGCAGGGCTGCCGATAGAGATTGGCAGACTTTAAGTCTGAGACGGGAGCAGGAGTCTAGTCAGTGGAGCAGGGTTCGGCATGCAGCGTCATCCGTCAGCAGCAGTACCTTTTTCTGGAATGCCATGCTCCCCGGGAGGTGGGACATGCAATGATGTGCATGGGATGAACCTGACATCTGTCCCACCTCCCACTAATTCAGGCACCAGTCGCAGTGGAACCCCTGGCCTCTGACAGGACTGTATGCACCGGACACTCAGACCCCCACTCCCCCCAGAGAAGGAGAGCCTCCCTTGGAAGCTCAGTCCTTGTCCCCTGGCTGGCCCTCTGACTCCTGAGTCCATTCTCGAACTCGGTACATTAGCATCGCAGGTGGACATCATGCTGCTGCACTGGTCGGCTGGCATGCGTAATCATAATTTAAGATCGAGATGGAATGATGAGGTTGGCAAGATGGGATCCTTAGCTGGTTTGGGAAGTGCAGATATGGTGGCAAAGTACCATGAAAAAAGAGGGTACTCACTATTCTGTAAGTTCTGGTATACTTGGGTGAGAAGCAGAGTAAAATGTTTTTGGAAAACAAGAGCCTTGGGCATTTTCCAGTTTTAGAGGCAGAAATTTCTACTGCTACCTCTTCAGCAGTAATGAGGCTAATTAATAGTTCCACTTGGATGTCAGTAAACTTAGGAAGGTTGACCTGGGTTAGAAAAACACACATCTGTAGGGGGTTGATCATCTGGGGTATAGTGACAAGCATAATATTGTTTTAAAATATTATGGATGGGGGCACTGATGAGCAGCTAGCTGAACAGACGCATGTTCCCTCGCCGCTTCGTCTACACAGCCAAATAATACTTTTTTAGAGTTAATAAATACCTCTGCTCATGGAAATTGAGTGCTTTGCAGTAAAACAGACAAGCATGGATGAGTTTTTGACTCCTGGACCCTCAAAAAGCCAGCAGACTGCCACCAAGAATGCCAAGAAAGGCAGGGAGAATGCTGGCCTAGTCTCGTTGTCGGCGGCGGAGATAGCCGCACTTGGCAGAGAAGTCACTGGACAGGTCATAGCGGCCCTAGAGCCCGACTGCTGAATTTGGAAGGCAAACTGGATTTAAAGCTGAAAGAAATACAGAAGCAGCAAGTGGCACAGGCTGGCCGACTTAGTGAAGCAGAAGAAAGGATTTCGCACATGGAGGATGAATTGCTGGTGGTCCCGGGGCAGGTGGCGGCCCTGCAGAAATTAGCTGAGTTCAAGGAGGCATTCGACTACCAGGAAAACTATCATTGGCGTCTCATCTCAGACTTAGAGGTTTGCCAGAGGGTGAGGAGGGGGCGAGTGCCCTTGATTTTTGTGCCAAGACTCTGCTGGAAATACTGGGCCTTCAGCCTGCGAAAGGCCGATACAAGCTGGAGCGCACCCATCGGTCGGTGGTACCACGGCCACCAAGTGACCAGCCCCTGAGACAGATAATTGTCCGCTTCCACAACTTTCAGGACTGGGAGCAGGTCTTGCAGGCGCATCAGCAAAAGGGCACAGTGGTATACAAGGGTCATCGACTATATATCTCAAAGGACTATTCAGCTAGGCTGCTTAAGAGGAGAAAAATGTTCAATGGCGTGATGCAGCAACTCAGGGAATGTAAGATCGAGAACTCCTTGGTATACCCAGCAACCCTGAAAATAAAACATGAGGGAGCCACATTCGCGTTTTGGGAGGTGGAAAAAGCTGAGGAGTTTGCTCGCTTGATGAAGCAAAAGCTGCGCTGAGTTGGCTGCAGACGCTATGGACTGCTGACTCTGTTAAATTATGGGGCAGTGAAAATTGTTCGACATGTTGTATTTCTTCACCCAAATGTTGCTATTTGAGTTTAAAAGCAGACGGGATATAATTTAATGACGTGGGTTTTTTTTGGTGACATTAAGAAATTTGCTGCGCTGGAAATAAATCTCCACGTATTGAACTGAACCTGTCGTCCCTAACGCACCTTAGGTGTTTCAGACATGTCTCCAGGGATGCTTGCAGGAAGGGCAGAAGAAAAAAGGACCCAATGGATTTAATTAGAGACTGCCGGGTGCCTGACCTTCGGGGTGGATAGCAGAATACCAAGAAGATGGTCTACCGGCTTCAGGAATGGACAGAGGAGTCGGTGGAAGTAGTCCAAACAGTGCTTAGGTGAAGGTAGGCGGATGGCCGGGGATAGAGGCCTAGCGCGTGGATTTTTGGTGCATGGCCTGCTCTCCGGCTCACCTGAGGCAGTAGCTCTGATCTCCCGACTCCGACCAGGATGGAAATAACATTGAAGGGCTACGGGGTGGGGGGATGGCTGCTTTTGGAAATGTTGTAGTGGGTAAAAGGAGGCACTACGGGGGTGTTAGCAGGAGCTGAGGGAGAAGAGGGGTATGCAGAGGCATGAAAGGGGCTTGAAATGATGTAAGAAACACGGCGTGGGGGATAAGTTGAAATTGGCTGAGGTAGGAGGGTGGGGGCCACCATCAGTAATGGAGACGCAGCAGACACTTGAGCCTGAGGGGCAGTTAGTGTCATGGAGAGGAGGATGATGAGGAGGGGGGTTATGTATCTGATGAGGCAGGAAACTAAGGGGATGACAGGAGGAGGTTAAGAGGATAGACGAGTGCAAGGAGAAGTTAAACATTCGCCAGATGGGTATCGGATAGAGTGCAGTTTGATGATAGCTGTGGGGGTGGAGGTGGGGGATAGTAGGGTGGGAAGGGAGGACCAGATTCGTGGGGTAATTCTATGCTGGAGGGCAGCTGGGGGGATGTTTAAAGGTTATACTTGTTGCTGTTTTTGTTCAAGGTGGTGCACTTATAAGATTGTGTATTAATGCTATAGCTGGGTTAACAAAGGGAAAGCATAGTGTGCAAGAATGATTATTAAGAAGAACATTAATGTTGTTAGTTGGAATGTTTGGGGTATCATAAATCCAGTTAAAAGGACAGCATTATTAACTGCTCTTAAAAGGGCTGGGGTGCAGGTTGCTCTGATACAAGAGACACACCTGACGGATGTGGAGCATGCTAAGTTGGTTCGGGATGGGTGGGGAAATGTTATGCTGCCTCTGCCTCGGCACATAAAAGAGGGGTGGCTATACTGGTACATAGGGTCCTGCCTTTGGAGGTCCACAGAGTGGTCAGGGATCCTAAGGAGGGTAGATATATTTTCATCTCGGGATCATTTGAGAGGGAGTGGATTACAGTGGGGTCAGTGTATGCCCCCGTGGTCCACGACCCGCACTTTTTTCTGTCCTTACCGGATTTATTGATCAAGGAACAATTCTCGGGCCTTATAATGGAGGGGGATCTGAACTGGACGATGGATCCGAAACTGGATCACTCTGAGGGGAAGGGAAGAGAGACGGGGTGCATGCAACACTGGCAGAGAGGTATGCTGGAGCTGGATTTGTTGGATGCATGGTGTACTGCCAATCCAGGAGTGAGGGAGTTCACTTTCTACTCAAATCCCCATAAGACCTGGACCCGTCTGGACTACATTTACATGATGAGGGAGTGGCATGCACGAGTGCTGGATTGTAGATATAGTCCCATACACATATCGGACCATGCCATGGTGGCGATGGTGCTGCAGAGAAGGGAGAGGCAACTAACCCCACCTTTGTGGAAATTCCCAACATACATGGCCAAGAATGAAGAGTTTAAAAAATACCTAGAGGACAAGTGGGAGTTTTATTTGGAAACTAATGACACGGAGGAGATCTCTGGAGCTGTACTTTGGGACACGGGGAAGGCCTACATGAGGGGGGTAATTATCGATTACATGACCCGGCTCAAGAGGCAAAGATTAGAGCAGAGAGAGAAGCTGGAAAGACAGCCAGGGAGTTGGAATTAAGGGGTGGGGAGCAGGAGAGGTTCTTAGGTCTTTGGTAGCAGTTAGAGAGGCCCTGAATGCCCTCCTGAAAGCAGAGGCAGGGAGGACCTGTTTTTTTAACAAACAGCAGATATTTGAATGGGAAACAAGCCAGGTCCGATGCTAGTGAGCCTCATGAAGGGTGGGAAAAGGGTAGGCAGGATTATGGGGGTAAAAGACGAGATGGGGACCCTGCATAGGGATATTAAGGGGATGAATACTATATTCCGCTCTTTCTATCAGCAACTCTATCAGGTGGAGTGCAAGGGAATGAGGGAGCAAATGCTGGGGTTCCTAGGGAATATCAACTTGCCAGAGGCCACACAGGCACAGAGGGAGAGCCTGGGACAACCTATAACCAAGGAAGAGGTGTTGAGGGCTATACAAAACCTGCAACAGGGGAAAGCTAGCGGACCAGATGGGTATCCTGTGGAATATTATAAAGTAATGGGTGGCCAGCTGGTACGGCTGCTTAGTGAGGTGTTCCAGCAGAGGGGGGAGAGGGGGATCGTAGATCTGCCCAGTACATGCTATGATGCTACCATATGTCTTATCCCTAAGGAGGGCAAAGACCCCTAGATATGTGCCTCGTATAGACCAATCTCACTACTGAATTGCGATGCCAAGATTCTAGCGAAAGTCTTGGCCTCTAGGTTGGAGGAGGTGCTCCTGAGGTTGGTTCACCCAGACCAGACTGGTTTCATAAGGGGTAGGCACTCATATCATAATATGAGGTGGCTACTTAATATCATATGGCAGGTGAATAGGGTCAAAGAGAGCATTGGAATTATCTCAATGGATGCTGAGAAGGCGTTTGACAGAGTGGAGTGGGAGTATTTGTTCGAGGTGATGAGACGGTTTGGTCTGGGGGAGGCTTTTTCAAGGTGGGTGCGGGCGATGTATGCGACGCCCAGGGCTCAGGTGGTGGTGAACTGCTCTATGTCAGAGAGGTTTAACCTAGAGAGGGGAAGGAAGCAGGGGTGCCCTCTCTCCCCCCCTTCTGTTTGCACTTGCGATTGAACCTCTGGCAGTTGCAATCCGGGAGTGTGTGGAGATTGAGGGGGTAGGAGAGGCAGGGAGAACACAGCACAAACTTGCCCTATATGCTGACGATATGTTGTTTCTGAGGGACACGGTCCAGTCAGTTCCCCCTCTGTTATTGCTAGTGGAAAGGTTCAGTACCTTCTCGGGCAATAAAATCAATTTAGGAAAGTCAGAGGTCATGTGGTATCAGGGATCAGGAAGTGAGGTGAGACACTGGGGGTTAAAAATGGTGGCTAATAGTTTTACATACCTGGGGATTCAGGTCGGTAGGTCATTGGGGTCTCTGTATGGTCTAAATTACACCCAGTTGGTGAAGGTCATAGAGGCTGATCTAAGGAGGTGGGTACAGCTGCCACTGTCATAGCTGGGTAGAATAAATCTCATTAAAATAAGTGTCCTAGCTAGACTCCTATATATTTTGCAGATGCTGCACTTAAGCTTAAGGAGGAGGATTAAAAGATTAGAGAAGGCTTTCTCCACCTTTATATGGAAAGGAAAACACCCAGGGGTAAGCTTACAGAGGCTGAAGGCAGAGAATGAGAGAGGGGGAACTGAATTTTCCTGACCTGGAAAACTATTTCCTGGCCATACAGCAAAGGTATATAGCGGACTGGGTACATAGGTCTAGAGTTGCCAGCTGGGTAGACTTAGAACAAGGAACGGCTCGGGCTGGATTAACAGCTTATCTACACAGTAGGGGCCTTAGGGCATACAGAGTGGGAGGGGAAGTTAACCCGTTGGTAGTGCAGGTCTTGTTGGCCTGGAGGCAGCTTCAGAGGCGGGGGTGGACACAGGGTCGGGAAACGTTACTCTTACCCGTGGCGGGTAACCCCTTCTTCTTGCCAAGGTTGGAGGACCAGAATTTTCGAGAGTGGGAATGGAAGGGAGTCCGTAGCTTGGGACACCTCCTGATACTGAGGTAGATCTCTTCATACCAAACCCTGCAGGGAGTAGTGGGTGGAGAGGGACGGCATATGTTTAGGTACTTACAAGTACGCACCTACATGAGCAGCCTTGGAAAGGAGGCCGGAGGGGTATATAGAATGGACTCTGTAGAGACCATGATTTACCAGGCCCAGGATAGGGTAAAAGGTTTATAGATCAGGCGGTGAAGAGAGGAAGCCAGATACTCCCTGATAGAACTATTAGGACGAGAATGCTGTGGGAAAGGGATTTAGGGAGGACCATCATGGAAGAGAATTGGAGGATGCTGCTCCCTTTGCATTCAGGAATCATGGCCTGCAATAAATATAAAGAGGCATATTTTATATTAATTCACAGATTGTATCACCGTCCAGTGATAGCACATAAGGTTCACCCTACAGTCTCACCCATGTGTGGGCGATGTGGTGTACAGAGGGGCACATATATACACTGCTTCTGGGCATGCTCAGAATTGCAGAAGTATTGGAAAGTGGTGGTTGCCGAGGTAGGCAAGGCAGCGGGTAGACAGCTGACAGTGGACCCTCTGAGCTGCTTGTTTGGAGTGGAGGCGGGAGAAGAGGAGGAATGGTCACTGCTCCCCAGGTGGATCAGAGTGCTATATGTGATGGCCCACCATGGCATACAGAATACATGGGTCTCTCAGGTTACTCCAACTGTAGAAACCTGGAGGCGGCTGCTTTTGCAGACTCTGGAGAAGCTGACTTATGTCTTATGGGGGCAGGAAGAAAGTTTTATTAGAAACGGAACCCCTTTTCTGGCTTCTCTTACTATTGAGGAGGAGTGGATCTTAAGAGAGGGTATCTTAAGCTGAGTGGGTGGGGGGGGGAAGAGGGACTGTGGGTGGAAGGAGGCATGGAATTAATTTAGTGGATTGATCCCTGATATACTGATTGTATTGCACACATCCTATTTATTTAATAAATGAAGAGTCCGGCTATACATACATACATATATACATATATATATATATATATATATATATATACATAAAAAGGAGAGATAAATTGAGAACATGGTTACTTGATTTCACCACATGCATATTTTGTTTGTGTGTATTAATGAAGTTGTAATTTTGTAGTTCAATTTAAATTTGTTTGTTTGTTACGTATGTCTGGTACTGTTGTAAAAACAAAAATGAATAAAAATATTATACAAAAAAAAGAAAAAAATACTATGGATATATGTGTCTCAGTGAGTCAAGTGTCCCATTCGTGGATCCCTGAGAATCAGGATACAAGCTTGTATCCAGGCTACTCTAAGGTGGCAGGCAAGAATACATGCTCCACGTGCCCCCACCCCCCAGTAGAACCAGTGCTTGAGATAAAATAAGATGTCCTCTACCTTTTGGTCAAGTATTCCCTGTAATTGGTTCTTAGTTAATAGCTGCTGGAGTATAGAGTTGCCCCCCTGCATATAGAATAACTGTAGTGTCTGTGATGTGTTCTGCAGCTCCTTCAGCTTCCACTCCCCTCCCCTCCCCTGTGTAGGGCTGAGGCATAAGTTATTATCTCCTCCTCTGAGCACTGCCTTCAGTGTGTCCTCAAGAATGTTAGTGGTGAGATGTCAGGGGAGTTATTTTCTTGAAGATACTGGGGGATACATTCATCCAATTTCTTAAAGAAAGTATCATCTTGCGGCAAACCAGGATAGAGCCACCACTGAGTCGTTTTCTGTGTTTTTGCAATGTAAACAACGCCACAGTTGGGGCATGGTCTGACAGATGAACAGACCATGTCGGACATCATAAACAGTGTCAACATGTTCTGCCGACGTCAGAATATAGCCAAAGCAAGCACTGCTATGGTGTCTAGAAGAATAATGAGACTATTCAGTTTAGAAGGGATTAAGTGCTTCCGTGTATCGAGGAACCCCAGGTGCTGCAGTGTTTTGCACACATATTTTTCTGTTGGAGATAAGCAGAACAACTTAGGGGAGGAGAAATTCTGTTTGGGATTACAGCAATGGTAATATTCAAATCACCCCCAGTATTAATTACCCTGGCAAAGTGGTAAGTAACTTACTAAAAAATCTATGGAAAAAACCCTTATCTGCCCCTGGAGGAAAGTTACAGTTTGCTAGGGTAATGAGATGGCTATATAACGTACCAGTTAGGCTAACATAACACCTTTCTGAATCTATGGTTTGGGCATGTAATTTATTTATGTCCCCAGGCTGCCGGGTCAGGTGCTGATAAATCCCAGACCTTGCAGGACACTCTAACCGGCATGCATAGCCCAATAAGGGGGAGATACCCCGTAACCAAGTTCAGGCAAAATCACCATGGTCCCCACAGGATTCAGCAGCCCCCCATACCTTTAAGAATCCAAGGGTGTAATATGGTGATCTCAGCCAGTTTATTTTGGTTGTCTGGAGAATTGCTGCAGTATCTCTTGGATGGTCTGTAGGTCCTGTGGTTGGGACCTGTTCATTGCTTCAACGACAATCTGTAGTGCTGAGGGTTGTAGGGGTGGATCCACTGTTTGGCCCTTATCTTTGGTTCTGGAGGAGTAGCTTGATCATCAGGGAGCTTATTGGGGAAGGGGGACTGCAGTTCCCTGCCATGCCATCTCTGCCTTTGCTTCTTCTGCCATATGATACAGCACAGTGCCATCAGCATAGTGCAGACTCAATTTAGCCGGGAAAGGTATCTGAAATTTCACCCCCACCTGTTTCAGTGCATGAAGGTAAGGGGCATAAGCCTGTCATTTCTGCTGTATTGGGTGGGGTGGCATAATCATGGTCTAACTAGATGCAGTGTCGACCCCACATCAGGACACTGTTATTCCAAGACACTGCTAATACTTTCTCCATTAAAGCTGAGGAACTGCATGACTATGGACCTCAGTCTTAGGTTTGGGACCAGCTTCAGACCCACTACTCTATGGATTCTTCCTATTTGTAGAAAGAGGTCTGCAGGAAGGTACAACATATCATGCAATAATGTGTCTGTAAATGCTAAAATATCAGTGCCCTCCTCCCCTTCAATCAGTCCATGGAACGGGAGGTTTTTCTTCAACTCCCAGTTCTTTACCTCAAGCTGCAGAATTTTTCTTTATAGGGCCAGAGCCAGACCCACTCTGTGATCTGCCTTTTCTGCAACCTCTGTCAGTCCCTTTTGTTGTTCTGACTGCTCTGTTTGCAACTTGGTGAGGTCGGCCCAAACTGTACCAAGTTGGAATCAAACCTCACTTCAGAAATCTTGTAGCTCTGCTAAGATGCAGTTGTTAGTAGGGTCTGTATTCTCTGACTGCATGGCCACTTGAAATGAGTCTACATATTGCTCAACTCGCTTGCTGAGCCACCCAGGTAGTTGTGGGGGAGTGGGAAGAGATTGCTGCTACTGCGCTGCCAAAAGAGCTGCCCATTTCTGTTTCCCATTTCCTGCCATTGCTGCTGCTGAGCCAAGTTATACTATACCAATAGTTGTTAACAATTGTTTATAATTTTGGCTGCTTTTGTTACTCAGCAATGCAGAGCTCCATCACATGGCTGCTATGTCATGATGGGTGGAACTGGAAGTCCCAACCTTGTACCTTCTTGAAGATGTGGATCACATTAGCTAAGTTCTGATCCTCTGTTAACTCTGGAACCTCACCTGTATAGGAAGACTCATTAAAGATTATCATAAGAGGCATCACTGCAACAATTCTGGGTTGTATCTTACCCCCACCTTGGCATCAGTTTGTTTTAATTTTGCAAGGTAATCCACTACCAAGATAGCATGATTTCTGTGGCTTACAGTATGGTTATCCTTGATGCGGTGGCCTTCCTAAGGAGCATCCTTGCCTGACCTCCCTTGGGCCCTTTTGCTAAATACCACAGCAAAGTATTCATTCAGTGTATCAGTCATCACCTCTGGCTCCTGCACTGGTTCCTCCCCTCATTTCTTATTCTCAGAGGTCCAATCCCTCCTTCACCTTTCTCTTGCCATTTATTGTACTGATTGAAGACTTTGGTGTTACTCACGGCTTCTGTTGCTATCCTGATTTCCAGACTCTCTTAGATTTCCTTAAATCTAGTGTTGCTTTGTACTCCTGTCTGGCCTGTAGGCAACCTGTCACTTTGCAACAGTTATAAACCCTCATTTTGTGCAGAATCAATTGCCATCTCTTTTGAACCAGATACGCTACTTTCTGGCATTTTTCTCCTTATTGTTTACAAGGATACAGACTTCCACAGTTGCTTCATGCACATTCTTCAAATCCCATATGAGCACTACATCACCAGCTTCATGCAGCTTCTCCAGATACTTGGCCACCAGATCCCTCATATTGACAAGTTTTGCCTGCAGTTCTGGGTTCTAGTGGCTGAGGCCTGACTACCCAAGTGAATCAGTAAATCATCAATAATATTTTTTGAAGGCCAGTCATGACTGATCATTGTTCATCAACAAATGTTATCATATAGATCATAGAAACATAGAAATGTGTCAGCAGAAAAGGACCACTTGGCCCCATTCAATCTGCCTAGCTGTTCCCTGCCTAATCTGTCTTTGCAGACCCTAACTGGTCTCCAGCTACCCTCCCTCCTCCCTGCCTGTTTTCTAATACACCCCTTTGTCTATCCCACACATGCTTAGAATCCAGCACTGTTTTCGTCTCCACCTCTTCTGCTGGCAGTCTGTTCCAGGCATATACCACCCTTTCAGTGAGGAAATATTTCCTCATATCTCTGTTAAACTTCCCTCCTCCAGCTTCATCATGTGCCCTGGTCCTAGTGGTCTTTCACATTTAAAAGAGACTCCTCTCCTTCGTCCTGCTAACCCCTATGAGGTACTTTAAGGTCTCTATTATGTCACCCCTTGCTTATCTTTCTTCTAGGGTGTACATGTTGAGATCCCTCAGTCATGCAGTACAGTGTAGTGGTTAAGGGCACTGAGCTGCAAACCTGTAGACCTAGGTTTGAATCCCATCAGACCCCACTTGCATACTGTGTGACCCTGAGCAAGACGTAACTTCCTTATGCCCTGGGTCACACCTGGAAACAAGATCTGGCTTAGTGTGCCCTTCCTGGTTAAACAAGTTCCCCTTTCCCTCTCCTTGTAGGGCTTCTCTTGTAGCCACTGCACTATTTTAGATGCCTTCATCTGGACTGTCTCTACCCTGTCTATGTCTTTTCTGAAGTGTAGCCTCCAAAACAGGATACAGTACTTCAGGTGGGGAATCACACACGTGAGCAATACAGTGGCAACACCACCTCTTCCTCACGCTGGAGATATGCCCAGCATCCCACAGGCCTTACCCACTGCTTTGTCACACTGCCCTCCCATGCTGAGGTGATCAGATATGAGAACCCCAATCTCCCTTTCCTGTTTAGTGACTGTCAGTACTTCCCACATCTTATACTCAGCACCTGGGTTCCAATACATTAGATGCATAATTTTGTACTTTTTGACATTGGACACACACTTTCATGCCTTAGACCACTCCTCAGGTTTTCCCAGATCCCTGCACATTCTCTCCACCCCTCCTGAATGTCCACCCTGGATTTTGATATCATCTACAAAAGGCATCTCTTTCCTTCCACTCCTTCTACAATGTCATTTATGAAGACATTGAAGAGGACCGGTCCAAGTACTGAGCCCTGTGTCACCCCACTGGTCACCACTCCATCATTAGAGTGAATGCCATTAAACACAACGCTCTGGTCCTATCCTTTAACTAATTGCTAACCAAGTTCACCACTTTGGATCCCACCCTTAGACTTCTGTTTGTCAGCCTCTTGTGTGTGGCACAGTGTCGATATGATCATCTTGGGAGATTATGGCCCAAGATCATCATCTTGATCATGGTTTAACCATCAAACTTGTAACTTTCAGATCACTAACTGATGACTACTGAGTATTTTGTAAGCTTAAATCAGCATGATTCTTTTGATGATCTGTGGATGATCAACTGTTGATCACTGGTGATTCTATTAGTTCTATACTGTAAGAGTGTAAGTCACATGAGTAATACTTAGCACATTTTTATTTGTTACTAATATGGGCTTATGAATGTTACATATCAGCAAAAGCAACTTAATAATAATGAAATCATGTGAAGTTAAGTTATAATCCCTTTAAGAATCACTATATGCATGTTAGGTATAGCATACACATTTCCATAACTAATTTTCAAATGCACAGTTTGTGTACCACTACAAGGTTAATTTTTGTTTTGAATATATTTTTTTCTTGCAAGTATTAGTTTGTAGACTGTTAGGAAAGGGTATGAGCACAAACCAGGTACCTGTAGGAAATCGCCACAATCATAAAAGGAACCAGTGAATGGAGCTATATAAATCAATTTGAGACCAACCAGAGGAGGGAGACCCAGAGTAGTCAAAGGATCATAGGGCCATAGGTAGTTTACAAGCTCAGTAGGCAGTATTGCTTTTTTTGAATTCGCCACCATCTTTATTGGTGGAAATTACATTTTTTATTACATATATATATATATATATATATTTTTATATGTCTAATCTGTTTTTAAACAAGCTTAATGTATTACTGTCCACAATATCTTCAGGTAGAGCATTCCACATGGATATAACCCTCTGTGTATACCACTGATTTCTTCTGCTTGTTTTGTTTTGAGTACCATTTAATTTCTTTTTGTGGGATCTGGTATTCGTTATGGAGGGATTCATGCACAATCCAATGGTTTCAAATATTGATTTATCTTTAAATGCTTTATAAACTAAAATAAGACCCCCCTTAGTCTCCTATATTGCATGGAATACAGTCCCAATTTGTTTAGTCTTGTACAGTAATCCAGACACCTTACAACTTTGATTTTTTTTGTTGCTTTACGTTGAACTTTTTCAGTAAGCTGATTACCTCTGACTGAGGTTGGGGCACATACTGATGAGCAGTACTCAAGATGTGGTCTAACAAGGCTAGAAAAAAGAGGGATTATAACCTTTTCACTTCGACTGTTAATGTTTCTTAGTATACAACCCAAAATCTGATTCCCCTTCTTTATAATATTTGTAGTGTATGTTTCAAAGGACATGTTCTTAGAAAATGTGACTCTTAAATCTTTCTTCATTATCTGTTACTTGTAAATTTGTGTTATTAAGTTTGTAGGTGTAACATGGGTTATGTTTACCAAGATGCATCACCTTACACTTTTGTGCATTAAATAATAGTTCATTCTCAATAGACCAGTTTTCTAAGTGTGTAAGATTTCTTTGTATTTCTTGAGCTGAATTTTGATTTGTTACAATGCTGCGGAGTTTACAGTCGTCAGCGTACTTGACCATCCAGCAGTCATTGTTTAGAGGGAGCATCGAAGATATCAATATGTTAAAATGTACTGGCCTCAATACAGATCCATGAAGGACACCACTACTAACATTTTCCCAAGTAGACAAATGACCTTTTGGTGACACTTGTTGTCTCCTTTCTGTCAGCCAGGACTCAATCCAATTTATTACTGATTGATGCTCCTTGGCTTTTGTTAACTGTTTGATCAGTATATTGTGAGATACCAAATCAAAAGCTTTTGAGAAATCCAAAAAAATTATATCCACCGATAAGCCTTTGTCCAGAGCTTCACTTATAGGCTTAAAAAAAATTAAAAGGTTAGTTTGACATGATCTACCTTTTACAAACCCATGTTGTGTATAATCTGTCTGCCCTGTATCTGATAGGTGTTCCATTATTCTATTTTTTAACAATCTTTCCAATAATTTACAGAAAATTGCAGTGAGGCTTATCAGACAATAATTTTGTGCCAGATTTCTATCACCATTTTTATATAGTGGGACTACTGTAGCATGATTACAAATTGGTATAGTGGTACCTGTTTTGAGGGAGATATTGAACATAGTTGTTAATGGTCCCATGAGTTGGTTTGCTGTGTTTTTAATAAAGATAGAGGGAATTCCATCAGATAGTCCTGCCCTAAAGGGAAGAACCACCAACCAACCTTACTGGCACCAGGAAGTAGTGGTGGGTCTCCTCTCAAAGAAGGTTGCCAGGATCCATGCAGATCCCCTCTTACATAGACATATGTAAGGAAGGGAGCAATATGTAAATTAACATTCGTGAAAGCACTCCAGAAGAGAAAAGTACCTTAAAATGTAATGAGCCACCACTAGATAAAATGTATTGTGATGGTAAATGGTAATGCTCATCCAGATAGGGGCCAGACAAGAGTTGGGGTCATTTAAATCCCATGATGCTTGAGCCAGGCAGAGGTGTCCATTGTGTTGGTCACTAGATCATCAGTGTGATGTTTAAAGGGAGAAACACAGAGATTGACTGAATATCTGAGAATTTAGGAGTAAACCATTGTCTGGTTGCTAATCCATGAGTTGCCATTAGCTGGCACAGAGCCATGAGTAGGCCTGTTTGCCCTCAGGCCATGTCTTGCCCCTGCATGGGAGAAGTGCCAAAACACACCTGGTCTTGTGGGTGATAGTGCCCAATGGTATGGGAGTTAAAGCTTTCCTGAGAAATGCAACTGTGCCTAGTCAACTTGAGGGGCAGTATTGGTAATGGTATAGATCATGCCAGTAGTGATGATGAAATGAAGGCAAAAGTGATTTTGAAGTGAATAACAAGGGTGATGCTCTTTAAGCAGTGTACCACCAAGACAAGAATAAATGCACAACCTTCTTGACCCCAGCTCTTGGTACGAACACTCGTTCTGTACTTGGTATCCAGTTTGTTGGTACACCTGATCCCCATCTGCCCAGACCTGTGCTGACACAGTGAATTGAGGTACAGATTTTTTGATGTGGACCCCAGACATTCGCTGATGAGAAATGCCACCAAATACCCCTAAACATGGGGAGGGGACTAGGGATCTTCCCTTTACATGCCGTTTCCAAGATATGTTTTTAAATTTAAATAAGTACCTGATGTCTTAGGAAAAGAAATACATCCTCATGGTTTAAAATACAAAGTCTCAAATTTCCAGTGGGGAGTGCAAATGGCTGAAGAGATGCACTCTGCACTCTTTACAGGGGACAACTGTGTGATGTGGTTGAAAGGTGATAGAGTTTGAATATATGCATTCTTCATATGCAAATTATGCTCCCCATCACCACCACAACTGTGTAATGGTCTCTCATTTGCAGTTATCTTTGAGACTTAGACTGTAGTCATTGATGCTATCTGATATGGCATTGGAAATGCTAATGGTTGAGCCTTCTAAATGGAGCTTTGCGCAGATGTAAACCCCCTTGACTATGGGGACTGAGAGATAAAAGTTTACCCATTCTGTTGTGAAAGGAAAGCCATCCTGAAAAATGTACTCCCCCAAGCTTGCTCCTTTCTGCACAGTAACATATGGTGCTGCCTAGCCCTGAGACACCACACCATGTGGTTATGCTGGGAAATTGCAGAGGACTGCATGCTGCATGGAATTATAAAGTTGCCTGTTCCTGCTGGAGAGAGACCCAAGTTGAGGTTCAGCTGTGGTTACAAGTGAAATGAATGTGTCAGTCAGTTCATCCTGGATCGCATTCCACATCCTGCTACACTATGTGCAACAGTTCTCCTGACTATCAAGAGAACAAAAGGACTGTATGAACTTGGAGTTTGCCATCATGCCCCAGAGTTGAGGATTTTGATTAGGTTGGAACTGAAGTGTGTTTGTGGGAAAAACTCTGGTGAAACTCTGGGGAAGTCTGAATTGTATGTACCTAGTGAATCAACAGTTCAATTATTCTTCACTCACTACGTGAATGAATGAATGAATGAATCATGCAACATAAAATATTAAGCAAGGAAGTGTTACTAAGTTTGATGTCTTTTTTTTCTTCTTGTGCTAGAGGGATGATACAAATGAATGCGACCAGATCTCCATAATCGAGAGATTCCCCTATCCATTCCAGGTAAGATGCCTACTGTGTCCAAATCTGAATTGCCTGGTGACAGAAGCCACCAGTATTCCAAAGGTGTAGTCTGAACAGAAAGAAAGAATGGAAGATTATTGCTTTTCTTTTTTAGGCCAGACAAAGTAACTGTGCAGACAGGGCTCTTCAACCATATCCCATCAAAGCCGTAGACATTTATCTCATCCCGATGGAAGGGGCTACAGTGGTAACTGTGGCCAAGGACCTTGCTGTCCAGTCATAACTAGACAGAGTAGTTCTGTGCTTACACACCTGTAACTCCTACCTG
Organism: Neoceratodus forsteri; assembly: GCA_016271365.2. Lineage (NCBI taxonomy): Eukaryota > Metazoa > Chordata > Ceratodontiformes > Ceratodontidae > Neoceratodus > Neoceratodus forsteri. The sequence continues at coordinate 355,144,709 of JADMNL010000023.1, forward strand.
GAGAATTTTTCATCAAGCGTGGTTGCTCAGCCATGGAGTTTCATGACTAGCCATGATGATGCTGATTGCCGTGGCATGTTTCTCTTTGTAAACACATTTGTATGGCCCACTTAGCTCTACTGAAGGACTAGGACCATGGTCAGCTCCACTGGTGCAAAATTGCTTTTTTAGTAGAGCTGTACAAACTGATCAAATTCCACTTCTGACAGAATTCGGCAGAATTATGGAAATTCCACCTAACAGCATGGCATTCCACCAAACTCAGAATTCTGAAATTCCAAAAACAGCATTTCAGCTGCAGAATAGTAATTTGCATTTTATGTAAACCATTGGTTACTGCTGTGTGGTTTACATAAACTGCAAATTAAGTTCCCGAAAACTGTGGAAAACTAACCTCCATTTTACATAAACTGCAGAAAACTGAACCTGTGGTTTACATTAAAAGGCTTTCATAATTCTGCATCATTTAGTGAAAAAATTCAAAAATCAATTCGGAAACAGCCACTCCACCTGAATTTCTCTGTCAGAATTCTGCATTCTGCACAGCTCTATTGTCTAGCTGTTGTTTTTTAGGGTGGCATGTACACCTTATACATAGTTTTTCTAAAACTGCATGTAAATGAAGTACTTTTTAAAATAAATGCCTCTGTCCAGTTCAGAAAGACATTAACCAAATACAGAACTTCCTCAGTCGACTGCTTTAATTTTGATCAGATTCACCCTACCCCCACCCTCACATACACACACACGCACGCACACTCAAAAATAAATAATACTTTAAAATAGTAGGTGTAATCTTTGAAAATATCATGCAATTTATTTCCCTTTCAAAAAGTACACCCTTCCCCGGGTCAGTATTTTTCCAGTGCCTAACACTCCCCACAAACTCCATCTTGTAAGCTGCAGCTTGCAACTCACAGCAGTTTTTATGCCTATATTGTTTCCTTTCCATTTTTCCATTTAAAAAAAAAATTACATTTTTGCAGCTTTTATTTAACCATTTTGTTAATCAAATAACTGAACCACCTTGTGATCTTTGGCATGACAACTTTTCATCTAATGGGACATATGGTCAGACCCCATCTACCATTTAAAAACACTACAGACAAATGCTTGTAAAACCAATAAGAAAATCGTCCCAAGTTATGATGGGGGGGGGGGGGCTTGACGTATTTACACAGTTTTCTCATGTAATCTCATTGCACCATTAAGTTTTAAGACTTTTGTTTACAGGTAGCAAAAATATGGCAGTTAAGAGACCCTGTATAACATTCTAGTGCTGTCCCTTTAAAACATGGGCAAGCGTTACAGCCCCCATCAAGAGGTTTTTAACATTTCTAGGAGCAAATAATGAGAGTGATTACTGCACAATGCTACACCACGTTACAGTACAGAGTTTACATGTACTGTAGGTGACACTACACTATGTTACCACCCTACTCAACAGTGTTTACATGTAAGAGACAATACACTATTGTACACCACCCAACACTACATACTGTAGTACACTATTAGGTGACACTACACTATTCTGCATGACACCACACCACATTAGAGAGTTTACATGTAGGTCACACTACACTAGGCCACACTATGCTGCACTACAGAATTTACATGTAGGTGACACAACACTATATGGTACACTGTGCTGCTGTACACTATACAGTTTACATGATGTCCTTTATGAAGCGACTTTCACCAACTTCGCTCGTCCCTAGTCAGAAGTTCACTGAAATAGTTGGGGCCCAGTTCATTTAAAACCTTTGAAGTTATCAACAGAAACTTGTACTTGGTGTGTCACCTCACTGGTACCCAGCCCTGGAATGGGAGCCAAGGAGTAATATAATCTAACCTCCAAACGGAGGTCAGAAATCTTCCTGCATCCTTCTGGACAAGTTGTAGATGACACAATTCACCACAGACTAGGATCTTGTAGAGCACACTGCAGCAGTTGAGCCAAGATGAGACAAAAGTCTGGACCATGATGAAGAGGTCTGAATTATCCAGCAGGAGACACAGAATGGTACTATTCCTAAGATGATATGTACAGAACAAAACTAGCTTGTCTTACTATTTCAAACCTGCCATTCCTTCTGAAGAAGAACCATGTAGATTCAGAAGCTTCAGGATTTCTGTACATCTCTGTTGGTCCAATAAAAGGTATCAAATCACCTACATTGTGCACTTGTTGTTCCATTTATATTGATACAGGTTTTCAAGGGGAGTTGCACATCATTTTTGGTATATTTTTTCATGTTTTCATTTTAGAAAACAAAAAAACACAAATTGCAGTTATCAGTAAATGTCAACAGCAATTAATCCAGCATTTGTCAGATGTTCACATGTTGTTGACATTCACTGATAGCTAGGATCAATATTTTTCTAAAGAACAATAATATATATTAAAAAATAAAATGTGATGCTTAAAGTTTTTATAAACTTGTATCAATCTGAATGAACAAAAGTGAGAAATTAAGTCAGTCTTTAAAGCTTTTCTTTAATACATTGTACAATTTCATGGCACATAATCACATTTTAACTCTGTAGTGCAGCATAATGTGGTCATGTAAACTCTCCTAGTGTTACCTCCTTAAATGGTTTATGCATGGCCCATTGGAACCAGATCTTTAAAACTTGTGCACTTGCAATTGGGTTGCTTTTGTAAATTTTAAAACTATTTTTTGTGCAGAAAAATACTGCGAGTATAAGAAGCAGTATGGTCTAGTGGTTAAAGAAAAAGATAGCACACAAGATAGAGGGTAATACTCATGGTGTATGGCACTTCACGAGTAGTCCCCCTTTTTTCTGGGTAGTCGTTTTTTTTTTCTCTCCCTTTGTTGGGACCATGACACATCTGCTTATAGTGTGCTGCTTCTTTCTGTTCATTGATCTAGTGGTTAAGGTATCTTTTTGGGAACTGGGATCCTGCACGTTTAAACCACACCAGAGCCAAAAATACTAACTGTGTGACCTTGGATAAGTCACTTAACTTCTCAGTGCTCCAGTCTACACAGCTGCAGAAATGGGTAGAAGCAGGACCCCACTAGAAACAGAATGATGCAGAGCTATCCTGGGTAATTAACTGCAAAACAAAAGAAAAATGATATTTATGGCAAGAGTTTCTATTTTGGACACATCTGCTACCCTTGAATGCAAACACGTCTGTGGACATAGACATCGATGATGAGCCTAGTCCATAGGACACACCTTACCCCCAATTTTTCAATAGCCACCTATTTTGCAGCACTTTAAGTGCTTCATGGCAGCTTGTGTCCAAATTTGGATGCAGGTGGCCTTAACTGCCCTCCCCAGACTCATCACAGCTAGCACTACTCCAATCTCTCATTCCTTTCTCTCAAGACCTTGTACTTTTCATATGGTTCCTCTTTCCTTTTGAAGTACTAGTTCAGCTCCCTTCTCTGTACCTCTCCTACATCCTTTCCCCATCTGTTCCCCTCCTCTTACACCCTCAGTTCTTTTGCTCCTTTCCCTGCTGTAAAACCTGTGCTGTTCAACCTGCTTTATACTTATAAAGACATTAAAGAGGACTGGTCCAGCACTGATTCCTGAAGCACAACACTGGTCATCCTCCCTTCCTTGGTGTGAACTCCATTTATCATCACCCTCTGATGCCTATCTCCTATCCAGTTTTTTATCCAGTTTACCACCTTTGGACCAACTGCTAAACTATTCAGCTTGCTTATTAATTTCCTATGTGGAATGGTGTCAAAAGCCTTACTGAAATCTAGGTAGGCCACTTCCACTGCTCCATCCTGATCTAGTTCCTTGATCACCCAGTCAAAGAAATCTATCAGATTAATTTGACATTAGCTCCACCATGCTGACTTGGGTCTTCTGACTCACTGGATTCAAGATATTTCTCAATTCTTTCCTTCAACAGTGATTCCATTAACTTTCCCACCATTGATGTCAGGCTGACTGACCTGTAATTGGTGGCCTCTTCCCTGCTACCAGACCCAACGACCTCTCTATACACACTTCTTCCAGCCCCACTTATTTAAAGCCACCTGCTCCATTTCCCCTTTTACTTTTCTTTACCTCTTGTTCCCTATCTTTGCCTCAGCTGCCCCTTCTGAGTAACTGTTCTATATTACTGTATGTTATTCGCACCAGCCTCATTTCCATTTTTAGTTTATCAATATACATGCGTTACTAGACTGTATTTGCACCTTATCTACTGACGATGTTGAACATCATCATTATTATTATATGTTTATACATATGCAGCAACAGACATGGTCAGATAGTTCCAGATATTTTTTTTGATATTTCTAAAAAGTGTAAACAACCACTCTCTTCACTCACTTGAGACCAATTACTACAGGGGTCTTGAATGGTTAAGTCTGGCCCTAAGAGTTATCCTCTGGGGGATTCCACTTGGAGACAGGATGTCTGGGTGTTAGTGCTGTGAGTGGCCCAACTCAGCTAGAAGCAGTAAAATCCAGCATGAATATTCATGATCCTGCTTTTCCCCCAAAAGATTATAAGAGGGGAAAGCATCTGAAGGTCACCAGGAGGTTCAGGAGGTTGAGGAGAGATTATTCCAGCATGAGTATTCCTAGTTCTGTCCTTTCCCCAGGGGAAGGCAAGCTGAAAGTTTTCAGGAGGTTCAGAGAGTCCAGGAGAGATCAGAGACCTTAGAAGGACAGCAGCAGGGTCCAGCCCCAGCCGCGAGTGAGCCAGGGAGGGCCTGTAGGCCAAGGGATTGTGGCAGGTTCTTTGGGTCCAGGTGGCACTGATCCCATCTAGCAAGGACTCTGGGAGCATGGATCCCAGTTGAGGTTATGGAGGGAAGGATACCCTCCAAGTCTGCAGCAGGGAGGAGGCAGACAATAGCAGCCTTACCTGAATAACCCATGATATTGTGGCCAGCAAGGCATCTGCTCCTGTGTTGTGTCCTGCACATTTTGCACAAACTGAATAAAAAACATAGAAACATAGAAACACAGAAATGAAACATAGACTTTGACAGCAGATAAGGACTACTTGGCCCACCTAGTCTGCCCATCTCCCTACGTACTGTATAAGCTGCAGATCCTAGTTAACCAACAGCCTATTTCTTCCTACCTCCCACAAGAATTGCCTTATGTCTGTCCCATGCATTCTTGAATTCTCCCACCATTTTAGACCCCACAACCTCCTCAGGAAGGCAGTTCCATGTGTCCACCACACTCTCTGTGAAAAAAATTCTTCCTCACATTGCCCCTGAACCATCCCCCCATCTTCAAATGGTGTTCCCTTGTTCTTGCACATCTCTTTTTCTGAAAGATGCTACCCTCTTGGACTTTGTTGATTCCACTGAGGTACTTAAAAGTTTTTATCATGTTCCCCCTCTCCCTCCTTTCCTCAAGGGTATACATATTAAGCTCCTTTAGTCTCTCCTTGTATGGCTTCTCTTGCAGACCCAGCACCATTTTAGTTGCCCTCCTCTGGACTGCCTCCATCCTGTCTATGTCCTTGCGGAGATGGGGTCTCCAGAACTGGACTCAGTATCCCAGATGGGGTCTCACCAACTGTATGTATAGAGGGATAACAACTTCCTGTTTTCTGCTGGTGATGCCTGTCACTATACATCCCAGTATCCCCCCAGACCTCCCTACTGCCTTCTCACATTGCTTACTAACCTTAAGGTCATATGATATGATTACCCCCAGGTCCCTTTCCATTTTTGTTGTTGTTACTACCTCCCCCCCATTGTGTACTCGTCTCTGGGTTTTTGTTTCCCAGACGCATTATTTTTCACTTCTTTGCACTGAATCCAAGCTGCCATACTTTTGACCATTCCTCCAACCTTGCCAAGTCCTTTCTCATCCTTTCCACCCCCCTTGTGTATCAACCCTGTTGCAGATCTTTCTATCATCTGCAAAGAGATATACTTTTCCTTCCAGTCCTTCTGCAATGTCACTTATAAAGACAGCAAAAAAGACTAGACCCAGTACTGAACCCTGTGGTACCCCACTAGTAATCCCTCTTTCTTCAGAGTAGACTCCATTTACTATTACCTTCTGTGTCCTGTTGTCCAGCCAATGTTTTACCCAGGCCACCACCCTGCGACCCACTCCCAGCCTGGCTAATTTATTTGTTAATCTTTTATGTGGCCTGTGTCAAATGCCTTGCTAAAGTCTAGGTAGACCATATCCACAGCCCCTCCCTGGTCTACTACTTTGGTCACCCAGTCAAACAAATCGATTAGATTCATCTGACATGACCTTCCCACTGTGAATCCATGCTGCCTTGGGTCCTGTGCCCCACTGGCCTCTAGGTACTCAATAATTCTTTCCTTCAGAAGTGATTCCATCATTTTCCCTACCACAGAGGTCAAACTGACAGGTCTGTAGTTTTCTGCCTCTGTCTTGCTCCCGCTTTTATGAAGGAGAATCGCATCCACCCTCCTCCAGTCGTCAGGTACCACACCATCCTCCCATGATTTATTAAAAATGGTAGTCAGTGGTGTCACTGGTTCTCCACTTAATTCTTTTAGAATTCTGGGGTGAATCCCATCAGGCCCCATTGCTTTGTCCACCTTCAGTTTTAGGAGTTCTTGCAGAACCCCTTCTTCTGTGAAAGGACTGTGATCGACCCCTCCTATGCAGAGTGCTTCTGTTAATTGGATTAGGTATCTCCCCCTCCTCCTCTTTTGTGAATACTGAGCAGAAGTATTCTTCAGTATCCCTGCTTTTTCACTGTCCCTCTCTGACCACCCACTGTCCATTCTATTCAGCCTCACTATCCTTCCCTTTGTCTTTCTACACTCTCTAATGTACCTATAAAAGGTTTTATCCTCTTTCTTAACTGAGTTGGCTATCATTTCCTCAGTTTGGGCCTTTGCTAGTCTGACTGCCTTCCCTGCTTCCTTCTACTTTAACTAGTGCAGTTCTCTGTCCTGCTCCTTCTGTGTTTCCTTATACTTCCTAAATGCTATCTTTTTCTTCCTAACCTTCCCTGCCACCTTTTTTGAGAACCATAGTGGCTTTTTCTTTCATTTTGATTTGTTTATTTGCTTCACACAAAGGCTTGTTTTCTCTGTGATGGCAGTTTTGATGTTTCCCCATTGTTGCTCCACCCCTCCTTCTTGCCTGTTTACTAGTGCTTTTCTAAGACACTCTCCCATTTTGATAAAGTCAGCCCTCCTGAAGTCCAGTGCCCTTACTTTTCTATAGCCTGACTCTGCAGCTTAGTTTATCATGAACCACACTGTTTGGTGGTTGCTTGTTCCCAGATGGCTACCCACTTCTAGATCTGAAATCCTCTCACTGTCCCCATTTGAGAGTATGAGGTCTAAGATTGCTCCCTCTCAAGTGGGTTCCAACACTAGCTGTCTGAGGCATGCCCCCTGTAGGGCATCGAGAATGGCCTTGCTCTTGGATGTGGCTGCAGCAAAGGTGCTCCAGTTAACATCTGGTATATTCAGGTCCCCCATCAACAATATCTTCCCTTTCTCTGCCATCCTAAGGATGCCTTCTATCATATCCTTGTCCAGTCCCTCCCCCTGAGATGGGGGTCTGTATACAACCCCTGTGTGGATTGTGGTGCCATTTCCAGTCTCTAAGGTGACTCACAGTGCCTCCTCTCCTCCCTGTTTACTCTTTTGTTCTGTTGCTTTTATTCCTTCCCTTACATAGAGAGCTACTCCTCCCCCTCTTCTACCTCCCACTGACCACTGAAACCAGGGCCTGAATCAACTCACGATTTCTTTCTGGTAAAGCATTATGTGCCCTTTTTTGTTTTGTGAAATGGTATCACCCCCTGGCAGGTAGCCAAATGAAGGTAATCAGGAAGAGTCTTGGCAAGGGTTTGGGCTGGTAAGACCCTATGTGAGGGGCCAAGCAAGGCAGCCTGTGTTCATTGGGCCACTAGGGCCATCAGTGCAGTAGCTGGAAGGAGGTAGGTACATATTTCCACACCAACCAGTTCAAAATATGTTTGATCATAAAGAGAGATCACAAAAATTTCAGGAAATATCTAACCATGTCAATTGCTGCAGCTGTTGTGCTATGCAAGATGTGTCTTACGATATAATAGATCAAGGGAACACTCCCAACAAATCTGAGCACTCCTTACCTCTGTGTGTGAGACACTCTCATTCTGTCAAAAGTGTCTCACACACAACTGCACTGATTAATATCGCCGATGACACCACTCTTACAGTTGTAAGAGTGTTCTCACTTATATTCTAAGGGTATCAGAATCGCTCACTTTTGGATTAGGGTTGTCATACCCTAAGAATGTGTGTGAGGCCACTCTACAACCATAAGAGTAGTCTTGTTAGCTGTATTAACATACAGTAGAGTGTCAACACATGCAGTTTGGATGAGAGGACTACAAAATTAAGAACAGCACATGTAGCACTCATCTCTCCATTTCTAAAGTGAATTGTTCCACTTTTATGTTCTTGCACGGGATGACAGCTGCACGCAGGATGAGAAGACTTGCAGTATCAAGCACAGATTGGCTGAAAATTATCACACAAAAGGGTGACAAAAATTAACCTCTCTAACTTAGGATTTAGAGAGGGAACTAAAATGTCAAGATTTGTGGTTTTTGCCTAGTTTGAACAAGTGGATGGAAGTAGAGTCTTGCAGCTCAAGCTTTCTGTCTCTCCTACCTAAAGCTTCTGTGAGTGCTGGCAGTGAACTTTCAAACTTGCTTCTGATTGGACAGGAAGTCTCAGGAGATCTTATAGTCTCACAGCCATTTCCAGTGGCCAAATATTGAATAACAAAGCATGAATAATGAATAATTGGGACCCCCATTCAAATGCTTGGTGAATATCTGAAATAAGCTATTCACATACCCCTATAATGCAATATACCCCTGCCTTTGTCTTTCCTTTATGGGCAAGCCAGAATGAAAACCATAGGAGCAGATATCCCTACAGATATCCCTATGACACTTCGATAATGGCTCTCTGCTCCCAGTGAAGGCCATATACGGATAACACATCTAAATAGCTGATTATATATTATATCGTAAATGCGTCACTCATTATGGACCCCTCATATTTCTTGTTTCCGTTGTTCATGCTTTGGATGTTTGTTTCCTTTCATGGTTATCAGAATGTGTGTACTGTTGCCACAGCATTGAAAATACTGTGAAGGCCATTAGAGCGACAAAATCGGCAGTTTGCTGTTATGGTCCACTGTACTGCTGACACTGCTTTCTCCAGGGATTTGGCCCCCTCCGCAAAACAATTCTGACTCAGAGTTGATAATCTATACTGCAGGGGGTGTAGGGGGAAAGCCCCCTGCAAAAATCACTTGGTTCCCCTGATGGCACAATGCCGACTGTCGGAATTGTGCCATCGCTGTAATGTTGATTGACAAAATTTCTGTCAATACGGCTTCGCGGAACCATCAGAATGACAGTTCTTATACCAGGATACATGCAGTTCAGGAAAGATGGGGAGGGGAGGAAAGGTGGGGGGTTGTGTTTTATGTCAGAGGAGATATCAAGACATCAGAAATGTAAGGGGGTAAGGAGGGGCTGGAGGTACTGTGTGTCACCCTGAAGACAGCAGCTGGAGCCTCCATTCTTACTGGGGATGATTTACAGACCCCACAGGGAGGATCTAGACAAGGAACTGGGGGAAGTCATTAGCAAGATGACAGATAAGGGGGAGGTACTGCTGATGGGAGGCTTCAGTCTAACAGATATTGATTACAGCCTCCCAGCCATGACCTCAGCTAGAAGCAGGGTCATCCTCAACTCCCTTCAGGGGGCATTTTGAAACCAGCTAGTCAAGGAACCCACTTATGATGGGGCAATACAGGACCAGGTGCTTATGAGGCTGAAGGGGTGCAGAGGAAAACTGCAGATGATTAGGAAAAAGCAGATATCCTGATCAAATACTTCTATTCTGTCTTCACAGTGGAAGGGGAAGGGGGTGGGCCACATGCAGATTATGGAATCACTGGAGGAAGGAAGTAGACACAAGTCCATTGAGAGAGGAAAGAGCCCTGAAGCAACTTACAAATCTGAGAATGGATAAAGCTGTGAGGCCAGATGGGGTACATCCTTAAAGGAGCTCAGGAAGGTACTGGCTGCACCTCTGACATCCCTATTAAATAACTCGCTAGATAAAGGGATGGTCCCAGAGGACTGCAGAAGGGTGAAAGTAGTCTCATGCTATAAGAGCTGCAGCAAGGAAGAGACTGGCAACTACAGGCCAGTCAGTCTGACATCGGTAGTGGGGAAACTAATGGAGTCACTTCTAAAGGAAGGACTGATAGATTATCTTGCATCCTGCAGATTATAAGACCCAACGCAGCATAGATTCATGGGAGGGAGATCATGTCAGACAAACCTGATAGATTTCTTTGACTTGGTGATGAGAGAAATCGATCTGGGGTAGTGATGGATGTGGCCTACTTAGACTTCAGCAAGGTCTTCAACACCATGCCACATAGGAGGCTCATAAAAAACTGAAAAGCTTGGGAATTTGAACCAAGCTGGTACAGTGGATATGAAACTGGCTAATGGCTAGGTGATGGAGGGTGGGGGTTAATGGTACTCACTCAGGGGAAGGTAGAGTGACCAGCTGGGTTACTCAGGGCTCAGTACGTGGTCCAGGCCTCTTCAATGTCTTCATAAGTGACATTACAGAAGAACTGGAAGTGAAGGTTGCTTCTTTGCAGATAACAGCAAGATCTGAAATAGGGTGGACACTCCAGAAGAGATGGAGAAAATGAATAGAGACCTGAAAAAGCTCAAAGAGTGGTCAAGAGTGTGGCAGCTGGGTTTCAATGCAAAAAAGTGCAAAATCATGCACCTTGGATGCAGAGACCCAGAGGCAAAGTGTAGAATGGGGGAAGATATTGACAGTCACTAATTTGGAAAGGGACCTAGAAGTAATCATAATGGATGAAGGCAGTGCAGCAAAGCTGTTGAGAAAGCCAGTGGGATGCTGCAGTGCATAGGAAGGGGTATCACCAGCATAAGGAGAGAGGTGATGTTGCCACTGTATCGGTCATTGGTGAGACTACACCAAGAGCACTATGTCCATTTCTGGAGACCAAACATCAGAAAGAACATAGACAGGATACAGACCATCCTAAAAGGCAACAAAAATGGTGCAGAGGCTGCATTAAATGTCCTAGGAAGAGACTGAGGGATCTAAACATGTACACTCTGGAAGAGACGAGTGAGTGGAGGACGTAACAGAGACCTTTAAATACTGCATGGTGGTGAATAAGGTACAGGAAAGGAACATTTTTCAGAAAGGAGGGTGTACAAGAAGTAGGGGGCATGGAGTAGAGCTACAGGGGGGGAAGATTAGGAGCATGTGAGAAAGTACTTCTTCACAAAGAGGGTGGTGGATGCCTGGAACTGTTTTCCAGTGGGGATGGTGGAGGTGAAAACAGAGGTGAGCTTCAAGCATTCATGGGATAGGTATCAAGGAAATGGGGGATGGGAGGCCAAAGACCAGGTAGGGTCTGCAGTGGCAGAATAGGTAGGGAAAAGAAGTGTAGACTAGGTTGGTCAGGCTGTCCTTATCTGCCAACCGATTCTCTGTTTCTGTTTCTTACGTCAGTGCTAGCTGGTTCTTTTGTGAGGTTTGTTTTATGTTTTATGGTCTTTGACCAGGAGCCCACATTGTTACTTAGGACACCTTTGGAACATACAGTACATCAAAACTCCCTCACATGTTTTTTTGTTTATGCTACTGTTCTGTTAAATGATGTACCCCAAATTGACTTGTATACAGAGCTGTTTTGTATGTCAATGGGTTTTCTTTAATGCTGGACAGCTAAACTCACAAATAAAAACTAAATATAAAAAAAGGAAAATGAAACCATAAATAAAAAAATGCTTCTTTAAGAGATGGCCTGAAGCCAAAGATAAGTTACTTTGATATAGCTAGAATGGTATTTGGTCGGTGAAACTTAAATCCAAAAGAAAGGGCAAAGGAAGAGCTACAAATATACTTACATGTTCCTGTTCTGAGGTGCTGTGTTTGCTTGAATGTATCTTTTAAAAGAGTTGGCAGGAAAAAATGAAATGGTCTCTGTTTAGTGACCCAGAAAAATCAGCAGTAAATGTTACAGCACAAAGTATCTTCCACTACCTTTTTGTCCATTTTAGATTGCCCTTTTTCCACATTCTTGAAGATGCTTCCCCCTATATTGATTTAGCTCCTCCCCAACTTTGCAGGCCTACCATTGGGTGCAATACAGTAGCTCAGCTGGGAAAGCATTAGGTTGAAGATCTTAAGCCTGCCATCCAGGGTTGTGGGCACCAAAACCATGAATAGTTTCAAGCATGGCTGAGACGGAGTGAAGGGTACAGTGGTTACACAGGCAGTAGCAGTAGGGAGGGGAACAGGGGGGATAGTGAGGGCTAGTACCCTGTATGGACAATTGGTCCCCTGGCTTTGATAGGGAACTGCAGGAGATCGGATGGACTACTAGTCTTTTTCTGCGATCATTGCCTATGTTTTCTGTGCTGCTTAGAGCCACCCACCCCAACCCCCGCCACCAGAACAGCTAGAGAATGTCTTATTGTCTTCTGGGCCACCTGGTCCCCTGATCCTGGGACTTCACAAATTAGCAAACTGGGCAGCAAAATGAACTACATAGCTTCTTCTGCCCAGAGGGGTATGAACATCACTGCTGTTCTGCCACCAGTGAAGGATGTATTGGGGTGAATGCCAACAATAACAACCTGTCTCCTTGCCCCAGGGTATATGGCAGGCCTAGAGTATGAATAATTAAGCATGTCTGGGTACTCAAGCAGCAGCACTACTTCATAAACAAAGACAATAAGCACTGGGACAACCTCTGGTCTTGGAATCCCGACTGCCTAGAGACAGGCAGCTCTATAGATAAGCCAGAAACAAATGCACCTGGGCTATCCATCAAGCCAAGGCTGTCGACTATTGCCATGCTCTCACATCCACCTGGGGCTCTGGTCATGACTTCTGGAAAAACATTAAAGAGCTCAGCGGTGAGGTCGGCCCATTGGCACAGCAGTTGGATTTCCACTTGCGACGCTGGTGACCCGGGTTCGGAAGCAGACTCTGGTTGCTAGAGGGCTGGGCTGGAGAGAAGGCTTGCGCATACGACGACTGCTCGCCTTCTCCAAGGGCTAGGATGGGAATGTGGTGTGTTGTCTGCTGATCCCTAGTGGAGACCGGAAGTATAACAATACACCAAAAAATTAACTGGGGGGAGTAGCGGATGTCGACGTATGCCTAGACGTCATGGCATGCTGCGCTTCCAGGGAGAAAACGGAAAAAATTTCTCCTCCGTTTGACTGGATGATGGCTATCTGGTCCTTTCCGCTGCCACAAGTGCTCTGGTTGGGCCCCCAGAAAGACCACCTCAGCAGCAACTGATGGGCCAAGTGTTGCACTGGCCAGCCCCTACCGGCACCTTTCTCTTCAGAGGGGGAGAACCCAACTGGTGAAGGGTTACACCAGGTTACCCCGAGAGTGACTGCAGTATGAGGTGGTGGTGGATGGTGGCAATAGGTGGAGGTACAAGCAAGTGGTAGGAGGAATAAGACCATTAATGGCCTGAAGGAAAGGCCAATGGAGGAAATTCAGGAGGGAGGAAAAATAGATAATACAAAAAAAAGGAGCTCTGCGGAAAAGTGAGCTCCTCCCTCCAACCCAGCTTGTTGTAGATGGTACCATTATACAAGACCCACTCGCTATCTTGAACACCCTTAATGAAACCTTCTCTGACCCTATTAGCATCATTCTACCAAACTTTTTTGACTCCCCACGAACACACTCCCCTACCCCTAGCCCTCAGGTGAACAACCACCCCCCTTTTCACCTATGGACTATAAGTCCCTGTGTCACAAAGAAATACCCACTCAAAGTCCTGGGCAAGTCATGTCATAGTGGTGACTCCCTTGACTTAAAACATATTCACCTCACTTTGGATGAGGTTCTTTCTCTTCTCACCAAATTGCTAAATCTATCCCTCTGCCTTGGCCAATTCTCATCCACCTGGAAATGCATTGTAATTACCCTGATTCTAAAAAGAAGGTGACCATACCTCCCCCAACAATCTCCATTCTGACTCCTCTCTCCAAGGCACTTGAAAAAATAGTATCAGACCAGCTCATGGACCACCTATCACAGTACAACCTGCTGTGCCCTGAGCAACATGGCTTCCGCAGTGGTCACAGCACCACTATTGCCCTTCTTCAGTATATCTCCTACATTCACAAAGCCCTCAATCGAGGACACTTGGTTGGGTCAGTCTATGTCGATTTAACCAAGGCATTTGACACCGTTAACCCCCCCTTGCTCCTCAACTCCTTAACATCATTGGGTCCATCCACGGAAACCGTATCCTGGTTTGGAGACTACCCCTCTGAGAGAACCCAGCAAGTGAAGATTGGCACCACACTGTCCGCTAGTCATCCTGTCCTCTCTGGAGTCCCTCAAGGCTCAATACTCAGACCCTTCCTCTTTACTCTATCTTAACTCCCTCCTTCCCCAATTCCTGCTCTGGTAAAGTTCTGCTTTACGCAGATGACGCTGTTATCTTTGCAAGCCACTCTAACCCCCCTAACTCTCCAATGTGCCCTCCAAGACCGTTTTTCTAAAATCAAATCATGGTTTGTGGATCACAGGCTAGTACTGAATTATAAAAAGGCTAAATCCATGATCTTTGTCCACTGACAGAGCCCCCACTCCAACACACAACTAAGCATTCTTAACTCCCAAAAACCTCCACTTGAGCAACTAGCCACCTTCAAATATCTGGCTATTACATTAGACTCATCCCTCACCTACCATGTACATATCCAACATCTATCTGCTACTGTAAACTCCAGGCTTGGCCTTCTGTACCACCATAAGCATTGCCTCACCCCTGAGGCCATCCGCCTTGCAGGTTCCTCCTCAATCCTTTCGCTACTGGATTATGGTATAGTAAGATATGGCACTGTAGATCCAACTGCCCTATGCCATGTCAAAACTACCCTGAACAAAGTGTGTCATTTAGTCACTGGCTTTAACAGGCACACCCACACCTGTGATCTTTATAAGATCTCCAACTGGCTAATCTTTGATGGGAGGCTCAAGTATCACATCTGTCTTCTGGCAAAGAAAATACTCCTCAAACAAGCCCCCCCCCCCCGCACTCCACCCCCTCATTACTCCCGTACTCCCTAGTAAAACCACTAGAAGCTCCTCCAAGTCATTCCTCATCATACCCCGCTGTAGGACTTCACTGGGCCAAAGGGTTTTCCTCCACTGTGCCCCCCTCTGGCTGATTGGCCTCCCAGACTCCATCTCCCTTGAGCCCAGACTTGGCCTTTAAAATCAACCTAAGAACTCACCTCCATGAACCCTCATCCTGCAACTGTCCCAACCTCGCCACCCATTTTCTTTCCTCACCCACTTTGTTTGGGGTCCCCACCCCCGGGCCACCCAACCCAAGCTACTCTCTATAGGTATCCTGGACAACCTAATGAAGATGAACTCACTCTACCCTAGATAGCACTTCTTTCTACTATGTAACTATATATATAACTTTTTATTCTACAGTGTAACGCTGGGTATACTCTAACCCTAGATTGTCTAGTTATTATAACTTTATGTGCATACATTATTGCCTTATGTACTCATTGACATGGAGCCTTTGCAAAGGAGTCTATGACTCAAAGGTTGTAAATTCCGATTGTATGAAATAAATACATACATTATTTTATTATTATTATTTAGCTTTTGTTACATACATACATACATACATACATACATACATACATACATAAATAAATAAATGTTAACAAATATGGTGTCACGCATGTTGTGTGCCCTCTGACCCCACAGGATTTCAGGGATAGGATTCAGAAGATGAAAGACTGCCAATGAGAAGCTCAGGATCTGCAGAGCATGCATGCAGCATGTCTCTGCATGGACTATGCATGGTTTGTACATGAATCTGGACCAATCAAGAAGGGAGTCTAGATTCAGTGTTGGAGTGAAAACAGCACTTCTGTGACTTAAAGGAGTTCCTGCTCTACATTGGGAGAAGATGGAGGTGTTATTACTGCCCATGAGGGACAGACAGACCCAGTTACTGAGAGCTCAGTATTTCAATAGAAGCAAGCAGTTCTCTGTTAAAGTTGTAAGGAAGAAGGTAGACAATCACTGGAGACCTGAGCTGAACATCAGCAAAGACTCACCCTCAGGGGATCTTTCTCCAGCTACTATAACAGAGCATGAGAGAGACAACCATCTGAAGCAATGTTCTAGCTAGAACCAAGGTGGATACTAGCAGTGCCAGTGTGCTGGTACTTTGAACCAACCTGCATCATTAGAGTGGGCTGGAGCATCCGGAGGAGAGCTCTCCTTTCCTGGGGGGTTGTAGAGCAATGTGTCGCTTTCGCGCACCCTCTGGCGACAGCCGGAGGAAGACACAATGCACCGCAGCAGTAAGGCAAGGGTGGAGTTTGGCAGACGCTGGACGCCATTGCATCGCCCAAGCTCCACCCCTCGGGGTGGGGGCTGGGTGGGGAAAAATGCCAACAAAAATCCTTGGCTTACTGAGGAGGCGACGAGGACCCCAGGGACCTCCCTCGCATCCCCAGTTCTGGGCAGGCCACTCCGGGGATCCAGGCCCAACTTCACAAGAGAAACGGACCCTCTAATTTCAGACAGACACCATCATGGGAGGGTGGGCCCTGTCCCAGGGGGTGATCTGGGGCACTGGGATGGTCCTCGAGTGAAGGGATATCCAGAGGAAGCCTGCCACAGAGGGGAGTAGAAGGGCTAGCATCGAGTGGGTTCCTCCGAGAGATGCCTCGGTGGGCTGGAGCATAAATACAGTTAAAAAAAAAAGAAATATGGAAAAGAAGCTCCTTTTAATATGGCTTTCCCCAAGTCTTCATTAGTATTCTCAACTGTTTTGAACACTTGTGACCAAGGTGAACTAGTATGCAACAGATACAGCTCCTGTACCTCACAGGACACTGGGTGTTCAAAAACAGAGAAAATTGTTGAAACTCAAAGGATCACAGTATTAAAAGAAGCACCCTTTTTGCTATTTCAAGTATAAAAAAGTGCTAAACCACATTCAAAATGGGAGGAAAACTGTGTTTTACAAGACAGACGATATAGGGCAATCTGAAAAATAGACAGATGACAGCTAATTTATCTAAGAATGCCTATCTAAAATGAAGGTACTGTACAGGCAAATTCTCCAAACACAATACAATTGGAAAACATACCATGGAAATGAACCAAGGTAATAAATTCTACTTTAATGTTGTTTTTGTTAAAGATACCTTGAAATACATCAGTAGGCTATATGGCAAAACTAGGTGTGGGAATGATTCAGTTGATATGAAGTTTCTTGTCCTGGTAGCAGAGGAACTGTGCTACCCCCATCTCTAGAATGTTTAACTCTTCATTGTGCTACTCACAGTTCCCAGAGAAGTGGAAATCCACACTGATTAAACCAGTTTTCAAAAGTAGAGACCATGCTAGCCTTGCCAGTTATAGACACATTTCTGTTCTCTCCCCCAAGTTCAAGACCCTTGACAGAATAGTTTCTGGCCAACCTGACACATACCTCAAACAATACAGTGACCAGTATGTACAGCAGCATGGCTTGCGGAAGCTCCACAGCACCAACATGGCACTGTTGGAATACACCAACTATGTTCATGAAACCTTTGACAGTGGTGACCTAGTCAGAACTGTATGTATTGACCTTAATAAAGCCTTTTTACTGGTTAACCAAAAGCTCCTACTTAAACTCCTTGGCCTGGATTTGTCATAGAACACAGCTGACTGGTTCCACAGCTATCGTACTAATTGCTCCCAGTGAGTGAAGATTGCTAACTCTTTGCCTGACATTGGGGAATATCTACTGATGTCTCTCAGGGCTCCATCTTGGGCCCACTCCTATTTGACCTCTTCATAAATCAACCGCCCGATGCTTGTCAGACAGACAACATACTCCTCTATGCTGATGGTGATGCAGTCATCTGTTCCAAAAACCCTGACCTTAGCAGCCTTACCGCCCCTATCCAGATAACTTTAGGTCACTTGAAAGTTGGTTCTTCAACAACAAACTGGTCCTCAATTACAGAAAAACAAAGACTATGCTCTTCTGTAGCCTCCCACAGAAGAGAAAAGTTTTTTTCATCCAGAATGGCCAAGGACAAAACCTTGAACAGGTAGAGACCTTCAAATACCTTGGAGTAATTCTGGATGATACCTTATGTTTTATACCCCATGTTGACACTCTATTGGCCATACTTAACAGTAGACAGGGTACCCTGTACCATAACTGGAACAATCTGACTGGGGATGTGGTCAACTCCATTCTGTCTCTCATAGATTATGGGCTCCCTGTCTATGCATCTGCCTGTGACACAGTGCTAAACAGAGTAAAGCTGATCTGTAATAAGGTGTGTCACTTTGTGCTTGGTGCAGATAACTGCACTCATAGTTGTACCTTTTACGTACTCGCTAACTGGCTACCTTTACCCAGAAGAATATAGCTCCAGAGCTGTTTGCTAGTCAAAAAGGCACTCTTGGGCTTAACACGCCCTGCTTTAACAAATTGCTTCCATACCACCTCCAACCAATATGGCATCAGAAACATGGTTAGGAATGCCCTCAAGCCTCCTTTCCAGCATATTCAGCTGGGCAAGTGATCATTTGCTGACAGGGCCACTAACTGGTTAAACAAACTGCTTCATACACTGCTGAATCTCACCAGGTTTAATCAGTTTTAAGAGATCCTTGTGGTCTGCCTTTGTATTCCAATGTAATTCCTCTCTGTACATAGCCTATGTCTTTTTATACAGCCACCTGTATGGATTTTTCTCAAAACAGCATTTAAGTGTTCTGTCTTAAGTGCTTTCAGCCTGACTTGATTGCATTTCCTCTGGAATTGCTTATTGTACTTGTTTTTTGTGACTATTCATTCGGCATGGAATCTTTGTAAATGAGCACTTGTGCATAAAGGTGCTCTCTGAAGTTTTCAATAAATAAATAAATAAAATGTACATTTAAAACAAATAATACAACCATAAACAAAAGACAAATAACAATGAAAAAGAAATTCATAGCAATTATCATTTAATATACAGTGCAGAAGCCTAAGTCTGATTTAGTCCCTAGCAAAAGCCTTTGTGAAAACATATGTATTTAATCTAGTTTTGAATGTGGGGAGTGAGGGAGTCACACCAAATATGTGTGGTTAGGTTCTTCCAAAGTTGGGAGCTACCAAAGAAAAAGCTCTATCCCCTTCTGAAACAGCATAAACCAAAAGTTTCAGTGCATTGTGAGACACTGCTTTGAAAATTAAGAAATTATCAGTCCTAGTTTCAGATGAAATACAGAAACAGAGAATTTAACGGTAGATAAGGACTGCTTGGCCCACCCAATCTGTCCATTTTCCCTATCTACTGTAATACCGTAGACCCCTTTTGATCTCTGGCTTAGCCTTCTCTTCCCTAATGACCAAGGTTCCCTTTTAACTATCCCGTGCGTTCTTGAATCCCACCACAGCTTTCACCCACACCACCTCCACTAGAAGGCTGTTCCAGGCATCCACTACTCTCTCTGTGAAGAAGTACTTCTTTACGTTTTCCATGAGTCTACCTCCTCCAGCTTCATAGCATGTCCTCCTGTTCTTGAGCATCTTTTTTTCTGAAAAATGCTTCCTTCTTGTACCTTGTTTATACCCGTGAGGTATTTGAAAGTCTCTGTCATATCCGGCCTTTCCCTTCTTTCCTCCAGGGTGTACATATTGAGGTCCTTCAGTCTCTCCTCATATGGCCTCTGGTGTAGACCCTGCACCATTTTTGTTGCCCTCCTCTGAACCGCCTCTACTCTGCCTATGTTCTTCTAGAGATGTGGTCTCCAGAACTGGACAAGTACTCCAGGTGAGGTCTCACCAATGATTTATACAGCGGTAACACCACCTCCCTGTTTCTTCTGGTGATACCCCTCCCTAGGCACCATAGCATCCCACTAACTCTCCCCACAACCTTGTCACACTGTTTGACCATCTTTAGGTCATCAGATATGATTACCCCAAGGTCCGTTTCCTGCTTGGTGGTCATCAGTACCACTGCCCCTCTTATACTCTGCCTCTAGGTTTCTATGCCCTAAATGTATGATTTTGCACTTCTTTGCTTGCACAAAATTACCTATCCCTGACTAAAATAGAAAAATCAGAAAAGTACAATTAAAATATCAAAAATGCTACCCAAACTTTAATGGGCAGATTGGATGGGCCTTGCGGTCCTTATCTGCCATCAATTTCTATGTTTCTAAACTTCAAAATGCTGCCTTTTTATTTTCTCTTTAATCCCTGCCTCTAATAGTTGATGCTATAGCCTCCCCTTGCCTCAGTTCTCCTACAAAGCTACACATTATAGGGAAATAAATCCATATATGTTTTCCTTACCACTATATTTTTAGAAATGTCCTAGTAAAATACAGTACAAACCGCTTCACTGTTACCTTTTACCTGACTCTAAATGGCCTAACTGTGCAAATAAAAGTCCACTTTGAAAACACGGGAGAGAGGGGTATGGATCAGGCTTGAAAATCCAACCCAAAGTGTTTAGACATGCAAATAACTCTCTTAAAACTTATTATAGACAGATGCTTTATTTATAAAGTGCCCCTTTCCAGGTATTTGGAGCACTGTACATTAAAAAACAAGAATCAAATACAATACAATATCTAAAATTACAAGCCAGCAAGAACAGGAAATTCCTTAAAACACATCTACCATATAATAAAATAGGATACTATATCCATTTTCCAGTTATAATAATAAATCAAATGCCTGCTGAAAAAGGAGCATTTTAAGACCTGTTTTAAAGGCTCCTACCGAGGGTGCCTCCTGTAAATATCTGGGTAGTGAGTTCCACAGGGTAGGTGCAGCAACCGAGAACACAATGTCCCCAGAATGCCGCAGCCTAACTCTGGGAAGTCCTAGGAAGCTACCATCAGCAGAATGGAGAGCCCAGGTCAGCCGGTGGGGTTCCAGGAGATCTTGCAGATAAGCAGGTCCCAGATCATGCAGGGTCTTGTAGTTTAGGAGCCCTACCTTGAAGACAATCCTCCTCCTAACTGGCAGCCAGTGCAGCTTGCGGAGGACAGGAGTAATATGTTCATTCCTTTTTACGCTTGACAGTAGTCTTGCCTCTGTGTTCTGCACCAGCTGCAGCTGGCAAAGGTTACTTCCAGTTAGACCAAGGTATAGAGCATTGTAGTAGTCCATCCTGGACATCACGAAGGCATGTACCAGCATGGGCATGCCCTCGGATGAAATCAGGGTCCGAATCTGAGCAATGTTTCTCAGACGGTAATATTCACTTTTGATGATGGCCGACACCTGAACATCTAGTGTCAGGCCATCGTCTAAGATCCTTTGCCTGTGTAGATGAGGTAAGCGGGATCCCCCCAGCACTAAGCCAGGGAGGTTACCCAATCACCCCCGTCACCATGATGACCTGGATCCATCACTAGCACCTCAGTCTTGTCTGAGTTAAGTCTGAGCCAGTTTTGAGTCACACAGCTCTGGATTTCCTCTAGGCAGCTGTTAAATATGGAAGATGTCATCTGGTCACCAGGTGCACAGGACAGGTACAGTTGGTTATCATCTGCATAGCAGTAAAAATCCAGCCCGTACTGCCTGATAATGTCTCCTAGTGGCAGCATATACACCGTGAACAGCAAGGGCGACAACACTGAACCCTACAGCGCACCACAGGATAGAGGCTTTGGGCTAAATGTGGCAAGCCCCATCATCACCCTCTGCACTCTGCCTGTCAGGTATGACCTGAACCAGTTGATGACATTTCCTGACAAGCCACACCAGTACCGCAGGTGGACAAGTAGCACCTCATGATCCACAGTGTCAAACGCTGCTGACAGGTCCAGGCAGACTAAGATGGCATGCTCTCTCCTGTCCCTTGCCATCAGGAGATTATTAAGCACCTTCACCAGAACAGTCTCTGTACTGTGCCCAGCATAAAACCCAGACTGGAATATCTCATAAGTGGAAGAGGAGGCAAGACATTCTTTGGACTGAGTACCCACCACTTTCTCAATAATCTTCCCTAAGAATGGGAGGTTAGAGAACAGCCTGTAGATACTGAGACACTCCGGGTCTAGTGTGTTTTTCTTCAGTAAGGGCCTAACCAACACCTCTTTCAAGGTCACCTGGAAAACTCCACTCCTCAAGGAATTCCAGACTATCTCAGCAACAACAGGCCCATTCAGGTCCAAACACTCCACAAAAAGGTGTGTGGGACCTGGTTCAAGATTGTACTGTGTTGGATGCAGCCTCGAGATAATAGTCACCACCTCTTCCACGCCAACCGGCTCAAACTCAGCCCAGACAGGAGGATTATAAAATGAGTTATGAAAATCCTGTGTTATAAGCAGTGAAATCACATGACTATACATTATTCCAGCACAACAGCACAGGTCAGAAATACAGTGCTCCCTCGCTATAGTAAACCCCACTATAGCGAATTCCCAGCTATTATGTATGCCCTCTGTGGCTCCTGATACTACTGTATTTGTTAATGTCACCATTGCACTCACTCGCACACTTTCTCATTTTCATTCACTCACTGACATCCTCACATGTAAATTTAGATAAAATAAAAACAAGAAATAAGAAAATGTCATCTGCTCCTAAGAATATATATATATATAGTTGCAGGCAGTCAGGTGAGCCAGCGGGAGGAGGCATGGTTACGAGAGATGGAAAAAGTGTTCATTCTTCTGTTTTCAGTTGTAACTGTAGGTCTCTAAAGCATTCTATGAAGCACAGGACTCAAATAAGAAACACTAGGAAAACCTATTTCTGTCTTGCTCTGTGATCTTAAGTCTCTTACTTGTTTCTTTTTTTATGTGATGTAGTGGCACACAGTCAGTAAGTTCATGGTAGGCAGTCACGCGTGTGGGTGGGAGAAGGCGTGCTTATGAGAGACAGAAAAAGCATTCAGTCTTCTGTTTTCGGCTGTAACTTTGTAAGTCCCTAAAGCATTCTTTAAAGCATAGAACTTGAATGAGAAAGAGCGAGAAAGACCGTATGCTGTAAATACTAAAAAGTACAGTACTGTACCTGTATCTACTTTATCCACACTAGTACCCTTGATTATGGATGAAAATGATGTCCCTCGATGTAAGGAACAGGGAGCTATAACAAACTCAGGTTATGGCTCCCATTTTGTTTGTTATAGCGAGAGAGTGCTGTACTTAACTTTCTGAACCTCATTAAGAGTGGTGCTCAGACAGTATCTGCCAAAGTCAGATACTGACAAATACCCCCTCTTTTGCAGATTTTGGATGCCATTGGATATTGATAGTTTTCTACCATGAATCCAATCTCTTCAGATCCCATCTATGGAATGGATCCCATTGGAGCCATTCGATTTGATGAGATCCAAGGGATTGGATGGTTGGATCCTGTCAGATCCCAACTACCAAGGGTTAAATCCAAACATATGACCCTCAGATCTAGATATCCGACCCATCCAACCTTGGATCCCCAAAATCCGACTGGGGAAATGAAATCTTAGCTTGACCAGATGGAGGTTAGATCTGGAAGATGGATAGTGGGACTATCCATAGGAGGAAATTTGGATTGTACAGGGCACTATCTAAGCACTGTCACAAACCCACTCAGCAGGTCAGTCCTCTGCTCCCAAAGTGCCAAACTCCAAGCACTGTCTTGTGAACAGTTAACAGAAACAGGGTAACCGTCCTGTCTGTTTTGTGGGTTCGAATCAACCTTTGGTCTCAGTTCTGGAGGGGTCCAACTGTGAGCCTCTTGCTAGCGTTCCCAATGCAAAGGCTCAGATAATTCTGTCTTTGGGGGGCCAGATATCTTTGCCTATGGGCATCTAACCAGGTTTACAAAATGAACCTTTAAAAACTCTAATAAAGATCTCAGATTACTCTTACCGTTTTCCAGTTTGGTATCACCATTCAAGCTTATGTACAGTGTCTGCTTTAACCATATATACTTCACTTGTTAAAGAAAAGAAATTCAAAGACAGACCAAGTAGGCTCTAAAAATAGAGTTTTACTAAAATAGATAAAAGTAAGTAAACATAAAATACATAACCATATATCACACGAACCATACAATCTTTTAAAAGAACAAGGTTTTAACAGTGCAATTCCTACTTCACTAATTAGATTTTGTCTCTCTCTCTCTCTACCGGTATACTTGCTTAAAGTGCTCAAAGATGTTTCTTTGTCAGAGTGTAGATAAAAATGTCTCTGAAGAAAAACAGAATACTGTTTAAAAAAACTGTCTTCACCAACCCCTTTGTGTGAGGTCACCTAGCTCCTCCTCTGTTTATTAAAAATCATACACCTAGGGTGTTTTATCATTTTAGAAGGAAAGTTAATTAAGGTTACATTAGCAGAAACTCCTTTTCCCATGTCACTTCCCCAATCAAGTCTGTACATTTCCTTTCATCTATGAGCAGTATCCCCTAGCACACAGACATCAAAGCATTTTTGATTTCGCACCAGTGTACCAAACCTGGTTCCTCCTTGAAATGTCATAAAATGGATACTGATTTCCCTCTTAGCAGTTAAAGCTATATTTAACTTGGATAAACAGGAGATTCTTGATTAAGGCTTGTTCTAGTCTATAATTAGCTTCTGGCCTTCCAGGTAACACCTTGTATCTAAAACCTGTATGTATGTGTGTGATCTCACCTGCTGTCTCAGCAACTGTCATGAGAGACAGTCCGTAACACATTTTTATATTACAAAAAAATCTTAGTGTACTCAGAACTGGCTGTCCAGGTGTCACAATTCTCCTCACTTAGACTGAATTTGGGGGCTCTATCCCCAGCATGGGATAAGCTTCCCAAATCAGTTCACTCCTCATACAAGTGAGACAGACCATCTGAGTTCTGGTTTCTGGCTCCAGCTCTTTGTACGATTGTCATATCATACCCTTGCAAAGCAAGACTCCATCTTAACAATCTACCATTGTTCTTTCCCATCTGCGTCAGCCAAACCAGGGGGTTGTGGTCAGTCTACACCACAAAATGCTGCCCATATAAGTATGGCTCTAATTTCTTTAGGGCCCACACTTTGGCAAGAAGCTTTTTTTCCACAGTGGAGTAAGTCCACTCCCTGGGAAGTAACTTCCTACTCAGGTACACTGCTGGGTGATCTGTCCCTTGGCTGGATGTCTGACTCAATACTGCCCCAATACCCATGTCTGAGGCATCAGTCTGAACTATAAAGGGTTTGCTATAGTCAGGACTTGTCACAACAGGAGCACTGCACAGTGCCTCCTTTCGTTTGGAAAAGGCTTGCTCACAGGCTGGGCCCCTGGTAATTTTCTTGGGCATCCTTTTCTTTGTCAGGTCAGATAGGGAAGCAGCCAAGGCACTGTAATTGGGTACAAATTTTCTGTAGTACCCTGCTGTCCCTAAAAAACTCCTGACCTGCTTCTGTGTTTCTGGTCTGGGCAATGCCTGGATTACCTCTATCTTTATTTGGTTAGGATGGAGCTGTCCCCAGCCTACCACATGCCCAAGGCATGCCACTTCTCCCATCGCCACCTGGCACTTCTCCACTTTGACAGTGAGCGAAGCCCTCTGTATCCTGCCCAGCACTTCCCTAAGGTGGGATAGGTGTTCCTCCCAGCTGGTACTAAAGATGGCAATGTCATCCAGGTATGCCATGGCGTACTCCTCAGCACCATTTAATACCTGGTTCACCAACCTTTGTAAAGTGGCCGGGAAGTTCTTCATTCTGAAAGACATTACTTTAAATTCAAATAAGACTATCAGAGTGATGAAGGCTGACCTCTCCCTAGCTCTGTCCGTCAACTCTACCTGCCAATACCCTTTGGTCAAGTCGATAGTCGTAAGATAGGTCGCCCATCCCAACTTGTCCAGTAGTTCATCTGTCCGGGGCATCGGGTGGGTGTCTGACTTTGTGACTGCATTCAGTCCATGATAGTCCACACAGAAATGAATAGAGCCATCTGGCTTGGGCACAAGGACTACAGGTGAGGCCCAGGGGCTGTGGGATCTCTAGATTACCCTTAAATCCAGCATCTCCTCCACTTCCCTCCTAATGCCCTTTTGGACAGCCTCTGACACCTGATATGCTGTTCACCGTATGGGCGTCTGTGTCCCTGTCTCCACATCATGCATCGCTAAGGGGGTTAGTCCAGGCTTGGCGCTAAACAATGGGGCAAAGTCTGTTAAAACCTCCCTTACTTTCTGGATCTGGTCCAGGGCCAGCTGGGGAGACAATTTTACTGCCTCCACAGAGGGCTCCCACTTACTTTCTTCCAGCAAATCCAGAAGGGGGGTCTCCTTTGTCCATCCCCTCCCCAGGACTACACACTGCCAACACCATGTCAGTCCTATCTGCATATGGTTTCATCATGTTGACATGGTACATCCTTTCTGTCTGTCTTTGGTCAGGTAACTCCACAATGTAGTTCATGTCATTTACCTTCCTAACCACTTTGTACAGTCCTGCCCACTCAGCCTGCAGCTTGTCTTTCCAGACTGGAATAAGGACCATGACTTTCTGACCCACCATATACGAGCAAGCCCTGGCTCTGCGGTCAAACCACACTTTTTGTTTCTGTTGGGCAGCTGCCAGGTTGCTCTGGGCTGTCCCCATAAGCTCCTTCAGCCTTTCCCTAAACTTAAGGATGTAATCCACAGTGGGAGTTCCCTGGGTGGAGTGCTTGCCTTTCCAGTCCTCCCAGATCAAGTCTAGGGGCCCACGTAGCCAGCGTTCATATAAGAGTTCAGGGGGAATCCTGTCAACTCTTGGGGCATCTCCCTGTATGCAAACAGGTGGGGAAGGTATTTCTTCCAGTCCCTCCCATGCTGTTTAGCAAACGCCCGGAGCATTGACTTTAGGGTACCATTGAATCTTTCCACAAGCCCATTGGCTTGTGGGTGATATGGTGTGCATCTCTGCACCACCCCACACTTCTTCCATAAAC
Organism: Neoceratodus forsteri; assembly: GCA_016271365.2. NCBI lineage: Eukaryota > Metazoa > Chordata > Ceratodontiformes > Ceratodontidae > Neoceratodus > Neoceratodus forsteri. The sequence continues at coordinate 355,171,684 of JADMNL010000023.1, forward strand.
ATTTCATCAGGTCCGACATGAAGGAACCCCCTTGATCGGTGATAACCTCCTGTGGAAACCCAACACGGGAGAAAATCCCAAGTAAGGCATCTGCCACTTTGTCTGTCCTCAAAGAGGATAGGACGACTGCTTCTGGGTACCTGGTGGCATAATCCACCACAGTTAGGATGAATCTCTTCCCTGAGAAGCTGGGGGTATTTAAAGGCCCCACAATATCCATTCCCACCCTCTGGAATGGCTCCTCCACTATGGGCAATGGAATCAGGGAGGCTTGGGTTTTCTTGCCTGCCTTCCCTATTTCTTGGCACTAGTGACAAGACCTGCAATACTCCTTCACCTGCTGGGTGAAGTTAGGCCAATAGAAATTCTGGGCCAACTGCTGCGTCATGCACATAATTCCCAGATGACCAGATAAGGGAATATCATGTGCAATCTTGAGCAACTGCTCACGATACTGCTGGGAAATGACAAGCTGTCTACCTAGCACCCCTCCCTCTGTCTGTACTGCCTGAGTATACATAAGTCCATTTTTCCAATAAACCTTATGTCTGCCGTCACCTCCCTATGCACCATTCGAGTCTGTCCAAGCTCTCAGATTCTCTAAACTAGGGTCACTTCTCTGAGCAGCTGCGAACCCCTCACACATTGCCAAGGCATGGGACAGGTCCCCTTCAGTCACTAAGCTAGGGTCCCTAGCACTAGCGTCAGGGCACTTCAGATCACTGTCAGTCCCAACCCTCTGACAATGAGTCACCCCTCCCTCTTTGGAGTAACCCTCTGTAGCTGTGTAGTTACTTGCTACTGGGGAAATTTCTACCCCCTTTTCATTAGTCTTCCCATCTGGAGACACAGGCTGGGGAACCAGCCTCTCAATGGTTTCCACAATGGTTTCTGTGGGGTTCAGGGAACTACAATTTTCCATTGTCACTTGGCTATGGGTAACTGCACATAGCATCCCCTGTTTGAGATGGTTGCCCAGGATCACATCCACTGCTAAGGTTTTGGCTACAGCCACCTGTTGCACAGTTCCTCCTGTTTCACCCCAGTCTAGGAGAACACTAGCCAGTGGCAATGTTTTCACCTCACCAGTAAAGTCCTGTACAGTGATGTATTTATTGGGTATAAACTGTCCAGGATCTACTAGATCCTCCTTTACCAATGTCAAGGATGCCCTGGTGTCCTTTAACCCTTGCGTCTGTACACCATTCACCATGACTGGGTGCATGTTTTCCCTCATGTTCACAGGCATGCTTCCAGGGACACACAAACAACCCACTTCTTTTCTAGTACCATTCTGCATATTATTGCTCATTCTTTTGGTACACTGTCTGGCAATATGCCCAGTTTCTTTACATAACCAACATTCACTTCTCTTTACAAAGAAATCTTTTCTCTGAAACCTGGGGCTAACTGGTTTTGGTGGAGGCAGTGAGGGTTTTAGCTGCCCTGAAGGCATGCTTTTCCCTTTCTGCACTGCCACACCCACCCCCATTCACTCTCAGAGCAGGTCTGCACTTGGCATAGTGGTCCGAGAGTTCAGCAGCCTCTTGCACTGTTTTGGGATCTCGGTCCTCCAGCCAGGTTTTTAGCTTTGCTCAGCATGCCCAATAAAACTGTTCCAACAAAATCACATTTTCAATTTTATCAACAGAGTTTGCCTCAATTCCTTCCCACCAATGTTTTAAAAACTGAAGTTGTTTCATGGCTAGCTCCTCGTAGCTCATGTCAGGGCTTCTCCTGAGATTACGGAATTTAGCTCTGTATGATTCAGCAGTTAATTCAAATTTTTTTAACAGTGTAGCTTTAAGTTTGCTGTAATCATCATTGTCCTCATTGTCCATTTGACTCAATGCATCCCGAGCTTTCCCGGTAAGTAGCGGGGATAGCTGGAAGCTCCAGGACTCTATAGGAATTTTAGCCTGAATACAAACTTTTCAAAAGAATATAAAAGGCATCCATATCTCCCCTCTTTAAATTTGGCTATCAATTTGGAGTTCAATTTAGTAACCAGTCCTGCAGTCCCAGTTAAACCCAAGCCACTTACCTGCTCGGGTGCCACTGTTGGAGTCATGCTTCTCCAGTTCATGTTGCCTCTGATGCTCCTGCTCCTCATGGTCTGCGTCTCAGTGTTCTTGCTCTCTCTTCTTCTCTGCAGCTCGCTGGCACTCACGCTCCTCACGGTCTGCCTCCCACTGTTCATGGTCTGCCTCTCGCTTCTCTCACTCCCTCTCCCTCTGGAACTCCAGCTCCATCCTGCACAACTCAGTTTTCAGCCTGAGTACTTCTGGATCCAGGATACTGGTGACCTTCCCCTGCTGCTGTGGCCCTTCACTGACAGTGGCCCTGTTGCCCTCCTCATCGGATCTGGACACTGCACTGGCCACTAATCCTGCCACACTCGAGGTTTGGTCCTTTTCAGTCATGGTCTGTGACTCCGTGCTCTGGGTATCTGCTACCATCAGGGCATCCACTAGGTTCTGTCTGCTGGCTTTCACCTCGAACGGGACTCCTCTGTCCCCACAGAACTGCTTTAAGTAGTCTACAGTGTGCCTGCTGTAGTTGGAAGTCATCTTCCCTAACTACTGCTACTCTGACTTGCTCTTTAGGAAAAAAAATATAAAATGGGTAGGAACTTGCCTGTATGCCGAGTGATATAGTTCTGTCTCCTTTTTTAAAAATTAAATCACTGCCTTTTTCTTTCTTTGCAAGTGAGCTGACAGTCTCAAGCTGACACATTGAACAATAAAAGCTTGTAATACCAAAATTTTTCGCACCGCTGCCAACCAATCTGTCACAAACCCACTCAGCAGGTCAGCCCTCTGCTCCCAAAGTGCCAACCTCCGAGCGCAGTCTTGTGAATAGTTAACAGAAACAGGGTAATCCTCCTGTCTGTTTTGTGGGTTCAAATCAACCTTTGGTCTCAGTTCTGGAGGAATTCAAACTGTGAACCTCTTGCTAGCATACCCAATGCAAAGGCTCAGATAATTCTGTCTTCAGGGGGTCAGATATCTTTGCCTATGGGCACCTAACCAGGTGTACAAAAATAACACTTAAAAACCTCTAATAAAGACCTCAGATTACTCTTACCTTTTTCCAGTTTGGTATCACCATTCAAGCTTATGCACAGTGTCTGCTTTAACCATATATACTTCACTTGTTAAAGAAAAGAAATTCAAAGACAGACCAAGTAGGCTCTAAAAATTGAGTTTTACTAAAATAGATAAAAGTGTGTAAAACATAAAATACATAACCATATATCAGAAGAACCATACAATCTTTTAAAAGAACAAGGTTTTAACAGTGCAATTCCTACTACAGTACTTAGATGTTATCTCTCTCTACCTGTATACTTGCTTAAAGTGCTCAAAGATGTTTCTTTGTCAGAGTGTCACCTAGCTCCTCCTCTGTTTATTAAAAATCATACACCCAGGGTGTTTTATCATTTTAGAAGGAAAGTTAATTAAGGTTACGTCAGCAGAAACTTCTTTTCCCCACATCACTTCCCCAATCAAATCTGTGCATTTCCTTTCATCTGTGAGCAGTATCCCCTCTCACACAGATATCAAAGCATTTATGATTTCACACCAGTGTGCCAAACCTAGTTTCCTCCTCAAAATGTCATAAAATGGATTCTGATTTCCCTCTTAGCAGTTAAAGATATATCTAACTTGGATAAACAGGAGATTCTTGATTAAGGCCTGTTCTAGTCTGTAATTAGCTTCTGGCCTTCCAGGTAACACCTTGTATCTAAAACCTGTGTGTGTGTTGTGTGTGTGTGTGTGTGTGTGTGATTTCACATGCTGTCTCAGCATCTCTCATGAGAGACAGTCCATAACACATTTTTATATTACAAAAAAGTCATAGTGTACTCAGAACTGGCTATCCACACGTGTCACAAGCACCACTATTCATTATTCAGTTTTTAAAATAAAAATCAGAGGAACCATTTTATAAGAACAATAATGCACTCTAGGGTGTGTATAACTGTTGGATAATTGCACTTCTCAGATGCATAAGGTACTCAGCTTTATCTCATGCCTCACATCCCAAGACATGCTGTTATCTCATAATTAATACACATCCTGTCATGTCTTATGGCTTTTAAGCACAGAGTGGTGGCTTGCTGCCTGGACTAGATCTCTGTCTGGAGTACTGTAATGGGTGTTAGAACCAATGAAGCAGTGAGTATTAGAACCACAGTGTCAGAATAGGTAACAGGTATAAAAACTATTGATCTGTGGAAAATGAACCTCTCTTTTATGACCATCAGCACAGAAGAGAAAAAAAAAGTGAAAGAAACCTTTGGGAACCAAGATCTAGGTCGTGTTCACCCCAGGATTGTTTATGTCTTATTAGATTGAACAGGAGGATGAGTTAAGCAATAATGACCTCACTGGTGATCGTTTCCTGGGGATTAACAACTGGGTGGTGGGCTGGGTGGCCCAAGGCACAGTGGTCATTATTGCTATTATAAGGCTAATCCAGACTTCTAATACAAAGATTTCTTTTAAAAACATACTTTTTTGTGGCTTTCTCTATTCAGAGCAGGCAGAGCAGGCACGCAACCTTTCTGATGCCTGCGCATTGTGTGAGCATCATAATGACAGAATGTGGTTGCATATGTGTACTGCCACATAGCCACCGACAAATGCAGTGTGGCGATGTGGATTACCAGTTCGCCTGTCTCACTAAGGAATAAAAAAAAATATTTTATTTACCTCATTTGGCTTTGTTCGAGTACTTTTGTTAGAACTGGAGAGAATGGGTTCTGTAGTTTTTGCATCACCACAGCTGAGTTGAAACCAGAACTTAGAGCAGCGGTTCTCAAATGGTGAGGCCAGCCTCCTTGGGGAGGCCCCAACCTGTTCCAGGGGAGGCTCAAGCAAGTCTGAAAAAGTACTGTATTTAAATTTTGAGTTTTATATATTTTGTGTGAAGAGATGAAGCAAACTGAAAGAGAATAATAGTAGTAGGTGAATTTTATGTATTTATTTACTAATAGGTGACAAGGGATGGTGAATGAGCCAAGGCTCATTTCAGGTGTACCCGGGGAAGGGTAGGGAGTGAATACATTTAAAAAGGTAACTGAAAAACAATCAAGAAATATAGAATGAGCAATGGTACAAATTAACATGAACAATAAATTAATAATGAGTGGTGGTAATTGATCAATTTGTAAACTGATGGCAGAACAGCCCAATACAAGGGTTGAGCATAGAAGTGCTAAGAGCAATAGCAAGAAGGAGCAAAGTAACCCCTGAGAAGTTGCTTAGGAGCAGAGAAGGGGAGGAGAGGCAAAGTGTGTAGGAAGGTTATTTCATATAGAGAGGAAACAGAGGAAGTAGTCTGACCCATGAAGGTACTGCAACAAAGGGTAACAATGGTTCAAGAATGAAAAAAGCAGAGCAATTAGGCTGGTCTGTGTGTGGGGGGGGGTTACAATAAGCTGAATAATAATATTTTAATTATTTGTTATTCAGATAAAACCTTTGAGCACAGGAGCTCTTTCTCAAAAGTTCCAAGTCAGTATAAGACAAAGAAAATACAAAAATCACACATGCCCTCACAATGCAAAGCATCATGGGCTGCATAAGCAAATCACCACAGAATGTTATGCTGGTCCAACTTTAAGCAGAATTGCATGGTGCCGAAAGGCCTCTCACACAGTTTGCAAAGGGTGCTAACAGAAGACATAGACACATGTTTCATCCTACCAGGACTCCTCAGTATGCCTCGTCTGTTTGACACCCCAGTGGAATGGACCAGCTACCCTTAAGGCAGTGTGCCTTGGATATATTGTGGTGAACCCATTAAAATAAAAAACTATTTAAAAGACAAAGAACCTCTGTGCGCAAACACTGAGGCAAGGGTTACCCCAAAGGGCATTTGGCTGGGAAGCCAAGTTTCAAGAAAATACAAATATCATACATGCCCCCACAATGCAAAGCATCATGGGCTGCATATTCAAATCACCACAGAATGTTATGCTGGTCCAACTTTAAGCAGAATTGCATGGTGCCAAAGGCCTCTCACACAGTTTGCAAAGGATGCTAACAGAAGACATAGACACATGTTTCATCCTACCAGGACTCCTCAGTATGCCTCGTCTGTTTGACACCCCAGTGGAATGGACCAGCTACCCTTAAGGCAGTGTGCCTTGGATATATTGTGGTGAACCCATTAAAATAAAAAAATATTTAAAAGACAAAGAACCTCTGTGCGCAAACACTGAGGCAAGGGTTACCCCAAAGGGCATTTGGCTGGGAAGCCAAGTTTGAAAATACAAATATCACACATGCCCCCACAATGCAAAGCATCATGGGCTGCATATGCAAATCACCACAGAATGTTATGCTGGTCCAACTTTAAGCAGATGACAAAGAACTGAATGTGAGCCAAGTACTCAAAGGGGTTTCAATCTATTTATGGTGTACTGCGCAAAGTACAGTACGTTATTTTTCTTTGGGGAGGCCCAAGATTATTTCAATTCAGGGGGAGGCTCAAAATCTTTTCCATGGATTTGGGGAGGTTCACTGTGACAAAGTCCGAGAACTATTGACTTAGAGGAATGCACAGGTCTGGGTTCTGCACTACAATGATTTTTGTAGGAGATGAGAAATGGGTTCTGCAGGGTTTACTTCACCACGGCTAGGTTGAGGCCAGCCCTCTGAGAAATACACAGTGTTTACAGGTTTTTGCACCACGTGAGTAAATGAAATAATGTGAAAATACATTTTAAAAGGGGTGGCATGTCACATTTTTTTGGCATATTCAATCATGCAATCTTAAATGCAAAATCAATTGTTCAATTTATTAGTGCAATAAACTGGTTGCAACTTAGTGAACAAGGGTTCAGCGCTGCAAACTGAAACATGTTTTCTTTTACCATTTTCATAAATATGACACCAAAATGAACAAGGGATCTGACATGTGAAACCCCAAGATTTTTTTTGTGGTTTACCAACTGAACAAGAGTTCAAGACTGTGAAGTCTCACAACTATTAGGTGATTAACAAGCTGAACAAAGGTTCAAAACTGTAAAGTCCCAGAAAATTTTATGTGGGCAGATACAGTATTTCACATGTTAAAAAGAGGTAGCAAGGCTGCACCTGGCATGGGTGAAAGACCGTGATTCTTTTTTTTTAACTTTAAACAAACTGGAATTGCCCATAATGGAGATTTTTTCCTTATTCTTTGTGTATGCTGTCTGTACTCCACTGCCTAAACTCCCTCCAGAAAAGTATCCAGCGAAGACAGCGACTGTGATGAGTATTTACAAAAAGGGTGACTCAATCACGGTACCTGTATTCTGGATTACCTGGCAGGGTAACAACCAGATATGGGAATAGGCAACTACAGTGATGGGATGTCGCTATATATACACACACGTGTGGGGGGACCACACTGCATGACAGGCAAAAGGGGAGGGAGGGTATGTGGGGTGTAATGTGGTGGTTGGCTGCTGAGCTGGCCATGTGGCATGGTGGGTAGGTGGCAGGCTGGGTTTGGGAGGGTGCTGGGTTTGGTTCTGGGGTGCAGTCGCTTTTTGCATCAGGTCTTCATTTTTTTTTAAGTTTTACAGCCCCCACAATAAGCACTTCCCTGGAGTTGAGAATCCTTAAGTAGGGTGGTGTGGAGGTCACTGTTTTTCTAGTCACTGTGAGTGTACATTTCCATAATTCATTTTCAGTGATGTACACTCACTTGCGTAAAAACTCGACAGAGCTGCTGATAGGCTGGGTTGCACAGCCTGTCAACAGTTCTGAAGAGTTGAGCCAGTCGGTTCCATGTGACAGAAATTTCCCTGGACAGGAATTCTGCCTTCTCATGGGAAATTTCTGTTTGGTAGAGTTTATAATGCTCTAGCAAAACACGGTGGTTGGCATCAGCGGCAGTCTTCTTCCAATGATGCTCTAACCTATGCCCCAATTTTCGCAACTCTCAGAGCCCCATCAAACTATGGGGCTCCAGGGCAATGCAGATAGGGACAAACTCAGATAGGAGCAATCAGATCGAAAGCTGAAAATATGGCCCCATTATGGGCCACTACCAACTGCTCAGGATCTGTGCAACACTCGTCCAACAATGAGAGGTCAGTAACCGCCATCAGGTCTTCAGGGACCACATCCCGCAAAGGGCAGTACCTGACCAACTCCACAGGGGCCAACCTACCCAGGGGGCCTCAAAATTGAACCCAACTGAGTAATGATCAGACCAACCGACTAGTTCCACCACTAAATCAGAGTCCTTCAATCACCAGGAGGAAGACCAGGTCAAGAGAGTGACCTCCCTTGTGTGTAGCTGAGGAAACAACCTGTGTGAAGCCCAGGTGTGAAACTCAGAGATGTCATCACTAAAAGAAAATCTTAACTTGTAGTGCTATGAGCTGTACAAACAGTTCCTATTGTACAATTCCTTCTGAACATTGGATATTCCATGACAGACATATAACATACAGAATTATAGTAAGAGATATAATAACATACTTGTACAGATATACTACCGTACTATGATTGTGGCAGTTTTGCATACAATAGCATATTTTTTAAATCAGAGTAATTGATAAACATCAAAAAGACCCAATTGTCTATCAAATCAGTATTTAAAATTTGCTTTAATAACATGAGTGACTGAATATTTCTTCTGGCTTTCCATCATCTGATGGTAGTGTGGCTGTCACTGGGACACCAGAGAGCACCACGGGGTTCAATCGTTAGAGGTAGTGGCAGGCCTCATGTACTTCTCTCAGTTAGCTGAACCACTGTGGTGTGAGCACAACTAAAACTGCACAATGAAAGCAAAAGTGATGGCTGGGTGACCATGCAACAGAGGGACCCTGAATAGAAACATAGAAACATAGAATTTGATGGCAGATAAGGACCGCTTGGCCCACCCAGTCTGCCCATTTCCCTACCTAATGGATAAGCTGCAGACCCTAGTTAACCAGCAGCCTACTTCTTTCTACCCCAACCCCCTAGAATTGCCTTATGGCTGTCCCATGCATGCTTGAATTCAGTCACTGTTTTTGACTCCACAACCTCCTCCGGAAGGCTGTTCCAGGCATCCACAACCCTCTCTGTGAAAAAATACTTCCTTACATTACCTCTGAGCCACCCCCCATCTTCAAATTGTGCCCCCTTGTTCTTGCACACCTCTTTTTTTGAAAGATGCTACCCTCTTGGACTTTGTTGATTCCCTTGAGGTACTTGAAAGTTTCTATCATGTCCTCCCTCTCCCTCCTTTCCTCGAGGCTATACATATTAAGCTCCTTTAGTCTCTCTTCATATGTCTTCCGGTGCAGACCCTGCACTATTTTAGTTGCCCTCCTCTGGACAGCTTCCATCTTGTCTGTGTCCTTGTGGAGACTGGGTCTCCAGAACTGCACACAGTACTCCAGATGGGGTCTCACCAGCTGTCTGTACAGAGGGATAACAACTTCCTGTTTTCTACTGGTGATGCCTCTCCCTATGCATCCCAGTATCCCCCAAGCCCTCCTTACTGCCCTCTCACATTGCTTGCCCACCTTTAAGTCATCTGATATAACTACCCCGGGTCCCTTTCCATTTTTGTTGTTGTTAGTATCTCACCCCCCATTGTGTACTCTTCCCCTGGGTTTTTGTTTCCCAGGTGCATTACCTTGCACTTCTTAGCATTAAATCTAAGCTGCCATACATTTGACCATTCCTCTAACCTTGACAAGTCCCTTCTCATCCTTTCCACCCCACCTTGTGCATCAACTCTGTTGCAGATCTATGTGTCATCTGCAAAGAGACATACTTTTCCTTCCAGTCCGTCTGCAATGTCACTTACAAAGACATTGAAGAGGACCGGTCCTAATACTGAACCCTGCGGCACCACACTAGTAACCCCCCTTTCTTCAGAGTGGACTCCATTTACTATTACCCACTATGTCCTATTCTCCAGCCAATTCTTTACCCAGGCTATCAACTTGGGACCCACTCCCAGGCTGGCTAAATGTATATTAATCTTTTGTGTGGGACTGAGTCAAGTGCCTTGCTAAAGTCTAGGTAGGCCATGTCCACAGCCCCTCTCTGATCTACTACTTTGGTCACCCAGTCAAAGAAATCTATTAGATTCATCTGGCATGACCTTCCTGCTGTGAATCCATGCTGCCTTGGGTCCTGTGCCCCTCTGGCCTCAAGGTACTCGACAATTCTTTCCTTCAGAAGTGATTCCATCAATTTCCCTATCACTGAGGTTAAACTAACTGGTCTGTAGTTTCCCGCTTCTGCCCTGCTCCCACTTTTGTGAAGGGGAATCACATCGGCCCTCCTCCAGTCCTCAGGTACCACCCCATCCTCCCATGATTTGTTAAAAAGGGTAGTCAGTGGTGTCACTAGTTCTACCCTTAGTTCTTTTAGAATTCTGGGATGAATCCCATCAGGCCCATTTGTGAATTAACTACCTTTGGATTGCAAATCAGTGACCATTTGTATCAGCTCTGACTTGAGATAACATAGTGATGGCTCACAAGGTGACCAGGCAACCAGCTGGGTCAGATTGCCTCAGGGAATGTGCAAGATCTGAGGACCAAGGTGAGGTGTAGCACCCAGGTGGATGGCAGAGGGTTCAGCAGAGGAAAGGCCACAGCATCAGGTAAAGAGCAGTAAAGAGCCAACACAGGTTCCCTCCTGAGGCAATCTGACCCAGCTGGTTGCCTGGTCACCTTGTGGCCCATCACTATGTTATCTCAAGTCAGAGTAGATACAAATGGTCACTGATTTGCAATCCAATGGTAGTTAATTCACAAATGTCCTAATTTACATAAAACTTTGTAGCCTATCACTAGTTTGAACCCCAAACCAGTCCTCAGCAGGTGTGCCTTCACATCTGGTTTGGTCAGTGCAGCCATCAAGAAAGTTTCAATCCAGTCAGGCAAACTGAGGCTTCTTCAGCAGCGACTAGTGCCTTTGCCTTGCAAGTGCAAGGGTGCCTTGAAGACAAATCTCACTTGGGCGAAAAACAGTAAATCTCACAGTAAAAAACAGAGTAGCTCTAAATACAATTGTTTCCTGAACCATCAGCACAGCAGTAAGGTGACTGCTTACCATGAAAGCGACCCGGATTCAGGAACAAGATCAGATTAGTAGGGTCAGCTAGGGGAGGCAGGATTGAGCATCCCAGAGACAGCTCTTCTCCTTCAGGGTGGACAGACTCTTTGTCTGACTGCAAGGCTGCCACCCTGTGGAGGCCACATCACAGTGCATGCAAGGGCACCAGAAGGGGAAGGGCTGTCGACAGATGCCCACATCCATATGACCCACCTTGCGCATGTGTATGGGTCAAATCTCCAATGTGTCACTAAAAAGTGATATGGGAAGGAACAGGGCAAGCTATGTGAGTACTACTGTATATAAATATAACTGCACTATAAATAAAAAATGCATACCAAAAATAGAGGTCTCCTTTTGATGTGCAAATTTATTATAGGTTCAGCTCCAATAGCAACTTTATGTCTTAGCAAAAAGTTCTAGTAGGGTCCAGCAATGTGCAAAGAAGCCGTGTACAAAAAAGCAAACATCACTTGTTGATCAACATATAGTCAATGACTTAACTGCATACAAAGAATTAATTTTAAAGTACAGCTCAGTTCAACAACACCACACATTATCTTGCCCTCCAATCCCTTGACAAGTCTAAAAAAAACACTCAGAACTTCACTCATACAGCTTAGTTGGAGGTGTGTTTGCAGTCTGAGGAGAAAACCAGAAGTAAACGCCTTAGCCCTGTTGGTTCTATGATGTCGGTTCGACAACACTTTTGCCGACCGGTATCTCAGCGATGAGATTTATGTCGACCGCAAGTTGTGGAAGACATCAATTCCGTATGTCTCCCAGTCCTGTTTTTCTATCAGGGGGCTCTGCCCCCTGCACCCCCATACTTAGGATAATCAACTGCAGTCAGAGTTGATTCTGGGAGGGGGTGCAGTACTGGGAGATAGTGTGTCCCTGTCTCGGGGGCACTAACACAGCGACCTGTCGGCAAAGTGATGATTTTGCTGACAGTGAGGTATGTCGCTGTGTTGGTGTTGCTGTTGGGTTGGCATAGCAGCCTGGTTTAGCACCCCACCCCCCGAAGGTACTGAACTACTGACATGGCTTGCCTCTCACCACCATGTGCAGTCCTGGGTAAGTGGTAGATAACGAGTATATCTGAGAGAAGGCTGGTGAGAGGGTTGGTGGGGTTGCTGCAGGGAACAGGGGACAATGGTAGCAGAAGCAAAAGGATGAAATAAAACATCACATTTTTCAGAAATATTTCAAAAACAAAGTTCTGCTGATACCATCTGTGTTTTTATGGCTGTAGGGGTGGAGCTCTGCAGCCATTATGGCAACACAAGTACTTAGTAGAGCACTGTGGAAGCATGTGACTGGACCGCTGGTCAGTGTGCTTCCAGTGCTGCGGCAGAGTTTTCAGTAGTGTGTTTATGAGGCAGTTTTCCACCAGCCACTTAAACACACCCACTTCAAGGGCACTTGTTTTCTTCCGCAACAGTGGAAGTGACAGCCACCATGCACAAGATGGCAGTGCTGGTGCTGAAGCAGACTGCACATGCCCAGGCATCGTGCATGCGCAGTGCTGTTATCACCGTCATCTTGCTGTATGACATTCTTTAGCAGTGCTCGTAAATACTTGCCGTAGCCGTATCGGCTCTGACCAGAATTTGTTTGTATTTGATGTTGACCAAGCCCCTCTGTACTTTTGCCCTTTTGAGATGACGTGCTGTCCTAGTCTTAGAGCAGGCTTCCCTAACCTGGGCATGCTAGGCAAAACAATAACAGAAGTGAAAATGGCAGCAGGCTTCTATTTTTACTTACTCTGCAAGCTGTGTTGTCACAGTTTAACACACACCAGTCTCAGGTTTCAAAAACCAACAGAGCATAATTTCTTTCACTGAGCCTGCTGTTGAGGAGGCCTGCAGCCCAGGAAATGCTATTTTTACTCAAGAAACACAACAAGATTGGTGCTTTTAGGAGATTCTTGTACTTTTAAAGTTCAGCAGGTTCAGATAGAGGGTAGACAACTGAGATCTGGATTAAGATCTTAGTTCAGATCTGGCAAACCCCATTGTTAGCAGCAAAGTGTTCTCTGGGAAAGTACTATAGAAGGGTACTTCCCACTAGTCTCTTTCATTACTTTAAAGTAAGGTTCATTTATCTGGTGAAATTTTGAGACCATGGCATGCCCAGTGAACAGGCTGTACATAATGTACATAAAATAATAAGGGAGCACTAACAGAACAGTTATATAAATATTCTGTGGTATAATCAAGACAAACTAACAAAGTGGGTTCACTGCAAACAAAAACATGAACATAGTTATGCAACAAGATCATGGTCAGGTATATGATATTAAACAGACAGTACAAGTGCTGCTGAGCAGTAAAGTATTAGAACAGGCGCAGCCAGTATTGCAGGTGGGTGATGGATACAAAGACAGTGCAAGTGCAGCCGAGAGGCAGAGTATCAAAACCAGTGTGGTTGGTATTGTGGGAGGGGGGTAAGGCATAGGAGACAGTCAGGAGCAAGCACATTATGGGGGTAAGGCGCTCTGCTCTCAGTGAGGGAGAGAGTGCCCCAACTGGCATTTATGCAGCCCTGGCCCCCAGACCAAGCAGCAACACTGGCACCAGCTGTGAAGGCAGATGGTCTCCTGTTGTCCCAGTTGGAGGAAAGGTTCAGCTGTGGTAAACACAGTTGCCAGGGTGGATGGAGAAAAGAGAGAAAAAGAGTGGTAAAAATGGGCAAGAACAGAAGAAATAATTGTTTTCCACCCCTACTCAGTGATATAAGAGTGAGGTTAGAGGGTAAGATAAATCTACTTGCTTGTGGGGATCAACAGCATGAAAAGGGATGTAGAAAAGTTGGAGCAGTGGTCCCAAATATGGCAGTTAAAATTCCATGCCAAAATACGTAATGATGCACACTGGTGGCAAAAATCAGAAGATAGGATATAGCATCAGTGGGTCACAGGGGAGCATTCAAAAGAAGAAAGGGACCTTGGGCTTATAACAGACACGTCTGACATCCTCTCCTCGATGCAAGACAGCATATGAGGAAGCTGCCATAAATCACTGACGTGATTTAGCCAATCTGCTGCGCACACAGTCACTGTACTGCTTATCTTGTGAATGTGGTATTTTGTTCAGAAACATTGGGAGTAACACAAAAACATAGAATTTTGAGGCAAAAAAAGGACCACATGGCCACCCAGTCCGTCCAGGGGATCCCTGCCTAGTCTGTCTCCTTAGACCCTAACTGGTCTCCGGTGACTGTCCCTCTTCCCTGCCTATTAATCAATATTCCCCTATGTCTTTCGCATAAAAGCTTGAAGCACTCTACTGTTTTTGCCTCCACTGGCAGTCTGTTCCAGGTGTCTACAACTGTTTCAGTGAAGTAGTACTTCCTCACATCCATCTTTTTTTTTTCCATTCAGTTTATATTAAAGTTTGCAATACAGAGAATGAATCACAAGAAACATGTAATGTAACGAAATATGGTTAGCCTACATGTTGAACTGATTCATTCACTCCCAACCAACCCCTTCCACCCTACCCTTCCATTCTGACGCAGCAGTGTAGCATAAAATTAACATCATATATTTCTCAGAGCTATATATCACATTTGTAATGAATACAGGGCTTGTAGAGGACCCCATATTTTGTTAAATTTCGTAAGTTTATTGGAAAGACTTGCAATGGTTCTCTCAGTTCTAAGATTTGCAAGGAGCTCTTGGAGCCATTCTAAATAAGACAAATTATCAGAATCTTTCCAATGCCTTAGAACAATAGTTCTCGGACTTTGTCACAGTGAGCCTCCCCCAAATCCATGGAAAAGATTTTGAGCCTCCCCCTGAATTGAAATAATCTTGGGCCTCCCCAAAGAAAAATAACGTACTGTACTTTGCGCAGTACACCATAAATAGATTGAAACCCCTTTGAGTACTTGGCTCACATTCAGTTCTTTGTCATCTGCTTAAAGTTGGACCAGCATAACATTCTGTGGTGATTTGCATATGCAGCCCATGATGCTTTGCATTGTGGGGGCATGTGTGATATTTGTATTTTCTTGAAACTTGGCTTTCCAGCCAAATGCCCTTTGGGGTAACCCTTGCCTCAGTGTTTGCGCACATAGGTTCTTTGTCTTTTAAATAGTTTTTTTATTTTAATGGGTTCACCACAATATATCTAAGGCACACTGCCTTAAGGGTAGCTGGTCCATTCCACTGGGGTGTCAAACAGACGAGGCATACTGAGGAGTCCTGGTAGGATGAAACATGTGTTTATGTCTTCTGTTAGCACCCTTTGCAAACTGTGTGAGAGGCCTTTCGGCACCATGCAATTCTGCTTAAAGTTGGACCAGCATAACATTCTGTGGTGATTTGCATATGCAGCCCATGATGCTTTGCATTGTGGGGCATGTGTGATTTTGTATTTTCTTTGTCTTATACTGACTTGGAACTTTTGAGAAAGAGCTCCTGTGCTCAAGGTTTTATCTGAATAACAAATTAAAATATTATTATTCAGCTTATTGTAACCCCCCACACACAGACCAGCCTAATTGCTCTGCTTTTTCATTCTTGAACCATTGTTACCCTTTGTTGCAGTACCTTCATGGGTCAGACTACTTCCTCTGTTTCCTCTCTATATGAAATAACCTTCCTACACACTTTGCCTCTCCTCCCCCTTCTCTGCTCCTAAGCAACTTCTCAGGGGTTACTTTGCTCCTTCTTGCTATTGCTCTTAGCACTTCTATGCTCAACCCTTGTATTGGGCTGTTCTGCCATCAGTTTACAAATTGATCAATTACCACCACTCATTATTAATTTATTGTTCACGTTAATTTGTACCATTGCTCATTCTATATTTCTTGATTGTTTTTCAGTTACCTTTTTAAATGTATTCAACTCCCTACCCTTCCCCGGGTACACCTGAAATGAGCCTTGGCTCATTCACCATCCCTTGTCACCTATTAGTAAATAAATACATAAAATTCACCTACTACTATTATTCTCTTTCAGTTTGCTTCATCTCTTTACACAAAATATATAAAACTCAAAATTTAAATACAGTACTTTTTCAGACTTGCTTGAGCCTCCCCTGGAACAGGTTGGGGCCTCCCCAGGGAGGCTGGCCTCACCATTTGAGAACCGCTGCCTTAGAACCACCTTTTTAACAGACATGGAGATTAAAGCCATATAGAATTTTCTACATCTGACTGTGATGGCAGAAAAATCGCCTAGAAGACACATTTCAGGAGTAAAAAGCTCTGAGAGTCCTAACAGTGGTCAGCTTTTTGTTTTATAGTGGACCAGAGGGGGGTGACCTTGGGACACTCCCAGAAAATATGGAGGGAGTCCCCCGGCGACAACCCACATCTGGTACAGAGCAGAGTAGACAGTACACCTATTCTGGCCAATTTTTGTGGAGTATAATATATATTGTGTAGAATTTTGAATTGCGTTAATCTAAGTCTGTCCTGAGATAGGAATTTATGGTGATTATTCCAAATGAGTGACCAATCAAATTCCATGTCTGAAAAAAGGGAAGACCAATACGAGATAGGAGCAAAGTTATCAGGATATTTCCAAGCAAATAAGGTATTGTATATTTTCGAGACTGCATGAGGCATTCTAGCCAAATCAAGAAGAGGAACCTGGAAATTAAGCTGTGCAGGCGAAGGCGGAGTAATCCCCGAATGCCTTCACCATACAGTGCCGTAATTGATATACCTTGAAAATATTAGTAACAGGAATCATGAGTGTATGTAAAATCTCCAGAGAGGAACTCCATTGTCTGTCAGGTGTAGTGAAATCGCTTAGCAAGGAGCAATTTATAGGAGGAAGCCAATTAGAAGATAGAGGCTTAGTATCCAGCTTCAAATTGGGATTGCCGATTATTGGTTGATATAAATTCTTGGTATTATCATATTTAAGAAACGCGCACAACTGTGAGTGGGACATAATCAAAGCTGCAATAGGAGATTTACGCGCAGAGGTAATGGAAGAGATCATATTTTAGTATATAATAATGCGGCCAGGAGAAAGCCATGCTTCTTAATACTATCCAACTCCACTCTGAGCCAGATCAGGCTATACAGGGAATGTGCTAATCACTGCTCTGCTGTCAACCACTGTAGATATTTATTGGCCTGACTGGCCCAGTAGTACAAGCCCAGATGCCGAAGTTTTAGCCCTCCTTTGTCTTTGGGAGCAGCCAGTTTACGGAAGGCCATTCTGGATTTTTTATACCCCCATATAAAAGAGGAGAACATGGTGTGTACTTTGTTAAACCAAGATAAAGGGAGACTGATGTTCAACATGTTAAGGGGATAGAACAATCAGGGAAAGATATTCATTTTAATTAGATTGATCCTACCCCATAAGGAGAGAGGCAGGAGCGTCCATCTATGAAGATCTTGATCTATTTTCTGAACCAGTAAATCCAGGTGTAGGTATTTGAGACGAGTATTACTTCGGGTTAACATAATACCCAAGTATTTAATAGAATTAGGTTGCCAAGTAAGACCGGTAACAATAATTTCTTGCTTGTGCACCCAGTAATTCAAAGGAAAAACTAAGGTTTTCCCAGTGTTGAGTTTGTTATTTGAAACCCTGCTGAATTAGTTTATTATGTTAAGAATAATGGGGATAGATATGGCAGGGTTGAGTATGTGCAAGAGAAGATCATCGGCATATGCTGCAACCTTAGCCACCTGTCCCTGTAGAGGAATACCTGGGACATCCTGTGCTCTTGTAAGTCTACAGATAAGGGGTTCCAAGTATATGTTAAAAAGCAATGGGGATAATGGACACCCCTGCCTCGTTCCCACATGGAGTTTAATCAGGCTGGAAATCATGCCATTACAGACAATTCTGGCAGAGGGGGATAGATATAGCGAGTGCACCCAGCTCAGGAATACATTGGGGAAACCAAATGCCTTCATTGTCGCGAACAGGTGGTTCCAATAGACCCTGTCAAAGGCCTTCTCGGCATCTAAAGAAACCAAGGCCATTGGGGCAACAGCGTCCTCAGAGGCTGAAAATACGTGAGCGAGGGTACGTATGAAGCCCACTTCTACACCAATTATCGAGGGGAGAACCAGACTTATACAATCCCCCAGAATTTTGGCTAGGATCTTGATGTCGTGGTTGATTAAGGATATGGGCCTGTAACGTGAGACAAGAACCAGTGGTTTATCTGGCTTGGGCAATAAAACTATAAGGGCCTCAAAAAGGGAAGAGTCAGTCCACTGACCTGATAAAATAAATTGAAAAAGAGGCAACAGAATGGGGGTTAACTGCCTAGAGAATACCTTGTAAAAGTTAGAAGAAAAGCCATCAGGGCCTGGAGTTTTGTCAGCCGGGAGGGATTTGATTACAGCAATTATCTCATCCTCGGTGATGCCTCACATCCATCTTAAACTTCCCCCCTCCAGCTTCATGTTAAGATCCTTCAGTCTCTCTTCTTAGGGCTTTTGGTGCAACCCTTGCACCATTTTGTTGCCTTTCTATTGACTGTCTCCACCGTGTTGTTTCTGAGGTGTGACCTCCAGAACTGGAGACAATAGTCCAGGTGGGGTCTTACCAGTGAGTAATATAGTGGCAACACCACCTCCCTCCTCATGCTGGAGGTACCTCTTTCTATGCACCCCAGCATCCCACTGCCCTTAACCAGTTTCATCACACTGCCCTGCCACTTTGAAGTAATCAGATATGATAACGCCCAGGTCTTTCCTTCTTAGTGACTGTCAGTACACCCCATCCTATACTCAGTTCCTTGGTTCCTATGCCCTAGCTGCATGATATTTCACATTTTAACCCAAACTACCATGTTATTGATCACTCCTTGAGTGTCCCAAGATCCCTATGCATCTTCTCCACCCCCTCTTGAGTGCCCACCCTCTTATAAATGTTGGTGTCATCTGCAAAAAGGCATACCTTCCCTTACAGTTCTTCTGCAATGCTACTTATGAAGACATTGAAGAGGACCAGGACCAGTTCTGAGCCCTGTAAACCCTGCTGATTACTCTCCCATCACCAGAGTGAGTGCCATTAACCACTGCCCTCTGTCTCACATCCATTAACCAGTTCTATCCCATTTCATCACTTTGGATCCCACCCCAGATGGTCAATTTCTTCATCAGTTTCCTGTGCACAGTGTTGATGGCCTTGTTAAAGTCCAGATATGCCACATTCATTGCCCTCCTCTGATCTATTTCCCTGGTCACCCAGTCAAACAAATCAATTGGATTCATCTGGCATGACCTCCCTCTCCATGAATCCATACTGCCTGTGGTCTTGCAACCCACTGGATTTAAGATACCCTATGATCCTTTCCTTTAATAGTGTTCCCATTAATTTTCCCACCATTGAGGTGAGACTGACTAGCCCATGGTTACTAGCCTTCTCCCTACTCCTGCTCTTATGTAACTGGACCATATCTGCTCTCCTCCAGTCCTCTGGAACCATACTTGTTTCCAGAGACCTGTTGAATAAGGCCATCAGTGAGGCAGCTAGCACCTCCCTGAGTTCCTTTAGTACCTGCGGGTGTATCCCATCCAGTTCCATAGCCTTGTTCACTTTCAGAACTGCAAGTCCTTTCAGGACTCTTTCCTCTGAAAATGGACTAGTGTCCATCTACCGCCCTTTGTTTCTACTGCTCCGTGGGGGTTTGTTCCCCCTCCCTCCACTGTGGAGAATGTGCAGAAGTACCTGTTCAGGATGTCTGCCTTTTCCTGGTTCTCTTCTTTGGATTCCCCATCTGCTGGCCTCCTCATCCTCACTATCCCTCCCGTTGCCTTCCTCTTCTCACTTATGTACCTGAAGAAAGTCTTCTCCTCTAGCTACCCCGTGGGCTATCCTTTCCTCTGTCTGTATCTTTGCTCCCCTTACTGCCTTTCCTGCACCCCCCTGTCTTTCTCCCTCTTTGTTTTCTTCTGTCTCTTGAATGCCACCCTGTTATTTTCTTCACCATCTTGGCCACTTTCCTAGAAAACCATATGGCCTCTTGTTCCTTCTGCATTTATTCACTTCCTTCATGCAAAGGTTAGTAGCTATAATTATGCCCTCACTAATTTTTCCCACTGTACCACTCAGTGCTCCAGATAAGATGAGTAGTGGCCTATTTAACTCACCAATTTTTAAGAAATACTCTTTATTGATACTCATCCCAAACCTTGGAAATGCTTCATAGTAACTTCAAAATGAGCTGTTTTCTATTTCTAAAGCACTCTTCTCATCAAATTATATTTTACTCACCTAATGTTAAAAATGATGAGTACATTACACTTGAATAGCAATCTTATCTGGAGCACTGGTACCTCTACCCTTCCCTGGCAATCCCCCCCCCCCCATGAGGCAGTTTTTGAGGCAAGCTCCCATTTCTTTAAAATCTGGCCTCCTAAAGTCCAGGGCCCTCACCCTCATGTGGTTTGCCTCTGTTCCTGTCTTAATGTAAAACCACCTGTACAGTGCTCGCTAGTACCTATTGGACTGTCCACTGTAATATCTGCAATACTGTTCCTGTTTGTAAGCATCAAGAACAATACTACCCCATTCCTAGTGGGTTTACTGACTAGCTGTATGAGAAAAGCCCTTTCTAGGGAGTCAAGGATGGCCCTATTCCTTGCCAAAACTGCAGTTGGAAGGCTCCCCATTTGGCAGACTGAAGTTACTAACTAGCAATACCTCCACCATACTTAGCATCCTGAAGATGGTTTCCCCAAGTGTCTTATCCAACTTCTCTGCCTACACTGGAGAGCTGTGTACCACCTCTATATAGATAAGTGACCCCAGCGCCTAGTTCCAGGATGACCCACAGCAACTCCAACCCTTCCTTTTCTTCTGGGTGTCCCTGCACTTCTGTGGCCTTAATTCCCTCCCTTACAGATAATCCAACCCCTTCTTCTCTCCTCCCTTTCCTGTCTTTCATGAACAGAGACTAGTCCAGTATGGCCATGTCCCGGTCATTGCTATCAGTGCACCACAACTCTGTTATGGCCACCAAATACAAACCAACCACCACAATAATGGCCTCTATGTTTGGAATTTTATTTTCCAAACTCCTTGCATTAGTGAACATGGCTCTCCATACATTACTCCCTCCATGCATGCGCCCCCCCCACCTGTGTTGTTACCTGATGCTTCCCTGGCCCACCTCTTCTCTTGCTACCAACTCCGTTACCTGTTTCCTTCACTCCATCTTTCTTGCTTCCCTGATTTATACTCCCAGGTGCTCTGCCTCGTCCCCACTCCTGTCTTCTTATGCCCCTGCCTTGGGGGAGTTTAATCCCTTTGGGCACCCCATTACTGTTGCTTCATAATGTGCAGGAGAGCAATTTTTGCTTCAGTTAGTTCTGCAGCCTCCCCTGGCTAGTTTAAATGCTCATCCAAATGGCATTTAAGCCTCCCACTAAGGACTGGGATCCCCTACCTGGAATGATGCAGGCCATCTCCTCCCCTATAGAGGCCCATATCTTCCCAGATTTGCCTCCAACACTACAACCAATTGTTAAGAGCTCTGATGTGGAGTGTCATTTCCTCTCCCTTGCTGTATACAGATAACATCTTGACAAAAGTCACAATGCATGCCAATGGCTTGAGGCTTCTCCCCAGCTCCATGAAATTTCCCTGCACTACCCCTACCCTGTCCCTTGCCAGCTAATTTGTCCCCAGGTGGGCAATGACATCTAGTACCCTCCTATCTCCTGCTGTCCTAGTGATTCTCTGGATCTGCTCTCTATCCTTCCAAGTTGAAGCACCTCTTAGGTACTTTACCCCTCTCCCTTCCCTCCACTCCCAAGTCTATCTCCCTAACAGTAGAGTCCTCCACCAGCAGCTACTTTCTCCTCAGCTGGGTGTCTCTTCCTCCCACCTTGGGCCTCCCCTTCTGAGGACCCCCACATTCTCACTCCCCATTGGTACAGGTGGCTCCTCCTGGCTGCCACACCCAGCCAGTACATCGAAGGAATTCTGTAGTTGTACAGGATGCGTGTGTGCCCTTCCCTCCACTCTCACTCTCCAGGAGGCCACAATGGTTCCACCACTCTCCATCTGCCCAGGCATCCTCTGATGATATGGCGGCAGACTTGGTGGCCCTGGGTTTGTCAGAAGGTTCTCTGTACCCTTGCCATTTTTGTCTGGAGTTCAGCATCCTCTGCTCTCAACCTAGAGAGAAGAGTACAAATAGGGCAGTATCTCAGTCTCCAGAAAGTGTGGTATGCTCCACTTCAAATTCAGGGGGTGAGCGACCTCATTTAACTTTTGAAATTAAGCAATTCTTTAAACTTACTATAAATCACTCTAGTTTACTTGAGTGATTTATAATAAATTAATACAGCTTCTGGTGTGCATCTCTGATGGTATAAGAAGCTCCTCATGTGAGGTTTAGGAAGCCAGAACTGCTAAGCTTCACAGTCCTCCAACCCTACCTTTATGCTGGGAGTCTCTTATGAAACACCCCATGGATGCCCTATTGACTTATAATATGAGTTTCCAAAAAGTAGAACTGTGAACCGCCACACAGGGTGTATATACAATTGGGGTGCCTCCCCACACAACAACAAGTTCAGGCAAAGCACTGAACTCTGAAAAGTGTTAAGGCTTTTTTGGGTCACCAAAATTAAAGAACCATTTATCCAGACACAAGATGTGTGGTAACAAAGATGATTTATTGAAAAAAACTGACAAACCACACAGCCTCAAACTGCACAATCTCAACCAAGCATTCTCCCCTTGACTCATAATATGACACTGGAATGTATCACACTGGGTTTCAGTAGTCACACAACAAGGAATGGACACTGCCCCTGTTTGTTCATTGGCTAGGCCACACCTGGAGTGATGCATGCAGTTTTGGAACCCTTATCTGCAAAAAGATAAGCAGAGGTTACAAACTGTTCAATGGAGGGCAACACAAGTGATCCAGGGGCAGCATGGAAGGACCTATCAGGGAAGATTAGACAGTCTAGGCATGTACACTAGAGGATGGGGGTGTATGATATGTAAGGATTAAGCCATGAGAAAGCATGGGTCTACTGTGGTATTAATCCATGGTTGGAGGGGGTTGGACCACGAGGCCAAAGGCTGAGTGGGTCCAACCAGCCAACCATGGATTAAGTCCACTGTAGACTCATCCTTTCGAGTGGCTTAATCTGCTTGTAACATGGCAATGAGTGTATGACTAATAGTCTTTGAATAAATGAGTACAATCACACTGATTTACTTTCAGAATACTATAAATTGAGCTATTAAACATGATGTACATATACTTGAAAACAATTGGAACACACCTATTGGAAATATCGTGGCTGCTATTTCACTTTTGTTAAAATAACTTTCATTACAAGCTTTAAGCTTTCTAATATCAAAACATATTTTACAACTTTTCAAAAACTTGCAATTCACTTTCTATTCTAGGTGCTTCGATTTTCCTCTCTATGTATTAGAAGATATGGGCTGCACTGCATGATGGGAGTGTGCTATGGTACATTTTAATTTTCTTCCTCCAGCTCCTTTGCAGACCAATAGGTGGCTGTCACACAATCCTAGTAGCACAAGCACCTTTTCTCCAAATGTACTGAATTAAGCCAATCTGACTTTATTGAACAACTACTATTTTGCAGAATATTATTTTCACTTTTTTCCCTCTAAACTACCTAACTCAGCAGGGCATAGAACAACATAATGTTTACTGCTTTCACCTTTCAAATACTTGTTTTGACTACTATTGTTAGTCTGTTTCTTTGATTTCTTTTTGTTTCTCTCAATTTATTTCTCTTTTCACCCACAGAAATATCCTCTCTCTTTAATTTTGCTTTGTTTGTCTCAGTGTCTGTTATTTTTGCTTTCGGTTATAGAAGCTGCATGCTCATCTTTACCACTGTGTATTCACCAAAAAAGGCTAGGCCAGATAATGTTATTCAGTCATCCACAATGCATTGCACCCACAGTTGCTTAGAAAGCAGTAGATCAGAAGGGATGGTAACAGCATAACATTCTGTGGTGATTTGCATATGCAGCCCATGATGCTTTGCATTGTGTGGGCATGTGTGATTTTGTATTTTCTTGAAACTTGGCTTCCCAGCCAAATGCCCTTTGGGGTAACCCCTGCCTCAGTGTTTGCGCACAGAGGTTCTTTGTCTTTTAAACAGTATGTAACTGTTCACTTCTACAGAAATATTGCTGCAGCATAATTAACAGTATATGTGGAGTTTAAATGTGCAATCTTTAGTCACTCATGAACTTCTGTTGTAGTTACAACATAGAACAATCTTGAAAAAGTCAAAAACCCTGTGCCAGGAAAATTCTTAGTAAATACAAGTTGGGACAACTACACACTGCAAGCTATTTGCATACTGCTTTCACTTGTATACTGCTTCTTACCTGTAGTGGATTGCCAAGGCATTACAATACAAAGCATGATCTACTATGGTATTAGACCATGGTTTCTACTGTACCACATGGTGTGTTTGCACCTATCCGAGTGCTTCATTTCGTTTTTCGTTTTTATGCCATGTTACAATCTGATATGGAACCTTTGTAAACAAGAACCTGTGCTTAAATTTAATCTGATGCAATAAATAAATAAATGGCTTGTCGACACCTTTGAAAACCTCAGAATCTTCTGTGGTTACCCATCCAGAGGCTCTGGGAGCACTGGAAGTATTGTGAAATCCTAGATAGGAACAACAGAGCAGGCCTGATGGGCTTATAGTCTTTTTGCTGTCATGTACTATCTGTGTATCTACTCAAAGCTTTCTAGTGTGGGACTGTAGGCACAGTGTATGGTAATGCATTGCAGTATACAGGGGCTGCTACCAAGAATGTTCAGCCTCCTACTAGTTCAAGTGCAGATCTTGTGACTCAGAGAGGTGTTACTAAAACAAAAAAAAAATTCTAACACAGAAGCCTCCTTGGTGTCTCTTTGGACGCCTAGTTGTATACCTAGCTGTACATCACCCAGTGTTGTATAGTACCTCAGAAATTGCATTGTGACAGAAAAATATTACAACAATATTCTTTTGTATGCATTTAACATTATGTTTAATACATCCACTCAGGGCACAACAATTGTAATCTACAGTAACACCAGTGTGTGTTGGAGGATCAGGCAGTATGAGAAACCAAAATCAGTGGCCTGGTCCCAGAATGCCACCCACTCCTCAATCAACCTGTAATCTATAACTTACATGGTGTGTGTGTGTGTGTGTGTGTGTGTGTGTGTGTGTGTGTGTTCCTACACCCTTATAAAATGGGTCTACAAATCAAAGAAATGTAATTGGGTAAACCAGTCAGGTGACTGTGCATTATTACAGTATAATGCATGGTCTTTCTGATCCTAAACCTGACTGGATTCATTAGTAGCCACATCACACAATGAGAAAATCAATCCCCCTACACCCAGAACTAACCATCCGTCACAAACATGGCTGCCACCTTTACTCACTAAAACCCTTCAGCTAGGCCCTTAAAATAAAACTACCTAAAATTAAAAAAAACATTATAATAATAACAATTAAACATTGTTTCCCTAATCATCATACTGTCCTTACACACAAAAATTAAAATAATGAAGTACTAGTCTACTTTTCATTAAAAGGATTTCCTGATCTTAGAAACTGGATGTAATGCTTACCATATTCAGTAGCTTAGGCTGACGAAAATCTGTTGCTGCTATTTTTAACATTTTTGTGTAACCCTGTATTCAGCTAGAGGGGATCATAGTTTGACCCCGACAAGGTATCCAGCCGATCCTTTCCCCTTCCCTGTTCATGTATACACCACTGCGCTCAGGCACGTTATGACGTCCAGCAAGGGAGAGCTCAGGGGCATGCTCCATTGAAGTGAATGGGAGTCTATTTTAATTACTATTTTATGCATTATGATGGCCAATTGGAGATTAATGAAGGCCCTTGTAAGTCAAGTGGTTGTCTTCATTAACCTTCAGCTGGCCAGCATAATGTATAAAGCAGTAATCAAAATAGCCTCCCATTCACTTCAACGGGGCATGCCCCCATGCTCTCCTTTGCTGCATGTCATAACGTGCTTGAGAGCTTGGGCGATTACATGAATACAGAGGTGGAAGGGATCCATTGGCCACCTTGTTGAGGCAAAACTATGATTCCTTCCAGCTCAGTAAGGCTTACAATGAAAATTAAAAATAGTAGTAACAGCATTTCGCTGCTAAGCTGTAATTGAAGGGAAATTATGCTTCCAGATTGGAAAATCACTTGAACGGTATTCCTTTGCTGACAATGAAAAATCTTCCTCCTATCTTTACCTGCTAACCAGGAAAATATTTGCAGCTGACCCTACTAGAGATAAAATTGAAGTTCTGGTTCCACAAGAGGCCTTTGGTGTGTGTGTGTGTGTGTGTGTGTGTGTGTGTGTGTGTGTGTGTGTGTCTGTGTGTGTGTGTGTGTGTGTGTGTGTGTGTGTACAGTATGATGGGAAGAAAAAATTACTCACCTTAGTAATGTTGTTTCTTCTAATGGAGTCTTGCTATATTATAGACATTAGCAGTTTGTTCCGGCTCTAGAACTGCCCCGGAGTGAAATGGTTAAAACCATTCCAAAATAGAATTTTGGCACCAGAGCAGCTCTATCTGTGTCATTTCAGACTTGAACTGTCAGATCTTTACGAGCCAAACTCACTAAGGTCTGTGTGGAAGCTGTAACCTACACTAGCCAAATGGCTACCTAAATAATAACAACCATTGATGGTCCCAACACCCAAGACTCAAGTCAGGAGACCAGAAATACTAACACCATTCTAATAATATGAAAATGGAACATAAGTATAATAAAACACACACACGTACATACACACCCCCAAAGTCCCAAAGGGACAAATGCTAACAGGGTACAAGTAGTGCCCACACTAAGTTGCCCGCGCCCACCAAGTAGAGGTTCTGAGAGGGGCAGGTTGGGAGGTTCAATATAGCAAGACTCCATTAGAAGAAACAACATTACTAAGGTGAGTAATTTTTCTCTCAAACAACATGAAGTCTTGCTATATTATAGACATTAGCAGAATACACAGCAGTACCTCCATGGAGGAGGGACAGAACCTACTTAGGGAATAGGCTCTGAAGAACAGCTGTGCCAAACCGAGCATCTCTCCTGGCCTGGACATCCAGGAGTAATGCTTGGTAAGGTGTTACCGTTTTCCAAGTAGCAGCCTGGCAAATCTCTAATAAAGGGATATCTCTGGCAGCAGCTAGAGACGCAGCTATACCCTGGTAGAATGAGCCTCAAACCGGGGGCTCTGCCCACTTCTGATAACAAAATTGGATACAAGAGACAATCCACCTGGCTATTGATCTCTTAGTGGCAGGTTTGCCTTTCCCAACTTCACCATAGGTAAGGAAAAGTTGGAGGGATTCGAACCTGTGACCTTTGGTCGCTCTATAATAACTAGAGCTCTCTTAACATCCAGGCTGTGCAACCTCCTCTCACCCGAAGAGGGTGATCAGTGAAAAATACTGGAAGGAGATAGATTGATTAAGATGGAAATCTGAAACCACCTTAGGCAAAACTTCCTATTAGTCCTAAGGACTACCTTATCCCTGTGGAAAGAAATAAAGTCAGTCTCCACTGACAAGGCTTGCAATTCACTTATGTGTCTGGCAGAAGTGATAGCCACTAGAAAACAGTTTTCCAAGTTAAGAACTTAAGCTCTGCAGAAGACAGAGGTTCAAAAGGGGGTTGCATTAACTGGGCAATGCAAACATAAGGTCCCAAGCAGGGGCCGGTTCCCGAAAGGGAGGATTAGTATGGAGTAATCCCTTAAAAAACTTGGAAAACACAGGATGAGAGGAAAGAGGGGATGACTTTCCTGCTGACACAAAAGCAGACACAGCTGCCAAATGAACTCTCAAGGTAGCTGGTCTGAGACCCAAGGAATTAAGATGTACCATGTAATCTAACAAAATGGGCAATTCAGCAGATTCTGGGGAAATATTTTTCCCAGCACACCAAATGGAAAACCTTTTCCATTTAGAACTATAAGTAGCCCTAGTGGAAGGCTTTCTGAGCCTTTAGGATCTCAAGAACACCCTGAGAGAGGTGTAAATCAGCAACTCTAACTCCTCAAGAGCCAGGCCTTGAGGTTGAGGGATTTGAGGTCCGGATACCAAACCCTTCCCTGGGCACAAGTCAACAGATTGTGATTCCTGGGGAGGCACAGGGGAAGATGGACTGTCAGAGACAGAAGGAGTGGGTACCAGGGCTGCCTGGCCCAATCCGGGGCAATCAGAATCACCCAGCAAGGCTGAGATCTGATTTTGACTAGTACTTTGAACAGGAGAGGAAGGGAAGCATAGGAACTTCCTCCCAATCCAGAAGAAGGGCATCCAGGGAACTGAGCCCAGCACTGAGGCCTGCAACAGAACAGAGGAAGTTTGTGATTGTCTGGGGCTGCAAAAGATCTATCTGAGGATGCCCACCTGGCAAAACTATCCCCAGCACTTGAGGATCCAGGGACCATTACGTGATGGCCTGGGAAATCCTACTGAGGCATCCACTAGGACATTGTCCTTCCCTGGAAGATGAACTGCTATGAGAAGTGTTAGGGAATAGGCCAGAGACCACAACTTCATTGCCTCGGTGCACAAGGCCGAAGACCCAGGTGCCCCCTGTTGTTGATGTACCACATTGTTGTGGTGTTGTCTGTTCTGACTTGTATCACCTTGTCGTGGACAGGCCAGAAAAAGCTTGAAGAGCTAAAAAGACAGCTCTGAGTTCCAGCAAATTGATGTGGAGCAGAGATTCCTGGGGGGACCAGACTCCCTGAGTGGAAAGGTCGCCCATGTGGGCTCCCCAACCCAGAAGGGAAGCATCTGTAGTGAGAGTCAAGTCGTGAGAAGGGGAAATGAAGGGGAAATGAAGGGGACCCCCGCTCTTAAATTGCTCTGATGCTGCCACCACTGGAGAGCTAGGATCAAGGTTCGAGTCACTGGGACCAACTTGGAAAGGGGGTCTCTTCTCTGAGACCAAAAGGTTCTCAAGTGAAACTGAATGTCTCTCATCTGAAATCTGGCTCCCTGCACAACAGCTGGATGCACCCATGTGCCCCAGGAGCTGCAGAAAGTGTCTTGCTGGTCGAGACCTGCAGAGTGAAGAGAAGGCCAGAGCCACTAAATTCCTTACCCTTTCTGGGGAAGAAAGGCTCTGGCTAGCTTTGTGTCCAATTCTGCCCTATAAAGGTGAGTACCTGGACTGGTTCCAGAACCGACGTTGGTAGGTTTAGCGAAAACCCAGGAGGTGAGAAGCTGCTGGGTGACCTGCAGGTGAGATTTTACCTGTTCTGGGGACTGGCCTACAATGAGCCAGTCATCTAGATAGGGAAAACAGCAATCCTCTGCCCTCCTTAAGTGGGCCACTGCCACTGCTAGACACTTTGTGAATACCCTTGGAGCAGAGGTAAGGCCAAGGGCATTGCTCTGAACTGTAATGACCTAGGAGGCAGTTCGAATCTGAGGTACTTTCGATGGGATCTTCTGATTAGGACATGGAAATAGGTGTCCTTGAGGTCCAGGAGGCTAGCCAGTCCCTGGCCTTAGGGAAGGTAAAATCATTGCCAGAGTTACCATTTTGAATTTTGGTTTCAAAATGCTTGTTCAGATATCTGAGATCTAAAATGGGCGCCATTCTCCTGTCTTTTGGGGTAAGGAAGTATCTGAATACAGACCCCTGCCCTGATGCAGGAGGAACCCTTCTACTGCTCTGAGAGCTAACAGGATGAGACCTCTGTTTCCAGAACGAGGTCTCTGAAGCATGCAGGTAGAAAAAGTCTGCTTCTCAACTTGGAAACTTTTGAAGCTGAGAACCAGACCTGGCTTACTACTTCCAGAACCCACTTGTCTGAGGTTAAAGA
Source organism: Neoceratodus forsteri (assembly GCA_016271365.2). Classification (NCBI taxonomy): domain Eukaryota; kingdom Metazoa; phylum Chordata; order Ceratodontiformes; family Ceratodontidae; genus Neoceratodus; species Neoceratodus forsteri. Next base: position 355,201,582 of record JADMNL010000023.1, read on the forward strand.
AGCCCAATTCTGACTGAGTAAGCCAGCCTGCCCCACTGGTACAGGAGAATCGGCCCTGGGCACCCCATCAGGGTGCCTGTTGCAGGAGCTTTAGGCTGGGGGTGGGAGCAGGTCTGCCCACCCTCATCTGCCCCTGCCTCTGAAGCCCCTCTGAGCATAGGCAGAGGAGGCCTGAGTCTGGTAGAAAGGCCTGTGAAAGGCTCACCCTACCCCTGGGGGCATGCCTTGAGAAGTGGCTTGCCGCTCCTTAGCCTGGGCACTCTTGTAAGTAGTCCTATATTCATCCATCTTCTTCATGTAATTCTCTGTCTGCTCTCCAAACAGAGAATTTCCCTACAAGGAAAATCCATGCTTAGTCTGGGTATCCTGTCACAAACTAGTACACTTGAGCCAGAGCCAGCCTCTGAAAAGCTACAGATGTGGCCATGACCCTAGAGGAAACATCATTAACATCCACAGCAGCATGAAACTGAACCTTAGAGGCTTCAATGCCATCAGCAGCCACCTGTTCTAGTTCACTAGCCAGCTGGCCATGGGCCTGCTTGGCCAATGCATTACAGTATCCCATCTAGATTTCTGATACCTAGCTACATAAGCCATATAATTTGCTTGCCTGAGTCCCAGAGAGGCTGCCATATACTGTTTTTTTTTTTTTTTTTGCCATGGCATCAATCTTCCTGGAATCCTTGTCAGGAGGATGTGAAGCCAAGGAATATTAGCTTTATCACAGGCAGCAGCCTGAACTACTAACATGACTGCATTGCTGAGAAAGGAATTCTGTATCAGGGCCTGACAATGTATACCTTCTGTCCATCTTTTATCTAGGAGGCACAGAATTAGGAGCTTTTAAAATTTTAATTGTTTGTTTCCTAAAAGACTTATGTAAAGGAATAGACAATCTCCTAGACTCTGGAATATCCATCATTTCTACAAAATCAGGCTCCTCTTGCTCATCCACAGCCTCTTCTAAAGGAAGCTGGAGGGTTTCAGCAACTTTTTTATAAAACATAAAATGAGATGGGGACTCAGACAGCATAGGGGGAGATTCTAAAGGTCTGTCTGGGGAGATGTCCGGTTCAATGGTCACACCCAGACCTTCCCAGCCACATTCATACTGTTCATAATCCTCCTCGCCCTCCTCTGGTTCAAAAAATTCCTCAATATCATAATCCTGAACCACTGGGACCGGACGAACCGACCTTTTACCAGATAGTGGTGGTTCGGACGGATCCTGAGACAGTGACTGGACAATTTGTATGGCTTTTGCTGACTCTGCAGCAGTTGGAAAAGGAATTTTGGACTCCAGACCTGCTGATTTTCTTGTTTTCTTTACTGGAATTGGTTCCTTAGAACCAGCTTTTCTTTGGCCCGAGGAAGTCTGGCCCTGGTCAGAGGGCACTCCCTCTGGTTCGGTTGGCACCGAACCGGGCTGGCCATCCGGGTCAGCGGACTTTTTGGCCTCTCGTTCCCTGAGCCTGCCCAATCTTTTTTCCAGGGTGGCTGCAGGGAAATTCTTACATACCTGGCAGTCTGACTGGAGGTGGTCAAACCCCAGACAATAAACATAGGTGTGGGTCAGCCTTGGCAAAGACTTCCCCACAAACATCACAGTGTTGAAACCAATGGGCCCGGTTTTCTTTTGGGTTTCTCAGACATAATGCCAGCCTAACAAAAACTTGCCTTTTAACGGCAGTGCCAGGCAAGACACCCTTATCGGTTCTAACGTGTCACTGGTATTGGAAAAACGAATAAATCCGCTTTTTTTAGAACCAATAAGAACCGAACCGTGACTCTAAAATAGTAACTTTTAGTTTTAAATGAGTTTTAAACCCACTGATCGGTTCAAACCAAACCGATAACACAAGTTCCACACAGACAAAACCTTCATTTACTTACAGTTTACCACAGATAGAGCTTGAACCGAACGGTTTTTATGTTAAAATAAAACTATTCTCGTTAAATCCAACCAAGAAAACACTTTTAAACCTGAGAAATGAACTGAGCAGAAGGAGAAATCTCCGGAGCGACTGTTCACTGAGCGGAGTAAAAGAATCTGACAGTTCAAGTTTGAAATGACACAGATAGAGCTGCTCTCGTGCCAAAATTCTATTTTGGAATGGTTTTAACCATTTCACTCTGGGGCAGTTCTAGAGCTGGAACGAACTGCTAATGTCTATAATATAGCAAGACTTCATGTTGTTTGAAAGGAGCATTCTACTAGTGGAATTGTGCAGAATTTTGAATCTCTGTATTCCATAGTAAATATTCCAAATGTTGAATGTGAGGCAAGACAAAGAAAAAAGAAAGAAGGTGAGGAAAAGAGGCAATAATATAAACAGAGAGGAAAGGAGGGAAATGAAAGGAGGAGAACACATACATAGGCAGACCCAAACTGATTAGATACATTCCTGGAGTTTATAAATGGAGTTCATATATCGTTGTTTTCAGAAGAAATCCAGCCCCTACCCCTGCCACCAAGAAAGCAACCTAGCAGGTTCAACAGTTTTGAAAACATTTTTATTAAAATACCGGTACTGGTTTAAAATGCAAAAACACAAAATCATTTTTATAAAAATGTTTTAGCTACACCTAGTTACCAGAATATGGGCTATTTTTGTTTTCAAAGCCAAAATGGAAGCATAATTCAATTGAAGGTCCTATTTTTTATCTTTTTAAAATAATTTCTTCTTATTTTAACTCATTTTAAGTCAAATATTTAAATGCCATTTTATAAGTGCAATAAGACACTCCAGGGTGTGTCATTATGGTAATATATTTGCACTTCTTAGGTGCATTTAACAGCACTCAGCTGTGCCTCGTGCACAACAACACACACGAGGTGTGCAATTTATATCACCATAATGCACACCCTATCTTGTCTTACTGCTCACACAGCCACTGCCTGAAGCAGTTATTTAGAAGACTGAGGTGGGACATGGTGCACTGAACGTAGCGGAGGTACGAGGGACCCAGTCTGTTTAGCATTCAATATGTTAAAAATAAACATAAATACTTTAAGGTTGATCTTCCAATATGCAGACAACTAGTGCAGTTAAAAAGCACAGATACTCTGACACCCTAGTGCTTGGTAAGTAGATAATTTGTATGTAATTACTAGTCATCACTTTCGATACACTCATAACCATGCTACAGTAACTGACCATCAGTTTTTTCACCAGAAATGGCCAATTATTATCTGCCATAATAACTAACCAGTTATCCAGTTATATGAATTTGTGCATACGTTCAGTCTGTGAGCGAGTGCGAGACACTTGCTTTCATTTTCTGTTTCTTTAAAGCTCTGCCAAAACGCCGCGTAAAAATTCACTCTCCCAGACGGGGCTTGTAAGAAGAGCTGTGATGAGCAGCAAGGTGAGTTAATTAGTTCCTGTGATGATCTGAATAAAATCAGGACATGCACATTGGGAGTAGAAGTTGTTCGTGGTCGGTGGCTGCTTTAGAGTGGGGGAGCTGGGAGTTTCTAATCAGTGGCAGTTAGGAGCAACACAGACAGGAGACTCAGTCAACAGTGTGCAGGTAGGAGCCTGTATGGGAAGACAGCGAAATAAAAATGACAGTGCTGTGTGTGCAGTCAGACATAAAGGAATTCTTACTGTGGCTGTTTGGGTGGGAGTTTTAAAATGATGTTGCACTGAATAGGGTAACTAAATTGATGCCAGGGCAGCCATGCTATCTATCTATGGGTGAGGACAAAATTTAAGTATGAGGTGGTGTGGTTACTCAGATTTTAAACATACCTTTGGTGTGTGATGCTTCAATAAACTCATCAGCTTCACTCTCAGGGTTTATGTAGCATTACACACCTCAGGTGTGTATTAAATTTTTGCAATGCACACCAGCCCGTGCATTATCCTTGATGTACCTATCTATTACAATGGAATCAGCCAGTAGCATCTGGTCAAGGCCCAAGCTCTCGCTCTCTTTCCTCCCCCAACTCCCTAATGCTAACATACACTCACATGATCTCATGGGGCAAGAAGGCAGCAGCAGACCCCATGCAATGTCCTCCTCCCAACTGATGTGAGCCTCCACAAATAGACAGCCCCAAGCAACAAATGACAGCTGTATCCAGTTAGTGGGGCTATCAATTATACAAAATAAAATAAAATATGGGTTGGTGGATGTAATACAGAATTTAATACATAGCACACCCTCGGTGTATGATTGTTTGATGAACCCCCACAAGCTTTGCTCTTGGGGTTTATGGAGTATCACATACCTTGGGTGTATATACAAGTGAGTAATAAGACATCAGCGGGCATGATTGTATGGACTGGTTTTACCACATGCCCAGGGGCATAGTACGGCTTGAGACCTCAAGCTGAGTGTCTTCAGCCCTGGCACTGAGATAAAAACAGTACAGTCAATGCCCCCAAAGTGTCTTATTGCACTTATAAAATGGGTCCATAGGCAATATTTAAAAAATAAACACTCTGAAAGTTTTAAAAGTCACATGAATATATTAAAAATATTACTAAAAAATGTAAAATAATCCCTCTACAGATAGTTTTCACCCTGTCAGTCACCTGTCTTTCTACATATTCAGTACACTGTCTGATTGTTTACCATGGAATACCAGAATTTAAAACTCTGCAGTATTCCAGTAGTGGAATGTTCCTTCCCCCCAATAAACCCACACACTGAATGGTAACATGGAATACATAAATTCAAAATTCTGCAGAATTCCATTGGTGTACACACGTAGACACACATACAAGTCTCAAATGGAGCCAGAATCTGAATTTCATCTGTTGCAGGGTAAGGAGTAAGGAGGTCTTTGGCAAAAACTCATAAGGAAGAGAGGAGGAGTTTTCTTGGTTATCAAAGAAACACCAGAAATGGTAACTCTGAATAGTTCTTGATTTGTTAAATGTGTTTATGTGTCAGAAGGGTTCATGAGAGTAAATAGCATTCATTTACTGTACTTATTTTGTTTAATTTAAAGGACTTTATTTTTAGGGCCTAGTTGATTGTTCTTATATATGAATAAAGTTGGCAGCTATGTTTGTAATGGAAAGCAGGAATGAGAGAAGTGGTTTATGAATTCTGTATGTGAGTTGCCCAAATTCCAAATCCTACTGCCTGAACTTGTCCAAACCTATGCAGTTGTTAAAAATTAAGATATTTGGATGCCACACCTTGCGCCACGCCGGCGACCTGGATTTGGGAATGAGCACAGGTTGTCGGGGGTTGGCAGGGGAGGACTGGGATTGAGCATCCATAGGCTGCTCTCCTGGCCCTGGGGTGGGTTGGGGACTCTCACCACGCTGTAGCGGCCCCTGGGGATGCTCGTGGGCAATACTGGAGCGGGGGATACTGGAGGGGGAGCGTGGCGGATGTCAGCACATTGTGTCCAGACGTCATTGCATGTCCATGTTCCGAGGGACCAATCAGGAGGAAAATGGCTGGGTGCGACTGTGCAGCTTGATGGCTGTGCTCCGAGCCACCTGGAGGACTTTGGCGGAATCCTGTCGGGGAGGGTTCGGGGCTGTCCTGGCTGAGGCTGAGGGGAGCCCTCCAGTGGGATGGCATGACGGCCGTCCCAGATCCTCCTGGGTACAGTTTAAGCTGCCCAGTTCTCCGGGCGGGCAGAGATGGCAGCTGGATGCCCCAAGCCGGCGAGCGCTGCAGTGGGTGACAAAATGTTAAATGTTAAAAAAATAAAATATTAGTCTCAGAACTTGTTTAGCCTATCAAGAAGCAGGACCCTTCCAACCCATTTTACACTTCTGGTCAAATGCACACCAATCAGTGTATCAATCATTATATATTGTGTGCTCTTCCATGGCTCAGAGCGCAAACGTGAACAATTTCAAATAAAAGCAGAGATAGTAAAGACATTATGAAAATTCAATACGGTATGTGACCATGAGTAAATAAATAAAATCTAACATAGGCCTAAAATTCCAGAAACAGAATATATCACTAAACTATATAGGCTTGGGGGAAGCTAAATATAACAGTATTTTCAAGACTTGGTATTACAGCAGCAGTATTTGTTAGGTACCATGAAATTTTTTTTCAGCAATAATGTTATCCTGGCAAAAACATCAGCCTGACCAATTGTATTTGCTTTCTTTCATTCCTGACTAATATATGGAATGTTGAAGTTTTTAAAAGTTCCCACTCCCATGTCTGCCATTAAAATGTACAGTGCAGTGCGGTTTACCATCAGAGACGTGGCAGGCAGCTTCATCCTAATACACTGAAGCACGGTGGAAGGTGTCATCAACGTATCAGCACAGATGACATCATACTCTGCCACAGTGCAACGATGCTGGTGGTTAATTTTGTACTCCAAGATGATTTCAAAAACAACCTCCTCCTCCCGGTGTGTCAAAAACTGCCTGATCTTTAATGCAATGAAAACTAAGTCCCTGGTGTGTGGATCTCAAAACATACTGCTAACTCATTGATTTGATCCACTTGTAATCATAATATCAGATGGCAACACTATTGAGCAAGTCAGCGTTTTAAAATACTGTATCTAAGAATCTGACTTGATGTATTACTTACATACAGTAGACACACTGATCACATCTTAAGAACTGTAGGGCCAAAGTTAAATTTCTTTACAGGTATATGTGCTGTTTCAGTGCTGTTGAGAGGAAGCATGTAGTCTCCCGCTTCCTGCTGCCTTCTTTTGACTATGGAGACTTCATTTACCACAGTGCAAACAAAATCTCTGCTGCTTCTGGATAGTGTTGTTCAGATAGTATCCTAGAAACTAGGATACCAACAGATACCTCCCATTTGGACAGATAGTTGCTGTGGTAGGATAGCAGTGGATCCTATCCTCTAGGATCCAGTGCATGGATCCTATGAATGTTGTGAATCCTGTGGATCCTAGCAACAAACATTGTGGAGCTTGTGGATCCTAGCAACAGATCCAGCTTGGATCCAAACTATCTGACCTAGGATCCCTGGATCTGACCTAGGATCCATCGCTATCCAACCCTGGATCCTAACTAGGATCCATCATTATCTGACCCTGGATCCTAACTATCTGACCTAGGATCCCTGGCTATCTGACCTTGGATCCTATATTTGTCTTTGGCAGGATTTCTGGTAGGATCCTAGGTAGGTTACCAGCACTGTCTGACAGATAGTGGTAGAATCCACAAAAGCACTATCTGAGCAACACTACTTCTGGATCATTTTTACAACAAGTTGGGCAGGTTTATCTGTTCCTGCAGGTAGTCTACCCATGATGTTGTTCTGAGTGACAAGCTTAACTGGGAAGGTCCCTCAACCAGGTGTGACAACCACTGCATTTCTTTGTTGCACAACTGTGCACAAGGAAAAACCTCTAAATATCTCCTTGCTCACCTCACACAGTTAGGTAGTGGCTACTTACGTTGTTCAACAGCAGCACTTACCTTCTCAATTCCCAAGATGAAGTATGAATTTTGGTAGAAAGGCCTTTGCAGTTGCAGCATCAGACTCATGGAACAAATTCCCTCTCTATTAAAGGAATGCTTCTAACTTGCAAGTGTTCAAGTCCCATCTTCCAGCCACCTTAGCACTCCCTGTGTCTGTTTTGGTTCAGAACCCCCATCTCCCTGACCACGATTATGTTACATAACACTAATCATTCTCTTTGTTTGCTGTGACCCCACTTTGTTATTGTGCTATGATTACTGTTTGGATATACTTACCTTCACAGTTTTTCTTTCCTATGTATATTTTAGCTGCCTATGTGCAACCAGGCACACCCCTGATGTCTGTCAGTCTGTAAAGGGTGGGACGTTATGGTTAGAAACCATAACGCCCCGGGCATTTGTTGGTATTTGCAGTACAACATGGCTATTTTGTGGCCCCCACCTCACAAAAGCATTTGGGACCTCTTCTCATGAACAGTGGCACTGTGATTTTGTCAATGTGTCCCGAAATTTGAGTTTCCACAGTGACCGTGCCATTGTGCGCCAGATGCACAAAAACACAGATCGGGCAGGATGTGAAGAATGACAGCTGCACCATTCATAGGGAGGTGTGAAGAGATGGCAATGTTGAAAATCTGTAGTGAAAATATTAAAAATGCTCAACCTTCTGAGTGTACGTGGAAACTGCGCAACACATGCGCATAACACAGTCATTTAGTGGGATTATTTCACCAATTTTCAACATAGGCATTTTGTGACCTCTGCTCATGAATACTGTCACAATGATGTTCTTAATCTGTCCCGAACATTGATTTCCCACAGCAACATGGTATTCTGCGCTCGATGTGTAAATGCTTATTTCGGGCAGGATGTGAAAAATGACAGCTGTACTGTTCATAAGGAGGTGTGGAAAAATGGCAATGTTGAAAATCTAGAATGGAAATATTACAAATTTGTGAAGTTATGAGGGTGCATGGAAACTGCACAATGCACACTTGTAGCACAGTTATTTTATGGACATCTGTCACCAAATTTTCAACATAGGCATTTTAGGACCTCTGCTCATGAACAGCGTCACTGTATATTACATATTAACATATATACAAACATACGAATCTGCCAGCAGAACACACCAATCAGTCTATGTAAGTCTGTTTGAGTGTGCAGCTAACACCCTAGATTGCAGCTGTCCCAGCCTCCTCCCCCTCAGTTCCTCCCCAGCTTTTCCCAGCCCCTGGCCCCCCGACTCTTGCTTTATCCCACTCCTCCTTAAAGCTATTGACTGTCCTACATGTCACAACCCCCTCTGGCACCACATTCCAGCTAGACACAGCCCTCTCAGAGAAGTAGTGCCTCCTCATTTTCCTCTTGAAACGTCCCCCTTCCAACCATAGTCCGTGCCCCCTCGTCTCTCTTCCACTCCTTAGTTTAAACACCCCCTCAGTGCTAGGTTTATTTACCCCCTCAGGTAGTTAAACACTTCAATCATATCTAGTGGTGTAAGTGGTAGACAAGAAGTACAGGAACTTAGGCATTGGTAAATATGAAATGCAGAATGAAGATCTTCAATCTGAAAGATAGCTCTGCCAAGACACATCTATTGGTTTAGTCACTCGTAGATTCAATTAGAGATATTGAATTATTTCTAGGAAATTAGCATTGTAGTGTAAGTCAAATGTTGTTATGGAAACCCTGATTTCAGGTCACAGGCCCAGAAACTGTAATTTTGCTGCTGGTTTAAGAATTTCAGTTCAAGTGTCAGTGGGAAGAAGTACAGGAACTCCATTCCTGCTGCAAAAAAGGTACAGGAACTGAATTCCTGTGTGTTCCTGTTCACTTTCATCACTGATCATATCCCCCTATCCCTGCTCTCCTCCAGCATATACATGTTCAGCTCCATCAGCCTAACTTCATATTCCTTTCCTTCTATCCCCTTTAACATTTTTGTTGCCCTCCTTTGCACCCCCTCCAGTAACTTTATATTTCTCCTCCGGTATAGCCTCCAGTATTGCACACAGTACTGTAGGTGTGGTGTGACCAATGATCTGTAGAGAGGTAGGATCACATCCCTGTGTCTGGATGAGAACCCCCTTGCAATGCATCCCAGCATCCTGTTTGCCATCACTGCTGCTTTCCTGCACTGGGTCGAGTTGTTCATGCTCTCAGTTACCAACACCCCCAGGTCCTTCTCCTCCTCTGTGATCCCCAACCAACAATCCTTCTTCTGGTTCTCAGCCCTGAAGTGCATCATCTTACACTTCTTTGCACTGAATCCTAGCTGCTACTCCACTGACCATATCTGTAGTTTGGTTAGGTTCCCCCTGCAGTTTTTCCCAACCATCCTCTTCATCCACCACCGCCCTCAATTTGGTATAATGTGCGAACAGACTAACCCTGCTCCCCAGTCCGTGTGCTATATCAGAGACAAAGAGCCCAAATAGCACCAGGCCTAGCACTGACCCCTGTGACACCCCACTTGTCACTACTTTTGGTGCTGAGAGCAACCCACCACCACCACCACCACCACCCTCTGCACTCTCCCCTGTAACCAGTTCTCTATCCATTTAGTCAGACCACCTTCCACCCGTACCCCTACTTCTCCTCAGTTTTCTCCTCCTTGACCTGTGTCCCTCCTCCTGGTAGTCCGCACCCCTTCTCCTCCTTATTCTTATTGGGTAGTGGTGCCTTCTGTATTACACTCAGACCACTCAGCCCCCCCCCCAGGGTTACTACACCTCCGCCTTTATCTATATCTAGGGGAGTGAGCTCGTTGGGCTCCGCTGTCTGGACCGTTCTACCAACCTCAGTCTTTTGGCCACCAACCCCACCCCCCAAGTTTAAATCCACCTTAGTAGAGATACTATATATCCCTCTAATCCTGCCTTTAATTCTTCTTTCCCTTTCCTGTTCAAGTGTACCCTGTCCCCGTGTACAAGTCACTATTCCCCCCAGACCCTACTGCAGTTAGTCACTAACCCATACTTTTTAGTGTGGCACCAATCCCTCAACCACTCGAACTCCTCAAGCCTACCCTTCCTCCTCATGCTTGCACATGGTATCGGCAGTACCTCCAAGAATCCCACCAACTCCCCTACCCCCCTCACACTGCTTGCTCAACTACTCGAACCTCCCCTTCACTACTTCCACAGTCCCCCCGCCAAGTCATTTGTACCCACATGCAACACTAAATGAGGTTTCTTCCTCCTGCTTGCTGAACACTTGAGCAGTGCCTGCCCTGCCCCTCCTGCAGTCAACCTGGGGATAGCTTGAACCCAAATACTGCTGTATCTTTCCCCCTGCTGCCTCATCTCAGCCCTTTCAGTATAGAATCCCCCAGGATAAGTACACCCCCGTTCCTTACCCCCTTTCCTTCTAATGCCCATTCCACCACCCCAGTATTTGTTCTTCCCTGCCCCTTACCCCCGCCAGCTGCTCCCTCTGTGACTTCTGTATCTGTACCCCCTACTTCCACCTCAACCCTTTTCTCTGCCTTATTCCTTTCATCCCCCTTGAACCCCTTACCAGTCTGACTCTTCCTACTGGGCTTCCCATGTCGATCTCCCCTCCTCCCCTGCTGATATCCAACCCCTATCCTATCCCCACTGTTGTCAATTTAGAGCCCCATTCCCTTCTACCTCGATAGTGATGCCCCTCCCATCCTTCCCCCTTCCTGTAGTCTTCTCTCCTCCAGTCACCACCCCTCCTTCCTTACTAGCCCCCCTTCTACCATTTCATCCTCGCTATCTCTTCCCATACCTGTTGCCATCCCTCTCATGCCCCACTTGTCCTCCCCCCTTCAGTATGTTCGTGCTCCCCCTCTCTCTCTCCCATAGCAGAGTTTCAAATCTATTCCTAGTTGATACCCCTCCTACATCTCTTCCCCCTATCGATTTCCACCTCCCACTTGTTCCCTTTCATGCCACCATTGTTCCCACCCCTGTTCCCTCCCTACCCGTAGCCATCTGCTCTCTCCCCTGGTACTCCTCGTGGTCTCTTCCTCCCCCATCAGTAGCCCCCCTCGTCTCAGGCACCCCTTCCCTTCTCCTCTCTTTTCTGTTAGTGCCACTGATACTTGGGTCGGGTTCACTCCATAATTGTTCTTTCTCCACCCCCTTTGCCATCCTCTATCCTCCCCCAGCCAGGATGCCTACCATACTCATTAGCCCTGCTACTTAGCCTCCTCCCTAATCTCCACAGTTTCTCCCTCAAACTAGCCAGTCATCTACAGACCATGCGCCCACCCATCCTCCAAGCCCAGTCCAGGATCATGGCGGACTCACACACTGTAAACCCCATCACCCTTCCAAAGATGCCTGCCCTATTGACATGTGGCACCTGCCCCATTTTGGCCCCCATCTTATGTTACGGGCTCTTACTCCCAGGTTCTGCACCCTACTACAACTGTTAGGCCCCTATTTACTCAAATTTGTGCCCCCCCTCACACTAGACCCCCTACTGTTCCCTTGCAGATTGGGTTAATTCAGTCTCAAATCTCATCCGTTAGATACTGTATTACTGTAGCAATCCTAAAACCTCCTTGTCCGTCTTTCACCCCTCAGCTACCATACTTTTTGTTCTCAGCTCTCATATAATTTTACTTAGCTCAGTTAGAAATCTTACTGCACTCTAAGTATTATTCAGCTCAGTTAGAGAAATAAACAGAATAAATAAATATGTATTATTACAGCAATCATAACAAGATAGCTTGATATTTAACTCAGAGAAATAAACAGAACAACTAAATCTGTATTATTACAGCAATCCTAAAAGTATCCAATCATTGCTTTGTCTCCACTCCAGAGACCCTGCTGTAATATAGGACCACAGAGGACCCTGCACGGGAATGTGGGCAAATCTAAAGTCCCTGCAGAGCTCCACAGAGCTTGCTCACTCCCCCTTTCTCACTCCTTCATTCTATTTCTCCCAGTGCTGCAGGCTGCCCTTTTGTACTGGGCTCCTGCTTGTGTTTTGCGCCTTTTTCTGCCCACAAAGAAATCCACAGCAGTCCCGACAGAGCTCCGTTGAGCTCGCTCACTCCCCCTTTCTCACTCACTCATTCTGTTTCTCCCGGCACTGCAGACTGCCCATTTGTACTGGGCTACTGCCTATATTGGCACCTTTTCTGCCCACAAATAAATTCACAGCAGTCCCGACAGAGCTCCGTTGAGCTCGCTCACTCCCTCTCTCTCACTCACTTATTCCATTTCTCCCAGTGCTGCAGGCTGTCCTTTTGTACTGGGATCCTGCCTGCACTAGCACCTTTTTCTGCCCACAAAGAAGTTCACAGCTGTGCCGACAAAGCTACATTGAGGTTGCTCCTTCCCCCTCTGTCACTCGCTCATCCTGTTTCTCCCGGCCCTGCAGGTTGCCCTTTTGTGCTGGGCTCCTACCTGTGTTGGCACCTTTTTCTGCCCACAAAGAAATCTGCAGTAGTCCTGACAGAGCTCAGTTGAGCTCGGTGACTCCCCCTCTCTCACTCGCTCAGTCTTAATCTGTCCCAAACACTGATTTCCCAAAGCGACTGCACTATTCTGTGCCGGAAGCGCAAAAACACATTTTGGCCAGGATGTGAAAAATGACAGCTGTACTGTTCATAAAGAGGTGTGAAAAATGCCAGTGTTGAAAATCTGGTGTCAAAATATTACTAATTTGCGAAGTTATAAGGGTGCATGGAAACTGCACAATGCACCCTCATAACACAGTCATTTTATGGACTTTCATCACAAACTTTTCAACAGAGGCATTTTAGGACCCCTGCTCATGAACAATGCCACTCTAATTTTCTTAATGTGTCCCGAACACTGATTTCCCACAGCGACCGCGTTATTCTTCGCCGGAAGTGCGAAAAACACATTTTGGCCAGGATATGAAAAATGACAGCTGTACTGTTCATAAGGAGGTGTGGAAAAATGCCAACGTTGAAAATCTAGAGTGAAAATATTGCAGATTCACAAAGTTATGAGTGTGCATAGCAACTGCGCAATGCATGCTCATAAAACAGTCATTTCTTGGATTTTTTCCACCAAATTTGCAACATGGGCTTTTTGAGAGCCCACCTCATGAACACTGACACTGTCATTTTGTTAATCATTCCCCAAAGGTGATTCCGCGCAGTGACCGCAAAATCACATTTCGGGACTGAATAACACCATGGCAGGGCTGAATTCATGAGGAGGGGTCCCAATAACTCCACGTTGAAAATTTGGTGCCAAATTTCCCAAAAATGCCCGAGATATGCACCAAAGTTGAAAAAACCCTATTTATGCCTTTATACAGCTTATCAGCATTTCTTCAGTTCACAGTCGGCTTTGAAGAGTGCAGACATGTTCCCAGTCCACGAAGATTGTCATGCTGGCCTCTGGAGGTAAGTGTGGGGGTGGGGGGGTGGGGGAGGGGTATGGTGGGTGGGCGTGGTTGGGGAGGGGCACAGACAGCGAGGGACCATTTTCTTCTTTACAGGTGTTTTAAAAATACAACAGACATCGCGGGACAGTTTTCCCTTTTACAGGTACATTTGGCACACTGGGATGGGCTCCCAGCATGCCACCCGAGTGTTTTGGGTTGTAGCCAACAGGGATTGGGCACCCCTGTCAGCACATAAGGTGGGGGAAGAGTCGAGGATTAGGCACCCTCCGGCACACAAAAATTGGGAGGGGGGCATTATGCCAACGGGGAGTGGGCCCCTCGTCGGCAAATTTAATGGGGGGGATTGAAGCTGATGGGGATTGGGCTCCCTGTCTGCAAAGAAAGACTGCTGGTGGGCGCATGAAGTCGAGAGGGATTGGGCACCCCCTCGGCAAACAACAAATGGGGGAGGGGGTTACAGTGTGCCAATGGGGAGTGGGCTCCCCCATCTGCATATTACTGGGCCGGGAAGGCAAGGTACGCCCTGCAATGACAGGTCGCTCCCTCACTGCAGCGGAATGGCTGACATTGCAATGATGAGGCGGCCCCTAATTGCATTGGCGAAAACCTTTCAAAGTAGTGACATGCTGGCTGAACTAGTGTCAGCAGCAGTGTACCACCACATTGGAGAAAGTGGGCCAAGCCTCAAAAGGCACCGGGGGCATTGGCCACAACCGTGCCGCACCGCCACAACCTGCTTCTGTAGCAAGTTGCCGCAACATGTTTCTTGCGCATGCGCCCAAGCAAACATAACAAAAATAACCAATGACAAATTTTACAAGTTAGTGCTATTGTAAGGCAGTGTACTAGCTCTTTAAGCATTAATCCATCAAAGATGGGAAGTGTCAATGGTCAAATAACATCTAGAGATGGGAGGACTTGTTCGGATACATGCAGAACCTTCCCAAACCTGTGCTATTGTCTGTAAAATAACAATATCAGAACATTTCTTCCAGATCTGATCATTTTCATTAAAACATTGATTTTTTAAAGCTTAGTAGAATCTTCCGTAGCAGGTTATTATCTAGAAAAAAAGGCTGGTGGCTATGAAAAGACCCAGTGAGCCACATCAGTATTAACTGGTCATAGTCACAGTGGTGTTATAGAAGGGGAACTAATGACTGTCAAATTCAAATTCAGTTAAAATTGATTTCACCAGGAAAAGGCTCCATTGAGCAAGATCACTTGCGCAGGATCTAGAAGGCAGAATTTCACCGTTCGCTGATGACACAAAGCTCTGTAACAGAGTAGACACACCAGAGGGTGTAGACAGAATGAGAAGCGACCTGCAGAAACTTGAAGAATGGTCAGGGGTTTGGCAGTTGAAATTCAATGCAAAGAAGTACAAGATAATGCATATGGGGCACAAAAACCCTGGCACAATATATCAGTTGGGGGGGTGAGGATATAGCATGCACCAAGCAGGAAAGGGATCTTGGGGTTGTCATCTCTGATGACCTCAAGGTAGGGAAACAGTGTGACAAGGCAGCAGGTAAAGAAATAGTGCTGGGATGTACAGGCAGGGCATCACCAGCAGGAAAAGGAGGTCATAATTCCGCTATACAAGACACTAGTGAGGCCCCACCTGGAGTACAGTGTACAGTTCTGGAGACCATACCACGTAAGGACATAGACAGGGTAGAGAAGGTTCAGAGGAGGGCAACAAAGATGGTGCATGGATTGCATCACAAGTCCTATGAAGACAGGTTGAAGGAACTGAACATGTACTCCCTGGAGAGAGAGGAGAGAGGGATATGATTGAGACATACAAGTATCTTACAGGGAGGAACAGGGTGCAGGAAAACACTATTTTTAAGCGAAAAAGATGTTCCAGAACTAGAGGGTGTGGGATGAAGTTGGAGAGAGGACAATGCAGAGGAAACATGAGAAAGAATTTCTTCACAGAACGGGTGGTGGACAAGTGGAACACCCTGCCAGAGGAAGTGGTGGGGGCTGAAACAATCACGGGATTTAAGAATGCATGGGATAGACATAAAGGAATTCTAGAGGTCAGGGTTAAGGGGCAACAGACTTCTAGGAAAACAAACTGAACTTTCAAGCTCAAATGGGCAGACTGGGTGGGCCATAGGCCCTTATCTGCCGACACTGTCTATGTATCTATGTAAGGAGGTCCTGGATAGGACATCATACAGTGTAAACAGGAACATTAGAATAGGTACAGTAGAATACAAAAGTGAAGAGATACAATTGCAGTGCCATAATGAACAATATATACACTGTCATTCGGACTAGTCTATAAACATACAATAACAGGGAGAATATAATTTTAGTACAGTAATGGGCATACAGAATAGACAAAAGAAGGACCGGCCCACCAGCGCAATGGTAGCACTACTACTCGCGACACCGGCAACCTGGATTTGGGAATGAGCCTGGGGAGTTGGAAGACTAGCTGGGGGGAGGAGGCTTGAGCATCCAGGGGACTGCTCTCCTTCTCCAGGAGGAAGGGTGGGACATGGCTCGGCGCTTGCTAACTTCAGATGGAGGCCTGGGGTACAGCAAGAATCCGGCTCTAGAGAGAGAGGGAAGGCATGACAGATGTCGACAGTTGTGCCTTGACATTAGGGCACATGTTGTACCCAGAAAAACTGGGGAAAAAATCAGCTTCTTGTGCTCCGAGGAGACGGAACACCCGACACAGATCTCTAGCTCTCCTGCCTGTCCCGGTCCAGTGCCCTGATGAAACTCAGGAACTCAGGGTGTAGGGCCCCCACCTCATCCCCATCTGGGGGGCAAACCATGGCTATATGGAGGGACTACCGAGGGCTCCAGGCAAGAGGGAAGCAAGGGGGCAGATGCCATAGGTGACACCCGATGATGCAGAGCACAGAGGGCAAGGGGGAGCATAAATAGAGAGTAAAAAAAAAAAAAAATAAACAAAAAGACATTCAATATTGATCAAGCAAGGATATAAGAGAATCTAGGTAACCTATACTGTTTATTAACTATTAACAGTCACTATATGACATTAATTATATTTACTATAGTAAGACTTTGTTTTTAGATTCATTTCCTTTCCCTGACAATAGCTTATAGGTGGAAAATGATAGTTAAAACAGTTCTTGTACTTCTAAATTAAAAGGTCCTGAAGGTTCTGATAAGACTCAGATAACTATCAAAACCTTTCATAGCTCATCAGAAACTGAGGGAACCTCAGAACCCTTGGTGGTTGTCTCTTCCCCACTAACATGCTCTGTCTGTCAAGACCCTACCAACAACCAGTGTTGCAAATGGAACAAATTTACTGGGGGAACCCATCACCTTTGACCCAGAATCGAACATAATCTGACAGGGTCAGGGGACACAGTTCTTTACAATATGCAGTATTTTTACACTTCATTTAGTTGGTTTCATACCCGGGGGGGGGGTGCATTTTACATAGTAGCAGTCCATTCAAGCTTTTCTCCTGGAATGTCAAACAATTAATTTCATTCCCAGAACTAAGTTCTCTCCCTCCCATCCCCAGTTCCACCATTAACAACCCTTCTGTCTTGTCTGGATAAGATGTACTGTAACTAGTTTGAGTCTGTAACTAGTTTGAGTCCACTAAGTCACAAATTGTAAGTATAACACAACAATCAGAAATGTATGCAGCGGACAGTGTGATATATGGAAAAGTCTTACTAGCATCAGCTGGGGGTGGAAAGGTTCTCATTGGGTTAGGGTTGAGGTGTCCTGTACTGACCCTTGTTGAAATGGCCTACCCAAGACTGAGAGTGCAAAGAATGGGAACTACATGCTGCTTACCCTTCAGGGGCTGCTCTGCCTGAGTCAAAGTGGAGAGAATAAGGCGCACTGACAACACTACACAGCACAATCAGATTCCCAATGTTTTACAAAAAAGTAATATGTAAGCAATTTATTTGCATGGTGAATGTCCATCTTACACTGTGCTGTTTGTGTCTACTGTAGTTTATCAGCATTAGTAAGATTTTGCATGTTGTGTATTTATAGACAGGCATACCCAAGTGTTGACTGCCAGACTGTTTTTTTCTGGTTTGAATTTCTCTGGCCGTGGAGGAGGACGAGGAGGAGGAAGGTATGTCTTAGATATAGAAAGCCCAAGGGAAATACTGACAGAGTTAAAGAACTCTAAAAAGGTACTGTACTTTGTACCATCTGCAGCTTCTCTGGTAAGAAAGAGGAAGTTAGTGATTACAGAACAGAGGACAAGTTTTAACCATTTTCTCTCCAGCCAGGTCACAGCTGTCAAATGGCGTATTGACATCTGAAACTTGGCGTTACAGTATATATTTTATTTAACTAAAATACATGGCCAGAATGGCACACCAAGAATCAAAATCTGTTTATTTCTAGGTGCATCCTGAGGGGAGTGATACTCCATAATAAAACTGGTGACCCCCGATATAAACCCATTTTTGAGACCTGTAAAAAGTCATATTAGCCTGCAAGTTGATGTGGCAAAGTCATATCAACCTGTGAGTTGATACGGCTTTTACTGTCTCATGCTGGGCTGTGTGTACCACACTAAGATACTTACCGACTTGGAAAATTGAACCGTTCGCAGTTTGTTTAAAACTTTAAACAATGGAGAAGCCATTGAACCTTCACGTTGTCATCATAACAACCAGCATGCCATGGAGCCCATACAGAGGTCAAATCAGTAACGCAGGAAGCACGTAATGCTAAGACTCTAAGCTTTGTTTACTTAGCACCAGTTATTATAAAAAATAACACATATGAAGGTATGTGATCTGCAGGTTTTTTTTACACATCCTCGGTGTGCGACAATATATAAACCTCTCAAGCTTCGCTCTCAAGGGTTACATATTATCACAAACCTTGGGTGTGTAAAAAAACTGCATATCACACACCTATATATGCATTATTATTTATGTAATAAACTACATACTGGTGTAATATATGTAGACAGGCAGCAAAGGCATGCAATAGAAAATATTGCATTAAAGTGTATAAAAATGGGTTCATAACAAGGATGTGATTGGTACAGCAAAAATTATTAAAGGGAAATTGCACAAATCCAAGTCCACACCCCTCTAATCCCTAACCCACCCAATCAGCATTTAAAGCCAACAATGACATGTATCAACCCCTTTCCCCAAAGAATGGGGGTGGGGTTTGTTACTAGCTGTGCCCATTCAGAAGTGGTGCCATGGCATCCCCTCTCGCCTGGGTCATAGGGATAGGAGGAGTTAGGGGGATATAAGTAAGCCTGGTTGGCAGGAGAACAGAGGTTCTAAGTGAAGTTCTGAGTTAGTGGGGAGGAGGGCCTGCCAGACCCAGTTCAGGAAAAGGTGTCATGACCTGGAAGCTTTGACTGATGGTGATGAGTTAGCTAGGCAATTCTGGGTAGGAGTGCCGAGCTGGAAAGAGGTTCAGTGGTATCTGTCCCTGATGAAAAGTTGCACTGGGTTCTCACTATGTTCCCGGAAGGGTGGGGCATGAGAAACCTCTTCTAACTGGTTGAGTTATGATACATCTGGATTCAAGCATGGTGGTCACCATTTGGGCCCTCACCTGGGTCTGGGGGAGTTGGCAACACTCATGCTGAGAGTGGCATTGGGTCTATGCCACAGTGTTATTGTAGGGATAGCACAGTACTTCTGGCACTTGGCATGGCCAGGAAGGGACTAAATCATCTGGTGCCTATACCCATTCAAGAAGAAGTGAGATGGGATCAAGTTATGCCCAAGTGGGACAGTGAGGGGCTCCTATAGGAGGGCAGGGATCCCAGGTGGCACAGCCTCAAGATGTGTGGCCTGGTGGACTTCCGGTTAATGTAGCCTAACACTGGCCTACCCCTACACTCAATTAAGCACTTATAACCTACCCCTATACCCATCTTACGTGCACTTTAGTCCACCCTGTCATCACTGTTTGCCTTAAAAATCATGTTCTGTCTGCGTCTCTCTGTACATCTCCTTTCCTTCTCCCATTCTACCCTCCGCAATTTTTAATTCCCTCTTTCTGTTTTTTCTCTCTTTACTCCAATCACTGTAAATCTTGAATATCTATGTTACACTAATGGCTACCAATTACTATTGGGTCACCTTACCATTTAGTGCTACATACTGTTACCAAGTTATTATATGTGTTCCAGTGTTACCAACTGTTGCCTATTTACTATATGTGTCTTCATATCTACTATACATATCTGTTATATTGTTAGGCAATCCACCTGTAATCCCTCCTGCTCTCATTGTATGCAAGTAAGGAAACTGTATTCCAACATTGCAACATTTCTCTGTATTATATCCCATTGTTCCCTTCCCCCCCAGGTTGCACCAGGAGATGAGCAACTTGTTGCTCAGCATGCCTTCCTGGTGAAACAGTTCAATAAATAAATAAATAAACTTTTGGTCCTGAGAGGGATGCCCAAGAGGAGAGCAGCGAAGAAGATTTGGCCCAAAAGAGTGCCTAAGATTTAAGTTTGAGCTGAAGGAAGCTGGAGATGACCAAGGGCCGGAACAGTCAGCCTGGTAGGAAAGGCAAGATTTTGCTACGGAAAAAGGCATGGGAGTTTTCCTCTCTTGGTTATGGGAAAGTCCCTGAAAAAAACATGCTGGGGGCAATTGAGGCCACTGGAGTGAGAAGCTACCATCAAGCCAGGCTGCAGCATGGAAGTGGAGCTTTGTCAGATGTTCTCTATTCCTGGGAGCATGGAGTTTTGGAAGTTGGTACAGAGTATAAGAAACAGTTAACAGAAAGTGACACAGAGCTAAGTTACCCCTTACACATTTGGGCTTCCTGATTCGTTGTTCCAGTTTTGCTGGCCTGAGCATATTATTAGCAGAGTGCTACTAATTCTAAAAGTCCAAGAAGGGATTTGTGAATTGGGGACAGTAGCTAAGATGGGGCCTAGGAACAGTCCTAACTGTGGCTGGACACCATTCAGAAGTAACACAAGGACTAGGAGAGTCCAGAAGAATGAATCAAAGGTTAAGTCATGGCTGTGGCAAACTAGTTTAATTGAATGCTCAGGTATCACATCAAGGCCTCACAGACAGAAGAAGCGTGGTCAAGTGAGCACAGTCAAACTGTTGCAGTGAACACAGTAGCGAGGTGCCTTGACTGTGCAGTTGCCCGTGCCCTCAAATTTCACCAGAGTTGTGATCCATGGTGGTGTGATGTGGTAAGAGTAAATCTGCGCTGTCCCCCCAAATTGTACTGCAGTGGTGATCCATGGCGGTGAAGTGTGGTAATAATAAATCTGCACATTCCCAAAATGTCCACTGTTTTGGGTTTAGCTGCTGTCCCTATGTGTGGTATTGCTTTTTGGCATTTTGCCCACTCTTTCTTTCCACGCAGCATTGTGTTTCGCTCGCTTGACATTTAAGCTCAGCCTCATCAGATTAACATAACATAATGTAATGTATTTGGAATGTTCTGATTTGGGTCCCTGTGATTAGAACATAATTTCAGCAGTTTTACCTGGTGCCTCCAGAGCCTCAGTAAACCTCTGTAAAGGAAGAGGCACAACTGGTCACTGTGCCTGTGTGACTATTTAACATCAGAGTGTGAAACCTGTCTCAGCAGTTCCTTCGGGAGAAGAAGAATAAGTCAAGTTTCTGTGATTGATTGCAAGAGGTTCCTGATGAACAAAAAAACTCTATAATACCCCTAGGCAGAGGAGTGCCCTGGCCATGCCCATCCCAATCTGGTGCAGTCACTTAGTATGGTAGTGAGTGAAGGGGGAGTTACAAATTGGGGTCCCATCTGGGACTTGGAATCAGGTTCACAACCAAAGACTTGAGTATTCCATCAGAACATTTTTTTCCATAGATATTTTTTCCCTGGATGGTAGCTTATTGCAGGGATATACCCTGTTTGCACAGATGTACCCTGTTCAGACTAAACCTGGTCATCATTCAGATGGCTACCAGGGTTTTCTCCCCTTTGTTTTTTATCCTCCATTCTTGCTGGGCAGGAACATGTGCCTATGTTGAACACACACAGCTGTAGTGTCCCCCATGTGGCAAAAGCAAGCTCCCTGCCCCAGCCACAGGGGTCACTGGGGTGGCAGAGTCTGCTGTCAACCCTCTCTGCCTGAGATGCACTGCCAAGTAACAGCTGTCTCAGCCCTGGCCTGCCTCCCAATGAGACTTTCCGTGTTCGCTTCTGAAACTGAGTCATCAGCACGGCAGTACAACATGCAGCTGCTGGGCCACGAGAGTGGCCTGTTCCATTAGAACATTAATTTTCTTTGTATGTGAGACTGGACAGGATGGGGGATTTACAACAAGACCAGTGGTGGTGAATGACAGAGAGCCTGTGCAGCAGAGAAATAAAAGGCAGGAGATCAAAGGCCTTGTGTAAAGCAATGAGTCTGAGACTGAAGTGATGGTGTGGATTGCTGGTCAGGGGCATGTAAGGGTGGCACAGTTCCTGCATGGTGGTGAGGGCTGGAAAGCATGGACAGTGAATGCCACCAATGGTGATATGTGATTGAGCTGTCATTTGGGTGATCAGTCAGTGCTTTGACTGTTGTGGGTAGGGGCAGTTCTGTGACTACTGGCCATGGGTGGTGGACAATTCTGTAACTATGAGGTGGGAGTAGTGCTGTGCCTTTTGGTGGCTGGTGGTCACTGCTGTGACAGATAGGGGTGGGCATCAGTGATGTCACTGTGGTGGAGGAGTCAATGCTGTGGCTGTTGGGGGCAGGGCTTTGCCTTTTGGGTGATGGGGGTTGCCACTGTGACTGTTGGGGGTAGGAGCAATGCTGTGACTGTTCTTGGTGGGAGGGCAGTGCTGTGACTGTTGGATGTGGTGGTCATTGCTGTGACTGGAGGTAGGTAGGCAGTTCTGTGACTGTTGGAGGTGGTGGTCACTTCTGTGACAATTAGGAGAGGGAATAAATGCTGTGACTGTTGGGGTGGGATTAATTGCAATGACTTAGGAATGGAGGTCAATGCTGTGACTGTGGGTGGGTGGGTGGACACTTTTGTGACTGCTGGGGTGTGGAGTCCCTGCTGTGAAAGTCAGGAGTGGGGATAAGTGCTGCAACTGTTGGAGTGAGGTTCACCGGGGTGGGGTTCACTGACATGATTGTTAGGGAAGGAGTCAGTGCTGTGACTGTTGGGTGTGGTAGACAGTGCTGTGACTGTTAGGAGTAGGATTCACTGCTGTAACTGTTGGGGTGAGGTTCACTGCTGTGACTGTTAGGGGTGGGGTCACTGATGTGATTCAGGTGTGGGAGTCAGTGCTGTGACTGTAGGGGTAGGTGGACAGTGCTGTGACTGTTGGGGTGAGTGGTCAGTACCATAATTGTAAAGGGGGAGCTATGCTGTGACTGTTGGGCTGAGGGGTCAGTGCTGTGACCCTTGTGGGTGGGTGGATAGTGCAGTGACTTTTGGGGTGGATTTCATTGCTTTGACTGTTGGCAGTGGGGGTTAGTGATGTGACTGTTGGGGGTGGGGGCAGTGCCATGCTTTTTGTGGGCTGGTGGCCACTGTTGTGACTCTTGAGGCAGACAGTGATGTGAGTGTTAGAATGGAGGTAGTTCTAGGGGTAAGGGCAGTGTTGTGCCTTTTGGAGAATGAGTGATCACTGCTGTGACTGTTGGAGGCAGGAACAATGCTGTGACTGTTTGTGGGTGGAGGCAGTGCTCTGAGTTTTGTGAGTGCCTGGACAGTGCTGTGAATGTTGGATGTGGTTGTCAGTGCTGTGACTGGAGGTTGGTGGACATTTCTATGACCATTGGGAGTGGGGGGTCACTGCTGTGACAGGAGTGAGGGTAAATGCTGTGACTGTTGGGATTGGGTGGTCAGTGCTGTGACTGTTGTGGATGGGTGGACAGTCCTGTGACAGGGTGGGGTTTACTGTGGTGACTGTTGCAGGTGGGGTTCAGTGCAGTTACTGTTGGGGTGAAGGGTCAGTGCTGTGACCATTGGGGGTGGGTGGAAAGGGCTATGACTTGGGGGTGGGGTTCACTACTGTGACTGGTATGTGTGGGGATCAGTGCTGTGACTGTTGAGGTGGGTTGACAGCGCTGTGACTGTTGGTGGAGGGAGTCACTGCTGTAACTCTTTAGAATGGGGGTCAGTGCTGTGATCATAGAGGTGGGTGGTCAGTACTGTAACTGTAAAGAATGGGGATCAGTGATGTAACTATTTGGGTGGGAGGTCAGTATTGTAACTGTAAAGAATGGGGATCAGTGATGTGACTATTTGGGTGGGTGGTCAGTACTGTAACTGTAAAGAATGGGGATCAGTGCTGTGACCACTGGAGTGGGTGGTCAGTACTATAAGTGTAAGGAATAGGGGTCAGTGCTGTGATTATTTGGGTGGGAGGTCAGTACTATAGATGTAAGGAATGGGGGTCAGTGTTGTGACTATTTGGGTGGGAGGTCAGTACTATAGCTGTAAGGAATGGGGGTCAGTGCTGTGACTATTTGGGTGGGTGGTCAGAACCGTAATTGTAAAGAATGGGGATCAGTGCTGTGACCACTTGAGTGGGTGGTCAGTACTATAAGTGTAAGGAATAGGGGTCAGTGCTGTGACTATTTGGGTGGGAGGTCAGTACTATAGCTGTAAGGAATGGGGTCAGTGCTGTGACTATTTGGGTGGGAGGTCAGTACTATAACTGTAAGGAATGGGGGTCAGTATGGTGATCATTGGGGTGGGTGGTCAGTGCTATAACTGTAAGGAATAGGGGTCAGTGCTGTGACCACTGGGGTGGGTGGTCAGTACTATAACTGTAAGGAATAGGGGTCAGTGCTGTGACTATTTGGGTGGTGGTCAGTACTATAGCGGTAAAGAATGGAGGTCAGTGCTGTGACTATTTGGGTGGGAGGTCAGTACTATAACTGTAAGGAATAGGGGTCAGTCCTGTTACTGTTTGGATGGTGGTCAGTACTATAACTGTAAGGAATGGGGGTCAGTGCTGTGACTATTTGGGTGGGAGGTCAGTACTCTACCTGTAAGGAATGGGGGTCAGTGCTGTGACCACTGGGGTGGGAGGTCAGTACTATAACTGTAAGGAATGGGGGTCAGTGCTGTGACTATTTGGGTGAATGGTCAGTACTATAACTGCAGTGTCAGTGGCTCAGTAGGTAGCACACTCACCTCTGAGGCCAGGTGATCAGAGGGCTGTGGGTTCAGTTCCCACATCTGGCACTTGGGTTAATATCCCAATACTGACACTGTAGTGTAGCATAGCATGAGAGGGGTGCTGCACTTCTGAGGTGCCGTCTTTCAGATGAGACGTTAAACTGAGGTCCCATCTGCCTGGATTGGTGGTAGTTCAGGTGGATGTTAAAGATCCCATGGCACTTATCGAAAAAAGTAGGGGGAATTTCCCCAGTGTCCTGGCCAAATTTCCCTTATTCACTAAAAATACCACCAACAGCTTAATCTGGTTCAAGGACAGTTGGCATTCATCTGTATCCCCCTCCCCCGGGTCGTGCCTGAAAATAGGCAGGATTTGTCTACTGCACTTACCCGGTCAACAAAAATGAAATAAATAAATAACTGTAAGGAATGGGGTCAGTGCTGTGACTATTTGGGTGGTGGTCAGTACTATAGCTGTAAGGAATGGGGGTCAGTGCTGTGACTATTTGGGTGGGAGGTCAGTACTATAGCTGTAAGGAATGGGGTCAGTGCTGTGACCATTTGGGTGGGGAGGTCAGTACTCTTACTGTAAGGAATGGGGGTCAGTGCTGTGACTATTTGGGAGGGTGGTCAGTACTATAACTGTAAGGAATGGGGTCAGTGCTGTAACAATTTGGGTGGGAGGTCAGTACTATAGCTGTAAGGAATAGGGGTCAGTGCTGTGACTATTTGGGTGGGTGGTCAGTACTGTAACTGTAAGTAAAAGGAGACAGTGCTGTGACTATTTGGGTGGGAGGTCAGTACTATAGCTGTAAGAAATGGGGGTCAGTGCTGTGACTATTTGGGTGGGAGGTTAGTACTGTAGCTGTAAGGAATAGGGATCAGTGTTGTGACTATTTGGGTGGGAGGTCAGTACTATAGGTGTAAGGAATAGGGGTCAGTGCTGTGACTATTTGGGTGGGTGGTCAGTACTGTAGTTGTAAGGAATGGGGTCAGTGCTGTGACTATTTGGGTGGGAGGTCAGTACTGTACCTGTAAGGAATGGGGGTCAGTGCTGTGACCACTGGGGGGTCAGTACTATAACTGTAAGGAATGGGGGTCAGTGCTGTGACTATTTGGGTGGGTGGTCAGTACTATAACTGCAGTGTCAGTGGCTCAGTAGGTAGCACACTCACCTCTGAGGCCGGGTGATCAGAGGGCTGTGGGTTCAGTTCCCACATCTGGCACTTGGGTTAATATCCCAATACTGACACTGTAGTGTAGCATAGCATGAGAGGGTGCTGCACTTCTGAGGTGCCGTCTTTCAGATGGAGCGTTAAACCGGGGTCCCATCTGCCTGGATTGGTGGTAGTTCAGGTGGATGTTAAAGATCCCCATGGCACTTATCCGAAAAAAGTAGAGGGAATTTCCCCAGTGTCCTGGCCAAATTTCCCTTATTCACTAAAAATACCACCAACAGCTTAATCTGGTTCAAGGACAGTTGGCATTCATCTGTATCCCCTTCCCCCGGGTCGTGCCTGAAAATAGGCAGGATTTGTCTACTGCACTTACCCGGTCAACAAAAACGAAATAAATAAATAACTGTAAGGAATGGAGTCAGTGCTGTGACTATTTGGGTGGTGGTCAGTACTATAGCTGTAAGGAATGGGGGTCAGTGCTGTGACTATTTGGGTGGGAGGTCAGTACTATAGCTGTAAGGAATGGGGGTCAGTGCTGTGACTATTTGGGTGGTGGTCAGTACTATAACTGTAAGGAATGGGGTCAGTGCTGTGACAATTTTGGCGGGTGGTCAGTACTGTAGCTGTAAGGAATGGGGTCAGTGCTGTGACCATTTGGGTGGGGAGGTCAGTACTCTTACTGTAAGGAATGGGGGTCAGTGCTGTGACTATTTGGGAGGGTGGTCAGTACTATAACTGTAAGGAATGGGGTCAGTGCTGTAACAATTTGGGTGGGAGGTCAGTACCATAGCTGTAAGGAATAGGGGTCAGTGCTGTGACTATTTGGGTGGGTGGTCAGTACTGTAACTGTAAGTAAAAGGGGACAGTGCTGTGACTATTTGGGTGGGAGGTCAGTACTATAGCTGTAAGAAATGGGGGTCAGTGCTGTGACTATTTGGGTGGGAAGTTAGTACTGTAGCTGTAAGGAATAGGGATCAGTGCTGTGACTATTTGGGTGGGAGGTCAGTACTATAGGTGTAAGGAATAGGGGTCAGTGCTGTGACTATTTGGGTGGGTGGTCAGTACTGTAGTTGTAAGGAATGGGGTCAGTGCTGTGACTATTTGGGTGGAAGGTCAGTACTACAGCTGTAAGGAATGGGGTCAGTGTTGTGACTATTTGGGTGGTGGTCAGTACTATAACTGTAAGGAATGGGGTCAGTGCTGTGACTATTTGAGAGGGAGGTCAGTACTATAGCTGTAAGGAATGGGGTCAGTGCTGTGACTATTTGGGTGGTGGTCAGTACTATAACTGTAAGGAATGGGGTCAGTGCTGTGACTATTTTGGTGGGTGGTCAGCACTATAACTGTAAGAAATGGGGTCAGTGCTGTGACCATTTGGGTGGAAGGTCAGTGCTATAACTGTAAGTAATGGGGTCAGTGCTGTGACAATTTGGGTGGGAGGTCAGTACTATAGCTGTAAAGAATAGAGGTCAGTGCTGTGACTATTTGGGTGGGTGGTCACTACTGTAACTGTAAGCAAAAGGGGTCAGTGCTGTGACTATTTGGGTGGGAGGTTAGTACTATAAATGTAAGGAATGGGGATCAGTGCTGTGACTATTTGGGTGGGAGGTCAGTACTGTAGCTGTAAGGAATAGGGGTCAGTGAATGACTATTTGGGTGGGAGGTCAGTACTATAGGTGTAAGGAATGGGAGTCAGTGCTGTGACTATTTGGGTGGGAGGTCAGTTCTATAGCTGTAAGAAATGGGGTCAGTGCTGTGACTATTTGGGTGAGTGGTCTGTACTATAGCTGTAATGAATGGGGGTCAGTGCTGTGACCACTGGGGTGTGTGGTCAGTACTGTAATTGTAAGAAATAGGGGTCAGTGCTGTGACTATTTGGGTGGGTGATCAGTACTATAGCTGTAAGGAATGAGGGTCAGTGCTGTGACCACTGTGGTGGGTGGTCAGTACTGTAATTGTAAGACATAGGGGTCAGTGCTGTGACTATTTGGGAGTGTGGTCAGTACTATAGCTGTAAGGAATGGGGTCAGTGCTGTGACTATTTGGGTGTGTGGTCAGTACTATAACTGTAAGGAATGGGGGTCAGTGCTGTGACTATTTGGGTGGGTGGTAAGTACTATAACTGTAAGGAATGGGGTCAGTGCTGTGACTATTTGGGTGGGAGGTCAGTACTATAGCTGTAAGAAATGGGGTCAGTGCTGTGACTATTTGGGTGGGTGGTCAATACTATAGCTGTAAGCAATGGGTTCAGTGCTGTGACTATTTGGGTGGGTGTTCAGTACTATAACTGTAAGTAATGAGTGTCAGTGCTGTGACTATTTGGGTGGGTGGTCAGTACTATAACTGTAAGGAATGGGGTCAGTGCAGTGACTATTTGGGTGGGTGGTCAGTACTATAGTTGTAAGAAATGGGGGTCAATGATGTGACTATTTGGGTGGGTGGACAGTACTGTAACTGTAAGGAATAGGGGTCAGTGCTGTGACTATTTGGGTGGTGCTCAGTACTATAGCTGTTAGGAATGGGGGTCAGTGCTGTGACTATTTGGGTGGGTGGTCAGTACTGTAGCTGTAAGAAATAGGGGTCAGTCCTGTGACTATTTGGGTGGGAGGTCAGTACTATAGCTGTAAGGAATGGGGTCAGTGTTGTGACTATTTTGGTGGTGGTCAGTACTATAACTGTAAGGAATGGGGTCAGTTCTGTTACTATTTGGGTGGGTGGTCAGTACTATAGCTGTAAGGAATGGGGTCAGTGCTGTGACTATTTGGGTGGTGGTCAGTACTATAACTGTAAGGAATGGGGTCAGTGCTGTGACTATTTTGGTGGGTGGTCAGTACTGTAGCTGTAAGGAATGGGGGTCAGTGCTATGACCATTTGGGTGTGGAGGTCAGTACTATAGCTGTAAGGAATGGGGGTCAGTGCTGTGACTATTTGGGTGGAGGTCAGTACTGTAGCTGTAAGGAATAGGGATCAGTGCTGTGACTATTTGGGTGGGAGGTCAGTACTATAGCTGTAAGGAATAGGGGTCACTTCTGTGACTATTTGGGTGAGAGGTCAGTACTATAGCTGTAAGGAATGGGGTCAGTGTTGTGACTGTTTGGGTGGTGGTCAGTACTATAGCTGTAAGGAATGGGGTCAGTGCTGTGACTATTTGGGTGGTGGTCAGTACTATTACTGTACGGAATGGGGTCAGTGCTGTGAGTATTTTGGTGGGTGGTCAGTACTGTAGCTGTAAGGAATGGGGGTCAGTGCTGTGACCATTTGGGTGGGGAAGTCAGTACTATAACTGTAAGGAATGGGTGTCAGTGCTGTGACTATTTGGGTGGGTGGTAAGTACTATAACTGTAAGGAATGGGGTCAGTGCTGTGACAATTTGGGTGGGAGGTCAGTACTATAGCTGTAAGAAATAGGGGTGAGTGCTGTGACTATTTGGGTGGGAGGTCAGTACTGCAACTGTAAGTAAAAGGGGTCAGTGCTGTGACTATTTGGGTGGGAGGTCAGTACTACAGCTGTAAGGAATGGGGGTCAGTGCTGTGACTATTTGGGTGGGAGGTCAGTACTGAAGCTCTACGGAATAGTGATCAGAGCTTTGACTATTTGGGTGGGAGGTCAGCAGTATAGGTCTAAGGAATGGGAGTCAGTGCTGTGACTATTTGGGTGGGAGGTCAGTACTGTAGCTGTAAGGAATGGGGTCAGTGCTGTGACTATTTGGGTTGGTGGTCAGTACTATATCTGTAAGGAATGGGTGTCAGTGCTGTGACTATTTGGGTGGGTGGTCAGTACTATAACTGTAAGGAATAGGGGTCAGTGCTGTGACAATTTGGGTGAGTGGTCAGTACTATAACTGTAAGGAATAGGGGTCAGTGCTGTGACAATTTGGGTGGGTGGTCAGTACTATAACTGTAAGGAATAGGGCTCAGTGCTGTGACTATTTGGGTGGGAGGTCAGTACTATAGCTGTAAGGAATGGGGTCAGTGTTGTGACTATTTGGGTGGTGGTCAGTACTATAGCTGTAAGGAATGGGGTGGGTGCTGTGACTATTTGGGTGGTGGTCAGTACTATAACTGTATGGAATGGGGTCAGTGCTGTGAGTATTTGGTGGGTGGTCAGTACTGTAGCTGTAAGGAATGGGGGTCAGTGCTATGACTATTTGGGTGGGTGGTCTGTACTATAACTGTAAGGAATGGGGTCAGTGCTATGACAATTTGGGTGGGAGGTCAGTACTATAGCTGTAAGGAATAGGGGTCAGTGCAGTGACTATTTGGTTGGGTGGTCAGTACTGTAACTGTAAGTAAAAGGGGTCAGTGCTGTGACTATTTGGGTGGGAAGTCAGTACTACAGCTGTAAGGAATGGGGGTCAGTGCTGTGACTATTTGGGTGGGAGGTCAGTACTGTAGCTTTAAGGAATAGTGGTCAGTGCTGTGACTATTTGGGTGGGAGGTCAGTACTGTAGCTGTAAGGAATGGGAGTCAGTGCTGTGACTCTTTGGGTGGGTGGTCTGTACTATAGCTGTAAGGAATGGGGTTCAGTGCTGTGATCACTGGGGTGGGTGGTCAGTACTGTAATTGTCAGAAATAGGGGTCAGTGCAGTGACTATTTGGGTGGGTGGTCAGTACTACAGCTGTAAGGAATGGGGATCAGTACTGTGACCACTGGGGTGGGTGGTCAGTACTGTAATTGTAAGAAATAGGGGTCAGTGCTGTGACTATTTGGGTGGGTGGTCAGTACTATAGCTGTAAGGAATGGGGTCAGTGCTGTGACTATTTGGGTGTGTGGTCAGTACTATAACTGTACGGAATGGGGTCAGTGCTGTGACTGTTTTGGTGGGAGGTCAGTACTATAGCTGTGAGGAATAGGGGTCAGTGCTGTGACTATTTGGGTGGGTGGTCAGTACTGTAACTGTAAGTAAAAGGGGTCAGTGCTGTGACTATTTGGGTGGGAGGCCAATACTATAGCTGTAAGGAATGGGGTCAGGGCTGTGACTATTTGGGTGGTGGGCAGTACTATAACTGTAAGGAATGGGGTCAGTGCTGTGACTATTTGGGTGGGAAGTCAGTACTATAGCTGTAAGGAATGGGGTCAGTGCTGTGACTATTTGTGTGGTGGTCAGTACTATAACTGTAATGAATGGGGTCAGTGCTGTGACTATTTGGGTGGGAAGTCAGTACTATAGCTGTAAGGAATGGGGTCAGTGCTGTGACTGTTTTGGTGGGTGGTCAGTACTGTAGCTGTAAGGAATGGGGGTCAGTGCTGTGACTATTTGGGTGGGTGGTCATTACTATAACTGTAAGGAATGGGGTCAGTTCTGTGACAATTTGGGTGGGAGGTCAGTACTATAGCTGTAAGGAATAGGGGTCAGTGCTGTGACTATTAGGGTCGGTGGTTAGTACTGTAACTGTAAGTAAAAGGGGTCAGTGCTGTGACTATTTGGGTGGGAGGTCAGTACTATAGCTGTAAGGAATGGGGTCAGTGCTGTGACTATTTGGGTGGGAGGTCAGTACTGTAGCTGTAAGGAATAGGGGTCAGTGCTGTGACTATTTGGGTGGGAGGTCAGTACTATAGGTGTAAGGAATGGGAGTCAGTGCTGTGACTATTTGGGTGGGAGGTCAGTACTATAGCTGTAAGGAATGGGGTCAGTGCTGTGACTATTTGGGTGGGTGGTCAGTACTATAGCTGTAAGGAATGGGGGTCAGTGCTGTGACCATTGGGGTGGCTGGTCAGTACTGTAATTGTAAGAAATAGGGGTCAGTGCTGTGACTATTTGGGTGGGTGGTCAGTACTATAGCTGTAAGGAATGGGGATCAGTGCTGTGACCACTGGGGTGGGTGGTCAGTACTGTAATTGAAAGAAATAGGGGTCAGTGCTGTGACTGTTTGGGCAGGTGGTCATTACTATAGCTGTTAGGAATAGGGTCAGTGCTGTGACTATTTGGGTGTGTGGTCAGTACTATAACTGTAAGGAATGGGGTCAGTGCTGTGACTGTTTGGGTGGGAGATCAGTACTATAGCTGTAAGGAATGGGGTCAGTGCTGTGACTATTTGGGTGGGTGGTCAGTACTGTAGCTGTAAAGAATGGGGTCAGTGCTGTGACTATTTGGGTGGTGGTCAGTTCTATAGCTGTAAGGAATGGGGGTCAGTGCTGTGACAATTTGCTTGGGAGGTCAGTACTATAACTGAAAGGAATAGAGGTCAGTGCTGTCACTATTTGGGTTGGAGGTCAGTACTGTAACTGCAAGGAATATGGGTCAGTGCTGTTACTGTTTGGATGGTGGTCAGTACTATAACTGTAAGGAATGGGGATCAGTGCTGTGACTATTTAGGTGGGAGGTCAGAACTGTACCTGTAAGGAATGGGGCAGTGCAGTGACCACTGGGGTGGGTGGTCAGTGCTATAACTGTAAGGAATGGGGTCAGTGCTGTGACTATTTGGGTGGGTGGTCAGTACTATAACTGTAAGGCATGGGGGTCAGTGCTGTGTCTATTTTGGTGGGTGGTCAGTACTGTAGCTGTAAGGAATGGGGGTAACTGCTGTGACTATTTGGGTGGGTGGTTAGTACTATAACTGTAAGGAATGGAGGTCAGTGCTGTAACTGTTTGGGTGGGAGGTCAGTACTATAGCTGTAAGGAATGAGGGTCAGTGCTGTGACTATTTGGGTGGCAGGTCAGTACTATAACTGCAAGGAATGGGGTCAGTGCTATGACTATTTGGATGGGTGGTCATTAATATAGCTGTAAGGAATGGGGGTCAGTGCTGAGACTATTTGGGTGGTGGTCAGTACTATAGCTGTAAGGAATGGGGGTCAGTGCTGTGACAATTTGCGTGGTAGGTCAGTACTATAACTGCAAGGAATGGTGGTCAGTGCTGTGACAATTTGGGTGGGAGGTCAGTACTATAACTGTAAGGAATAGGGGTCAGTGCTGTTACTGTTTGGATGGTGGTCAGTACTATAACTGTAAGGAACGGGGGTCAGTGCTGTGACTATTTGGGTGGAAGGTCAGTACTGTAGCTGTAAGAATGGGGTCAGTGCTGTGACTATTTGGGTGGAAGGTCAGTACTGTAGCTGTAAGGAATCGGGATCAGTGCTGTGACTATTTGGGTGGGAGGTCAGTACTATAACTGCAGTGTCAGTGGCTCAGTAGGTAGCACACTCACCTCTGAGGCTGGGAGATCAGAGGTCTGTGGGTTCTGTTCCCACATCTGGCACTTGGGTTAATATCCCAATACTGACACTGTAGTGTAGCATAGCATGAGAGGGGTGCTGCACTTCTGAGGTGCTGTCTTTCAGATCAGACGTTAAACCGAGGTCCCATCTGCCTGGATTGGTGGTAGTTCAGGTGGATGTTAAAGATCCCATGGCACTTATCGAAAAGAGTAGCGGAATTTCCCCAGTGTCCTGGCCAAATTTCCCACATTCACTAAAAATACCACCAACAGCTGAATTTGGTTCAAGGACAGTAGGCATTCATCTGTATCCACCCTCCCCCGGGTCATGCCTGAAAATAGGCAGGATTTGTCTAGTGCACTTACCCGGTCAACAAAAACGAAATAAATAAATAACTGTAAGGAATGGGGATCAGTGCTGTAACCACTGGGGTGGGTGGTCAGTACTGTAATTGTAAGAAATAGGGGTCAGTGCTGTGACTATTTGGGTGGGTGGTCAGTACTAAAACTGTAAGGAATGGGGTCAGTGCTGTGACTATTGGGGTGCTGAGGTCAGTACTAAAACTGTAAGGAATGGGGGTCAGTGGTGGGACTAATTGGGTGGGTGGTCAGTACAGTAGCTGTAAGAAATAGGGGTCAGTGCTGTGACTATTTGGGTGGGTGGTCAGTACTGCAGCTGTAAGGAATAGAGGTCAGTGCTGTGACTCTTTGGGAGGGAGGTACTATAGCTGTAAGAAATGGGGGTAAGTGATGTGACCACTGGGGTGGGTGGTCAGTTCTGTAATTGTAAGAAATAGGGGTCAGTGCTGTGACTATTTGGGTGGGAAGCCAGTACTATAGCTGTAAGAAATGGGGGTAAGTGATGTGACCACTGGGGTGTGTGGTCAGTACTGTAGCAGTAAGGAATGGGGTCAGTGCTGTTACTGTTTGGATGGTGGTCAGTACTATAACTGTAAGGAATGGGGCAGTGCAGTGACCACTGGGGTAGGTGGTCAGTACTATAACTGTAAGGAATGGGGTCAGTGCTGTGACTATTTTGGTGGGTGGTCAGTACTGTAGCTGTAAGGAATGGGGTCAGTGCTGTGACTATTTGGGTGGGTGGTCAGTACTATAACTGTAAGGAATGGGGTCAGTGCTGTGACTATTTGGGTGGGTAGGTCAGTACTATGAGCTGTAAGGAATGAGGGTCAGTGCTGTGACTATTTGGGTGGGTGGTCAGTACTATAACTGTAAGGAATGGGGTCAGTGCTGTGACTATTTGGGTGGTGGTCAGTACTATAGCTGTAAGGAATGGGGTCAGTGCTGTGACAATTTGGGGGAGGTCAGTACTATAACTGTAAGGAATGGTGGTCAGTGCTGTCACTATTTGGGTGGGAGGTCAGTACTATAACTGTAAGGAATGGGGTCAGTGCTGTGACTATTTGGGTGGGAGGTCAGTACTATAACTGTAAGGAATGGGGTCAGTGCTGTGACTATTTGGGTGGGTGGTCAGTACTATAACTGTAAGGAATGGGGTCAGTGCTGTGACTATTTGGGTGGGTGGTCAGTACTATAACTGTAAGGAATGGGGTCAGTGCTGTGACTATTTTGGTGGTGGTCAGTACTATGGCTGTAAGAAATGGGGGTAAGTGCTGTGACCACTGGGGTGGGTGGTCAGTACTGTAGCAGTAAGGAATGGGGTCAGTACTCTGACTATTTGGGTGGGAGGTCAGTACTATAGCTGTAAGGAATGGGGTCAGTGTTGTGACTATTTTGGTGGTGGTCAGTACTATAACTGTACGGCATGGGGTCAGTGCTGTGAGTATTTTGGTGGGTGGTCAGTACTATAACTGTAAGGAATGGGGTCAGTGCTGTGACTATTTTGGTGGGAGGTCAGTACTATAGCTGTAAGGAATAGGGGTCAGTGCTGTGACTATTTGGTTGGGTGGTCAGTACTGTAACTGTAGGTAAAAGAGGTCAGTGCTGTGACTATTTGGGTTGAGGTCAGTACTACAGCTGTAAGGAATGGGGGTCAGTGCTGTGACTATTTGGGTGGGAGGTCTGTACTGTAGCTTTAAGGAATAGTGGTCAGTGCTTTGACTATTTGGGTGGGCGGTCAGTACTATAGGTGTAAGGAATGGGAGTCAGTGCTGTGACTATTTGGGTGGGAGGTCAGTACTATAGCTGTAAGGAATGGGGCCAGTGCTGTGACTATTTGGGTGGGTGGTCTGTACTATAGCTGTAAGGAATAGGGCTCATTGCTGTGACCACTGGGGTGGTTGGTCAGTACTGTAATTGTAAGAAATGGGGGTCAGTGCTGTGACTATTTGGGTGAGTGGTCAGTACTATAGCTGTAAGGAATGGGGATCAGTGCTGTGACCACTGGGGTGGGGGTCAGTACTGTAATTGTAAGAAATGGGGGTCAGTGCTGTGACTATTTGGGTGAGTGGTCAGTACTATAGCTGTAAGGAATGGGATCAGTGCTGTGACTATTTGGGTGTGTGGTCAGTAATATAACTGTAAGGAATGGGGTCAGTGCTGTGAATGTTTTGGTGGGAGGTCAGTACTATAGCAGTAAGGAATGGGGTCAGTGCTGTGTCTGTTTGGGTGGGTGGTCAGTACTGTAGCTGTAAGGAATGGGGTCAGTGCTGTGACTATTTGGGTGGGTGGTCTGTACTATAACTGTAAGGAATGGGTGTCAGTGCTGTGACTATTTGGGTGGGTGGTCAGTACTAAAACTGTAAGGAATAGGGGTCAGTGCTGTGACAATTTGGGTGGGTGGTCAGTACTATAACTGTAAGGAATGGGGTCAGTGCTGTGACTATTTGGGTGGCTGGTCAGTACTATATCTGTAAGGAATAGGGGTCAGTGCTGTGACTATTTGGGTGGGTGGTCAGTACTATAACTGTAAGAAATGGGGTCAGTGCTGTGACTATTTGGGTGGGTGGTCAGTACTATAACTGTAAGGAATGGGGTCAGTGCTGTGACTATTTGGGTGGGTGGTCAGTACTATCTGTAAGGAATAGGGTCAGTGCTGTGACTATTTGGGTGGGTGGTCAGTACTGCTACTGTGAGAATAGGGGTCAGTGCTGTGACTATTTGGGTGGGTAGGTCAGTACTATAACTGTAAGGAATGGGGTCAGTGCTGTGACTATTTGGGTGGGGTCAGTACTATAGCTGTAAGGAATGGGGTCAGTGCTGTGACCTTTGGGGTGGTCAGTACTATAGCTGTAAGAATGGGGTCAGTGCTGTGACTATTTGGGTGGGTGGTCAGTACTATAGCTGTAAGGAATGGGGTCAGTGCTGTGACTATTTGGGTGGGAGGTCAGTACTATAGCTGTAAGGAATAGGGGTCAGTGCTGTGACTATTTGGGTGGGTGGTCAGTACTATAACTGTAAGGAATGGGGGTCAGTGCTGTGACTATTTGGGTGGGAGGTCAGTACTATAGCTGTAAGGAATGGGGTCAGTGCTGTGACTATTTGGGTGGTGGTCAGTACTATAACTGTAAGGAATGGGGTCAGTGCTGTGACTATTTGGGTGGGAGGTCAGTACTATAGCTGTAAGGAATAGGGGTCAGGGCTGTGACTATTTGGGTGGTGGTCAGTACTGTAACGGTGAGTAATGGGGTCAGTGCTATGACTATTTTGGTGGGTGGTCAGTACTATAGCTGTGAGAAATGGGGTCAGTGATGTGACTATTTGGGTGGTGGTCAGTACTATAACTCTAAGGAATGGGATCAGTGCTGTGTCTATTTGGGTGGGAGGTCAGTACTATAGCTGTAAGGAATGGGGTCAGTGCTGTGACTATTTGGGTGGTGGTCAGTACTAAAACTGTGAGGAATGGGGTCAGTGCTATGACTGTTTTGGTGGGTGGTCAGTACTGTAGCTGTAAGGAATGGGGTCAGTGCTGTGACCATTTGGGTGGGGAGGTCAGTACTATAACTCTAAGGAAGGGCGGTCAGTGCTGTGACTATTTTGGTGGGTGGTCAGTACTATAACTGTAAGGAATGGGGTCAGTGCTGTGACAATTTGGGTGGGAGGTCAGTACTATGGCTGTAATTAATAGGGTCAGTGCTGTGACTATTTGGGTGGATGGTCAGTACTGTAACTGTCAGTAAAAGGGGTCAGTGCTGTGACTATTTCGGTGGGAGGTCAGTACTATAGCTGTAAGGAATGGGGGTCAGTGCTGCGATTATTTGGGTGGGAGGTCAGTACTGTAATTGTAAGGAATAGGGGTCAGCGCTGTGACTATTTGTGTGGTGGTCATTACCATAACTGTATGAATGGGGTCAGTGCTGTGACTATTTGGGTGGGGT
Organism: Neoceratodus forsteri; assembly: GCA_016271365.2. Classification (NCBI taxonomy): domain Eukaryota; kingdom Metazoa; phylum Chordata; order Ceratodontiformes; family Ceratodontidae; genus Neoceratodus; species Neoceratodus forsteri. Next base: position 355,239,071 of record JADMNL010000023.1, read on the forward strand.
CAGTACTATAACTGTAAGGAATGGGGTCAGTGCTATAACTATTTGGGTGGGAGGTCAGTACTATAGCTGTAAGGAATGGGGGTCAGTGCTGTAACTATTTGTGTGGGTGGTCAGTACTATAGCTGTAAGGAATAGGGGTCAGTGCTGTGACTATTTGGGTGGGTGGTCAGTACTATAGCTGTAAGGAATGGGGTTCAGTGCTGTGACTATTTGGGTGGGTGGTCAGTACTGTAGCTGTAAGAAACAGGGGTCAGTGCTGTGACTATTTGGGTGGGTGGTCAGTACTGTAGCTGTAAGGAATAGAGGTCAGTGCTGTGACTATTTGGGTGGGAGGTCAGTACTGTAACTGGAATAGATGGGTCAGTGCTGTGACTATTTGGGTGGGAGGTCAGTACTATAGCTGTAAGGAATGGGGTCAGTGCTGTGACTATTTGGGTGGTGGTCAGTACTATAACTGTAAGGAATGGGGTCAGTGCTGTGACTATTTGGGTGGGAGGTCAGTACTATAGCTGTAAGGAATGGGGTCAGTGTTGTGACTATTTTGGTGGTGGTCAGTACTATAACTGTAAGGAATGGGGTCAGTGCTGTGACTGTTTGGGTGGGTGGTCAGTACTATAGCTGTAATGAATGGGTCAGTGCTGTGACTAATTTGTGGGTGGTCAGTACTGTAGCTGTAAGGAATGGGGGTCAGTGCTGCGACCATTTCGGTGGGGAGCTCAGTACTTTGACTGTAAGGAATGGGGTCAGTGCTGTGACCATTTGGGAGGGGAGGTCAGTACCATAACTGTAAGGAATGGGGTCAGTGCTGTGACAATTTGGGTCGGAGGTCAGTACTATAGCTGTAAGGAATAGGGGTCAGTGCTGTGACTATTTGGGTGGGTGGTAAGTACTGTAACTGTAAGTAAAAGGGGTCAGTGCTGTGACTATTTGGGTGGGAGGTCAGTACTACAGCTGTAAGGAATGGGGGTCAGTGCTGTGACTATTTGGGTGGGAGGTCAGTACTGTAGCTGTAAGGAATAGGGGTCAGTGCTGTTACTATTTGGGTAGGTGGTCAGTACTGTAGCTGTAAGGAATGGGGTCAGTGCTGTGACTATTTGGGTGGGAGTTCAGTACTATAGCTGTTAGGAATGGGGTCAGTGTTGTGACTATTTGGGTGGTGGTCAGTACTATAGCTGTAAGGAACGGGGTGGGTGCTGTGACTATTTGGGTGGTGGTCAGTACTATAACTGTACGGAATGGGGTCAGTGCTCTGAGTATTTTGGTGGGTGGTCAGTACTCTAGCTGTAAGGAATAGGGGTCAGTTCTGTGACCATTTGGGTGGAGAAGTCAGTACTATAACTGTAAGGTATGGGGTTCAGTGCTGTGACTATTTGGGTGGGTGGTCAGTACTATAACTGTAAGGAATGGGGTCAGTGCTGTGACAATTTGGGTGGGAGGTCAGTACTATAGCTGTAAGGAATAGGGGTCATTGCTGTGACTATTTGGTTCAGTGGTCAGTACTGTAACCGAATGTAAAAGGGGTCAGTGCTGTGACTATTTGGGTGGGAGGTCAGTACTACAGCTGTAAGGAATGGGGGTCAGTGCTGTGACTGTTTGGGTGGGAGGTCAGTACTGTAGCTTTAAGGAATAGTGGTCAGTGCTTTGACTATTTGGGTGGGAGGTCAGTACTATAGGTGTAAGGAATGGGAGTCAGTGCTGTGACTATTTGGGTGGGAGGTCAGTACTATAGCTGTAAGGAATGGGGTCAGTGCTGTGACTATTTGGGTGGGTGGTCTGTACTATAGCTGTAAGGAATGGGGATCAGTGCTGTGACTATTTGGGTGGGTGGTCAGTACTATAACTGTAAAGAATGGGGTCAGTGCTGTGACTGTGTTGGTGGGAGGTCAGTACTATAGCTGTAAGGAATGGGGTCAGTGCTGTGACTATTTTGGTAGGTGGTCAGTACTGTAGCTGTAACTAATGGGGTCAGTGCTGTGACTATTTGGGTGGGTGGTCAGTACTATAACTGTAAGGAATGGGTGTCAGTGCTGTGACTATTTGGGTGAGTGGTCAGTACTATAACTGTAAGGAATGTGGTCAGTGCTGTGACTATTTTGGTGGGTGGTCAGTACTGTACCTGTAAGGAATGGGGGTCAGTGCTGTGACCATTTGGGTGGGGAAGTCAGTACTATAACTGTAAGGAATGGGGGTCAGTGCTGACCTATTTGGGTGTGTGGTCAGTACTATAACTGTAAGGAATGGGGTCAGTGCTGTGACAATTTGGGAGGGAGGTCAGTACTATAGCTGTAAGGAATAGGGGTCAGTGCTGTGACTATTTGGGTGGCTGGTCAGTACTGTAACTGTAAGTAAAAGGGGTCAGTGCTGTGACTATTTGGGTGGGAGGTCAGTACTAGAGCTGTAAGGAATGGGGTTCAGTGCTGTGACTATTTGGGTGGGGAGGTCAGTACTGTAGCTGTAAGGAATAGTGGTCAGTGCTGTGACTATTTGGGTGCGAGGTCAGTACTATAGGTGTAAGGAATGGGAGTCAGTGCTGTGACTATTTGGGTTGGAGGTCAGTACTATAGCTGTAAGGAATGGGGTCAGTGCTGTGACTATTTGGGTGGGTGGTCTGTACTATAGCTGTAAGGAATGGGGTCAGTGCTGTAACTATTTGGGTGGGAGGTCAGTACTATGACTGTAAGGAATAGGGATCAGTGCTGTGAATTTTTGGGTGGGTGGTCAGTACTATAACTGTAAGGAACGGGGGTCAGTGCTGTAACTATTTGCGTGAGTGGTCAGTACTATAGCTGTAAGGAATGGGGTCAGTGCTGTGACTATTTGGGTGGGTGGTCAGTACTATAACTGTAAGGAAATGGGGTCAGTGTTGTAGCTATTTGGGTGGGAGGTCAGTACTGTCGCTGTAAATAATGGGGTCAGTGCTGTGACTATTTGGGTGGTGGTCAGTTCTATGACTGTAAGAAATTGGTGTCAGTGCTGTAACTATTTGGGTTGGAGGTCAGTACTATAACTGTGAGGAATGGGGTCAGTGCTGTGACTATTTGGGTTGGTGGTCAGTACTATAACTGTAAGGAATGGGGGTCTGTGCTTTAACTATTTGGGTGGGAGGTCAGTACTATAGCTGTAAGGAATGGGGTCAGTGCTGTGACTATTTGGGTGGGTGGTCAGTACTATTACTGTAAGGAATGGGGGTCAGTGCTGTAACTATTTGGGTGGGAGGTCAGTACTATAGCTGTGAGGAATTGGGTCAGTGCTGTAACTATTTGGGTGGGAGGTCAGTACTATAGCTGTAAGGAATGGGGGTGAGTGCTGTAACTATTTGGGTGGGAGGTCAGTACTATAGCTGTAATGAATGGGGTCAGTGCTGTGACTATTTGGGTGGGTGGTCAGTACTATATCTGTAAGGAATGGGGGTCAGTGCTGTTACTATTTGGGTGGGAGGTCAGTACTATAGCTGTAAGGAATGGGGTCACTGCTGTGACTATTTGGGTGGTGGTCAGTACTTTAACTGAAAGGAATGGAGGGAAGGCATTGCTGTGACTGATGAGGTTAGGGGTCTGTGCTGTGACTGTTGTGGGTGGATGGACAGTGCCTCAACTGTTGGAGTTGAGGTTTGCTGCTTTGACTGTTAGGGGTTTGAGTTTAGTGCTGTGACTGTTGGGGGGTGGGTGGTCAGTGTTGTAACTGTTAGGAGTTGGGAGCAGTGCTGTGACTGTTGGATGTGGGTAGTGAGTGCCGGGGCATTGCTAGCTTTTTTGATGAGGTGGGGGTGGCAAAGACTAATAAACATCCTGGTTCTCCTGAGAAATACTAAAACAATATGCCTGGGGTGTGGGGGCTGCCCAGGCCCCCAGAAGCTGTTTGGTTTTAGATGCATTCTAGTGCATTTTGAGGGTCATTTTGAAATGTTTTGGCTGCCAGCCCATCTGCATAGCAGTTGGCTTCCCACGTGTGACGCCGGCGACCCAGGTTTGGGAATAGACCTGGGTCACCAGCGGGCCAGCTGGGGTGAGATAGTTGGAGCGTCCCTCGGATTGCTGTCCTTCTCCAGGGGAGAGGGGGGGTCAAACTTCCAGTACATTACGGACCCCTGGTGGAGGCCGGGGAACTCCGCCGCAACTGGCATCTGGTCATCCAGAGGGGTGGGGCGGACATGGGATGTCATTGCACGTCCCCACCCCCTAGGAAAAAAACATCCTTTCGGGGACTCAAAATCCCCAGTCAGCGCCTCCATGACACCCTCCTCGCCGCCTCTCCATGTGCTTCCAGGCTGGCTCCCCCGACCCGAACCGACATTTGCGACACCTTGGCCAGTGCCGCAACCCTGCCCTGGGGGGGGTAAGCCAGGGGGCACGGGTGGGGAGCACAGCTCATTTGGGAGCAAGGGGGCAGCAGGGGCTGAGACAAAATGCATAATGAATAGAAAAAAAAAAGAAACTTTTTGACTGCTTTTAAAGCTTTCTTTGACTTCTTGCCAACTACAGATAACACTACCAAAATGACTATCTTTTCATTTTTCGTTTTAAAATTGGGAATACTCGGACAATCTTTTGATTAAAATCGAGGAGCAAAAACTGCAAACTTCTCCTATCTAGAAAATTCAACTATAAATGCTTAAATTCAGTTACAAAAGCCATGAATTCTTGAACCCCAGAATCAAGCAACCAGTTACATCAGCAATCTCTACAGAATGTGAGCAATCATATAATGTTTAAACTTGGAAAAATGTGGGGCCTGCCACCTAAGGGGATTGACAGTGTCCCTTTAATTTCATCAGCATTACGTACAGCACCATTCTAGTATTTTATAATGCAGAAAAAAACAACAGATATATTGCAGGTGATACCCATTACTGGACTAACAAAATTATTTTATAACAAAACAAAGATGTAGCAAATACCTTGCAAATACAGTGAACCAGAGCATGGATCTAGATGAAAAATGAGCAGACAAAATGGACCTATGGGTATTTTTCTGCTGACACAATCTTTTTTTCTGTGTTTCGGTTTTTACCATCTGTGCAATTTTAACAGTTCTAGGAAGTACTGCACCCCCAGAAGAAACAAGCATACCAAGGTGGCACTTTGGAAATCTAGTATTTGTATTACTACAAAGTGCATCAAAATGCAAAAAGTCCTAGCTGGCTGTACTCAGAACTGAAGATAACAGCCCACTCATCCCAACATAGCATTTCCCTCAGCTCTGCAATTCTAACCCCAACCGCTACCTTTTTGTACAATCTACCACCTCTGCTCATTGGGAACATGCTACAGCCTCTTCAGTCAAATAATAATAATAATAAAATTGATTTAATAAAGCACCTTTCAAAATTCCAAGGTGCTGTACAGAATTAATTCAGATAAAACATGTACAAATACATATCATATAAAATCACAATAAAACTGGAAATGTCTTTCCCCATAAAAAGAGTTTTTAGTGCCTGCTTAAAACTCCCAAATGCAGCTCTTCCACACAATTTAAAAATAAAATTCTCCCTGCTGACTGCATCTGCCGAGATCAAAATCTATGCAGTGTGCTTGCTAACATCTGTGGGTGCCCTGCTGTGTTGCTCACATGGTAGTACCATCTGTGATTTGCAGTATTATTATGCACCCAACCATACATTGTCAGATATTATAGCTGCTCCTGTTTATGCTGCCACTCTGGTCAAAGCACTTTTTTTTGCCAAGCATTTTGTAGTAGTGTGTCACAACACACTGTTTATTCTAATACTCTGTTTGACACTTTGATTTCTCATATAATTTGGCTTAGCTTCTTGTTGTGTAGCTAAAAGGTTTTGAGAGCAATTAGCCTAAATACTCAACATTTTGAATCCAGCAGAAGCACTGCACAAAAATGATTCAATAAAATGAGAGAAGGTGTACAGCAGTATATTTTCATTATGATCAGCCCTGTATGGAATAACTGGAGAAAACCAGAAAGTTTGGTGCAGGTGCTGCCGCTCCCACCCTTACCTTGCAGATGGAGGCAGCATAACCAAGCAAACCACCAGCGCGAGTCTAGAAAGTGCAGCAACATCCTCGAAGGTTTTCTTTTTTTTTTTTTCATAATGCCAGTCAATCCACGACATAACTTCTTCAAACAGCCTACCCTGTCAGTAACTAGTACCCAGAACAAAACCAGTGCTGACCTGGCAGATGTCTAGCAGACAGACACTATGCTACAGCCAAGCTTCCTTCCTTAACAGCATCATCCAAGCTCTATATAAATTAAATGACAGATTTAAAAACCTGAACAGCATCAGTCTCTGGCAGACACTGACACAGAAATTGCATGTCACAGCCCGCAGTACAGTTACCCTTTCAGACAGAGCATTGAGCAAACAAAAGGGAGCCCAATGTGCTTCATGTGGTGCGCGAGTTTTGGTTACCAATCCCACAAGCTGGCCACTTCAATTGGCTGATTGAGCAGCACTGACAGGCCGACAGGGATGTCTCCCACCTGGAACTCGACTCCTGAATCCTGAATCCTGACCATGTCCTTACAGGGGGAAAAAAACTCAGAGCTTCAAAAGACCCACTCTGAGCATTGTGAATGCCTGAGGCATGGCAGTCTGCCCCCCTTGCCCCCCATAATCTATGCCACTGGTGAGTGCTTTTGACTATTGCTGGTGGAGGACAGTGCTGTGACTATGGAGGAGAGGGGGCAGTGCTGTGACTTTTGGGAGTAGGCTCATATTTCTGTGCTGTTCATTTTTATTTCCCTCATCCATGCTACTGCATATTGTTAACTGTTTCTGTGATTAGAATGTTTGTTTTGGGTGAGGGTCTCCATGACTGTTGCCTTTTTAGAATACCAGATTTTATGTTGTTTATAAAAAGTGGATGGTATGACCACTTGACATTCATTTTCATTCTGCAGTTTTCATACTGAAGGTTTGGTGCCTTCCTCTTTCTTAAGTTTCTGTTCTCATCTCAAGTGCTGGACTTAACAAACACACTGGACTAACTGTAAGTTAAAATGTCCTCCTAAATATTCATTACTCAGTCCCCCTCCCAGTAGTGACCCCGTCACCATCTATTATGTAAACAGGAAACCCTTTGTTCATTAAAATATAATATTATAGAGATTAGGGGCCCTATACACAGTCACAGTAGTGGGTGGAAATCTTCAGGGGTGTACCGGGCTTCCTGTACTGCTACCCATTAAATTTGCAGTGCACATCAGTGTGCCACTGTCTGAATGGGTGGATTTTCCCCATAACAGCACAGATGCATTAACATATTCTAATTGCCTTTCCAGGTGCTAGTGGTTGCATATATGCTGTGCAACCACTAACATACTGGACATGCGGCAGCCTGTGGGTCAGCCCATGACGACACCAGGCATCTGGTGCCATGCCATGGGTACAGCTCTATCACCAAAGTCATCCCCCAAGCCCACACCTTGCCACTTGATGGCCTTCTAGTATTGGAGTTATTTTCACCCTTGTCAGTCATCCCTGGTGGTCCAGTGGGCCACAAATACAACTGTTTGCTCCATCTCCTCTCTGGCACTCATTGGATCCCTCTCCCTAGCCCCATTCCCATACAGAATTTCACAAATGTACATTCCGACTTGCAAGCTGTGACCCCTTCTAGAACTGCTTTCAGCCTGTAAATGATGAGGGCCATAATCTGAATGTTTTATATTCATGGGTTTCAAAATGGTGCTCTAAATTGTATCACCTACAGTGTCCGAAGCCATATTATTTTATTGGGGATTTGGATTGTGCAAATAATGGTATTTAGTTTTGTTTTGCTTTTTTTGATTTCTAGATAAATACACTGGTGCCAAAGACCCCTTTTTCAGGCCTGACCCTGGTGTAAATAGTACAACATATAGACAAAAACAGTTACTGAATACAGTTAACTTACATTCAGTACCAAAACAGGTATTCATAAAATTATTTAAAAACACAGACATTCGTCGGCCCAGTGGTGTAGATGGCTAAGTCAGCTATGCCTTATCTCCTGCCATGCTGGTGACCTGTGTTCATAGTACAAGTGGGTCGCCAGGGGTCAGCTGGAGAGGGAGAGGACTGAGAGTCTGGAGGACAGCTCTCCTCTCCCGGGGAGGGGTGGGGATGGAGTCAGCTGCATGACTGGCCCCTAGCGGTGGCTGGGGGCTGACACAATAGAACCACACAAGCAGGTGGAGCCGAGCTAGACACCCAGCGTATGCATGCGGAAGCGTGCGTGACTCGGCCTTTGGCATCATTGCACACATTGGCTCTGCACTTGGGGGACAATGGGACAAAAAAACCAGGAGGAGAAAAGAAGCCAACCAGCAGGATGAAGCTGGTCTCCCCGCTGCACCAGGTAAGCTGGTGCCTCAAATTGGTGAGAGGCGATGGCAGGCATGATGCCCAGTGGCGGTAATGAGGGAAGGGGCCAGTGGAAGGGCGCCAGTCAGTGGGGGGATAAAAAAAAAACACATACATTCATTTTAAAAAGATGATCTTTTAATGAAACAATGAAAGTATCAATTGATGATAGGGATTTCAGAAAAAAAGGAATAAAATTCCACAATAAGGATGATAATTAAATGACTTCTGTCTCAAGTTGCCTTGCATACGTGGTAACCTCAAACAAATTTTGTTTGTAGACCAGAAATTAAAAACTGTATTCAGCAAATTTCAGTCATTTAGCTGTGCATAATGCCGGTTTCTCTGTAAAATTTTAAAAACTAAGTTAATCAATGTTAGTTGGCCTTTATGTCTACTATAATTATAATACGGCCCTTCCTATGAACTTCTTTATGAATATGAGTAAGAGTATTTGTGAGCACAATGTGATATTTATGCAATACAACATGCCAGGGTGTGTAATTATGGGCCAAGGAAAACAAAGGGAACCACATGCTTCTAGAACTGCAAGGCGCAAGCTACATATAGAAATTGCCGCAAAACACCAGGTAGCTGCGTCCGGGGAGCTAAAGTGACATCATGATTTATAAAAAAGAATTTCTCGAGCCAAGGAATCAAGCAAGATGAAGTTTAACGAAGAGCCTGTACCCCAGTGCTTCAACTCTGAAACAAGTCTTTGCCGGGGGTGGGGTCTATGACTGCATGCCTCAAATGTGTTGTTAAACACAAGGCATTTGCCCTAAGTGCTTTTAAACATACAACAGGGAAGTGTGAATATTGACCATACTTACACAACTATGAAGTATCTTATTGCTCTTACAACATGGCTTCTTTAAAAAAAAAGTTTGTAACGTGTTTTTTATGATTTTTAATAACAAAATAATTTTTTCTATATGAAATATGATTAGAAGATAAAAACATAGTCCCAGCTGAAGTGTACTGATACTGGTGCTGAACTTTGTGCACAGGCTAACAAGTACAGGTGTGAAATTATGGTCACATTATTATACTTTTGTACTTGACATCTAGCCAGTCAGCTGGCTAGAATGTTCTTACCCATTTTGAACTAACATATTGTCTATGTTATGGGTTTTGCTCTGATTAGTTTTAGATTAGGGAAACTGTGTACTGCTGATTATAAAATGGGTTGGCAATTTCCTGCTTCCTAATAGGCTAAACAAGTTCTGAAACCCATATCTTAATTCTCCGCAGCTGTGCAGGTTTGAAAAAAATTGGCAGTGGAGTTTGGAATTTTGACAGCTCACATGAAGAATTCATGAGCCACTTCACTCATTCCTGGTTTCTAGTATCCCATGTTAAAAGTGACTCAAATTGAGTGACTCAGTTTGAGCGCCTGTGGGGATAGCGATCGTGAAAGAATAGTGAGGGTGAGTGAACAGCAAGTAAAATAGCGACAGTGACTTACATAGTGAGGCAGAGTCACTTATGGGGCATTGTTGGGCAAGGCAGTTTTGAGCTGCTTGTCTGGCATGGTGGCTATAGTCAGTGCCTGTGATGCTGGTGGACCTGGGTTCAGGACTGGGTATGGGTTTCTATAATTTTTGAATATTTTATGGGGGGGTTGTTTAAAAACATTTTTTGTGTGTCTTTTTGCAGTCCTGTTCCCAACTTTTCCCTAGATTGCCCCCAAAGTTCTCCCCTTGCAACTTGTGTCTCCCTCCCCCAGTTGCAATCCCTCTGGAGTTTCTCCTCCTCCCTGAACTGCGTCCCCCCCGGAGTTGGGTATTTAAATATAGGGAGGCTAAAGGGGGACATAGCCCCCACATAAAAAGTAAGTAAATATCACCCTCCCACACAGAACATTAGGATCAGTCATTTATTTTGTAATAGGTGTAGTGTACATTGGGTTTTGGCAATGTGCACTCACTGTAATACTAGTCTCTGTCGTGCAGTCGCTGATATTACATAGAACCCCGTTTTCCTCACACACATGGCTGCCACCTATACTCACATATAAAAACCTTCAATCAGGCCCTAAAAATGAAAGTCCATTAAATTAAACAAAATAAGTAAAATAAGTGAATTTACGTTACATGCCTGAGCCCCTTCTTGCACATACACAATTTTAAAAATCAAATACTATTAAGAGTTTCTATTGCTGGTGTTTCTTTGATGACCATGAAAAATCCTCTTCCTGTCCTTACCAGTTCGCAAAAGAAGTCCCTGCTCCTTACCCAACAACAGATGAAATTGAGGTTCTTGCTCCACTTGAGGCCTATGTGTATATGCCAGTGGAATTCTCCAGAATTTTGAATTCATGTATTCCAGGGGAGTAGGGAGCATTCAACTATTGGAATACTGCAGAGTTCTGAATTCTTGCATTCCATGGTAAAAAAAAAAAATCACCCAGTATATTCAGTGTGTAGAAAGACAGATGACTGACAGGTGAAACCCATCTGCAGAGGGACTAGTTTATATTTTTTAGCAATATTTTATTGTAATTATTGTGGCTTTTAAAACTTTTAGAGTGTTTATTTTTTAAAATGTTGCTTATGGACCCATTTTATAAGTGCAATAAGACACTTTGGGACATTGGTTGTGCTGTTTTAACACACTTCCAAGGGCTGAAGACACTTGGCCTGTTACCTCATGCCTTACTGCACCCCTGGGCATGTGGTAAAACAGCACAACCGATGTCCAGTCATGTCGCATTACTTACATATGTATTATGTACAGTATCTTTGTTTAACGCTCCCTGATCCTGTGGGATAGAGTGCCAAACAAATAAACTATTTGCTTACTTACATGTTCTGTTTTGAAGACTTAAAATAAAAATGAAAATAACTTTACTCCTATAGACTGCATACTGGGCCATATAACATTATTTTAATAAAATAAATAATATATTCTTTAAATTCTGAAGAAATCTGGCTCTGTGTCACTGAGTGATAAGAGACCAAACTGGCATGCTGACAAACCAGGTTTGTGCCCCAAGACTGAGATGTCTGGAGTGGAGGCTTGCAGGGAGAATGATGCACTGGTCTCCTAGCATCCTCTGGTAGAGGTATGATTGCACCGATGGCAGTGTGCTTAATCATGCACTCCTTGGCAACCCCACCCCCCGAGTTTCCACTTTGTATGCATTCTCAAGAGATGAGTGGGCAAAAAAAAAAAAACTCAGAGAAAATGGAACAACCTATCCACAATCTCCCCATGATGGCTATCATACCCCCATGCCACGTGACCCCCAGAAGCATAAGTGTTACCCCCTAGCCACATCCATTCTCTTCTTGTGCCTCTTCATTCCCCCCCCCATAGTGGTAGAAAGAGGAGTCCCCTGGAAGGTGCAGACTCTGACCAGTGGACTGTGGAGAATCCAGGTTAGCTGGTGGAGAGTGATGTTGGTTGAAGAGGGGTCCATTGTACAGCAGAGGTGCTAGAACAGCCCAAAGAGGTGAGTGTCTGGAGGCCATTAATGAATAATATAGTCAAGCAAAATTTGAAGAAAAATTGTTGGTCCCATATAAGTGCTCATGGCTGTAGGTAATCAATTCTGTCCTAATGAAACATTTCTACTGAATGAAGAACTTCCTATTGATCTAAACAGAATTTGGATGTTTTTCTGCATTATAGGTTGTATATGATGAAGGACCTCTGTACATTTTTTCTCCAACAGAAGAACTTAGGAAACGATGGATCCAGGAGCTCAAAAAATGTAAGTATTCTGCATTGGGCGTTTGTTTAAAAAGTATTTCAATGGGGGGGAGGGGGTGCAGAGAGACACCAAACAAGATGGCTGATTGGAGTATGAGCTTTGAGCTCCCCTCTAAGAAATATGAAAATTTTCATGTGAAAAACAGACCAACTGAATTTAGAATAGTGCCACTTGGTTTGGAGGTGTGCTTTAAGCCATTTTTTTGTTTTTGGATCTGTGCAGTACGGTGGTACCAGTTGTTTTGTGTATATTTTTGCCCCTCACTCACCTCACTGACATGCGACATGACAGTGGTACCAACACCTGGAGGCCTGACTGATCTCAGTGAAATACACAATAATGATACAGCAGCTACTCGATGACATTCCTTCCACAAGGGTCTCAATCTCAGCACAAGAACAAAAGGTGAATGCAGTGGAGCTGAGACTTGCAGAGGGTGAACTTTACATGGAGAGCCTACATACCCATGCCTGAATCCAGCATCACAGGACAGCACAACTGAAGCTGCAAGTCCAGATGCTATGGGGTAAGGGGGATGATCTGGAGAACCGCAGCCTATGCAACAACCTGCGGTCAGGTTCCCAGAGGAAAAGGACGTTATCTTTTTTAATATGGTCAGCTTTGCCTCAGCTTCTGGACTATTACTGGGACTATCCCTTGGAAACTGATATGGATCACTGGTCCTTGGCACCATGACTGCAACAAGGAGCCCCTCTCCCCACCCAGTCTTGGCATATTTCTTGAAATTCAGCATGAAAGAGTAGATCCTTTTTTGTCATTGGTGAAACCACCCTTGAATATTGTGTACAGTTCTGGAGGCCACATCTTAGAGAAGACAGGGAGAGGGTAGAGGCAATCCTGAGAAGGCAACTAAAATGATACAGGGGTTGCATGAGAAACCGTACAGTGAGAGACTGAGGGATCTCAATATGTACACCCTGGAGGAGAGGAGTGAGACAGGGGACGTGACAGAGACCTACAAGTACCTCATGGAAGTAAATAGAGTACAGGTTAAGAGACCGTTTCAAATGAAAAAGTGTAACAGAACAAGAGGGCATGCAATGAAGCTAGAAGGGGGAACTTAATAGGAATGCTAGGAAAATACTACTTCACTGAAAGTGGTGGATGTCTGAAACAGCCCGCCACAAGAGGCAGTGGGGCCAAAAAATGTGGGGGGTTTCTAACATGCATGGGATAGACACAGGGGAATACTAGTGAATAAAAGGGTAGGGGGAGGTTCACTGAAGACCAGGTAGGTCTGCTGAGATAGAATAGGCAGGGAGGAAACTAGGCAGACTGGATGGGCCAAGTGGTTCTTTTCTGCCAACAAATGTTGTCTCTATGTTTCTATCCTCGAAATCACCAGGGAAAGGGACATAGAGTCTATGTCTTCAAGGATTATGCAAAGGACTTGGCAGACCATCACAAGGCTTTTGGTCTTATGAAAAAAGACCTTGCCATGTTCAACTTCCACTTTTCTTTAAGATATTCGGCCACCTCGAACATGCAGCAGAATGGATATTAGCATTAATTCCCAGCACCCTCAAGAAGCCACCTCCTTTATATCCCACTCATGGCTCAATAATACAAGGAGAAAGAGAAGGGGGATGGGACTACAAAAATGGACACTTCTGCCCCACTGTCTGAGGTACACTGGGAGGCACAGCACTCGCCAGGGACATTCTAGCAGTTGCCTGGGTAGCCGAACCCTGCATTAGGACTGTGGAAATGTGTAAAGCCCAAGAAGCAGTACTGGAGGGACAGGGAGACAGCTGCTAGACTGGTCACTTTACCTCCTAAACAAAGGAGCAGGCTGGGGGATCCAGAGCCTCCACATTGGACAGTAGTGCCCCATCGCAGGATGCTGAACCACCTTTCAAGTCTGCCTGTGAAGATTCTGACAGGCATATAGGGCCGTCAGCTAGTGTGACTGACAGTTCACTGTTGCAGAAAGACAGGGATATCCCTTATTTAACCCTGCCTCCATCTTCCTGAAATCCAGCTGGGTCAAGTCTGTAAGTACATTGCTCCATGCATCTGGTCTATCAGCAGACACTAATCCAACCACAGCCCACCTCTGAAGGCACCGAGCGTAGAGATTGGCTCAGCGGGACAGCTTCCCTGCTGTTTGACAGGCTGATTTCAGTATGTGCTTAGTGTACAGTGTGCAATGCATTTTTTGTCTTTCCTGTATTTTCTCTCTTGTTCTGACACTGGGAATGTGAGTAATTTCAAAGTCTGGTCGGTGCAGCGAAAGGGGAGAGGGTGAAGAGACTAATGATATACCAAGTAACCTCATATTGCTTGACTCCCCTACCTAGTTGTCTCCATTTAGATACTAAGGATAGTTGCTGAGATAACCCCCCCCCCCAACTGCCATCCATTGTACTCAATGTTGGATTCCATCTCGCCTCTCCCTCCTGGTATATTACTGACTATTGACTGGAGCTTTATAAACAGGGACACTTCTCCTTTGCTGGGTGCCCCCCCCCCCATTTACTGTTATATTGAGTTGGTTACTGTTTTTACTTGTGACAGATTCAGTAGTTTGGGGCTCAGAGTGAGCAGTGGTTGGAAGTGGTGCAAAGGCAGAGTGGCACCTTGAGTGTTGTTATCTCCCTCAACAGACAGACAGTGCACTTAGAGGTGAGAGGGAGCCTGAGGACTCAAATACTCTTAGCCAAGCAACTAACTGGGGGGGGGGGTCTGTGTGCCGGCTGGCAACAATATGCAACTACCACTGAGTCCATACTGCCTTACAGCCCTTTTTCTTCTGTATAATCCACATTATAAAATAGTGTGTGAAAATCCTGTAATCTCATTGGTCAAAACATGTCACATGACCATGGGTAAATCCTGCATTACCTACGGCTGAGGAACTGCATTTATAAAAAAATTAATTAAAACACATTTTTACATTTATTTTACACATGGGTCCATTGTATAATCGCAATAAGACACTCCAGGGTGTGAGTTATTGGGGATTTACCCACTTCTTGTGTGGTTAAGTCACTTGGCTGCGCCTCGTGACACACCACACAAGGCGTGGGTAATCCCCCAATAACCCACACCCAGTTGTACCTTATTGCTTAAATAACTGTGATATTCTCTAAGGATGCAAGCTTCTACTAATACTTCTAATGAAACTGAACCCCCTCCTATCTTTCATTTAGTCTCTCACCCCTTGCAGACATACACAAGTTTTTAAAACCTATTCACTTAGCATCGACAATACTGAACTGTACCCTCCCAGGAAGAGGGAAAAGCACACTAAACTTACTTTCCACCAATCCCCCAATGCAGGTGAATAAAATGTGGATCTCATCAGAGAAGTGTGAGGAGACAGAGTATGGTTTCACAGCCCTTAAACCTATGTTTTGAGGAAATTTTCATTAATATGACTTGTTCCCCTTGACGGATAAATTCTTTCCTCCACATTGGGAGTCCTCTGGGAGAAGGATTGTCCTAGGACTGGGGCAAGGGCTGAATTTCATATCGGGCTTTAGAGACTGGCATGGTCTAACTCAGCCGCTAGGAATACCTCTTTCTGTAGTACTCCACATTGTCAATGGGTATTCACAACAACTGGATATAGTGCATCCCTACCAGGGGAAAGGCACAGCCCAAGCTTTAGAATGTTAGGCATACGAGGATTCCAAGCAGCAGCAGCTCCCCAGTTCAGCTGTGCCATTGGAACGAGGAAGAGCTACCTTTATCTTCTCTCAAGATTTCAAGACTTCAAGATTTTCTATTGGGGCTGCAATTCTGCATAGCAAGTTGGCACTGCCTGGTTCAAGGGAGCAACCCTAAATTAAAATCTCGCCTGTTAAGCTGTGGCTTTCAAATTAACTAACCTGCCTTCCCATTTCCATTTGTGGACTGGGAGCCACTTCTGCCTTGCTAGGATGTCTTAATGGTCTGTTTGAAAAAATAAAGGTGCCGCAGGTAGGTGCATTTTTGTTTATTCTGGGGTAGTAAGGGTTTCCCCTCAGCTCCGGCATCAGTCGTTTTCACCCCTCTCCCCCCCCCCCACAGCTTCAGCTTTCTGTATGACTAAGCTTGTCTGAAACTGTTTTCTGGTACTTTTTGTTCTTGGGTTGTGATCAGAAGGTCTTAGGAATGTTTTTCTCCCTCAGCCCTCTGTTCACCTTTGTGTGGCTGCCATTTAGCCGTGGAGATGGTTGGGCACATACTTCTTCTTCAGTCTGTTTTCCTACACTTGGTTTTCATATGCCAGAGAGCATATGTGGTTGCGCATAGCGTGGCATGTAAGTGTCCATAATCACCTATCTTTTGTATTGTGCTAATGTGCTTGCACACCCACAGAAATGCGTGCATAGCTCAACAAGCAGCGCCTAGTGTCCCGTAGGACATCATGACGTCATGAGCACTCCCACTAGCGAGTGCACACACCTAGTCAGCTCCTTCTAGCTGCATTGATCCCTGCCTGCAGCTTAGCAGAGAGCCATCAGCCCAAGCAAGCTATTATTAGGGTTAATTATCGTTTCTCTGGTCATTTTTATTTTTGTCATTCACAATAACAGACATATTCTTCACACCATGGCTTATTGGAGACCATTAATTGTGAAATGATGTAATACCTGCAAAAGGGTGATGAGGTCCTCCCCCATGGATTCTTATCACCCTCATTGTGTTGCCCAGCATAATATTTCTGTATTGTTTCCCCCAGCCAGTCCTTCCAGCTGGGGAGGAGGGCACCTGGTTCTTCAGTTGGCAGTTTTTGTTATTCCTGGGTGGACTTTTGAGCTCAGATGTTTTGCAGGACATCCCAGAAGGCACATCTGACCCCAAATTGGGCCCCTCAGGTCAGGGGGGCCCATACAGACATGTTCAGGTGCACCACAACAAGATAACATTATGGAGACAGATGTGCAGACAGACCCTGACCCTGACTTCTTAGAAAGTCAGGATGAGGATTTGAGGGATCTTGAGGAAGCTCCTGGTCTTAAAAAATTGTTCTCTGATGAAGAGGGCATCCCCTCTGAGGAGGAGGAGGAAGAGGAAGAGGAAGAGGAAGGGGAGTGGACAGAGCCCAGGTTAAGGATTTGATCCCCCCCCCATTTGGCAATACGACCTTATCTTTTTTGATAGCTGAGGTGTGTAGATCCTTACAGCTCAAGGAGGAACAGTCCATGGAAACGGTGGATATCAATCTGATTCTGTCTGCATTCTCCTCTGCTCCAAGGTGTTTCCCAAGTTTTATTCACTGTGGCCAATACTGAGCAAGAATAGGCAGGTGTGGATCACAGAAAATATCTTCCAAAACCAAAGACATGGCCTTTTCCATTTTTAGAGGAAAAATCTTGCCGGTGGTAAGCCCCTCGACTGGTGGACAGGGACGTCTATAATTCAGTCAGACACACCACTCTGCCTATCAAAGGCTCTTCGGACTTAAGAGAGTCCCAAGACAAATGGGTAGATGCCATGTGTAGAAGGGTTTTTGCCTCTAACAGCACAAACCTACATACTTTTTATGCCTCCTTTATTGTTGTTTATTGTGCCTTTAAACTTGTGGATCATTACTCTAGGCAGTTTTGTTCCTCCTGATTTGGAAGGAGTGAGCATTTTGCAGTTTGTTGCCATCACCTCCGCTTTTCTAGATGACTCTACAGTGTAGAATTTGCACATATCGGCACATTCAGCCTACCACATTGTAGCAGCCATGCAGTGCGTATGGCTTAGACAATGGACCGCTGATCAAGCTTCAAAATCAAAGCTGTTTAACCTCCCCTTTAAGGGAGACTTGTTGTTTGATTCCAGCCTGGATGCTATTTTACAAGATATTCAGAACAATACAGGCCATCTTCCGGTATCAAAACAACAGCGTAAGACTACCTCAACCCAAAAGGGTCAAGGTGACGGCCAATGCAGCAAGTTCTGTGGAGGGTTTCATCCCTTTTGGAACTTTGGTAACCAGAGAAATAGAGAAGCCTACTCAGGTAACAAAGATTACAATAATAGAGGGGCCCTGGCCAGATGTCTTGCAAGATGACCAGCCCAAAGGCCTGGTGCCTCGGAATGAGGGTACTCATTTCATTTCATTTTATTTTTATTTTTTATACTTGTTAGCAAGATGAGCAAATTGCCCATTTTCACAAGTGACAAGTAGAACATTAAACATATAATCAAAAAGGACATACTATAGATAAAAAAATATACATTTTAGCATTAATACAAATGTACGTATAACAATGATCTCTTAATGAAAACACTTGCAGTCTGAAAGAGTATTAAGCCATTGAACAAGCTTATACTTGAATGGCCTAACTGTTCTATTGTTAATTACAACAGGGGCAATACTGTTGAAAAAAATAATGGCCCTGTATACCACAGACCTCTGTCCAATTGTCTTCTTGTAAAAGGGGACCCTAAATAAACCTCTAGACAAAGACTTAGTTCCTAAAGAGCTGTGCGAACTGGGAAACATTCTGGAATAATTGGTGGAAGTAAGCCCTGCATTCTCTTAAATACAAAAACTCCCAACTTAATGTTGATCCTATCTAAAAAGGAAGGACAATTAGCTTCCCTTATCAATACACAGTGATGGGTTCTCAAAGAGGTACCAGTCATAAATCGAAGAATACTATAAGTTACTTGAAGTTTTTGTAGCATTTTTTCGTTTGTTCCACAGTATACCAATAGACCATAGTCAAATGCACGCAGCAAGAAACTATGGGCCAGGGGCCTACGTGATTCAGGTATTAGAAAGGATTTAATCCTAAATAGCATTCCTAACCTCTGATGATTTTTTTTAATTATTTTGCAAACTTGGAGGTCAAAGGAAAAATGGGAGTCAAGGGTAACCCCTAAATAATTAAAACTATCCACCAATTCAATTACATTCCCTTTCAAATCGAAAATAGGAACATTAATATCTCTTGACTTTCCTGGGGCAGGTAAAAAACATTACTTTTGTTTTCTCAGAGTTAAGAATTAAATTATGTGAAAGCAGTCTCTTTTGGAATGTTTCAAAATCCTGTTGGACCTGAATTAATACACGATCTGGATTAAGTCCATCTGAGAATATTACCACACCATCTACGTACAAGTTCATATTAGACCCTATGCAGGTGATGGGGGCAGCATTCATGAAAAGGGAAAACAAAAGTGGGAACAAAATTGAGCCCTGGGGTACTCCACAGGAAATTAAATGAGGATCAGAGCATTTCTGGGCAATTATTGTTCTATACTTTCTATTATGAAAATAATCACCTAACTAAGTTATAACCTCTCTGGAAAAATAAACTTTGTTCAAAGTTTCCAGCAGCAGTGTATGGTTTACTAAATCGAAGGCCTTGGTGAGGTCCACAACTACTGCATTGACAGAGTGCTCCAAATCCAGGGCACTCTGTACGCTGCTTGTGAACCCCACCAAGGCCATCTCAGTCTTATGATTTTTCCTAAACCCATGCTGAGAGTTAGTTAGTAAACTGTATTTTAACAGAAAATCCTGAACCTGATTAAACATAATTCTTTCGAGAATTTTAGATAATGGTGCCAGCAATTAAATTGGTCTGTAGTTCGAAACAGTATTCCTATAACCTGATTTATATATAAGTTTTACTGTATAAGAGCCAACTTCCAAATCTGGGGGAAAATACCATGACATAATGAATAACTGAAAAAAGCTGTCATGGGAATAGCTAATACTTTTATACCCAGCTTCAATAATCTACGATCAATCAATCAATCAATCAGGAAGGGGCAGATCAGAGGGGTATCCATGCAGTGACCTCATTTACAGGGACACTAGTAATTTAACTTGTTATAACAAGTTATACAAAAACAAACAAACAAAACACAATATCAAACTTTGCTTTCATTTTCTTCCTTCTAATTACTCTGACCAGGTTATAAACCCTGCAACTTATCTGGAATGGATATCATTAACTGCAGGTACTGCAGAACACTTTTCAGAAGGGCAGTTTTACAGGATTTAGGAGATTGTCCTACATGCTGGGCAATTGGAGATCTAAGGGCTCAGCTCCAGACAGCATGGGCCAAGACTGCGCTCCTCAAATTGCATATTCAAGAGGAAATATATTATAAGAACTACCCGCCATTTCACCAACATCCAATAGAAGCACCTCGACCACAGAGGGTCGTTGGTCCAGGAGGCTGGCAGGTGGTTAGAAGGGGCAAATCGGGTGCCCCATCACTCGCTGCTCTCCAACATATCACCTCCAAAAACCATATAAAAACTACAAACAGATATCTGCCTCTATCTCCGAAATTAAACAAAGGGGCAGAGGACACTGCAGATCAGGACACTGCAACACAGGAGCTAGCACAACAAAACTCACCCAAAACAGGAACCAAAACAAAAAATGCAAAAAGGAAATCCAAAAAACTTCTGCTAATAGGAGACTCCATGATTAGGGGAGTTGATACTTATCTCCAGCCAGGGGTAATGGTCAAATGTCTCCCAGGTACATCAGCGTGGAGAGACACAGACTGCATTGCTAAAATTGTTCAGGAAGCAGGAGAAAACATTGACATCCTGGTACACATAGGGACTAACGATCTCGCCAGCTGGTCAGATGTGGAGACCAAGGAGCACCTGACCAGGCTGGGTGACAAACTATCATCCGTTTCGTCCAGCATCTCCTTCTCTGAGATCCTGCCAGTCTGGGAGAGGGGGGCAGATAGACGGAAGGTCAGAGAAGGGGGGATAAGGGAGCTAAACATGTGGCTCAAGGGCTGGTGCCAGGAAAAATGACACAAATTTGTAGGGAACTGGCAACAGTTTTGAGAGTGAAAGTTCTTTAAATTTGATGTACTGCATCTGACTAAGGAGGGAGTTATTGCATTTGGGGCAGAAGTTTGACGTCTTTGCAGAATATTTAAATTAGCAAATGCGGAGAGGGGTGCAGCACCCCATATGTTAAATGAGAAGAACACCCCTCACCTCTCAGCTAGTGGTCAAACAGGAGTTCAGCATGCTTGTAGTTCATTTGCATAACCAGGTAAAGAAAAAGGTGTGGCTCCCCATATGACGCACAGGGGAAACGCCGGACCTGGCCCAACAACTAACACACTGAAATCTGGCCAATGGAAAATCATGTACACAAATGCTCGCACTCTGGGAAACAAAATCCCAGACCTGCAAGTAATAATGACAGAGGCTAAACTGGACATAGTAGCCATTAGCGGTACATGGTTTACCAGTAACCACACTTGGGAGACTTCAGTACCTGGCTATGTACTGTTCAGAAGAGACCGAGGTGCAAAGGGGGGTGAGGTGGTCCTTATGTCAATGAAAATATCAAAGCTACAGAAATTCAGAATACATGTAAGGAGCCAGAAGAACTGTGGGTCACCCTGGAAAGGAAATGGGACAGCCATATTAACTGGGTTGTCTCACAGGCCTCCAGACCAGGGGGGACATAGACATTACTGTCAGAAGATATACAAAACATGACAGCTAAAGGGGAGGTTCTGATAATAGGAGACTTCAACATGCCAGATACAGATTGGTCAATACCAGCAGGGACATCTGCCAGAACTAGACACATGGTGGATTCCCTGCAGGGGGAGGGCCTCAAACAACTGGTACAACAACCCACAAGAGGCAAGGCTATTCTAGATCTAGTACTGACTAACAGGGAAAGGATCACAGATCTCCAGGTAGAAGGTCAGCTGGGTGCCAGTGACCATCACATGGTATGGTTCAATTTGGCCACTAGAACAAAATCATCCCATTCCAATGCAAAAATATGGGACTTCAGAGGAGCTGACTTTGATAAGATGGCCAACAGAGTTAAGCTAGCCCTGGCAAAAAGAAACACAGGGAAGGGGGTACAGGCAAAGTGGGCAAGCATTAAAGATACAATACCTGAATCAACATCCCAGTGGGGAGCTTTAAGCAGGCACTGTAGACTTTTTATGGGCAAAGCCTATCCTGAATTCCTTTGATTTTATTGATATTTATTGAATTGTATGTATTTTTGAAGCGCCTTGATATTTGAAAGGTGCTCTATTAAATAAAGTTTATTATTACTATTATTGTGTTAGTGAGAAAAGGAAGTGCAAAAGAAGAAGGAAACCACTTTGGTTCTTAAACACAGTAGCAGAAAAGGTCAGAGCCAAAAGGCTGGCCTTCAGGAAATATAAGGGAACACAGCAGGATGAAGATAGGGAGACATACCAAACTTCCCTAAAGGAAGTAGGGAAGGTAGTAAGGCAGGCAAAGGCCCAAACCAAGGAAACACTAGCACAAACAGTAAAAGAAGTTGACAAGACTTTCCATAGATACATTTGTGAAAGGAGAAAGTCCAGAGGGGGTATTGCTAAGATTAAAGGGGATAAGGGTGTGTGTGAGGAGGAGGACCATGTAAATGCATCTATCCTAAATAGATACTTATGCTCAGTATTTACTGAAGAGAAGGCAGGGCAGGGCCCACAGCTCAGCACCATGGACACAGGGGGGAGGGAGGTGTGCACTAGTCCCTTCACAAAAGAAAGGGTCCTACAAGAGCTCAATAAGCTCAGGGTGGACAAGGCAATGGGACCTGATGGCATACGTCCCAGGATACTAAAGGAGCTAAGGGTGGAACTAGCAGAGACATTATCAGAACTGTTTACTGAGTCTCTGAGCACAGGAGAGGTCCCAGAAGACTGGAGAAGGGCTCATGTGATCCCGCTCCACAAGAGTGGTAGCAGGTAGGAGACAGGGAACTACAGGCCAGTCAGTCTTACCTCAGTAGTGGGCAAGATTATGGAGACATTCCTTAAGGAAAGGGTAGTGCAACACCTGGAATCCTTAGGAGCACAGGATCCAAGACAGCTTGGGTTTACAAAAAGAAGGTCCTGTCAAACTAATCTCATAGATTTCTTTGACTGGGTAACCAGAGTGGTGGACCAAGGGGGAGCAGTTGATGTCACCTACCTTGACTTCAGCAAAGCTTTCGATACTGTTCCACATAGAAGATTAATTAATAGGCTGGGTAGGCTCTGGGTGGGTCAGACATTGGTCAACTGGGTGGCAAACTGGTTGATGGGCAGAAAACAGAGAATGGTAGTAAACGGTATACAGTCAGAAGAGATGGAAGTCACAAGTGGGGTACCTCAGGGATCAGTCCTGGGGCCAGTCCTCTTAAATATCTTCATCAGTAACATTGCAGATGGACTGGAGGGTAAGGTTTGTCTGTTTGCAGATGACACCAAGATCTGCAACAGAGTAGATGATCCAGATGGGGTGGGCAGAATGAGAAGAGATCTGGATAAACTAGCAAAATGGACAGAAGTGTGGCAACTGGAGTTTAATTCAAACAAGTGCAAGATCATGCACATAGGGAAGAGAAACCCTGAAGCCACCTATAGGCTGGGAGGGGAGTTGCTGGCAGTCACAAGGGAAGAAAGAGACTTGGGCGTCATCATCACCGATGACCTGAAATCATCCAAGCAGTAGGTAAGACTAGAGGGATGTTGGGGTGTATTAGTAGGGGTATCACAAGTCAGAAGAGGGAGGTAATAATCCCTCTTTACAAGACACTGGTTAGGCCCCATCTGGAGTACTGCGTGCAGTACTGGAGGCCACACCTTCACAAGGACATTAACCAAATTGAGGCAGTCCAGAGAAGGGCAACCAAAATGATATAGGGACTGCATCAGAAAACATATGAGGACAGATTAACTGAGTTCAATATGTATACCCTAGAGCAAAGGACGGAGAGAGGTGATATGATTGAAACATTCAAACATCTTAAGGGCATTAACAAGGTAAAAGAGTTTAACATGTTTCATTATAAGAAAAGTAGTAGGACAAGAGGACACAGCATGAGATTAGAGGGAGGCCGATTAAGGGTAATGTGAGGAAGTTCTTTTTCACAGAAAGGGTGGTGGATGCATGGAACGACCTACCTCAGGAAGTGGTGGATATGAATACAGTACAGGGCTTCAAACAGGCATGGGATAGGCATAAGGGAGCAATACAGATGAGTATGAATAGATAGGCCATTGACAGAGCAAAGGCCAATGGCACATTCATAAGGTAGAAAAAGAAATGAGCAGACTAGATGAGCCTTGTGGTCCTTATCTGCCATCAGCTTCTGTGTTTCTATGTAATCTTATCCTATCCTGTTGTAGGTTTGGGATTATATATAAGAACATACTCAGTATTCAGCTCTGGAGTAACAACTTGAAAATAAAATCGAGGGTCTCAAGCCTATCCCTGCCCCCTCCCATTGGTGGAAGACTTCAATAATTTTATTCAAGATGGGCCCAGACAACGTCAGACACCTGGGATTTGGAAATCCTAGACTTCAGCCATGCCACAGAATTTTAAACAGTCCCCTCAAGGGGACATTTTCTGCTGTCTCCTGTCTCCAAGGAAGCTGCAAAAAGACAGGCGGTGTCAGAGACCCTGACCCACATCATTCAAATTGGGGTCATTGTACCGGTCCCGCCAAGCAAGCGAGGTCAGGAGTTCCACTCGATCTATTTCGTAGTTCAAAAAAAATTGGGGGGTTTCAGGCCCACCCTGGATCTCAAGCATTGGAAGAAGTTTGTGCACCACACAACCTTCAAGATGGAGTCTCTGAGGTCAATCGCCCAAGCAGCTCAGCTGGTGAACTTCTTAGCTTCCATAGATCTATCTTTGTCTGGATGACCTGCTCATCCTTTCACCTTCCCAAAAGGAGACTTTATTAACAGAAGTTCAGTGGCTCAAGACTCTGTCATCAGCCTCTTCCCTCAGCCTGTTATGTATCTTGGGCCTCATGACAGCAGTGATAGATCTAGTCCTGTGGGCTTGCTTTCATATACGGCCCCTCCAAAAGGAATTACTGATGGCCTGGGATCTGACATCGGCAGATTACCAAGCCAGAATCTCCCTCACCCCTCAACTACATCACTCACTAAGTTGGTGGGTGAATGTGCATAATCTAAGCAAAGGGGTTCCACTGGAACTTCCCCCAGAGTTAATTCTAACAACAGATGCCAGTCTATACAGTTGGGGGGAGGCAGTCCTGAACCAACTACCCATTCAGGGAACTTGGTCAGTACAGGAACAGCATCTCCACATAAATGTCCTGGAAATGAGGGTGGTTTGCCTAGCTCTTCTGAGATTTCAAAGCCTGCTAAAGACCAAAGGGGTAAAGATAAAGTCAGACAATGCCATCATGGAGGTGTACATAAACAATCAAGGTGGCACAAAAAGCAGGGAGATGTTCCAAGAAGGCTCCAATCTTCTAAGGTGGGTGGAGGAGAATCTTTTCTCTCTGCCAGCAGTACACTTGGCAGGGGAGTTGAACATTCAGATGGACTGGTTAAGATTATGAAAATGTTCACCCTGAGGAATGAAGGTTGAACCCGGAGGTGTTCGACTTCCTCTGCAATAGGTTCAGTCAACCTCAGATTAATCTGTTTGTCTAGAGCTACAATGCTTAGACTCTGAGGTTTTTCAGTCACTGTTGGTGTCAGAAGCAGAGGACACTCTGACTCAAGACTGGACCTTCAGCAGAACAAATGCCTTTCCCCTACTGCCTCTTCTCCCCAAGGTCATACAAAAATCAGACACTCAAGAGGAAGCTTCCTCCTGGTTGCTCCAGAATGGCCAAGAAGACTGTGGTTCTCAGACTTAGTGAACCTATCTCAGCAAGCACCACTCTGTCTTCAAGTTAGAGGAGGCCTTCTGTCACAGGGTCCCATTCTGCACCCCTATCCTGGAGTGATGCAGCTCTCAGCCTTGCTCCTGAAAGGAGAAGACTTCTGAAATCAGGCTTCTCTAAGAAAGTAATAGATACTTTGATGGCTGCCAGGAAAACGTCAACATCTACAGCTTACTGTATGCTCGTGTATGGACCACCTTTTCGCCTTGGGACAGGGGGAAGAGTTTTAGGCCTTCCAAGGCCTCAATTCAACAGATTTTGGATTTTCTGCAGAACGGTGTGGAGAAAGGGTTGGTTCTGAGGACTCTGAAGGGCCAGGTTTCCACTCTTGGAGCATTCTTGGGCATTACTCTTGTGGCTAATAGAGAGGTTGTTCGTTTTCTGTATGTGATTAGCAGGAGTTGTCCTGTGTTCCAATCTCCGCTTCCTCCATGGGATCTGATTCTGGTTCTGAATGCTCTTTGTACAGAGCCTTTTGAACTACTGTCATCCATGTCACTGGATGTGTTTGTCTTACAAGGTGTGTTTTTTGGTTGCTATGTGCTCAGCCAGCAGGACTGGGAAGTTCCAGGCCTTATCCCACAAGGAGCCATACCTTGTTATGCATAAGGACAAGGTGGTACTCAGAACGGTCCCATCTTTCATCCCAAAAGTGCCCAAGGCTTTCCATGTGAACCAAGAAATGTGCCTTCCATCCTTCTGTCTGCAAACGTCTCACCCAAGAGAGGAGTTGCACAAGCTGGATTTGTGATAGGCTGTTAGGATCTCCCTTACATGGACGGCTGAGTTCCAGAAATCAGGTAGCCTCTCTGTTCTCTTTGGAGTAACCAAGCAGGGTCAAAAAGCCTCCAAGGCCACCCTAGCTAGGTGGATGAGGTCCTGCATTGCTAAAGCTTATGTTGTAGTAAAGAAGAGGTCTCCCTGGCCCTCATCAGGGCTCAGGGCTATGGCCCTGTCCTGGGCTGAGAGAGGCAAAACATCAGTTTTAAAGTTATGCAAGGCAGCTAAGGTGGTCTTTTGTCCACACATTCACAAAACACTACAAAATGGATGTTCAGAGTTCTGCTGACACAGCTTTTGGTCATGGAGTGTCACAGGCAGCAGTTTGTGAGTAATCACTTGTTGCTTGTTTTCTGGCATATGGGATAATATTCCTCCCCTCCTGGATGTTCTGGGTACTGGCTTCTAGAACACAGTTATTGTGAACACCCATTGACAATGTGGAACAGTACAGAAAGAAGAAACTTCTTCATACCTACTGTAATTTCATTTTCTGTTAGCTCCAACATTGTCATTGGCCCCCCCCCCCCATGAGCCTCGCTCCTGTGGGAGAATATTATCCAGTATTCCAGTAGAGGGTGCCCTTGTTTATTAAAATCCCCTGTTACGACTTTCTGGGGTATCTATCTATTTTCCTGCTGCATTGTATTTCTGTGAAAAAAAAATGTTTTCAATCAGACCTCGACCACGCAGGTTAACAGGTTTACTTGTGTCTCACGAAGGGTGTTTTAAGGTGGCCCCAAAGTGAAATGCAAACTAAAAGAATGAAATGCAAACAAAAAAATAAAGCAACAAAACCAAATGTGAAGTGTCATGCCCCCCCAAAAATAAAGTAACAAAACAAAAAGAAATGCAAAGAATTTGAGAGAATGCAACCAAAAAGCACAGCACAACTAAAAACTGAATGCAAACAAAAAAGCACAAGACAACTAAAAAGTGAATGCAAACAAAAAACACAAGACAACTAAAAAGTGAATGCAAACAAAAACCACAGCACAACAAAAAAAGTGAATGCAAACAAAAAACACAAGACAACTAAAAAGTGAATGCAAACAAAAAACCACAACACAACAAAAAAAGTGAATGTAAACAAAAAAACACAACACAACAAAAAAGTGAATGCAAACAGAAAACCACATCACCACAAAACAAAATAAAAAAGTAAATGCAAACAAAATAATCCTACAACACAACAAAAAAGTGAATGGATACAAAAAACCTCAACACAACAAAGAGTGAATATAAACAAAAAACACAACACAATGAAAAGGTGAGTACAAACAAAAAACCTTAACACAACAAAAAACACAACACAACAAAAAAGTGAAAATACAATGGAGGAGGGATCAGAGACTTGAAAGCCATCCACTGAGAGGACAGGAGGGGCAGTCTGAGTTGGGGAGGGTCAAGGAGGGAGTGGATAACTTTCCAGAAATTTGAAGGTGAGTTTTGATTAGAATGAAGGTGGTCTTTAAAGTATGTGGTCCTTGCCAAGTAGACAGCCTTATTGCATGAGTTCCTAAGTGATCTATACGCCATAAGATCAGTTGGAGGATTTGAGGTGTGACCAGGCATGATCCCAAAACTTGCACAGGGCTAAGAGGTTGACTGTGATCCAGGGGTGATGAGAGCATTTGACACTGGCTTTTTTGAGGGGGACATGGGAGATCCAGGCTCTTTTGAGAATGCTTGAGAACTGACCGAGAGCTGAGTTACTGTCAAGGGCTAAGAAAACAGATCAGTCAAAGTTAATAAGGTCCTGCAGCAGGTCATTAGTATCTAGCACCCTAAGGGAACAGTGCCAGAAACATCTGGGGGCTGAATGTAGAGAACGCACCTTCCTGACATCAATAGGTCAGGCAATGGTCACTGAAAATGTCTGGGAGGGTGCTGGCAGCAATAATATGATGGGGATGTGAGGACAGCACCCTGTCCAGGGGGAAGTGGTTTGGGGAATGAGGGTTGAGTCAGGTGGGTTCAGTAATTAACTGTGTAAGGTCCAGAGATTCAATTTTATGCCGGGTAGGCTTAGACATAGGGGAAAGCCCATTTAAATTGAAATTCCTGAAAAGGATGAGTTCCCCTGAGGTGGCATGGGTGGCAATAGAAGAAATGTGAGTAACTAGGGAGGCGGGAGAGAGTCTGAGGGTGGCATATACTGCACCGATGAAAATCTGGAGAGTGGAAGGGAGGGTCAGTTTAACAATGATAAGTTCATGAGAAGAGAGGAGAGATTCACGGAGAGAAATGGAGCAGGAGACAGACTGTCTAATATACAGAGCTACTCCCCCACCACAGTTTCCTCTATCTTGACAGAAGAGGTGGAACTCTGGGACAGGGAGGTAGGAGTTGGGGACCTTGAAGGACAGCCAGGTTTCGGTGATGCACATGTTGTTGGGGAATTCTGGACAATCCAAACTTTGAGTACATCAGGTTTAGGGAGGAAGCTCCTGGCATTAAGGTGGAAGAGGGTGAGACCATTAACTAATACAGAAGGGGAGGAGGGGAAGGGTAGGCTGGGGTTAAGTTCAACATCCCCAGAGAGAAGAAAAAGGAGTAGGTGGAGAGGAGCACGTCTCTTACCTCTTTATAATGACAGGGAGAGGGGGAGTAGAGGGAGAGAAAAATGGGGCAGCAGAAACAGTAGAGGGATTCAAGGTTTAACAAGGGGGAACACAGCACTCCAGTGTAGATGGAGGGATGCGGTGAGGAGGAATGAGAGAAGAGCAAGGTGGGGGAAAAGGAGAGGAAGGAGGGGAGAAGGGAAGGGGATGAGGGATGGAGGAGAGGTAGGGTAAAGAGGGAGAGGATATGGATTGAAGGGAGAGGAGAGGAGACCAAGGAACAGAAAGAGTAACCACAGCATGATGTAAGGGACAGAAGTTTGAGGGATTTAGAGGTGGAAAAGGAGGCAGAATGTAAGAAAGTAATTAGCCTTGAGTACAGCACTTGATTGTTAGAAACCAGAAGCTATAGCACTTGCAATTAGGCAAATGGGCAGGATTAAAACACTGTTGCAATTAACATAGTCAATAAGGCAGTAATCAATTTTTTTTTGTTATGGCAGGTAAGATCACTGTAACTTTGAAAGTATACAGAAAGGCAAAAGAACTATGTTATGACAGGATTAGAGAGCTGTAATCTTATGAACAAATACAGTATGTCTATAGCTGTCCTATGACAGGATAATTTTCAAGTTAAACAATTTGCATGTGCAGTACAGCAGAGAGGGAGGGAGACCAAGCAGTACAGCATGAGTAATAAAGTAGTGAAAGGTAGAAGGCAGCCTGAATTCTTACTTAATAAGAAACTTAAGAAGAGAGAGCAACATATCCTAGAACGGATAGGGTAGGGTGGGAGTAGAAGTGCAGATAGGTTGAGAAGGAAATGCAGGAGTGGAGGTACTAGGAGAGGTGGGAAAACAGCACCATCATAACATAATATCAGTCACAACAAGTGCAACTGGCTAACTGAGAAACTAGTCAAATACAGGCAGAGACAATGTAAACAGCAGCATCATAGATGTGAAAATAATGAGCTACATGTACACTGGCTAAATGAATAACTTGGGGACGTAACATGTAATGACTAGTCAAATACTAGCAGGCGATAGCTAACGCTTTAAAAATCTGTGAGCAATATGTATACTGGCTGTTAGTAACTTAAGTGTGTATGGTATGATGACTAGCCAAGTACAAGCAGGTGGTAGCTATGGGTTTAAAAACAGCTAGCTACAGGTATATGTGCATACGTTAAGTTAATAGTATCTTAGGTGCATATCCTATAATGACTAAATCAAAACAAACAGGTGGTAGCTACATCATATTACTTTATGGGCAACATAATAGAATTGGGAGCCCATCCCTGAGAACATTATTGCAAGGAGTAGACCAGATTGCTAGGGGTAATTGAAGATGGGAGTCGACAGGTTAGCTAACCATAAAAACACACTTACTCGCCTACTGTCTAATGTTGCCCTGAGCTCCCTTAGCTGATTAAGCAACCACTAGTGCTGACCAACAATTAGGAGACTTTACAATACTTGGGCAGGTAGGAGGGAGGGAGGGCAAAAAAACTCACTCCCCCTCACGACCCTGTCAGAAGTCAGTGCACAAATTATTATTTCATCTAACCTACCCCCCCATGCACAGATCACTTATCAGATATGCCCAAAGGATCTGCCAGCACACCCAGTAGGTTTCATTCAGAGATTGTAACCAACTAAGCTGAACACAGTCAAGACAGGCACAACTGTGGAAGCACTCTTAGAGAAGAAAAATACAAAAAAATCAAAATTAAGTCTCTGAGGCACATATATTTATTCAACGCTCGAGAGCATGGCACTATGCCACAGCATTACACCTCATGAACAAAGCCTCCTGAGCACTGAATAAATATTTGTGCCTCAGAGATTTGATTTTGATTTATTTATTTTCTTTTATAAGAGTGAGTGCTGATGCGGTTGTGCCTGTTTTGTCCCCGTTTTGGTTACAGCTAGCACCCTCTCGCTCGTGAGCAAGTGGCGTTGTGTTTGAACATGAACTCAGGGCTGATTTTGGGGCAGAAAAATTCACTTACTAGTAAGAACATAAATAATTCAGGCTAGCGAGCAGGGCTGAAAACAACCTCATTAGTCAGGTCTAGAATCAGGGAGCCAGCAGAAAGCAGAGAGAGCAGCCAAAAAAGTGGCAGAGGAAATACAGTTGGATGCCACATTGCAACTCCTTTCACAGGCTGTAGATTCTGAGTTCCTGCCAAAATCTGTTAATACCGTTGCTAGCTAGTAATATGGCACAGGTGCAAAAAGAGCCTTTGATGTCATGATTTCTTTCATTCAGCATGCTTTTTGCCAGCAGCACATCAGAGGCTCAGCCCCTGCTCTCCCCAGGCCCTCTCCTCACCCCCTCCTTGTGCCACGCATGCCACTCTGTGACTTGCACCAGCTCCTCCGTGCTGCAAGTTCATCACACCTTTTGCCAGCACCCCCAGCTCCCTAGGGACATAGTTGCAGCCCATCTTAGCACTGGTTCAGACATTCTTGGGATTTTTTTCCCTCCCCAAACCTGCAGATAGGCTCCGGTAACTACCACACTTCATCCAATTAGTCCTACATTTTAAACTGTGCTTGCCAGGAATTATTTTCACATAGCACCATCATAAAATTTAAATGGGTTACCATGAAAGGGTTTTCAACTGCCATTATCATCCAAATGCACCTTTGCAGGGCAGACGACAGAAGCTGCCAATCAAAAGGCAAGGTTGAGAATACCAGAAGGTACCAAATTAAACCTTAACATCTCTAGACAGTTTACTGAGCAATACCTTGCGGTGCCTACAGAAAACTTCTCTTTCTGCCCATTAGTACCTGTGACAGAAAAGGGGACCAGAACCATGTATTCTTTTGATTGAGTTATTCTTTTTGAATATGCACCTTCTTCATACAAGATGGTTGCCAGACCACATGAGCAAATATTTTATTCTATTTATTTAAATTTCGGATAATAACTTTGAGAACAAGGTCATTTCATAGGTTCCACGTCAGACGAACTATACATACTGGGAAAGTATGAGACGGAGAATAAACAAAACAAGGAATTATACAAGACATTACAAGAGTGTATAACTAGAGAAGTTCCAATACATGTGGCATTGTACAATGTATGCTATGGTGCATATTTGATTAAAACCTGGAATTCAAAGGGTCATATTAGAGGGGGTGGGGTCTAATGGAACGACCCTTTACAGGAAAATGAGAACAGACTCAGCATAGTATCTAATAATCAACAAGGTAAGGGATGGCATCAGCCCAGGAGCCTCATCAGAGGTGTGAAGGTATGGGACAAAGCATTTTAAAGTGAGCAAGGGAGCTCAGGAGATATAACAGGGGGGAAGAGGGATAAGGGGAAGCCATAGAGGGGTGAGGGGAAAGAGTGGAAGGGATCAAGAGGAAATGTGAAGGAGAATGATTAGCAACTTAGAAGAGTTATTTACATGCTGAGAACAGTTATGCATAAGGGCAGGATAACATAAGGTTAGAATAAGTGCTGGTCACAAGAAGGAAAGTTATTGGAAGCAGTTACAACTGGCATCAGCAACTAGATGTTGCTTAAGTTTAACCTTGAAGAAGCCCAAGGTGGATGGTGAAGTGATGTCATGGTGCAGCGAGTTCATCCATAGCAGGGCATGGTAGGCAAAGCACCTTTGTCCCAGAGAAGTGTGACAGCGGTATGTTAAAAATCTGACTAGTAGAGCTTCTGAAGATGCTGAGGGTTGATAGTGGGGTAATAAGCTTTGCACTCCTGGGGCATTTTGCCTAAGCTTACTTTTTTGGACAGTAAACATGTTTGGTACATGAGTCTACCTTTGAATTGGAGCCAGTTAGCCTGAGCGTACATGTCACAGGTATGGGACAGATGGAGTGAGCTGGTAAGGAGTCAATATGCTTTGTTGAGTGCAACTGTGATGCGGCGAAGAGTTGCTTCAGTAGCTGATCCATAGATTGGTAAGCCATAATCAGTAAGCGAGACAAGAGAGCTTTGAATGGCCAGGTTAAGAGCCTCTGGGGTCAAACATTGATTATGCCTATAAAGTAGCCCAATGCGGGTGTTAACAGCCTTAACAATGTTGTCAATGTGATAGGCATAGGTCAGCGTATGTAATAATCCCCAGATATTTAAAGAGCTGAACTAGCTCCAGGGGTGAGTCCTCTTCATTGGTGATAAAAAGAGGGTAAGTTCTGTGCCTATTTTGGGAGCTGGAGAACAGCATAGTTTTAGTCTTGTTGTAATTCATAACTAACTTGTGCTTATGGAACCATCTTTCTCCGACTACGAAATTACTCTGTAACCTAGATTCAAGAACCTTAGTGTCTGGATCACTGGTAGACAGGACAGCATTGTCAGCATACAAAACGATGTGACCCTGACAGGAGTAAGGAAGGTTGTTGAGGAAAGTGCTAAATAAAAGAGGGCCCAAGATGGACCCTTGAGGAACTCCAGATAGAACAGATCTGCTATCCGAGAGGGTGTTACCAATCTTCATCTGTTGTGTATGGTTGTGCAGGTAACTTTCAAACCAGGCTATGCTGTCACGAGCTAGGACAACGGTGGTAAGCTGTTCGACCAGGAGGGCATGATTCACTGTGTAGAAAGCTTTGGTTAAATCAATGAAAGCAGCACCAACCAGGTGTCCTTGATCTAAGGAGTGGTGAATAAAGCCTGTGAGCTCCAGAAGGGCGGTAGTGGTACTATGACCATTTCTGAACCCTGTTGCGGGCATTGTAGCTGATATTTTTCTAAGTATTCAACCAGTTGGTCAGCCACTATACGCTCAAGAGCTTTGAGTGGGGACAGGATAGAGATAGGCCTGTAGTTCCCAGTAACTGTGTGATCCCCAGACTTCTGAACTGGTGTCACAGTGGCAGATTTCCATTTCTGCAGGAATTGAGAGTAACTAAGTGACATGTTAATAATTTGTGTTAGAGGTGACAGAATGTCATCCAGCATAAGGGCTACAAACTTAAGATCCAGGGTGTCACCACTAAATCTTGATTTCCCTAATACCTTGAGTAGGTAATTCCTGGCTTCATGGGCTGAGAGGGTTTTGAAGTAGAAAAGAGGATGAGAAGGGTCCTGAGTCTCTTTCCCAGAGTAGTGACTTGTGAGGGGGTGAGAGAAGTAGCCAGGTGGCAGGACACCACTCAGGTGGATGAAGGCATTATTAAAAGTGTTAGCAATAAGTTTGGGGTCGAGTGAGGGTACACCATCAATGTTAAGCATGGTAGGGATAGATCTGAGCTCTCTCCCAGTGACCTCTTTAAGGTTAGTCCAAAATGTTCTGCCATCATTCCAGGTCTGAGAGAGCACTTCCTTATATATTGATTTTTAGCTGCACAAATAGCCCTCATGCAATCGTTTCTAGCTGCTTTGTACCTCTGGATGTTGGCCTGGTTACACAGGGACCTAGACCTGTGCCATAGATGGTTCCTGGCATTCAGAAGCTCAAGGAGGTCTGGAGAAAACCAGGGATTACAGCGGCCATTGATTTTATGCTTTTTATGGGGGGCTTGCCTATCACATATAGCACTGAACTGAAGAAAGGATTGGTCAAGGGCAATGTCAGCATTGTTAGTTGTGTAAACCATTAACCAGTCCTGATTATGCAGGTCAGCTTTTAGTGATTCAGGATGTCCATGGATGAGTACCCTGGTGGTAATTGTTCTAACGGGTGGTTTAGAGAATTTGTTCACTCAATGAAACAAGACTGAGGAGTGGTCACTGAAGGCATCTGATAGTACGGTTGTGTCTGATATATGATCAGGGTGGTTATAGAGCACCCAGTCTAGTAAGGTATCTGTCCCAGTTTTATAGTTGATTCTAGTGGGGGACTCGACCAGCTAGGTGAGGTGAACTGCTGAAACTGCATCTTTGAAAGGGCTTGTGTCAGGAGAGAACCAATTGATATTGAAATCTCCTAATATGATAATTTCTGAGTTAAGACTCAGAGAGCCAAAACACTCCAAAAGTGAATCAAAGCAGGAGACCATCTGTCTGGGAGGAATATAGATAAAACACAGTAAGGGTTTTATTGTGTGCACCTAGAAGCACTTTTATGGCAAGGGCTTGTATATGGTCATCAGTTTTGGGCAGAGTTATGACGAGACCTTGAAGGTTGTTTTGAGGTAGATCGCACAATCGCCCCCATGCTTGGAGAGATGATCCTATCTAAAGACTGTGTAGCCTGGCATGGAAATTGAAGCATCCACTACTTTTGGAGAAAGTCATGTTTCTACGACTGAGAGGATGTCTGGGTTATGTTGTAAGATCCATGCATTCAGTACGTCCATTTTGGGGAGGAGGCTGCATATATTAAGTGAGGCAATTTTAAGTAACCCAGTAGATGACTGTGGGTATGTCATAAGATGTGGAGGGCCAGGGTTGGGGTGAATATTGCCAGAAAGCAGCAGCAACAGTAAGGCCAGTCTGCACAGATATTCCTTTAACTGCTTGTTGCTGAGGTTGTGAAGCTTCCTCTGAGTTGAGCGCACTTTACAGTTGGCTTGTAAGTTGAAGATCCCAGAGAGGATTGCCAAAGGGGGTAGCCAGCTAGGGTGATGAAATGGCAACCCCCCAGTCACCAGGGGAATGCAGGTTCCATGGCACAGTAAGAGAGTCACAGCATTGGGATAAAGTGATACTACTATAAACATATAAATGATTACTATCCAATGTTGGCGAGGTAGATGTTAGAAACTTATCACAGGCAAGGTCAGATAGGGTCAATAGAGAGAGCAATATAATGCCTCTAGGAAATGGAGTGGTTATAAGAGGCATTATGATACCAAGGAGTGCAGCAGTAAGGGCACACACAAGGTCCCAAGCACAGTGCAAAGTTAATTATACCGGTGTGTTTTTTTTCTGTGTGTGTGTGTTTTTTTTTCTTCAGAGTACAATGTGCTAAAAGTGAGAAACAAGGAAGGGGATAACGGTGATTAGAACAAGAAAAAGGCAGAGGCAAGTTGGATAAGTGGGTTGGAGGATTAATAGGAATAATAAGATGCCTCTAGTGGCAGATCAGTATAAACTGCAAATAGGAAAATGGGCGCTTAAAAAAAAAAAACTCCCAAAACTTAAATCAACTCTAAGCGAAAACCTCTCTCAAAACTTAAATCAACTCTAAGAAATCTTTGCATCAGACTAAACATTACTTAAAATGAGAAATCAAAACATTTCAAGCAAAGAGGGCAGCAGTTCCTAGAAGACTTCTGGATTGCTGCACATAGTGTGAGGAACACTGGCAAACAGGAGCAAGTGAGATTTCTCTAGGGGTAGATGCCAAAATTCAGAGTTCCAACCCGTACCTTGCTTGGAGGGTGAGCTTCAGGCAGCTTCGACTAAGGCAGGTAATCAAACTGCAGCATGCAGTTTGCTTGAGAAGAAACAGCCCAAAAGAACACAGTAGTTCCCTGGGAAGAGAAAGTGAGAGGATGAAATTAAATAGCAGGCTTGGAGGGGAGGGCATTCAGAAAACAAAAGAGAAATGAACAGGTTGGGAAGGATTGAGAATTAAACAGATATAGTTTAAGCAGGGATGTCCTGAAGCAAGTTGGGGGTTGGGGAGGACACTGCAGTATGCTCAACAGAAGAGAGAAGTAGCCTCAATACAGTTGTGGAAGGGGCTCTAATTAACACTAGGGCACAGAGCTGAAAATTAAACAAAGTGAGAACAGGTAGGGAGGTTCTGAAGCAAGTTGGGAAGCACTGCAGCAGCCTCTATGGAACACAGAGGTCAAGGGTGCAGCCCACAGACTTACAGCTCTAAGAGAAGGGTCACAGAGCTCAGGGCAGATAGCATCACATTGCTTTAAAACCCTCTCTCAAGACTTAAATTAACTCGAAGAAATCTCTGAATCAGACTAAACATTACTTAAAGTGAGAAATCAAAACATTTCAAGCAGAGATCAGTCCTAGCATTAATTTCTTGGCAGCAGTTCCTAGAGGACTTCTGGATTGCTGCACATAGTGTGAGGAAAGTTAAAGTACAGGTCTGATGGTTCTCATGAGAAAGTTAACAGGAACAGCCAGGCAGGAGGCAGTAAAGCAATAAACCCATAAACTCAATGGGGTATGCTTCCCGGGAGATATTTCCATGTTGAACAAAAGGGACCAGGTGGACATCATTATGGTAGCAAGGAGATGCTGAAGGGTGGGGGGACACATGTACGCACACACACACACTCTCAGAGAGGGCTGGGAAACATGGGTCTGTCACTCAGAGTTCAAGTTCAAGTTCAAGTTCAAGTTTATTGCAGGAAAACTCCATTGAGCAAGCTCATTCACAAGGAGGTCCTGTGACATAAACACTTAAAGTACAAACACAGATAGGTAATAACAGTATATACATGAAATACACGTTACATGATGCAGGCTGGATATACATACAAGGGTACCACATAGGGTGACCGCAGGTGGTAAACATTGATATGAGACAGGGGAAGCGACTTATAGGTCGCATACTGATAAATGAAACATGATGACTGGTGTGATTTGATTTAATCAAATCAAATCAAATATACAGTATTTTGGCAGCTAGGACAAACAACAGGCTACAATTGATATGGGAGGGAGGAGAGATTTGATAGAGTAACAGTGGAGCGTAAGCAAAGATAAAGCCAGGAGTAGAAGGGGAAGGGAAAGCAGTTAATATGACAAATCAATTATACCTTACCAGTGGATAAATATAGCACACATGGGGAAGGAAGAGACTTAATGACAGTTACAGGTGTCTTTTATTTTGGCTGAACTTAGCGATTTGTAGAAGTTTATTGAAACTGTGCTAGATTAGTTTCAATGCGGTTTGTAATTGGTTCCAAATGGAGGGAAGGGCATATGCAATAGCACGTTTACCAAAGGAAGTCCGTGTCCTTGGTATGTCAAGCATAATAAAGTCAGATTTTCTTAACGAGTATGCACTATGTGAGATACTAATAAGGGAAGAGAGATAGCTTGGCAATTTCTGCAGGAGCAGTTTAAGAGTCCATAGCCCAGCATGGAGCAGGCGTCTAGTAGTAAGGATGTCCAACCAACAGCTGCATATAAGTCACAGTGGTGCGAATGGTAAGGGGAGTTGGTAATGAACTGTAACGCACGGTGATAAAGGATGTCCAGTTTACTTAGATTTGCAAGAGTGGTGGAGGAATAGATTACATCGCCATAGTCGAGTAGGGGGAGAAAAGTGGCCTGTACAAGCTTGTTTCGAGTTTCAAGGGGGAAAAGGGGCCTATTTCTGTAGAAGAAACCTAACCTTGCTTTTAACCTTCTGGAGGCATCTTCTATGTGGTCACTGAAAGATAATTTATTGTTGATCCAGATACCTAGATATTTAAATTTGGTTACAACTTCCAGAGGCTCGTTTAGCGTGGTGACAATGAAGTCTTGGGCAAGAGTATTGGGGGGGCCTGAGACAGCACTGCGAGAGAATATCATCGCTTTAGTCTTCTTGGCATTGAGCAGAAGCTTTGCCTTTATTAAATTATGCTCAAGTTGTGCGAAGTCCGCTTGAAGCACTCCCTTGACTACAGATAACGATGAGCCAGAAGTATACAACACAGTATCATCTGCAAAAAAGTGCAGATTGGACGTAGATATGTTAGCATCTAAGTCATTGATGTACAGAGAAAACAAGATAGGGCCTAAGATGGATCCTTGGGGAACTCCTCTTGCAACTGGCAAGGCAGCAGAAAAAGCCTTCCGCCTTTTACTTTTTGAATCTTCCAGTTAGGTAGCTAGAGAACCACTGGGTGGTATGGTATGTGGCACCCAACTTTGTAAGGCAATTGACTAATAGTTTGTGATCAACAGTATCAAAAGCTTTGCTGAGGTCCAAAAAGACTGCACCAGTTACCTTCTTAGCATCTATAGTAGAGATCCAATCATTGGTTACTTTTGCTAGTGCAGTGATTGTGCTATGATTAGCCCGGAAGCCAGATTGAGCTGGGTTAATGAGAGAGAAGGTTTCCAAGTGAGATTTTAACTGAATATGGATCAGTTTTTCGAGAACTTTAGAAAGGATAGGTAATATGGAGATAGGCCTATAGTTGTTTACATCGCATGGGTCACCAGATTTAAATAGAGGGAGGATATGTGCTGATTTCTAGCAGGACGGCACAGCAGCAGATGTAATGGAAAGATTGAAGATGTGGAGAATTGGGGCAGTGAGATGGGCATAGCCTGACCTTAGGAAAAAGGGTTCCAAGCCATCGTCCCCTGCACTTTTTTTGGTGTCTAAGTTAAGAAGAGAATCTTCTACTTCTTTATAAGTTATCTCGGCAGTTGGAAGGGACTGGGTCCAGGACTAGATGTGGCGGAGGGTATGCTGGCTCACGCAGCACCAGCATAAGGTGACTGAGTCAAAGCTAATCCAGCTGTGGCAAGTGGAGTTAAGTTCCTCCAGGATTAGGGACTTGTTTTCCACAATCTTGCCACTTAGACTATCTTTGTTGGGACAGAGGGGCCATGGGCTGTCCTTCTATAGCTTTGATAGTCTTCCATATTTTATGAGGGTTACCTTTAGCTTGTTCAAGAGTAGAAATATAATAGTTAGCTTTAGCAGAGCGAAGTTTTTCACACAGTTATTCCTGGCTGTTCTAAAGGCCTGCCAATCCGAAGATTCTTTGGAATGTCTAGCTTTAGCCCAGAGCTTATCTCGAGCTATAAGGGCTGCCTTGAGATCCGAGGTGAACCAGGGATTGGAATTGTTCCATACTTACTTTGATGAAAGGGCATGCTTATTTATTATTGTAGTGAGTTTGTCATTAAGGATGCAAGCTGCCTTGTTGACATCTTTGGCTAGGTAAAGATCTTGCCATCTGATCATGCTCAGGTCAGATAGGAAGTTTACTGCACTGAATTTGCGAAAGGATCTTTTGTTATAAAGATGGGTTATGCCGGCCTAATTTAAGATCTTATGCAAGCAACAATTCCATGATCGCTCATGTCGTTGTGAAACACTGCCAAATGAGATATTTTGTGTGGATGGGTGGTTAGTACCACATCTAGAATGGAACTGTTGGCAGTATTTAGAGTGTTGTTCCTAGTAGGTTCTCTGACTAATTGCCCAAGACCTAGCTCGTCACAAAGGGATTTGAGGCCATTTGATTTAGGTGACAGCCAGTCCATATTTAGATCTCCTAGAAATATTGTTTCAGTTTTTGCATCTGCGAACATGGATTTCAAAAGATTAAGGACTTCATTACCACCAGACGGGGGTCTGTAGCCACCTAGGATAGTGATACATTCCGAGGAGGGGAGATGAAGGCTCAGCGAAACTAACTCAAATTCCTTGGCTAGAGATTTGCAACTAATATTGGTGACCAAGTACTTAGATTTGGCATAGATAACCACACCCCGCCTCAGACTCTCTATCTGCTCTAAATAAATTGTAGCCCTGCAGTGATATTTGTTGATCAGTGTTCATCTTTTTTAACCACGACTCAGTAATTATGATAAGGTCTGGGTTAACGTGTGCAGCCCAGGCTTGCAGCTGTACAAGTTTTTTAGGCAGGCTTAAAATGTTGACCATCATCATTTTGAGACCTGTGGCCTCAGCAAAATCGATAGGCGAGGTAAGTTGTAGGGGGGGGCCAGGGTTGAGCTCCACATTTCCTGAGCAGAGAAGAAGCAGAAGTATAACTTTCTTTAAGGAGCTTATAAGAATGGAGACTGCTTTTTTATTTCTTTACGGCAACCCATATCAGTGCTGCATAAAGGAAAGTAAAGCGCCCTGTAATGACAGTTGATTGTGATCAATGTAAGTGCTTGGGTAGACATAGGTGAGGACAGTAGCAAAGGGGTGTAGGCTAACCGGGGGGAATAGGCTAAAAGGGGAGAGGAGAATGACAGAGTGTCTGCACGGTAGACTGTTATAACATTAGGTATTGATAAGGTACATTGGAGAACTGAATTGCATTGAGGTACTTCGAATTGCACTGTATTGCTGAAAACTCTGCACCTTAGGAGCAATAAAAACACAATAAGGAGAGCCATGGTCCCAGATTGAGTGGTCTCGTGATTTGTATTAGTGCAATATTTTCTAGGCAAGAAATTTGCCCACCAAGGTACCCATTTAAAACATAGATGAGAAAATACAGCAGAAAGGGGAACAAGGAGATCAGGAGCAGCTTAGTTAGTGGCCATCCACCCTTCAGACTCAAGTCCCTTGTAGCAGAACCAGAAAAGAAGTAGAATGATAATGCAGGCCATGTTGCTCACTTAAAGAATACGGTGATTTATGTAGGAGACCAAGAATCCTTCTAGTGGCAGGTCTGTATAACCTGCAATGGAAAAAAAGGTAGTTAGACTTATCGGAGCCAAGGCAGAGTGCTTGGATGGGGGGGGTGCTGCAGGAATAGCAGTCAGACAGAAGAGGTGTAAGCAATTTAAAACAGTAGTAGAAATTACAATCCAGCTAATACAGTAGAAAAACTCCTAATAACACAGTAGAAATGTGCTTAGTTCTATGGAAAGTCTAACAAAGTGCCAGGTGTCTATAGTAGGGGAAAACTCCTGCCAGTCAGAGTGGGTTTGCTGGAAGCACCCATGTTCTGATTGGCTGCACTGTCCCGTACCTTCCAAGGAGCTGCAGGCGGGTGTCCTGGTCTTGGTCGGTGGCTGGCTGGGTGCCGGCCGACCGTGGGTGAGCTGGAACTGCCCTGTTCAGGGACAAGCAGCTAGGGAGAAGAAGACAGAGCAAGTCTTAAATAGCATAGAGGTAAAGGGGTAAGTAGTAAAGAGAGTAAGTAGTACCCTCTCCACTTGGAGCAAGGCAATATATTGAGGGGCTTACAACCAGCTCTCTCTTGGACCAACACCAAAAAGACCAGAGCCCCTGCCATTACAAGGACTAGCTGAGGTAAGATAGCACAGTGAGGGAATAGTGCTTCTTTAGCTAGGGCAGGTGAAGCTTTCCTAGGGGAGGATAGCTTAGACTTTTGCTGTACAATACCTATCTGTCTAATGTGATTTTATTTTCTGCTCCTTAGTAAATGTGCAACCCTTTTGTTTCCTATAACTATCTCCTGTTGTAAATACTTGTATTTTAGTAAACAGTCTATTTTTATAGAATCAATGACTGCTTGTGTGTTATTTAAAAGGATAGTTCTATTTCTGCTGGACTATTTTGCAGTCTGTCTCCGAGAGAGCACTCTACCCAGAGTTATGAAATGGGCATCAGAATTCAGACATCCTGATTGGTGCTCACTTGTGTGATATTCCTTCTTATGCACAGGAAAAAGTACCAGCAGTGCCCTGTGGGCACTGATCCTAGTAAACATGCCAATTAAAATGCTGGCAAATCTGAAATCAGTCATCTTGTTTAACCAGCTGAAAGTGGCACTACCAGTCTATACAATGGCATCTTTAAAATAAAATAAGACAGTACCTCTGACCTCTTGTTCACTTAGCCTCAGTCTTTCAAAATTTCAATCCATCTGCATGTCTCCTCGTGGATGTAGCAGGTATTAAAGAAAAAAATGGAACAGCCATGCTCTCTCTCTCTCTCTCTCCCAGCCTGCCCACCCACTCTTGAATGTAAAAAAATGGAACAGCCACGCTCTCTTTCTCCCCACCCACTCGCTCTTGAATGTTTTAGTTTTAATTACATCTCCCTATCTCCTCATGGGTGCAGCATGTAGTAAACGGGGGAAAAAAAGAAACAAATAGCAGTGATCTCTCTCAGCTCGCCCACTTGTTCAGAATCCACTTCTTGGGGAAAAAAATAAACAAACAGCCGCAATCTGTCTCCCAGCCACCCACTCATTTAGAATCCACTTGTCTGCCAGGTCCCAGCCCACCCAGTCATTCAGAATCAACTTCTTTTACAAATAATTAAAAAAAAAAAAGACATTTTTCATCTTCGTTGTCTCCACACAGCATGGGGGGGGGGTGACTACTGCCATGACAACCAGACCTAAACTACAGAAGCTTTTGTAGGACAAAATTCCTTCACTCAAAAAAAAAACAC
Organism: Neoceratodus forsteri; assembly: GCA_016271365.2. Classification (NCBI taxonomy): domain Eukaryota; kingdom Metazoa; phylum Chordata; order Ceratodontiformes; family Ceratodontidae; genus Neoceratodus; species Neoceratodus forsteri. The sequence continues at coordinate 355,282,041 of JADMNL010000023.1, forward strand.
ACATAACACACTTAGGCGGAGGAACTATTTTATTAAAAGTGACACAAACATACATGTTTTTTCCTACTTAAAATTGGGAATTTTACCTACAAAATGCAGTTGCATTACAGATGGCCATTCATAAGCACAATAAACATCAAAAGTGTTAGACACTTTAACACACGGCCAGAAGGCTGGACACCGGGCTGATGGCCCTCGTGTCTCACCACGCCTCCTAGCTGTGTGTTGTGTTGTCTAACACACACCCTGTCATGGCTTATTGCTTACTTATTATGTTGACCTTCCTGATCTTGTGCAAAGGGGGAAGTCAGAAACAGGCTTCCTGGTCCCTGCTGGTAAAAAACCCAGGTGGTGGCAGTGAACTGGAAGTCCCTAGTGAGGGATTTGCGTCACAGTACCCAAGTAAAAAATAGTTATTCCTTCTGCCCCCTCCTGAGGACTATGACAGAGCAAGAGCACAGTTGATCTGTCCACTCAATCAGTATGGTGTCTGACTCCTCCCCTACCATGTGAGGGCATTTCCGTTGTCAAGGTAGCTTCCGTTTACACTTTTTTTTTTGCTTGCCTTTTTTTTTTGGTGTATCTACTGTTTTTGAAGTTGCTTTTGTGTTTTAAGTTCCAGTTTAAATTTGTTTATTTATTGCTATTTTCCTTTTTGCTGCTCCACATATTTATTCTATTTTTTGTCTCTCACATTTTTTGTTGTGTTGTGCTTTTTTGTTTATATTCACTTTGTAGTTGTGCTGTGCTTTTTATTTGCATTAACTTTTTAGTTGTGTTGTATGTTGTTTGCATTCACTTTGTAGTTGTGTTGTAGTTTTTTGTTTACATTCACTTTTTAGTTGTGCTGTGCTACTTTGTTTGCATTCACTTTTTGGTTGTGTTGTGCTTTGTTGTTTGCATTAACTTTTTAGTTGTGTTGTATGTTTTTGTTTGCATTCACTTTTTAGTTGCATTCAATTTTTAGTTGTGTTGTGTTGTGTTTTTTGCTTGCATTCACTGTTTCGTTGTGTTGTTTTTTGTTTGCATTTACTTTTTTGTTGTGCTTAGGTTTTTTGCTTGCATTCACTTTTTCGTTGTGCTATGCTGTGCTGTGCTTTTCATTTGCATTCACTCTTAAATTATTTGCATTTCTTTTTGTTTTGTTACTTAATTTTTTGTGGCATTTTTGTTGTGTTACCTTTTTTTGTTTGCATTCACTTTTTTGTTGTGTTGTGTTGTTTTTGTTTGCATTCACTATTTTGTTGTGTTGTGGTTTTCTGTTTGCATTCACTTTTTCATTATGTAGTTTTTTTTTGTTCGCATTCACTTTTTAGTTGTGCTATGCCTTTTTGTTTACATTCACTTTTTTTGTTATGTTGTGGGTTTTTTGTTTGTATTCACTTTTTAGTTGTGCTGTGCTTTTTGATTGCCTTCACTCTTAAATTTATTTGCATTTCTTTTTGTTTTGTTACTTTATTTTTGGGGGACATGACATGTCACATTTGGTTTTGTTGCTTTATTTTTTGTTTGCATTTCATTATTTTTGTTTTTGCTCTGCTTATTAGTTTGCATTTCACTTTTTTGGTGAGTGTTTTGCACTTTGGGGCCACCATGGTGTTTTCCTTGTTGCGGGTAGTCCCACTGCATATACAGTAGTTTTGCCTGTCAAAGTTCACTGTCATGTTGTCAGCGTCAGACTCCAGAAGATTCGCTAGTGCACAATGTTCCTGGTTGACTGTTCACTTTTCTACAGACGTACTGACTCATCCTATATGGTGCATACCTTCCTTTGGAGGTCTGCAATTGAGTTAAGATAGTTTTCTATTTACAGCGTAGAAGGAACATTACATACAATTAGTCAATTATAATATAGGCAAATATGGTAGTTTACTATGGCACTGCGAGGTCAGTAGTGACTGTGGAGTTGCTGCTGCTTGGAATCCTCATATGCCCAACATTCTAAATCTTGGACTGTGCCATTTCCCTAGGGGTGCACTATACCCAGTTGTTATGAATACCCATTAACAATGTTGGAGCTAACAGAAAAGGAAATTATGATAAGTATGAAGACATTTCTTCTCTATAGCACATCCTTTATTATTGCTGTTTTATCTGTCTTCCATCCCCAGCCTCAGTGGCATCCCCAAGCTCTGTCACTCACCTCTCTGATGGACTGACATGTTAACCACCACGTACAAAGAGCCAAGTTTGGCAGATAGCTTGCCACATAGGGTTGTGTAGTGCCTGCAGGAGATGTTGAGTGAGCTGGGGCATTTTCCTCCTTGTCTTCCTCCACCAGGGAGTTGGTGTGCAACACAGTCACACACATGTGCATTGACACACCTAGGTGCTGTGTCAGCAGTCTCCCCCCTCTCAAGTCTACTGCACCTGTCAGTGTCTGGGAGTCTGGAACTCCCTTGCCAAGGGAGGAGAACTGCCCTTGGGATGGTCAGTCCCTCTTCTTCCAGCTGGCCCTTGAGCAACCCTGGACCATTTCTGAACCCACGTCAGAGGCGTGGGTGGAGGTAAGGCATTCAGCGCCTCATCCCTCCACACTACTTGGCCAGCTCTATATAGCACATTCTTGTCTGGAGGGACGCCACCTCTCCCCATGGCCTACTGATACATGGGGTCTGATGCATCTGTGGGGGATGGTCCAGTTGTGTTATGCATGACCTCTTCCTCAGTGTCCCCTCCTTCACTTTCTCTTTGTGCATACAACATACAGTGCCCACAGAGACATATGGGTAGCAACCCTCTCTCCCTCAGTTGACACACGTGACCCTCTTTCCTACTCCTTCTAAGACTTCTGCTGGGAAAAGATGAAAGAGGGGCAAAGAGAACAAAGCATCCCCTACTTAGGAGGGTCCCTTTGGGGGCTGCTACTAGTTTAATAAGTGCTACCTTCTAGATTGTGGTTCCCCTACCATTCCACAAACTGCCTCACTAACCATGCTTTTACTGGCTACCATCCCCCCCAGCTTGGAATAGGATGGCTGCTCTTTTTTGCCTGTGTAGTGGAGTTTAAACTTATACCTTGCTTCCTAGGTCTGTTAGGCTACTTAAGGGCTGAGCTTTCCAGCCTAGATAGCCTCTAACTGTTGTTACCAATGATAGTGACTAGTGTTTTAGGCCTGGTAGGGAAAATAATTGGCAGCTCTTCAGCAGTCCTCCCAAATGCTTCCCCCTCTAAGTCTATAAAGCTGTTAGGGCCCAGTCACTGGGTCACATTTTATGTAAGTATTAAAGTTGTATTTCCATTGATGATCTCAAATCTATTCCTAACTGTACCTGTTCCTGCCTCCTATGTAGATCTTATTCAGGTTTCTTTGGATGTTGCCGGTCTGATCTACTTTTTTCCCTATTCCAGATTGCTTTCCACTCTCTGTCCTACACCATCCCCCTAACCCTGTTAACCTTGTTTCTCTGGTATTCACTTACCCGGTCAATAAAATCTAAATAAATAAATAAAAATGTCTCCTCTTCCCCCAGACGGAGGTTTAATCGGTTCCTTCTCTGAATGCCGCAGTTCAAGGAATGGCTCTCCAAGGAGATAAACTTGTACTTCGAGCTTAATGACCTCCCAGACACCTTGGAAAATGTACTATAGGACACCTTTAAGGTGTGTATCGGGGGAGGATTATATTAGCTTCTCCTCTCACCTAATGAAGAACTGGAAACAGGAAGTGGCAAACCTCGCTTTGAGGCTTAAAGATGCAGAGGCTGTACTATGCGAATAGACATGACTCTGAGGAAGAGTTTCGATCAGTAATCAGTCTAAAGTTTCAACTGAACAGTATCCTTACCCATAGGGCAGACAAGGCTCTTTTCTTCACAAAACAGAGCTTCTGGGAGAGTGGCGAGAAAGCTGGGAAACTCCTAGTATACTGCTTAAAAAAAGAGGACGAGTGTGTCCCTCATACCCCACATAAAAATAAAAGCATGGATTAGCCACCTCAGACCTGAAGCAGATTAGCCAGATTTTTGAAAATTTCTATGGGGATCCTTACATCTCCACATCCCCTATCATCCCCTTGGAAATTGCGGAGCACCTAAAGTACCTAAAAAAAAGCAGGATCTTCCCCAGGTACCAGAAGACATAGTCCAGTCCCTAGACTCCCCAGTTACAATCTCAGAGGTTATATCTGTGTTACAGGCCATGCCCAAAGGGAAGACGCCAGGCCCAGACAGGCTCAGTGCTGATTTTTACCACGCCTTTCATTAACAACTCACCCTGTACTTACTAATGGCCTTTCATGAGGCACAAAAGGATGGGTCTCGCCCACACTCCGTGTATAATGCAACCATTACAGTCATTTCTGAGCCCAATACAGATACAGTACAATGCTCCAGTTACAGGCCCATCTCCTTACTCAGTGTCATTGCCAAATTCTTAGTGAAGGTTAGGTCTTCATGACTTGACAGGGCTTTACCCTACATCATTTATGGCTTGGAAATGGAGTTAATGAAGGACAGATGGGGCTCCGATAATATGTGCATGGTTATAAACCTCCTAGAAGGAGCCTAGCAATCCCCACACTCCATGGCCCCAGTTGCTGTAAATACAGAAGAGGCTTTTAACTCAGTGGAGAGGGACTTTTTATAAGCAGCGCTGACAGCAGTTGGAATAGATCCCCAATTTACCTCTTGGGTGAAAATCCTTTACGCTGCCCTCAGAGCTGTGGCACTTACTAATGGTTTCATGTCACTCCCCCATTCCCACTCCACCAAGGGTCTAGACAGAGCTGTCCTCTGTCCCCGTTGCTCTTCCTGGTAGCAGGCTCTTATGGCCAAGCGCAGGAGGGACCCATAAGCAGAAGGCATCAGGTTTGGGTCACATATCTGGAAGGCACTGTTATACACTGATGATCTGCTTCTTCCTTTCACCAATGTGGAACACTCTGTTCCTACAGTCCTAGCAGATATCATTAAATCTGGTGCACTCTCTCGCCTTCGAATTAACTGGTCCAAGACTGAGGTACTGCTCATTGCCAGTGCCCACAGTGACTGGCTACAGAAGATAGATAGATAGATAGATAGAGATACTTTATTTATATAGAGCCCCATTCCATAGGGACTCAGAGCACTTCACATTTACATATTAAAATCAACACACATACATAAAATAACATATAGCACAACATGCAAATAAATTCAAATAGAGGGAATCAGCAATATTTAAAACTATCTATCTATCTATCAGCATTAAAAGAATCTTGTTATACATTAAATGCCTGCTTAAACAAATACTCTTATATGGGTTCCGGAAGGAATCTGTTACCTGGATATGTCGATCATCCCATTAGTGAAGGACATGGTGACTAGAAGTTTGAACCCACTAACCTCTGACACAATGGGGGAATGCTACTGGTGGCTAAATCTTAATGTGTGGGATTTTCATATCGGTGGACGCAGTACTTGGGTACATATTTTGGTTGTATGCTGCATCCACTCAGATGCATCCAGATGTCAGCTTCCTTTTCACAGACATCTGGATGTATTTCTGATATTTCCCATGGTTTATGGCAATCTCTGCCACAACTGCAGGACATATCTATTTTTCTAACACAAGTACGGAATTCCATCCAGAAATTTAGACCAACTTTTTATGGTCTAACTTCCCAAGCAGATTTCTGTATTTGCATCTGAAAAACAGATGCAAGTGTTTAAAATTCTTGCCCAGTTGCTCCATTCCAGGAAAGACTGCTGCCTTTGAACTGATGGCTCTCCCCAAATTGCACTGCTGCCTAGCCAACCTATCCATCCATATCCCCACAAAATTTGACAGTGTATTGATAAATTGCTGGCCTGTTTCTTCTGGCAAGGCAAGACCCTGGAATTCAGCAAAAAATCTCTGAGAACTGCCCTTCACAGAGAAGGATGCAACCTCCCATGTTTTGGACCTATCACTTAGCCTTTAGAAGCAAGCCCTAGCTTGGCAACTGGATGATAGGTACCAAGCCTCCCTTTGGGACCAGACTGAACAGTCTGTAGTGGACCCACCCCTTGGCTCTCTTTTTCTCTCCCTCCCAACTGAAGTCCCTCAATATCTCCAAACCAATCAGGTTCACGAGATAAGTTTGACTCAAGTTATTCAAAATGAATGGCAGGCACATTGACTTCTTAGGGCTCAAAACAGAAAGACCAGTAATATAATGGAGAGCAGGGGATGATGCAGGGATCACTCAGGTAGAACACATTTTATGCTGTCAGTCGAAGACCCTAAAATCATTCATCCAGTTTAGGACAGAATTTAGGATTCCACCCACAGATCACTGGAAATTCTTACAATTATGTCACACACTAAAGGACTGTTTGGGACCTAACTACTCTTTCCCACTAAACAATATGACCCACATTCTACAATCCTGGACTAAAAAAGAGCAGGGGCCCTGGAGGGTCCATCTACAGACACACACGCTCATAACAGGTGACTGACCTGAAAACATACCAAGAGAAATGGGTGGTCAAAATTGGCCATCCCATCACAGCACACAATTAGAAGGGTCGCTGGAAGTCCCTCCATGTGGGGACCAAAGACCCCAAGTATCAGCTGATCCAAAAGAAAATTTTGAACTGCTGGCATTAGACACCTGTCAGACTGGTCTGGATGGGGATCAATATCCCAGAGATTTTCTGGAGATGTATGGTTCCTCTGCCCTGGATGCACCACAATTTATGGGAATGCCCTTCCATTTTTGGACCCCAATTACCCCTCTGTTTATATTTTGGATAATGTGGATCCACGTGGATCCACCTAAGGAATAATACCATTATAATGTATGGTAAGTGCCTATTAACCACCATAATCAGCAGTTACACAGCTTTGTTATGCACTGTTTAGAATTTTCAAAGTTGTTAACCACACTTCAGAACTTTCAAACAGTGGCAAAACAAAAAAAAGAATGCACCAGAGTTCCATAATTCTCACACATAGAATGCAAACAGTGTTTTTTGACCATACACTATAAAAGATGATGGCTGATGATCGGGTGACAACCACGTTGAAATCACCTCTCGTGGTTGCTAGGGCTACAGTAAACCTCTTGAGCTGTGCTCTCGAGGTTTACCATGTTGCCCTAGCAACCACTCGAGGTGATTACAGCGTGGTTATCACCTGATCCCCAGCCATTATCCTCTATGCTTTGGTCTATTATATGGCTATGGAAGCCAAGACGTAATTGCTCAGGAAATGGAGACATCCCGCATTTCCCACAATAAAGGAATGAATGGCAGGGGTCCCCCAGGTGGCATCTTACCTGCAGGTGTCTTTTGGGGTGAGTGAGGAGGGGAGCAAATTTAAAGCCATATGGGGAACCTTGGTTATCTTATATAAATGCTTCACTTATACACCCCACTGCTCTAACCTATGCACTTTCGTCCCTGCTTCTCTGATGATCTCCATACCTGCCACCACCCCTTACCTTTCCTTACCTCCTCCCCCATAAGAGGTTTTTGGCCAGACATGTAGGGTAAAACTGACTACCTACTTCAGATCCTCTCCAAGTAGATGCCAATGAAGGTTTAGGATTCAAGAACATCTATAAGCTGGTTGAAAACATCACACAGACAACAGGTGTTTGTATCTCATAGCTTTATTAGGGACAGGTTTTATGTATGTTCCTTGAGTTATGCCCTATCTGTAATGCCATCCCTGACACCCTTTATAGCATGTAGAACCAGTTGTTCCATGCTCCATTCCAAGATGTAATTAACAATGGTTTGGGGTTTTTGTTTTCAGGATTATGGCATGGAGAATTTAGGGTACTGTTAGATAGTTCACTCCCATTTAGATAGCTTAGTTCTCCCTGTTCTGCTTCGATTAGTCAACATCCTGCAGTAGATAACACTTGCATCAATTTGTTAAGTTTTTACAGTTGTTAAAAAGTAATACTGTAATGGATCCACATGGGTGGGCCCGTCTCCATGCTCATCAGAAACCTTACAGGGCAAGGGACTCCAGGAGGTTTCTGGGAAAATGAGGGGAATCAGGTTCTGGCACCTTGTGTGTGTCCAGTGAGCTGTCAAGTTGCTGGAGTGACAGCCCCAGGCACAAATCAAGACAGACTGTGTGCAGGGCCTAAAAAGGCAGGACTATGCTGGAAGAGGGTATATCTGGTGGAGATCTTGTGCTGGAAAGGTCTGCAGTGCTGGGAGTGGGTGTAAGCTGTGCCATGCCAGGCCTCAGAAATGGAAAGCAGATGATGACTAGTGTTGCTGAGTTCCAGAGAAGAAGAAGAGCATGGCAACCATGTGAAAGTCAGCATGTGGGTGACGCAGATGATATAGTGTGGAGAAAAAGAATAAGAGCTGCTGATCCAAATCCTTCAGCAGGCACTACAGCATGGTGTCGGGCTGCTTCTGACCTAGGGGTTTGGAAACCAGGACATTGTAAGGGTCAGATTGGGACCTCAGCAGTCCAGAATGTGTGGAAGGAGAACGGAAGAGCCTGTAGCCAGTACCCAAGGCAGTCGGTTCAGCACAGAGCAGAAGGAACCTACCTGTATTGTAGATGGTTAAAAACAACTAAATAGATGCCCTGGAAGAACAGAAAGCCAGTGGTCTGCTGCATCAGGATGGGTCATCTGGGTCCAGAAACTGTGAGTACACCACAGTACAGCATTTTTTCAATGGACAGTGCAGGTTGTTTCACTGTGTTTCACAGTTTGGATTACAAATATCCCATGTTGAGGAATGTTCTGCCATTTACGCAATTTCATGGCCTGTGGGGTCTGGAGAATTGAGCACATTGCCCTGTTTAAAGTGCACCAGTGCTGGCCAACCCATGGCAGCTTCTACCGACCTGCAGTGATTCTACACCTGCAGTACCCAGGGACTGAGTTAAGGGAGCTTCCATTGGGATCTGTTTAGAACTTGGTACCAGGCGGGAAGGGGTAGATCTAGTCTGCAGAGGAAGGCACTTAAGAGGGAAGTATTAAAAGCGATACTCCTATAGAGTCCCTAGGTGCAGCAGCAGCTGCAGAAATGCCTGATTAGGGCTTTTAATATAAAAGTAATTTTTTTATTTACAGTACCTGCTGGCATGGAATTCTATTAAAAAGATCCGCTCCATCCATAATGGCTGCAGAGTCCTGGGTGGACATCTCGCGCACCCCAGCAGCTTCCGCCATGAAGGTTATGATAATGAGGGCTACCAACATCTGACATTTGTTGGTAGCCCTCAGTAACAAAACCTTCATGGTAGAAGCTGCCTGGAGTGTGCAAGATATCCGCCCGGGACTCTGTGGCCATTAGGGACAGAGAAGATCTTTTTAATAAAATTCCGAGGCAGTAGGTAAATAAAAAATGTACTTTAATGTTAGAAGCCCTAATTGGGTGTTTCTGCAGCCGCTGCTGCACCTAGAGGCTCTATAGGAGTTTCTCTGGTGGTCAGTTGTTAATAAGCTGTGTTAGCCTGTTAAACTTGGGCTAGTTATTAACTCATCATGTGGTAGAGAAATTAGTGGTTTTCCTTCCGAACCCACCAATAGCCAAAGCCCTTGTGGCTTTGTTGATTGGAGTGTCTCCGGCATGCACCCCTGAATGGCAATTTACTGGACTACACCAGTTTACCAGAGGTGGCAGCAGTGCAATGTGTATGGCCCAGGAATGCCTTTCCGCAAACCTAGCGTACTCAGCACAAATTCCGCTGTCAGCAGTACACCTGCCAGGAAATGACAACGTGTTGGCAGATACCCTGAGCAGAATCAGTCAGGGAAACCAGGAATAGACCATGAACCAGCAGGTGCTGGCAACTGTGTTCAGGCAGTGCGGTACACCAGAAATAGACTTGTTTACGTACTGGGAGAACAACCAGCTACCACTGTTTTGTTGCAGATCCCCATCAGTGGGTACAGTCCCAGATGATCCTCTAGTCCTCCAATGGTCATAGAAGTTTCTATATACCTTCCTTCCTTCCCCACGTTTGCTGAAAGCCCTGTTCAGACTGAGAAGGGAGTCAGCAACAATGGTTCTCATGGCTCCAGACTGGGCCAGACAGATTTAGTACTTTCTGCTCCTGTCCGTCTCCAACAGGTATTCTATCAACATGTCCCTGAGATACAGTATACTGTGTTGTCTCAAGGCAGGATAACATTCCCAGATCCAAGAACTCCGTGTCTCACAGAATGGTTCTTAAAGAGCTAGAGTTCTTTGGACTAAATCTGACTGAGGTGATGGAATTGCTTAAGGTTTCTAGGAAACCAGCAACAAGGAAAACATACACTTCAAAATGTAAAACAATTTCCTTTTGGTGTTCCCCTAGACAGCTGAACCTATTGAGAACCAGTCTGTCTACAATCCTGGACTACCTTGCTGTTTTTGAGCCCTTGGGCCTCAGGCCCTCAGCCCTAAAGGTTCATTTGGCAGCAGCAGCAACTTACATTTTATCTGGCAGTGACAGAACAGTGGCCTCAAAACCCATTTTCAAAAGGGTTTTCAAAGGCCGTAGTCACTTGTACCCTCAAATAAGAGACCCTGTCGTCCCACCATGGGACCTGAATATGTGCATCACTTAGCTGAAAGAGGCTCCTTTTGAGCCTATGGCCACTGCTGCTTTGAAGTATGTCACCTGGAAAACAATCCTCCTGATGGCAGTGGTATCTGCTAGAAGGTTGAGCAAGCTGCAAGCCCTCTGCACAGATTCTAACTACATCATTTTTCACAGAGGCAAGATATTCCTTCCGAAAAATGGTGTCTGAATTCCAGTTACCCAATCAGCCAATTATACTTCCAGATTTCTTTACAGTAAAAACCAGCTCAAGAGAATAGAAACAGTCTGGATATTAAGAGAGCTCTGAGCTATTACTCACAAAGGATGCAAGATCAGCTAGCACTCAGTTATTTGTCACCTATGGTGAAGTGGGAAAAGGGAAACCAGCATCCAGACAGAACTATTTCTCATTGGATGATTTTCTGCATACAGTTCTTTTATGACAAAGCTGAAGCTGCCATCTGAAGGCATTAGTGTGCACTCCACAAGGGGCATTTCTCCCTCTGTGGCAGCATTGGGAGGTGTTTCTCTGCAGGAAGTCTTTAAATCAGCTACCTGGAAAACAGTACACACTTTCACAAAGCACTACTGTCTGGACATACAGTCCAGATGGGATGCCAGCTCCGGCACTGCTGTCTTACAGAAACTTTTCCCTATGCAGGTTCTGTACCCAGCCTCCCAAGGTACTGTTCTGGAGTTTGCAGTTGTTAAGCATAAGTGAGGGATTCCTGGGGTTTGAAGAAAAAATTACTCACTGTAATAATGCTGTTTCTTCCAAAGGGATTCCTCACTATGCGGAACAATCCTTAATCTCTGCCTCCCTTTCAGAACCTAGTAAAAGCTTCAAACAAGAATCATTTCTTTTATTTGCTTGAGTATTACTTGTTACAGCGCCTTTACAATTGTTGCTCAGTGGTCTCAGCTATCTAATTTTTCATAACAATTAAAATTGTTCTTCCATGTTTAAGCTTTCTTTTCCCCAAGATTCTGAAACAATTTTAGTATTTTTGGTAGTCATTTAACTAGTTTTAGTGGTCACTGCTCACCCTAGTTTTAGAAATAAATCTGACGTTAGAGTGTAAGAGTGACCCCACAGCATAGTCTGAATTTTATTTTAAGTTCCATAATTAGCATAACATTCTAAAAACTCCGGGGCTGCTCATTCCAGGGGAATGATTGTAATTGTTAAGCGATCCCTTTGGAAGGGATTCCTTTGGAAGAAACAACATTACTACGGTGAGTATTCTTTTTTCATATGGTCTTTTTTTTTATGTATAGTAGCAGTCCAGTTGCTGTTTGTTTACTAGAAAGGAAATGCTACGTTCAAAGAGTATGTCAGGTAGTGGGACATGAAACCTCTGTCTTTATTCAGGCCAGACCCTAGGGCGTAAACGTTTGCATAAATTTGAAGTCTGTGACCCTTCTCTCCCTCTGTGTTCTGAAGCTGCTCTTCAAGACTGCCATTTTCATGTCATCTAGACCATGTGTCAAGCTGGAGAACTGCTCACCCACTGGTGTGTTCATGATCTGGTGTCCCATACTGTAGCAGTGCAGGTTCACATGCTTCCTACAAGTCTTCTGTCCTGTTTCCCTCACATAAAGATTTGTGTTGGGGCATTTTTTGTTTTTATATTTAGTATGCTTTTTACCCTCGCTACGCCATCAGTCGTGCACAGTCGTGCACCATGCTCCCTGCCTCGCTGTCCCATAGTCGCCTACCACCCCACTAATACTCCCTAGCGTGCCCCCCCGGGGTGGGGCCATGGCATCACTTACCTGCCCATATCTGATGGGAAAGGTGTCGGTGAACATGACATTGCCTCCTGGCTTCCCCCCAGGGTGGGGTTCAGGACCTGCAGTGGTGTCCATGGAGCTGTGATAAGTCGGCAGGTGGTGCAGCGGAGAGCTATCGAGGCCAAGCGCCGGGTCCGGCATCATTCAGAGCAACCAGCATTTTCTGGGCTTTTTTCTGGAGGCAGGGATGTGCAATGATGTCCAGCATCTTCCCCACCTCCCTGCACACTCAGACTTTGTTTGCTGTGGTATCCCCAGCCTCCGCCAGGGGTCTGTCAAGCACCGAATGTGCTCCCAACCCTCCCCCCAGAAAAGGATAGCAGTCCTCCGGATGCTCAATTCTTCTCCTCCCAGCTGGCACTCTGACAATCTGGGTCCATTCCCAAATCTGGATCGCCAGCATTGCAAGCGGAGTTCCAATTGCTGCGCTGACAGGCCGGCACATGTTGGTGCATTTTGAGCACTTGATCAGATAAACAACATTAGCGCAGTGACAGCTAAGTGATCCCTGTATTTTGTAGTCCTGTTTCTTGTGAGGAATATGGAATTGTATCTGATGTAATGATGTGAGGCCATGCTTGGCATCTTCTCTGTTGGCAGCAGAATGGCCCTGACACATTCTTATCTACTGGCATCTTGCTTTGGACAATATGTTGCCGTAGATTGTGGGGTTGCCTATATGCCAGGAGTAAGGGTTGTGGAAAGCAAGTTACCAGCCTTTCATCCTCTTGGAGAATAGGACTGAGATCCTGAATTATCTTGCACGTGTTCAGTGTGGGGGCAGTATGTGGCAGTCTGTGGTGTACGGCCATTTTATTTTTTTTATTTTATAATTCAATAAACTTTATTCACATTTTCTTTTTCATTACAGATACATTACAAACACAAGACAGTTGTCAAGCAGGTAGTTACATATCACACTCCTTGTGAAATCCGCACAGATACTGAAAAGTGCAATGCTGGAGTGACCCATATAGTAAAAAATGTACTGTACATACATTCAAACTGAAACTTAAAATTCCAATACTATCTGCCCCCCTCCCCAATAAAACTTCCCTAGCCCACCCTCAATCAAGTGCATATCAGTTCCATTCAAATAATAAACAAATAGGAAGGCCGGTGTTCCTTTATGACAATTAAGGTTTCCAAATAGAAATCAAAGCATCCAAGAATCCCCATCTGGCCTGATAGAGATGAGACCTGTTACCCATGGCTAGGATATGTTTCTCCAATTGTAGAGTAAAAAAGCAGTTCCTTATGCCACTCCATAACGGACAGTTTTGAATTATCTATCGAGTGCCTCATAATAATCAATTTAGCTGTGGAGGAGATCAGTGCTAGATAGGCTTTCCTACTAATTGGAGTACGCTTCGGGAAAAGGTGCAACAAACAGACCTCTGGAGAAAAGAGCGAATCAAGGCCCAAAAGTGAATCCAGAGTTTGTTTAATAGATTGCCAGAAAGTCTGAACAACTGTGCATGCCCATATCATGTGATATAAAGATCCAGGGGAGGAGGAGGAACATTTAGAACAATTGGGAGAGGGCAAATAACCCAATTTATTGAGTTTAATTGGTGTAAAATACAGATTGTGCATAATATTAAACTGAATTAAACACAATCTATCTTGTTTAATAAATTTGTATATGTTTTGCCAAGAGTTTCTCCAGAGATCAGTATCGTTACTCAGGGACAATGTCTAGGAACAGTAATAGAAAACTCCCTGTGGCAAGCTACGGCCTAAAGTTTGTATTTCTTTATACACTTTGGAGATAGCATGTGGTTCCCTTGCCCTTTGTAGAAGAGAGTGCAAACTGTCAGCAGAGGAGCTCTGTGTGTCCACATACCCCAAATAGGCCCTTATGGCCTCCCTAAGTTGCCTGTACTTGAAGGACATAGCTGTAGGCATCTGGAACCGATGTTGAAAAGTGGGAAATGTAATCCAGGAACCAGCAGCATATAAGTCAGATAGCCTTTTGTTAGCCAGAGAGGGCCAAAAGGCAGATGGCATGGGTTTGTGTCCAATTTTGATGTGGGGATTTCCCAAAATCGGTTGATCCAATGAGGCATACCATTTACAGAACAAGTGCAATTGCAGTTGGTGAGATGCTCTGATTGACCACCCAGAGTATTCCTCAATGGCTTAGGACATGCTCCAGGAGAGACATATAGAAGGGATAAAAGAGTAGAGTGACACTGGGCGGCAAGAGACCTCTCAATTTCCAACCAAAGAGGAGAATATAGTTGGGGCTCAGTAGCTTGCTCCTCTGCTGAACAGTATGCCAGGTTACTAAGATGATGGGCGCAGTAATAGCCAAAAAAGGAGGAAAGTGACGTCCCACCTTGAATCTTAGGTGCAGAAAGCTTAAAGTAAGACCATCTAGCACCCTTACCTTTACACAAGAAAGTTGTTAAGAGAGCCTGCAGTTTAGCAAACCATTTTTAAGGGAGGAACACACACATCATTCTCAAAGGATATAACACTCGAGGTAACACATTCATTTTTAAGGTATTGATCCTCCCCCACAGCGAAAGAGGGAGGCCATTCCATCTATCGAGATCTGATTTAAGTGTTTTCAACAAGTCTGAAAGGTTCAGTTTGATCATGGTGGTGAGATCCCTGACAATCTGTATTCCTAAATAGGAGTGAGAGGTGGAGTCCCATAATAGGTTTATATGGAACAACACTAACCTAGGAGTTCTATTATTCAAGGGGAAAACCTTGTTTTTGAAAATATTAAGCTTATAATACGAAACTTTGGAGAAGAGGGCAACTTCCTCCAAGAAAGAGGGGATACCAATGTGGGGTTCCTCTAAGTGTAAAAGCAGATCATCTGCGTACGCAGAGAGGGTGTAATGTTGACCACCAATTTGGATTTCTTTAAGCCTCATGGAGGACACCAATCTTTGGATCAGGGGTTCCAGATAGAGGTTGAAAAGTAGGGGAGACAAGGGGCAACCTTGTCTGGTTCCCCTCCGAAGCGCGAGGGGCTTGGACAGTATACCATTACACCAGATTTGAGCTGAAGGGGAGAGGTACAACAATCTAACTCATCTAAGGAATCCAGCGGGAATACCGAAGTGGGCCAGAGTTGTAAAAAGAAAGTCCCAATAAACTCTATCGAATGCCTTCTCAGCATCCAGGGATACCAGAACCGCAGGCCGGTCCAAGACCCTGAATGCTAAGAGTATGTGCATTAGTTTACGTGTATGATCAGCAGATAATCTACCTGTCATAAATCCAATCTGCTCCCTACCAATAAGGAGAGGTAGCACAGATCCCAACCTATTAGCCAGAATTTTAGCCATAATTTTGACGTCAGTGTTAAGCAACGATATCAGTCTATAGCTTTCAGGATATAGGGGATCCTTGCCAAGTTTGGGAATAAGAGTTATCAGTGCTTTAAGGAACTCCAACTCTGAAAAGCCCTCAGAAAACCAGAAGTTATATACCTCGGTGAGGAGAGGGGCAAGCTCTGAAAAACAGTATTTATACAGATTGATAATCTGTCTGGCCCGAGGATTTATCTAAGGAGAGCTGTTCAATTGCCAGTTTAACTTCCTGCATGCTTATATGACTGTCAAGTGGGGCAGCTTGGGGGGGGGGGGGGATAGCTTGGGTAGATTCACAGAGTTAAGGTACCCACTAATATCTGATTCAGTCAGTTTCTCTTCTGGATGTTCAGCATATAGTTCCTGGTAGTAGGACCTAAGCACCTCCGCAATGTTCCTAGGGGAGGTGACTAATTGATTATCTCTGCCAGTTCTAATACTAGAAATGAAATGAGAGGATTCACTTTGTTTAAGCCAGATTGCCAACAGTTTGCTAGCTTTTTACCCAGAGTCAAGGTACTTAAGTTTAGTATGCCTTAAGAAGCGTTCCGCTTGCTGAAACATAAGGGCAGAATATTGAGCTTGTAGGCCATGCAGAGTAACCAAATCTGCTTCGGGAGAACGATGATTAAGCACCGTTTCCAGATTCCGGATGTCCCCAATCAGTTTGTTCTGGCAGGATCTAAATTGTCTCTACCTAGCAGCTGCCATCCGGAGGCATTCTCCTCGAAGGGAACATTTCAGTGCTGCCCAGACAATGTCTATTTTAGGCACTGAATTTCTGTTATCGTCTACAAATTTGGAAATAAAGTCTCTGATGTGCTGTAGCGAATCAGGATCTTGGAGTAACTGAGAGTTCAACTGCCAAAGGGCGTCTCTCTTGATACCGGGCCCCAAGAGGTATACCAAGGAGATGGGTGAATGGTCAGATAAGACCCTCTCATATATATCCACATGTATTACCCCCTGTAAAGCAAAGGAGCTCAGCAGGAAGAAGTCAATCCGAGATAGGGATCTATGCAGGAGGGAGAAGAAAGTGTATTGACGTTCGTCTGGGTTGAGTATCCACCACACATCGATGAGATCCGCTCCCCTCATAAGGGCATGTAAGGCCCTTTGAGATGGAGTGATCCCCTGCTTCCGAGGGTCCGATCTATCTAGCTGAGAATATAGGACCGCATTCCAGTCACCCCCCAGTATGGTCAGGGTGGGCGTATTGGGGACCACTAAGCTAAGCAGGTGGGTGAAAAAATGCGGAGAATCACAATTTGGGCTATATATGGCCCCCAGCATAACCGATTGGGCTTCCAACAGACCATATAACAGGATATATCTACCATTAGGGTCCCAAACCTCCCTCTCAAGTTTAAAGGGACTATTTTTCCCTATTAGTATTGCAACACCACCACTGTTTGTAAATTTTCCGGCCCTGTAAGCTTGACCCACCCAGCTTTTGGAGAGAAGATAAACTTATTCACATTGGAGATGTGTCTTCTGGAGATATGTAGTCCCAGCTTTTAAGTGAAGAAGATGTCAGAGGATCACCTGCCTTTTGTACCGATCCTGGACACCCTTCACATTCCAACTGATAATCTTATAGGGCCCGCTCATCCTAACAGATAAACATGTTACTAGAAGGTTGGGCTATCTTAAGGGCAATAAGGCCTTGAATGAATAACCTATCGATAACCATGATATAATCATCAGTGCTAGGGCAAACTGATACACTTGATTCCCCATTTCCAAAAACGCTCATATTAGTTGAAAGAAACATTAATCTCCTATAACCCTATAAACAAATTTCCCCACAATACAGATCAACCCCCAGTTCTAGCAACTGCACCACTTATTTATCCTGCCGAGTGATGTTGCTGCGCAGGTTTGAATCACGCCAGAACCACTAACCCCCCTCCTAACTCCGAACACTTCCCTGCTATATCTTTAGCGAGCACTATCAGAGTCTAATCCGATTGAAACAGTAAAACTTTCAACCCCGACAAGTGAAAATAACACAATTAATAACTAATGTAGTGGTACTAGTGTAATCCAGGAAACATCTTGTGGAACATCAGGCTAGTTACAAACATGGGAAACATAGACGAAAAAGGACCATGGTAGAAAATGCAGAGTCTGGCCCCAATAAGCACAAAATAAACCCCCCCTGAAATTTGTAGCCAAGTAGCTCTGATTCATGGCCATTATCCTGGCTCACCAGCACTATCAGGGGAAACACGTTCTTCCAGCCCCAAAAAATGCGGAGTCAGTGCTAACACTGAATCTCAGACAGATAAACAGCGAAGGTACCATCAGTAAAATAAAATGCATGGCAGTCCACCATCCACTGTAAAGGGCAACATGGTATGGGGCATTTAAACATAAAACATGGCCCCAGATGCAGCACAAAAGCAAATATTATGTCTCTCAGATGTACCGCCACATAGGTATCCAAATAAAGATGTAGACATCCGGATTAAAGTCCCAGCAAACAATAAACTTTTAGCCCATCAGGGCACAATACATCTGTCTCAATCTCGAGAGTCATTCTGAGACAGAAGTAGGCCACAGTTACTCGGTAATCAATTTACCCATTGAAGATATTCAGCAGATGACTTTAAGCTTGGCAAAATTTCCACTTACTCTCAAGATTGCAATCACTTGAAAAGATCAGGAAAAACACCTATGAGTTCCTGTAACACCTGGTCATGCATCTCGAAAGATAACCACTGCTCTCCAGACTTAATCTGAAGCACTGCTGGATATTTTATCCAGAATGGCGTGCCAGTGGCGATAAGCTTCTAGACTGTAGGGTGCATTTCCTGCCTCTTGGCCCGAGCCAACTGTGGGAGATCTTGGGTAATCCTTATTTTCCTTCCATCCCAGAGAACATCTTATACCTCTCGAACTTTGGCCAATATGTGTTGTTTATCTAAAAAGTTCAACAATTTAAAGATCAGCGGTCGAGGGGGAGAGTTAGGGGTTGGGGGAGGATGAAGAACCCAATGAGCACACTCAATTATGTATGTGGGCCTATTCGGTGAAGGACTCTCCGAAATGTAGCGCTCAAAAACCACAGCCAAACGACAATTCCAATACAACCAACTGTTGTGCTTTATTTCACCAAATGTGAGAACCCCAAAGTTTTTAAGGACATTCCTTAGTAGTGAACTCCTCTTAAGCAAGAGTGCAGGTATTTTGCCTTTTGGAACTGTGTATGCTATTCGGTGAAGGGTCTGCAATTTTTTCACACAGTTTCTGTATAAAGATAATACGAGCAGACCCTTCTTCCCTCTCAGGAACTCCAATAATAAGGAGATTGTTCCTCCTACTCCTCCCTTCCAGGTCTTCTAGTTTCTCTTCCAGTCTCTTAAGCCTCCGGCCAAACTGCACCATGGTTAATTCAGTTTTGTCTTGCTTTTTCTCTAATGAGCTCAGTTTCAGTTTGTTATCTCCCACCCTGATAGTAAGCGATTGGACTGAAGACTTAATTTGCTGAATGTCCTCCAACATGTCCGAGATTTTCTCTTGGAGTGGCCGTATGATCTCGAGGACTTTCTCTTCCAAGAGCACTGTCGATACAGGAGAGGGGATTTACTCGAGCCCGGATGCTGATGCTTAGGCCACTTCGCGGCCTTATCTTTCTCCAGGGTAGGTGGCGGAGAATGGTGTGGCAGTGCCTTTTTCATATAGACCTCCATAATTGTTTGGTACCACCAGATTCCGGAGATCTTCCCCTTTCAGGTGCTGGGTTTCAATTCTTGCTATTATCAGAAAATCTGAACGAAAAGACTGATACGTGGAGTAGGGGCTCGGCGCTGTGGAGGATTGCTGCTGCTCCTCAAGCCACCATCACGTGACCCTTTTTTTTTTTATTTCATTAAGTTCTGTGTAGGTATTATTGTTGCCCTGCACATTCAGTTTTCTGTGATCTGTGGGTCATATTCTTGATTTGCAAAGGCTTCTCTGATGGTGCTGATGTATATGTTTCTGTTTTCTGTGCCAAGAGCATATTCGACTGTACCATACGGCTTGACTGTAAATGATGATGGAATGTTTTGTGTGCTTGGGATGGAAGCTCTTACTATTCAAGTAGTTGAATCGGTCAGTGCTCAGACCCTGTTTGATGCAAATAAGTCTTACTAAACTTGTTTTAGCTCTAATGTTTTAAAATCTGTGTAGCTTTTCGTCTGAATATCTTTTAAAAAACAACTTCCTGTGTATACTGTGCAACAGCTAGAATGCAAATAGTGACATTATGCCTGCTGCTTTGATTTTAATTAGCACTTTAAAGTTTATTCAGAGCTTTGCAGTTTTGTTTTCATTTTTTTTCTTGCATTGCTAATCATAACCACATTTCTACAAATAGCAGGCACTTCAGCCTATATTTTAATGCACCTGAAGAAGAGACTTTCAGCATCTTTAACTTTTCATGATCCTATTAAAGGTATTATCTTTACTCAGCAAAAAGAGTCATTTTTTGTTTACCTCCTGTATTTGAGGGGGCTAACATAGTACAACCCTACCTTGCTTTGTTTTAAACACTGGCACTGGTATCAGGTAGGAAATAGGGGGATTCAGCAGAGGGGGGAGCTGGAGGGAAGTTACATTTTTTTTTTTTTTAGCAAAGCTGGTACAGTACTAAGATTGATTGGGAGGAAGGGAGAACCAGCAGTGGGAATGTGGTTACAATTTTTTATGACCTTTGTTAAAATTTCTAAATGTTTATATCCTATGATGTATTCCAGTGATAAGGTACAACACCGATCTTGCTCAGAAGTATCACCCATGCTTTTGGATTGATGGATCATGGATTTGCTGCATGCAGACAGCCAAAAATGCCATAGGATGTCAGATTCTGCAGACTACAAATGGAAGTAAGTGAACTCCTGCACTTACATTAATATTTACACTTAGAGTTTATTGAGACACTTCTCCCTGTTTGGATTTGTACCTTGATCTACTCATGCCAGTCATGTCTTTACAGCATCTGAATGATAAGTATTCTTTATATAAACAATGAGGAAGGAGCACAGATCAGCTTATAGGAGTGTTTCCTTGTGCATTCTAAAGAGTGTAAGAAGGAATTGTTAACTGAGCTGAGAGAGCCTGCACTCCAAGAATGCAAGAGAGGAAACTTATAACCATAATGTACTTCTCTACTGTGGCTAAGTACAGTCCTTTGTGACTTTACTTAGCCCCGGGAAGACAGGAGGACCAGCCAACAAAAGATCAGAGCTTACAGAAATGCTAAAATGCACCACAGGCTACTGACACTCCCACAGCTGCAGTTCTGCTCTGATGACAATGACTGCAGAGAATTCTGGGATTTGTAGTTACAGAAAATGTCAACTTGAAGTCAGCAGAATCAGTCTGATAAAATTTACTATACTGAAGTAAACAGTGGGCTAGATATTCAAAGTGGTTGCACCTGGCACAACTGCAGAAATGCACCCTGGGGCAATATTCAAAAGAGGGACTTGCACAGCACAAGTCCCAGTACTCTGGGGCACAAAGATACTGTATGCGGCACATCTCCAGGGAGTGTGCCCATGCATATGTGGCAAATCCCGATATTCAGCTCGGGATGTGTGGCGCATATTCTGGCACAACCCTGAGATGTGCCGCATACCGGGGCACAAAGTTGAGCCCAAAAAAGAAGGCTCAAATGGTAGCCACCCACATGCAGACCGCTGTAGTGCAGGGCGCAACACAGCAGCCACCAGCTGTGGGTGGCTCCCCCAGAACATCATCCACAAGCACCCACATAACACCCTGGTGGTCCAGTGGTACCCCCTCCCTCCCCGTAGCTGCGATCACCGAACATGAGTTGATTCCCTAGCCCTGGTGGTCTAGTGGTACCCCCCTGTCTATAGCTGTGATCATCAAACATAAAAGAATAATATATCCCTGGAAGTGTAGGGGTACCCTGCTCCCTCCCAGTAGCCACGATCACCAAAATGAATGAATCCCCCAGCCTTGGTAGTCTAGTGGTACCCCCCTCCCTCCCTCCCTGTTGCATGATCACTGAACAGGAATGAAATCTTCAGCCCTGGTAGCCTAGTGGCACCCCCCACCTCTCCTATAACTCCAATCACAGGTAAACCCTATGAAATATATTTCTGGTGGTCCAGTGGCACTCCCCACCCACACAGGACCCCTGGCCCATCCAGCTCCCCCTCCTATCATTGACAGAGAGCAGCAACCCCAACTGCATACCGCATGGCTGCCAACCGAATGACAGCTTACAATATCAGCTGTACAGTAAGCCCATTGATCCACACTGTGGATCATGGAGCTTGCAGTGCATACTGTATTAGTCATTCACATATTGGTGAATGACTATTTCAGTATGCACTGTAAGCTCATTGATCCACAATGTGGATCAATGGGCTTAAGCAGCTGATACTGTAAGCTGTCATTCAGTGGGCAGCTGTGCAGTATGCGGTTGGTTTGCTGCTGCCCACCGATGATGGAAGGGGAGCTGGGTGAGCAAGGGGTCCTGTGTGGGTGGGGGGCTGGGGGGTGCCATTGGACCACCAGGGATATATTTCCATAGGGTTTACCAGTGATCAGGATTATGGGAGGGGTGGGAGGTACCACTAGACTACCAGGGCTGAAGATTTCATTCATGTTCAGCGATCACAGCTACGGAGAGGGAGGGGGGTACCACTAGACTGCCAGGGATATATTTTTCTTTTATATATGGTGATTGCAGCAATGGGGAGGGAAGGGGTACCACTAGACCCCCTCTGGCAGCACCTCATGCTGTGCAGGGTGCCATGCACATTTCGCTGGTCAGCCCTGCACAATTCATACAAATGGGACCATAATGACATGCAAATGGCCCCATTTGTGCCTTGCATACATTGTGGCCCGATTTGTATACTGCTGGCTGAATATCAACAATTTTCACACAGTGTAACTCTGTTGCGCTGGCGCAGGTCCCATTCCTGGCATTCAGCCCTGTCTGGGGGGGAATGCGCTGTCACATCCTATTTGTGCAGTGTGCATTACCTGCTATATTCAGAGGAGATGTGCCATGGCTTATCTCCTTTGAATATATCCCTAAGTTGCATCTGCGCAACTCAGTTGCACTGCACCACCACATGCACCACTGCCAGGTGCAGTTCTGAAAAAGTTTTTGCACACAAACTGCAAATTATGACCAGCTCTACACTTGAATGTGGGTCTCTTTTTGCTAACTGTTTCACTTTAAGAATTAGCTAATTCTTAACACTATGTGGGTTCTGTGATATATGGACTTGAGAGCTCTGAATGTCACAGAACCCACAAGGTAACTAAGAATCAGAACATTTTTAAACTATGAGGATTTTTATTGTGTATAATATAAGGGTTTCCTCATTTTGCAAACTGAATAGGGAAGTAAAAGATGATACTGTTTCCAAGACTGGATAAAACCGTGGCAAAAAACTATTGAGGACCTGGTTAAAAAAAAAAAACTTTTAACTTGTGGTATAAAATGGCAACTGTGTGCTCATCTATGTTGTAATGAGACTTTTGATTAATAGATTTATCGGGGAATAGTGTTCTTAATGGGAACCTGTCTAGAAAGTTTAGTACAGTGGTATAGCTACAGGAACACAGTGGCATAAACTCAGCTGATGTCACTGTGTTCTGATTCATTATATTCTTCAGCTCAACTGATGTCACCAGGTTCTAGAACAGCTAAGTAATTCACAAAAATGAATATTGGGGCGGGAAAAAGGCTGAATTAATATGGGACCCTCAATAAGGAAAAATTTGGATCCATTAGAAAACAAAAACACAAATACACTGGGGTGATGAAACAGACTTCGCACATGCACACATTTACAATTATATTTTAATATGCAAACAACATCACTTATGTTCTCTTTAATAACTTTGTTGAATTGCTTGACAGATTTGGGTTCAAAAAGTTATTCTTAACAGTGAGAGGTTAAGAACAACGTTTTGAAACCACCTGCAGAATGAGGAGACCATGTATTATGAAGCTGTGTATGGTGGAATGCTGTTATGCATGGAATTCTAAGTCTGGAATATGCTTGTTCTGCTGCAGTAGTGACATGATTATGTTGTTCTGCTGCAATAGTAATGTCACTACTGCAGCAGAACAACTTGGAATACTGCCACAAACTTGGCTTCCCCTATCCAATTAAGCTGGAAGTTGTTGTTTTTTAAACTTGAACTTGCAGAAACATCTGCAGTACACTGTGTCAGTAATTTGAGCCTACCACCAACCCTCAAGTGCCCCCCCAGCCGCCAGTCCACTGAAACAAAGTGCAATGTCCGAAATAAGCATGGATGCCCATACACTATATAGAATAGCAGACGGGCAACTCTATGCACAATCAGTGTGTTGTGCCACCTCAAGGACCTGATCTTATGGACCTCTCAAGCTTTGCTGTCAAGGTCACAGAGAATCAGAACCCCTCGGTGGCACAACACACTGGTTGTGCATAGTTGTCCATCCATCATCCTATATGTTTGGGGGGGGGTTATCAAAAATAAAACCATTCACCCTCTTCTGTGGTTGAAACATTTCATGTTTTGATATCAGGACTTAGACAATTTGAAATGGTGTTTATAAAACACTGGCAGTGAATGAAGCATTCTGATTCGCTGGCAGTTGTAAAGTGATTAGATTAATGACATTGAATCCTCATGTACAATACAACAATTAGAATTCAAAGTATAAAAACATTCTTTAAAAAATGAATGAAAACATTTTAGTTTAATAATAGTATTAAAAGCCACTCCATGAGTTTGCATGCCTTTGTTAACCCAACCCTGAAAGCATATGGCCCTCAGCTGCCTCTCATGCCCCATGACACCCACTGCTTAGGATAACTGATGGTAACCTAATTCTTGATTGTGTTTTAATTACTATTATATGAGTTGGAAATTTCCTACTCCCTGATTGGCTTAATAAGTTCAGAGACCTCGATGCTAATTCCCCTGAAATGCACAGATTGGAACAAGTTCAGGCAGTGGAAATTGGAGCTTGGGCCACTCACATACAGAATTCATGAGCCACTTCACTCATCCCTGACTGCCATTATAAACATGGCTACCTCATTTACTCACTGAACACCTTCAATAAGGCCCTAAAGAGTAAAACTGCCTTAAATGAAAAAAATATATATAAAATTGAACATTATTTCCTCTCGTGATACCCTCCTTAAACACATATATGTAAATCAAAGTACCAATAGTACTAAAGGCACCTAAGAAGTCAGTATGAAATAATTATGTGTCCAGAAAGAAGGTCGACAGGTTTTCCCTGGCAATGAAAAGGAAAATGGCTTGGGGGATGGGGTCTGGGACACAGCATCAATCAATTGCAATGAGGAAAAATAAGAGTTCTATTCAAGTGAGGAAACCTAGGCCCCCTACTCTCTACTGCTTGGTAGTCTGTAGCTCTACCACTTTACTAAGCTTCTTAGAGAGGAATTGTATGCTATGGCAAAGGACAACTCTATCAGTGAATGCTGCACCCCTAACACACACACACACACACACACATGCACACACACAGTTGCAATGAATTTTCATAATGAATAGTCTGTCTATTTGAGGTAATGTTTTCCATGTTGCATTTAAACCTCAGGGTCTGGGCTGGAACCTTTCAAGCTACAGCAATATAGAATGTCACACCTTGCTGAAAGTCTATCATGAAAATCAGAAATGACGTCTAACAATTTCTCTCATGCTGCCTATATTGTAGTGAGAAAAAAAAAAAATCCACTTTGGGGGTTGAACCCAGGCCCTTTACCCTCTACTGTTTGGTAGTCTATAGCACTACCACTGTACTAAGCTTCCTATACAAAAGATGTACATCATGGTAAGGGGCATCCAGCACTGACTGCAGCCATCTCCAGCTGTAGCAAATTTTTGTAATGAGCAGTCTGACAATTTGGAATACTGTTTTCTAAGTTGCATTTAAACCTTAAAATCTGAGCTGCAACTTTTCAAGTAATCAGTAATACAGAATGCCAAACCTTACTAAAAGTCTGTCACCAACAACAGCAATAACATATATCAGGTTCTCTCATGGTACATAAATTGTGGTGAAAAAGAAAAAAAAATGTTCCACTCTGGGGATCAAACCCAGGCCCACAACTCTCTACTACTGAGTAGACTGTAGTGCTACCACTGTACTAAACATTCATGACAGGCAATACATTCTGTGGCAAAGGACAACCAGCAGTTAGTACAGACCCCACCCCGAGCCACACACACACACACACACACACACACACACACCTGCACTGGATGTTCCTAAATAAGTCTGCTTATTTGAAGTTTGAAGTAGTGTTTCCAAAGTTACCGTTCAGCCTCAAAGTCTGAGATGGAACTTTTCAAGTTGTCAGCAATACAGAAGTTCAAACCTTGCTGAAGTATGTCACTATCATCAGCAATAACATCTAACAATTTCTCTCATACAACATAAATTGTAATGAGAAATTTTTTTTTTTTCTCTGGGGACAGACCCATACACTCTACTGCTTGGTAGCCTGTAGCTCTACTGCTGTACTAAGCTTCCTATACATAAAAGCATGCTGTGACGATGGACAACCAGCAGTGAGTGCAGACCCCCCTGCATAGCTGTTGTGGATGTTCATAATTAACTATCTGTCTATTTAAAGTAGTTTTTTCCCCAAGTTGTATTTAAGCCTCAAAGTCTGAGCTGGAACTTTTAAAGTTTTCAGCAATATAGAATGTCAAAGCTTGCTGAAAGTCTGTCACTATCATTGGCAATGACATCTAACCATTTTTCTCACACTACATAAATTGCAGTGAATAAGGAAAAAATGTTCAATTCTGTGGATTGAACACAGGCCCCCTACCTTCTACTGCTTGATAGCTTGTAACTCTACCACTGTTGTAAGCTTTCTAAACAGCAGATCCATGCTGTGGGAAAGGATATCAAGAAGTGAGTGGAGACACACCAACACAGCTACATTGGGTGTTCCTAATTAACAGTCTGTTTGAAATAGTGTTTCCAAAGTTGCATTTAAATCCAAGTCTGAGTTGGAACTTTCAAGTTATCAGCAATATATAACTTCAGGTCTCCCTGAAAATATATCACTAACATCAGCAAATGTGGGCATGTGTGATTTTGTATTTTCTTGAAACTTGGCTTCCCAGCCAAATGCCCTTTGGGGTAACCCTTGCCTCAGTGTTTGCACACAGAGGTTCTTTGACTTTCTACCATACTGCATAAACTGTAGTGAGAAAGAAAAAAAAGTTCCACACTGGGGATTGATCCCAGGCTTGTGTAGGTTTGTAGCTCTATGCCAAGACCTAAAAGCCCTATCAATGAAATCATCAATGACATCAGGCAGCCAAAATCAATCACACTGAATTTACTGTACCTTTGAACTTGACTAAAAGCAAAAACTAGTATGCATGACAAATATAGGTACTTATGGCTATGCCATTGGTCCCTAAAAATGAAGTACTATTTACAGTTTTAATTACTGGTGTTTCTTTGGTGACCTTGAGAAATCCCGCATCTGGTCTTACCTGCTTGCCAGGACAATCTCTGCTGCTTGCACTACTTCAAAAACAATAATATAATAACAGAAAATATTCAGACATGCTGTTTGGTCAGTGACATCTTTGAACAGTGATGTTATCCCAGCAGAACATCACTGTATCAAGTCCAGGCAGACACATGACTATTTTACATGTTCTCTGTAGACATATCAGTGCGCACGCTACAGAAATACCAGACCAGTAACAGTTAAAAATCCCAGATCAATGACATTCTCATCCACATCAAATACCCTTCAAGTTAATCAACTCTACTACCCACCACAAATTCAGACAATATTTAAACTAAACTGAAATCCTTCCCAAAATGGCTGGTGTGTACAGCAGGCTTTATAGTTTCAGTGCTGTTACAGAGAGGAGTGCGCTCCTCGCCAAGCTGTTTCCCAAAAAAGCCTCATGAAGTGGTTCCTTCAGAAAATACTGTCTGTCATGTGGGTGCTTCACAAAAAGCAGTTCATTTAAAACATACCAATAAGACTTTCACAAGTGCAGCAACCTTCCCATCACAAGGACTTGGCGGCTTACTGATGGCAATCGCAAAACTGGAAGTGTCCTCCCGGCTACAACTCCTTTACATCATGCTTTCAACCACAGCTCCAGGCTTTTCTCCTTTACATCATGGCTTGGTGCACCTACCCAGCCCAATGCAGGACACTTTCTTACCCAGTCCCAGAAGAGGGACCAGGTGAATTAAACATAACATAAGATGGAGAAGACACATCAACCAAGGATACAAAAAAATTGCAACACAGTATCCAGTACACTCAATATACAGAGATCACAAATATTGGATGCTAATAAATTAATAAACATTACAAGATTGAAAACTAATTAGCACACATAAGTCCAAATTGTGGTGCTTTTTACAGAGGTTTTCTTCCACAGCTTCAACCTGATAGGGGTTGCAATCTTGTGATAAAATCTGTTCTTTGGGGAAGGCTCACAGTGGCAAAGTTGAAGAGCTAATTATCTCCAACACACTAATTAGTTATGTAAGGATCGGCTCACCCTCCTTTGTCTAGGGGTATATGATGGCATCTCATCCAGGAGTGCACCCATCTTTTGCCGTGAAGTACCAGTACTGCACCAATACCAGTCATCTTTCGATTGCGGATTGGGGCCATGGTGATCAGGGACACCTTAAAACCATACTCTGAAGCACCAAAAATGAGACCACACAAAACTATAATGTCCATACTGGAGCTGAAATGAAGCATGGCGGTATTTAGTGGCTACCTAGGTGGTACACAGCTCTCTGGACATTTCCCTGGCTCTTTTCACATCAGGACCCCCTCCAACACACACCTGCTGCATTGGGAGCTCCGAAACTCTGCTGCATAGATTAGCAGGTCAGGACCCCCTCCAATACACACCTGCTGCCTTGGGAGCTCCAAAATACCACCGCTTAGACTAGCAGATCAGGACCCCCTCCAACACACACATGCTGCCTTGGGAGCTCAAAAAATCTGCCACTTACACTAGCAGGTCAGGACCCCTCCAACACAGACCTGCTGCCTTGGGAGCTCTGAAATGCTGACGTTTAGACTAGCAGGTCAGGATCCCCTCCAACACACACCTGCTGCCTTGGGAGCTCCGAAATGCCACCACTTAGACTAGCAGGTCAGGACCCCCTTCAACACACACCTCCTGCCTTGGGAGCTCTGAAATGCCACCACTTAGACTAGCAGGTCAGGACCCCCTCCAACACACACATGCTGCCTTGGGAGCTCAAAATTGCCGCCGCTTAGACTAGCAGGTCAGGACCCCCTCCAATACAGACCTGATGCTTTGGGAGCTCCAAAATACTGCTGTTTAGACTAGCAGGTCAAGACCCCCTCAAACACACACCTGATGCCTTCAGAGCCCCAAAATGCCACCACTTAGACTAGCAGGTCAGGACCCCTCCAACACAAACTTGCTGCCTTGGGAGCTCTGAAACACTGACACTTAGACTAACAGGTCAGGACCCCCTCCAACACACACCTGCTGCCTTGGGAGCTCCAAAACACTACCACTTAGACTAGCAGGTCAGGACCCCCTCCAACACACACTTGCTGCCTTGGGAGCTCTGAAACGCTGCCACTTAGACTAGCAGGTCAGGAATCCCTTCAACACACAACTGCTGCTTTGGGAGCTCCGAAACACCAATACTTAGACTAGCAGGTCAAGACCCCCTTCAACACACACCTGCTGCCTTGGGTGCTCCAAAACACCACCGCTTAGACTAGCAGGTCAGGACCCTTTCGAACACGCACCTGCTGCTTTGGGGGCTCCAAAACACCACCGCTTAGACTAGCAGGTCAGGACCCCTTCCAACACACACCTGCTGCCTTGGGAGCTCTGAAACACCACCACTTAGACTAGCAGGTCAGAACCCCCTCCAACACACACCTGCTGCCTTGGGTGCTCCAAAACACCACCGCTTAGGCTAGCAGGTCAGGACCCTTTCGAACACGCACCTGCTGCTTTGGGTGCTCCAAAACACCACCGCTTAGACTAGCAGGTCAGGACCCCTTCCAACACACACCTGCTGCCTTGGGAGCTCTGAAACACCACCACCACTTAGACTAGCAGGTCAGAACCCCCTCCAACACACACCTGCTGCTTTGGGAGCTCTGAAACACCACCACTTAGACTAGCAGGTCAGGACCCCCCTCCAACACACACCTGCTGCCTTGGGAGCTCTGAAATGCCACCACTTAGACTAGCAGGTCTGGACCCCCCTCCAACATACACCTGCTGCCTTGGGAGCTCCAAATTGCCACCACTTAGACTAGCAGGTCAGGACCCCCTCCAATACAGACCTGATGCTTTGGGAGCTCCGAAATACTGCTGTTTAGACTAGCAGGTCAAGACTGCCTCCAATACACACCTGCAGTCTTGGGAGCTCTGAAATGCCGCCACTTAGACTAGCAGGTTCAGGATCCCCCTCCAACACACACCTGCTGCCTTAGGAGCTACGAAATGCTGACACTTAGACTAGCAGGTCAGGACCACCTCCAACACGCACCTGCTGCCTTGGGAGCTCCGAAACGCCGCCACTTGGGCTAGCAGGTCAGGACCCCTTCCAACACACACATGCTGCCTTGGGAGCTCAAAAAAATCTGCCACTTAGACTAGCAGTTCAGGGCCCCCTTCAACACAGGCCTGCTGCCTTGGGAGCTCTGAAATGCTGCCGTTTAGACTAGCAGTTCAGGATCCCCTCCAACACACACCTGCTGCCTTGGAAGCTCTGAAATGCCGCCGTTTAGACTAGCAGGTCAGGATCCCCTCCAACACACAACTGCTGCCTTGGGAGCTCCGAAATGCCACCACTTAGACTAGCAGGTCAGGACCTCCTTCAACACACACCTCCTGCCTTGGGAGCTCTGAAATGCGGCCACTTGGACTAGCAGGTCAGGATCCCCTCCAATACACACATGCTGCCTTGGGAGCTCAAAATTGCCGCCGCTTAGACTAGCAGGTCAGGACCCCCTCCAATACAGACCTGATGCTTTGGGAGCTCCGAAATACTGCTGTTTAGACTAGCAGGTCAGGACCCCCTCAAACACACACCTGATGCCTTCAGATCCCCAAAATGCCGCCACTTAGACTAGCAGGTCAGGACCCCTCCTACACACACTTGCTGCCTTGAGAGCTCCGAAACACTGACACTTAGACTAGCAGGTCAGGACCCCCTCCAACACACACTTGCTGCCTTGGGAGCTCTGAAACACTGCTGCTTAGACTAGCAAGTCAGGAACCCCTCCAAAACACATCTGCTGCCTTGGGAGCTCCGAAACACCGCCACCTAGACTAACAGGTCAGGACCCCCTCCAATACAGACCTGATGCTTTGGGAGCTCCGAAATACTGCTGTTTAGACTAGCAGGTCAGGACCCCCTCAAACACACACCTGATGCCTTCAGATCCTCAAAATGCCACCACTTAGACTAGCAGGTCAGAACCCCCTCCTACACACACTTGCTGCCTTAGGAGCTCCGAAACACTGACACTTAGACTAGCAGATCAGAACCCCCTCCAGCACACACCTCTGCCTTGGGAGCTCCAAAACACTACCGCTTAGACTGGCAGGTCAGGACCCCCTCCAACACACACTTGCTGCCTTGGGAGCTGCGAAACGCTGCCGCTTAGACTAGCAAGTCAGGACCCCCTCCAAAACACATCTGCTGCCTTGGGAGCTCTGAAACACCGCCACTTAGACTAGCAGGTCAGGAACCCCTTCAACACACAACTGCTGCTTTGGGAGCTCCGAAACACTACCACTTAGACTAGCAGGTCAAGACCCCCTTCAACACACACCTGCTGCCTTGGGTGCTCCAAAACAACCACCGCTTAGACTAGCAGGTCAGGACCCCTTCCAACACACACCTGCTGCCTTGGGTGCTCCAAAACACCACCGCTTAGACTAGCAGGTCAGGACCCCTTCCTACACACACCTGCTGCCTTGGGAGCTCCAAAACATCACCACTTAGACTAGCAGGTCAGGACCCCCTCCAACACACACCTGCTGCTTTGGGAGCTCTGAAACACCACCACTTAGACTAGCAGGTCAGGACCCCCTCCAACATACACCTGCTGCTTTGGGAGCTCTGAAACTCCACCACTACGACTAGCAGGTCAGGACCCCCTCCAACACACACCTGCTGCCTTGGGAGCTCTGAAATGCCACCGCTTAGACTAGCAGGTCTGGATCCCCCCTCCAACATGCACCTGCTGCCTTGGGAGCTCCGAAACACTGCTGATTAGACTAGCAGGTCAAGACCGCCTCCAATACACACCTGCAGTCTTGGGAGCTCCGAAACACCACCGCTTAGACTAGCAGGTTCAGAACCCCCCCTCCAACACACACCTGCTGCCTTGGGAGCCCTGAAATGCCGCCACTTAGACTAGCAGGTTCAGGACCCCCCTCCAACACACACCTGCTGCCTTAGGAGCTCTGAAATGCTGATGCTTAGAATAGCAGGTCAGGACCACCTCCAACACACACCTGCTGCCTTGGGAGCTCTGCAACACCAACACTTAGACTAGCAGATACGAGTCGCCCTCCATGTCCAGCTGAGGCACTCTGAACAGCGAATTTGAACCTGGCGCCTTTCCACCAGCATACCAGTCCTGACTTGTTTTCTTATTCGCTGCTGTCTGCATTCCACAGCTTCCTTTAGTGGCACAGTGTATTTACACTAAGAATTTGTGCAGGATTTATAGTTAAAAAATTCATAGTGTAAAAACAAAAAGTGTGCCCAGTTTCCCATTTGCAGGTTTTATCCAGCTACCCCTAGAGGTCAATGTTTTCTTCTCCTTCACTCACTGAGTATTCCTCTGACATTCTTTTGCATAGCTCTTGCTCAGGTTCAGAGTGCTTCGGCATAGACTGGAGGATGCTGCGGCCTTTTGATTTAGTGGAGGTGACCCTAACCACCCACATTATCCTACCTCCCGCTTTTTCAATAGTTCCACCTGGATACTCTCTCCACCCACATTTTTCTACTCCAAGCTTTTCCCTAACCTGCTACTTCTACATCTTGGGGCTTAATCTGAACTTCCTCCTCTTAGTTGACCCCATCTTTAAGCTTTAATATGGTACTGGGTATTCTGCTGGCTTGTACTTACATACTTGTAGTATTGGGCACAGACCAGTTGCTGCTCACTCACAGGGAGGACACGGGGCAGCCCACAGACCCTCTGTACTGTAATTTCTCATGTATCTATCCCCAAGCCAACCTTAACCCTACCCTTATCACCCATATACGGGCTTAGAAAAGGGGGAAACTGCTATCTGGTTATGGAATATCTGAGAGTCTACAAATGTCAGATCTTCCTCCCCCCCTTGTGCCACTCCTGAAATTCCTGCTGAACATTAAGTTGCTACTCGCTGGGATATTGAATCTAACCCTGGCCCTCCATGTCCTAATGTTCCAACTGTGTCACCTTCTATGCCTGTCTGGGCTAATGCCAAAGGTCTGAAACTAGTCCATATGAATATTAACAGCCTCAGACCTAAAATGCACAAACTCGAGGCATGGGTAAATATGCACTCCCCTGACATAATTGCCATTTCCGAAACCTGACTCAAGCCTAGTATCCTAATGCATGAGGTTGAGCTCCAGGGGTTTAAGTCCTTTAGACATGATAGATGTGGTAGGAAGGGTGATGAAGTTATCATCTACGTAAAAAAACTCCCTAAGTGCTTCCCTGATGGCAATGCCAGACCATACCCAATCAGGTGGCGAGGCGGTGTTCATCAAAATACTGCATGGCGGAACTAAGTCTCTGCTAATAGGCTGCATCTATAACCCACCTAAGACTACAAAAGATGCCTTAAAAAGCCTTCTGGCTCTGATCCCAGGGCTACTTCAGTGGAAGAAAATAATCCTTGGTGACTTTAATCTCCACCGGGGTCACCACTCCATTAGTGATGTAAAATCCAGCTTGCTAGAGGTCAGCTTCACCCAATTGATCCAAGGACCCACTACGTTGAACATTAAGTCAGGAAACCACACCACATTAGACTGGATTCTCGCTTCCAACCCCACTAGGTTCAAACTGGCTGGGAAGTTTGCAGACTCCATAAGTGACCATGCCCCTATATTCAACATCTGGAAAAACAAACATCCCAACCCTCCACACAGAATTTTTTGGGCTCAGGATTATTCCAATTTTGACACCTGCTCCTTTCTTGAAACCCTAGCAGTGGTGGATTGAACACAAATCAAGTTAGCCCCCAATCTGAACACATCCCTTGATTTCTTCATCAATAACTTCCTCTCAGCTGCCAATAAGCATGGCCCCCTAAAACAAATCAGAGTCAAGGAAAAACACTCAAAGTGGCTGCCCAGACACCTTAAAATACAAATGAAGGTGAGAGACAAAGCCTGGGAAAAATTCAAATCTACAAATCTAACTAAGGATTGGATGGAGTATAGAAAACTGAGAAACAAGTGCAAAAAGGAACTAAAATCAGCTGAAAGACAATACCTCCAGAACCTACAAACTAAAAACCTTTAAGACCCTAAAAAATGTTGGTCCCAAATTAACTCTCTCCTAAAGAGGTTCACCACCAATGAAAAAAGTGACATAGTACCAAATGGTGTGCACTATACCAACCTGCAAGATGCTGCTAATGCACTAAATGCATTCTTCACTGACCAGACAAATTTAAAAATAATCCCTCTGGGTCCCCCGCTCTCCCACCCAGAATCATTTACAAGAGGAAATCCCTTACCCTAATTTTCACTTCAAACTTGCAACTAAATCTGAGGTCCAGAAATTACTAAAAAAAATCAAATCCTCTGGCTCTGCTGGGTTTGACAAGCTGGAGCCCAGACTCCTCAGAATCGCAGCCCACATCATTGCCACTCCAATCACTTGGCTCCTAAACAGATCACTGCTTGAAGACAAAGTCCCCACTGTGTGGAAAGTTGCCTTGGTCACTTCCTATCCCTAAAGGTGGGGATACTGAGTTTTTTTTTTAACTATTTTTCTAGCCTCTCCGTCTCGGAACTCTCTCGGGCCACTGTGCTCACCTGCTCGCTCTACCGCCCGCTGTGTTCCCCTACATCTTCAATTTCATCGCAGTTCCCCGGGACGGGAGGAGGCAGCAACCCGGGGAGACTGCAGGGGCCATGACGGGGAACCAGCATTGGGCATGTGGACAGGGCCGTCGCCTATTCGAGACGGAGGGTATTTTTCTTGTTTACGCCCTCGACATTGGATGTGCAATGCCACCCATCCAACGACGTGAGTACTCCCACCCACATCTAGAAGGCAGCTGCCAATGTCTACCCCACGCTCGTGAGCCCATGGGCATCACATTGCCGCTGGTCTCCACCGGGGGCCGCTGCTGTGCCGGGCTTCCCCCGGATCCCTCCTCGAGAGAGGAGAGCAGTCCTATGGATGCTCAATCCTCTCTCTCTCTTTTCTCCGCTGGCCCACAATGGCCCGGGATCGCTCCCGAACCCGGGTCGCCAGCGTGACACAAGGTGTGGCGTTCAGTGCCTCAACCCTCAGCGCCACCGGGCTGGTGGATACTGAGCTTGTTGAGAATTACAGACCAATATCCAGTCTCTGCACTCTAAGTAAAGTGTTAGAGAGAGGATTGTATACCAGCAGGTCCAGGAATATGTTGAACAGAACAATTTACTAACTGAACGACAACATGGTTTTAGAAAAAAAACATGGTACCAACGTGACCCTAATTAACCTTACTGGGGATATCTTCACAGCTCTAGATGGTGGCCTTCCAAGTGGAGCAGTCTTTATAGACCTCACCAAGGTATTTGACTTGGTGAATCATCAGCAGTTTATCACTAAACTAACATCTCTTATTCTTGATCGTCTATCTACTCAGTGGTACACGGACTACCTTGTCGGCAGATCACAAATTGTCAGATGGCATGGAGCTAAGTCCGACAAATGCCCTATCATGGACAGTGTCCCCCAGGGTTCAATATTGGGACGTCTCCTGTTTTCCCTATTTACTAATGATTTGCATCAGCATTGTGTAGGGGCTAAGGTTATCTTATATGCAGATGATCGTGTGCTTTATAGGTCCTCCTAAGACACTGTCCAACTAAACAACCTTCTTGGTCAAGACCTTGGTCTATTTGAGAATTGGTTTCTTACTAATAAATTAGTTCTAAATAGTAAAAAGACTAAAGCCATGCTATTTGGCCCTAAAAACCAGGGCCCAACCCGTTCACATTTATTGTCCCCAGCTACTTCCAATGGCTCTAAAATTGAAGTGATCAATTGTATCAAATATCTAGGTATATACTTAGACCAAGACCACTCCTTTAAGGGTCAGCTCAACCATCTGACCAAGAAACTCAACCAAAAGTTAGGCCTATTATATTGCCTGAGCCCTTGCCTCATTGTGAATCCAAACTTAAGGTTTCCACTGGCACACTCCTTCCAATCTTGCTATATGGGGCCCCTTTACTACATTCTGTAAGAAGCTCTGAAATGCAAAGGCTAAAAATACTGTATCACAGGATAGGGCACTTTGCTGCAGAGGTGCCGGCATAGGAGCATCACTGCAAGATACTATTATCTCTAAGGTGGCCTTCTCTTGAGGGCAGATTATCATATCCCTCACTGTGCTTTGCTTTTAAGCTCCTGCAAAATCACGCCCCTCCTTGCCTAATTAACACATTTGCTCCCAAAAAGAATGGGAGAACACTAAAATCCTCTGGCCATCAGCTTTTCCAAGTCCCCAGTGTTAGGACTTTCCTAGGACTCCATTCCTATGCTACCTTCTTCCCTCCCATCTGAAATGGTCTCCCTAGCATTCTCCAGGAATGTACCTCTCTTGGGGGCTTCAAGAAGGGTCTTAAAGCCCACCTGTTGGAACTGAGCCTCTGCAGCTGCTACAGCTGAGTCAGCCGACTCCCTGCTGCCAATCTAACCTTATTGGGACATCAATCTGACTGTGACTGTCTCGTGTATAATAGTATTTCTTCTCCTGTTGATGTTGATTGTAATTAATCTGCCACTGTATCCTTGACTGAGTCAGTATGTCTATATTGACAGTTAATTGTGAAATTACATGTATGCATTTTGTTATGTTTATAGATGTAGGTAATTAATTCCGGGTCACCCCTGAAAAAGGGACTGTTTCAGTCTCAGTGGGCCTACCCAGTCACCAAAATTTAAATAAAATAAATTAATCTCATTACAATAATACTTGCACACTCTATACTACAACTTCTTACTTGAGCCTCACCCTACACATACATCACATCATATATTCCTGAGGCTCTCACATAACTCCACCACTCTAGTGTGCATACAGTTCTACAGCTGCTGCTGTACACTGATCTGATGCTAGACAGATGCTGGGGAGTCTATTGGCCAGCCCCACAGCTGTACTGCTTCCAGGTTCACCCTCTGAACCAAAGAGGTATAATTACATGTTGTAGTTAAAGAGCAGCTGATGCCTTTGGAAAAACTTTGGAAAACATAATATTTAGACACAATTGAGCTTGTATTTCATATACATGTATATATATTTTACAGATGTCTCCCCTCCATTACTTATTACTGAAGAAATTTCCACAAATTAAATTTGTATCCCTCAGAGTTTATCTGCCTCTGTAGCTTATTCCCTACTTGAAATTATAATGTTCTGTTGTGACATCATAGTCTGTTGCCATGGGAATAACCATGATGTCACAAGCAGAGTATTATGACATCAGGTTGGGAAGCTACAATAGGAACTGATGAACCCCCAAGGAACAATTCTCCTGTTTTCATGTATATGACTTCAGTAATAACTTATGGAGATAACAAATAGAGAGCTAATAAGAAATATAACCTGCTTTGTGTCTAAATATTTATTTTTCAAAGTTCTTCTTGAGGCATTGATGGCTTTTTAAGTATGGGGTTTCATTCAATCCTACATATAACTTACCTCCCTTATGGGGTTGATGGAGCCCTCATGTTCCCAAAGCCATTTGTACGGTGGCATTCTCCCTAAGCAGGGCAAGCACTTACCTGGGGGGAAGCTGTGCCAGCATGTGTCTCAGTGCGGCCAGTAGGGCAACAAATAGAAAAGCGTATCAACATGTGCTATCTCTACTAGGTGTGTAAAGCATGGCTGACCCGGCCATGCATGCCTGCCTTTGATCCTACACTGATCGCCTTAGTGGACAAAGAAGAAGTCTGCTATGTCTGTCCCCTCACATGGGGCTGTACTGATCCCAACCCTTGCCAACCCTCCTCCTACCTGACATCCATTCATTCTGCTACCTGCCAGGGGTTTCACAACAAACTGCCAAGAACTTTACACAGTGAGCATTACTCTAGCAAGGTTAACTTACAGTTTTGCTCTGAACACTGTTGGGAGTGAACCCGCAAGTGTTCCAGTGACCTCCCTTGAGGGGTTGCCCACCACTCTCCCAAGTATCCTTTTGGGGCTGATGTCTCCATGTCTCTTGAGGTGAGTTACCTGGGGCCTTCCTCCCTTCAGCTGCTCTCAGTGGTCTTCTTCCCTGAAGACCAGTCACAAGGGGACCATTGCCACTCAAGCCCGGGGACCATGCCACCATCCCTGGGACTGCAGACCCCCAGGTCCAGACACAGCCAGAAAGGCAGGACTGTTCCTCTCTCTCTCTTTCTACCCCAGAAAGCTTGCTTCCTCTACCCTGATGCCTTCCCCTCATATAAGGTATTGGGGGGAATCCAGAACTATGCAAATTCATGCTCTAGATTCCCCCTCCTAGCCAAATCAGGCCGTTCACAGTGTGAACATCTAGACATCCGATTGCTGGGCAGTTTTTCTCCAGAGAACAGCTGTCAGGGTCCAGCTTAACCCTTTAAGCGCTCTCTTGTAATCTGCCTGGAGCTGGCTGAGGAAAAATGCTGGTTACACTCTCCCCTCCCAAAGAATTCTTATGTCACTGCAAGGATCTCCCAAAACTGGTGGCATCTCCTGGTTTGAGTGGTACTGTACTCCTGACACACTGACAAGGGGAATTGCATGTGAAATATCCCTTTACGTGTGATCAACATGGGCCAGAACACTCAAAAGGCCTTACAAGTGTAGCACACGAACCTATGTGCAATAAACCACATCTGTAGAAGAGGCGGGGCACATGCTTACTATATATTCCCTAACACCACATTACTCTACTCGGTCTAAAATGCTAGCACACTTAAAACAGCAGTTAAGTGCCCAAGGGCCAGAATATATCCAGGCACCCTATAGCGGTGTTCACTTTTACTACAGTTTTGTCCTCTCTTCCTTTCACCCTCTTCTCCATTTCTTCTGCTCCTTTCAGGGACATGATGATGAAGCCCAGCTCCTCCTGCAAGAAAACAGAAGACAAACACACACACCACAAAATCCCAAATTATGTTTCTTATAACTTTTCACAGTATAACACTTTTGTATTTAAACTAGGTAAACGAGAAAGTCTATTACTGAATACAGTGTGTGGGAGAGCAGCAACTCACTACAGGCAGATCTCCCTTGAGAGGCCAGTAAGTGCTTCAAATAAAGTAACAAGAGGTAGTTCAAAGTGACATTCTGCTGCACTGACTTTTAGAGTGCACCATGGCAAGTCGTAGCTACCTAGAACAAAAGGTCGTACACTTCTCCCATGGCAGAGTAGCAGAGTTCTTTGTTTCAAATCCTTGTTAAGAAGAAATGTGAAAGAAAAATGTGTTCCCTCTACTGGGATTTGAACCCAGGCCCATGGCATTCACTACATGTATGAATGTATGCCAGGGGCCTGGGTTCAAATCCCAGTAGAGGGCATACATTTTCGTTTCACATTTTCTCGTGATTTGCTTCGCAGTGGCTAACTGGACTGAGAAAAGAAGTTGATTTGCATTAAGAAGAAGGCTCAGTTTAACTTGCAAACAATACAGCGTGATGCATCTCAAGCTTAAGTCAGTACATCTTGTTCCTCAGTGACACAATTGTAGTCGAGGAAGGAGTTGCACATGGATTGAGTCCTCATGATAGTAGCAGAAGGCTAGGCAGAAAAATCAGGCACACACCCCTTTGGAATACAAATGATACTGCTTTGCAGGAATAAGATGCACTTTATTCAGTGCTCAAACAGGTAATCATGAACGCACTTTCATGCCTGATGCATTTCGGAAAGTGAATTCCTTTCTCAAAATTCATTTTCCGAAACACGGCATGCGTGACAATTGCATTCATGATTACTTGTGTATGGCAACCTGATTTCCGCCAACCATGGAGATGAGTGGGTTGTGCTGGCCGCCCATCATGGGATTTTGCTTACTTACTTACTTGCCAGCAGATACAGGCCACATGGTCTGTCAAGTCTGCTTGAGTGTGCAGCTAGCACACCGCTTTGCAGCTGCCCTTCCCCTTCACAACCGCACACAGATGAATGCCAAGTGAGACTGAACCAGATTAAGCTGTTTGTGGTATTTCCAGTGAACAGGGGAAATTTGGCCAGGACACTGGGGAAATTCCCCTACTCGTCCAGTAGGGGGAACCCTTGGCCGTCTGTCTCAGTATGGCCAGTCTGGATGAACCTCTGGAGGAGATGGATGTTGAGAGTGCATGAGAGCAGGCCTCCTTTCCTGACTCTTCCTGCTCTGCTGCCTACGGCGCACACTACGCCAA
Source organism: Neoceratodus forsteri (assembly GCA_016271365.2). Classification (NCBI taxonomy): domain Eukaryota; kingdom Metazoa; phylum Chordata; order Ceratodontiformes; family Ceratodontidae; genus Neoceratodus; species Neoceratodus forsteri. The sequence goes on from JADMNL010000023.1 coordinate 355,322,301, forward strand.
CACCTTGAGCAGCTCAAGTTCCTTTACAAGGCTTGCGCGTCGGGTTTGTAAATGACCACTGCTCCTGTCCTTTCCCTGGACATCTGCCTGTGTTGCCCTTGGAGGCAACAAGGGGGGAAATGTTACACGAGGTCCCTGCACCCTAATTGGTACCCTCAGAGGTACACCGTAGACAGCTAGCATTTAGATGTATGTTATACTAACATTTAAGGCTAAGGGCATCTACCGTACAAGAGCAGATGTCAGGATATGAATGCATATTGTTGTAATACACTTTGCTTCCTAATATATATATTCTGCCATGTATTTTCTGTGTATTTCTTACTTGTAAGATGCCAAGACACCTGTGTCCTTGGAGTAATTATAATATGTAAGATGGCATTGCCATCTTTTGGTGATTTGTACCGCTACACTGAGTTATGTAAGACTCTGTATAAGAACTCTTTTGTTCTCAAACTGATGACTTTACAGAATTATATAATGTTATCTTGGACTGTGGAGCCACTTCTAATTTAGCCAATAGGGCTCATCTCTGTAACTAGAAATGTTTCTATCTTTTGGTAACCATAGCAATTATCATAGGTATATAATGTAATGCACAAAACCTTACACCTCGGAGACCCAAGAGACCCCAAGAGACACAGAGAAACCTCGAGGTGTAGGAAACGCTTAGCACTGGCTCCCAGTTCGTATTGGTAAGAACTGCTTAAGGCAGCTGTGATTTATCCCTTGGTAATAATAAACTTGTTTATTACTCTAATGCAATATGTCTGTGATTACTTGCATTCCCAATATTGTCAAGAATCTAAAAGTGAGGTTTAGACCTCCCAACATAATGTATTACAAGTATTAAACAGTGGAACTCAAGCTTATGAGTTTTCAGATCATGTGGCAGTGTGTAGACAAATTACATGGCAGAATACACCAAGGCGCAAAAAGAATAAATGGAGATTGAATGAATCACTGTTATCAGATTCAAAAATACAGAAATTATGGCAACAGAATTGGTTGGCTAGATTATCAGTTGCTGATTGTTATGAGGACCCGGTGGCTTGGTGGGAGGACACAAAAACCTCCTGGCAAGAGCCATTTCAGAAAAAACCAAATCAGGAAAATAACAAGAATTACTTGCAATACTTGCATTTCAGACAACAATTGCAGCACTTAATATCATTAACAGAAACTAACTCGAGAGATTATGGCTCTCAAATTCAACTAATTTGGAAACAGATGCAGAGACTTCAGTATGATGGAGCACAGTCACTTGGGCAGGAAGCAAGGTTTGGAATACAAGGCACCAAAGGTTGCATTGATCCATACAAGGATTGCAAGGATAGGGTAGAATCAAGAATTATTAGAGAATTGCTTACGCCTGCAGGAGACACATTATCGTCTCCACAGGGACTTTTGAATATTGTACAAAATCAGGTTAAGAAGTTATTGGAGATTGTTTACAGTGTGAGAAAGCAAATAGTACATTACCGGGACTACATTTGCCACAAGTAGTACAAGAAGATATTAGTCTTTTAAACCGAGATATTTCAGAAGCCAAAATATTTCATTCTACAGAGAAACTAAAAGCTGATTCTGCTCCTGGCTCAGATGGACTTGGTGCTGGATTTTATAAGAAGATTAAGGAAACACTGGCCCCTGCCTTGTCCATTCTGTTCAACTATATGTTGAGAGAAGATAAACTGGCACTCTCAATACAAAGGACAAGATGGCGGCCATGCAGGGCTAGCAACTGCACTCTGCTTGTTTGTTCGACTGTGAGCTCTTTGAATGCTCTTTGAATGCCTCCTAGCGCTTTTTTATCTGTTTATTCGTTGTTTAATTTTATTTGTCATTTAATTTAAATCTGTTGATCAATTGAGCGACTGTGGTATTTTTAACATTCTGCGGTATTTTTATAGTTTCGGAGACCGTATTGGTTTGGCAACTTGGTGAGGTTGTATCACTCCTATATTAACCCTGAATGGGTTAAGTGTCACGGGCTACGGATATGAATTGCGGATTGTGGATGAGTATTCATCGGCAGAGCTGGACTGAGTCTTAAATTGGACTACAACCTTTGATGAAGTGAATATTTTTGGATTACTACCAGAATGAACGGAGGACTTTAAACTGAATACTGACTGGAACATGAGGCAGATTATTGTACATGCTGGAGTTCTGGGGGAGAAGATCATGAATTCTTTGATTTGGTGTGGTGAAATTTAGGGGGCCTGAGATAGGAGCCTGCATCTGTTTGCTCCCGCTGTGGAAACTGTTTGTCCCAGGTTTTGGCTCTGGATTTTCTGAGACAGCGTGTTTTGGGGGAGTTGCCTGGGGTGGTTGCTGTCGGCTGGGTTCAGGGCGGGCAATGCCGGCCTTGGGCCAGCTGAAGGGCGGGCGCGAGCTGCCGGTATCTCCTAGACTTACCGGAGGGGTCTACCAATGGGTGGACACTGTTCTGGGGTTCGTTGCTCTGGATCCGGCCTGGATTAGTGGCCGCTTTCAGGGTATTCTTCCCTCACGCTTTGATTTCTGAGCCCTCAGTGCCACTGGTTCTGGACCTGCTTTTTTGACTTTCTGCCTATTTACATATGGATATAGTCAGACTTTTAACTTTATTCTCTCAGTGATTTACACTCCTTTGGTTTGAGGCAGTTAGATTGCCTGTTTTCTCTCTGATCTCCCGGGTTGTGAGAGGGTCTGGGGATCTGAAGATTTGAAGACATTGGCTGCCTTAAGACTCATTATTTAATTTTTATGTTTTGACATCTGAATATGCCTTTTTTCTCCAGGTGGTGAGAGTGTCTGGGGACTGAAAGACTTTGGCTACTGCACTTACTCTCGCTTTTAAGTGAGAGCCTGTGCTTGGAAATCATTTGCACTTATTGGTTTTATTTACAGCTTTTAAGATTTATTATCCACCTCCCTGTAACTTGTGCTTTGCAGACTTATTTGATTTGGACTCTGACATTAGGCTTAATAATCTGCATTTTTAGTGATTTTTAGCTTATTTATTTTGTATATGTTGGGGTGGGTTAGAAGAAGATATTATTTTATTAATTTGTGTGTTTATTATTTCTGTTATAGTTTGTTATTATTATTAGCACAATATTATTTGTTTACAGTATGTGAGGGTTATTTATTTTGGGGTTGGGTTTGAAGGTGAGATAGTTAATTTGACTAGTTTGTTGGGTTTGTTAGGTTTTTACTGATTGTTTTAAGATGTGTTGGGAGGGCTTTATGATGGTCAGGCACTATTCTCCCACTCTGCTCCGGAGCCTCCGCCCTTTTCACTGTCCCCGTTTATCTGCTGATGTTTTTAGTAAGTGTTGTGCATTGGGGATAGTGAGAAGGCATTCGAGGGGCGGATGGGCTGGTCTGAGTGGGAGAATGGAAAAGAGTGGGCAGATAGGGATAGTTAGGACTAGAAGACACCCTGGGGCGAAATGGGATCAGGAGAGGGGTCCTTCCTGCCTGATTCCCATACACAAGGGCTCCACGGATTGTGGGCAGGTACTGCACTCCTCCCTGAAAACCCATCCAACCCGGGCGGTGTTATGTAATGCCAGGTCTATTAGGAACAAGACTGCAATTATTGCAGATCTTGTTGCAACATCTGACCTGTCATGTATCACCAAGACCTGGCTTGATGATTATGCAGGCCCTATACTAGCCTCTGCTGCTCCGGCTGGGTTCTCAGTGATACACCGCCCGAGATTGGATCGTAGAGGTGGGGGAGTAGCCATCTTTTTTAGAATGGAGCTGAGTCTTGTGGATGTGCCAGTGGGTGGCACTCAATCCTTTGAGTGTATCTTGGGAGCAGGTGTAGGGTTCAGGATCCTCCTCATCTACTGTCCACCCGGTGATGGTGGAGAATTCCTGAAGGAGTTAGTGGACTTCATTGTCAACTTGGCATTGAGGTCGCGGGTGGTGTACTGGTGACTTCAATGCCTGGTCGACAATGAATCCCTCGTGATTTTTGAAAGAATCTCCTCCAACTTATGACTATGTTGGGCCTCTTACAGGTAGTTACCTCTGCTACCCATATAGGGGTCACTCATTAGATCTAGTGTTTCTACTGGATTTGGAGGTCACGCATTTGGGGTGGAACCGAATGCGTGACTGGACATCATACCATAAGATTCAGCTAGGGCCTTTGACCGGCCGGCCTCTACAGAGCTGGCCCAGTATCACCCTTTAAGGGGAGTTACTCCAGAGGGTCTACTGGCGGTCTGGATCTATCGGGTATTTCAGGTGAGTGCATGGGTCCAGGGGACCTCGTTCTTGCCTATAATAAGGCAGTGGGTGAGGCCTTGGACTTAGTTACTCCTGTCCTTGTTCACCCACTCACTCAGTGCCCAAGGACTCCATGGTTTGATGAGTCTTTAAAGGAACTGAGGAGAGTGGGGCGAAGGCTAGAGAGGGCTTGGTGGAAATCCGGCCTTGATGCGGACAGACTTAGGTTAATGTACCATTATGGTTCCTATCAATCAGCAATCAGCCATAAGAAGGCAGAATTCCTGTCCAGGGAGATTGCTGCTGCATGGAACCAACTGGCTCAACTCTTTCAGACTGTCGACAGACTGTGCAATCCACTCTGTCTGCAGTCTGGAAGAGATTTTTCACAAATAAAATGTGAAGAGCTTGCTCGGTTCTTCACAGATAAGATTGCCAACATCAGGTCAGGTATCAGCCCAGCTCCCTCTTTAAGGGCTTGCGGTGATCGGCAAGAGGAAACAAACACCTCTGTTACCTGGTCTGACTTTGGTAAGCCGGAGTTCATGGATATTGTGAGGATTGTCCAGACTGTATGACCAACCAGCTGTAGTTTGGATCCGGGCCCTACGTCATTATTATTAGGTTGCATAGATACTATCTGTCCGATCCTTGCTGAAATTGTCTGGAAATCTTTGGAGCAGGGGGTCTTTCCTGATCCCCTAAAGGAGGCGGTCATTCGATCACTCCTTACAAAGCCTTCATTAAATCCAGACTGCTTAGCTAACTACAGACCTGTCTCTAACCTGCCCTTTGTGGGTAAGGTTATTGAAAAAGTGGTTGCACTACAACTTGATAACCATCTTATAAATCACAATGTCTATGATACTCTTTAGTTGGGATTTAGGAAAAGACATAGCACTGAGACCGCCCTTGTCCGGGTTTTAAATGATGATCTGTTTGCGAGAGATCAAAAGGCTCGTACTATGCTAATCCTTCTTGATCTCTGTGCAGCATTTGATGCTGTGAACCAGGATGTGCTTTTGGAGCGCCTTCGGCTTTATTGTGGACTGTCTGATACAGTTCTGCATTGGTTTTGATCTTTCCTCATGGGTCGGAGGCAGAGGGTTGTCACTGGACTTTATTCCTCTGACGCCATCTCCCTGTCTTGTGGTGTGCTTAACAGCTGTCTATCCGAAATCAAAGATTGGATGAGTGCCAGCTGGCTGAGGTAAAACCTGGATAAGACTGAGGTATTGGCTGTGGACCCAGGTCACCTTGAGGCGGGTTATAGGGCTGGGGTTCCATCGGGCATATGGCTTGATGGTATCCAACTCCCAACCTCAGACCAGGTACGTAATCTGGGCGTTATTATAGATGACGGCCTGACTCTAAAATCTCAGGTATCGGCCATTGTCAAATCCTCATTTTACCATCTTAGGAATATCACTCGAGTGAAACACCTGGTTCCTCTGGCTGACCTTCCTACCGTGGTCCATGCCTTTGTGACCTCGCACCTTGATTACTGCAATGCCCTGTACCTAGGGCTACCAGGGGTTGATATCCGCTGCTTGCAGCTGGTGCAGAATGCAGCAGCTAGGCTTTTGACTGGGACATCTAGAAATAGTCATATTACGCCTGTGCTGCGTGGACTGCACTGGCTGCCGGTTCAGTGGCGGATCACCTTTAAGGTCAGATTACTGACCTATAAAGCCCTACACGAACAGGGACCGCGGTATCTGCAAGATCTCCTTACTCCCTACTGTCCCTCTTGCTCACTTCGATCCGCCGATGAGGGATTGCTAGAGATTCTCAGGGTTCATTTAAAGACATCTGGGGCATGTGCATTTTCTTATGCTGCCCCTACCCTGTGGAATTCTCTACCTCACCAGATACGAGGCTGCCTGACCGTCGAAAGTTTCAAATCTGAGCTTAAAACCTTTTTGTTTTTAAAAGCATTTGAAGAATGATTTTATTGTTAATGTTATGTCTGTTATTTTAAATGTTGTTATTGTACAGTGCTTTGGTTTTGAAAAGCACTTAAAAATAAAATTTTACTTACTTACTTACAAGAAGCAGTTTTAGTGTTATTGCATTAAAAAGGGTCTACTTCAGATGTAAATAATTGGAGACCACTGAGTCTTTTAAATACTGACATCAACATTTTAGCCAATATATTACTAGCTAGACTTTCTAAAGTAGCTTCCTATTTAATTAGTGAGGTTCAAACCTGTGCTGTGCCTGGAAGGCAGCAGATTGACAATCTTATCATATTGCGAGAGATGTTTTATCAAGGTGAGTTAGGCAAGCTATCAGGGTGGGTTGTGGGCATAGACCAGGAGAAGGCTTTCGATAGGCTATCTCATGAATTTTTATTTTCTGTCCTGGAGGCTTTTGGGGTACCAAGTAGACTTTTGTCCTGGGTTAAATTAATGTATAAGAATGTGTCTCTAATACCTAACGTGAATGGGTGGTATGGGGGACAAATTGGAGTTCAGAGGGGAGTATGTCAGGGCTGCCCTTCGAGCCCTCTTTTGCATGTATTTAGTATCGACATATTCATTAGGTTATGTATGCAGGAGCAGGGCATAGTAGGGCTAGGGATTACAAATGGCACCCAGACTGTGAAAATCCTAGCCTATGCAGATGACATGGTACTCACCTTAAGTAATGGTACTGATGAGAAGGCATTAATAGATACTATACAAATTTATTCTGCTTTGTCAGGATTCAAGATTAATATAGATAAGAGTAGGGGGATTCCTCTAGGCCAGAATCCTGGCCCAGCATCCAGGACTGTAGGGGGTATTCAGATTACTAGGGATCCTATAAAAATATCAGGGATTATTTTTGGTCATCAGAATTCTCATGTACATAACTGGGAACTGTGCTTATTCCGGGCCGATAGGGTTATTGCTGGATGGCGAAACAAATCTATTGGTAAACGAAAGAGAGTATGGCTAATTAAAACTTTTGTTAATTCCAATTTATTTATACATAAATTACATTTATCCCCCACCAAAAGGGATTATAACCCGCCTTTAGAGTATATTTCTTCAAGGCCTTTGTGGATCTCGATTAAACCCTGTTAAGAGAATGTTCACCTACAGACCAATTGTAGAAGGGGGAGTTGAGATGATCAATCCTGTGGCCTTCTGTTTTAGTATTTTTTATAGTTACAATTTTTGTCGAAGTTTAAGGCTGGATGCAGAGTTTGGCAACCATGGTTAGAGATTTGGATTTCTCCGAATATCTCTCCATGGCAACAACATAAACCCAGATTATTGTAGGAAACAATTCATTTACCAGTTTATAGTATAGAAAGTATAAAATGGCCACTAAAATGAGGTCTGACACTTCAGAGTATACTTATTTTGGATAGGAAAATGATTTACAAGAGTATCTTATTGGCTGAAGAGCAGGATCCAGCAGAATTCCCACAATGCACTGACCAGCAGAAAGTGCAGGTCTTAAAACAGTTTGCTAATCCTAGAATTCCACCATACATTTGGGACTGTTTATGGTTGGGGAACTATGATAGACTCAGCGTAAAAGGAAACAATAAATACAAGCAGCTATCCGAGAGTTGTTGTCCTAGGGAGTGTTGTCATCAAATTATAGAAACACAGCAACACTTATTTTTGGATTGCGGGTATGCTTAGGTGCTTTGGGGATTATTAGCAAAAGAATGGGTAGAACCACATTTGTTACAATTGGATTATTCAGAAATACTATATGGTAACGGTTTAGTATTATTGGGGAAGTATCATGCTGACACCATATATGTTGTTTTGGCATTAGTTCAATATTATATGTGGCAGGCCAAACGTATGTGGGTACTGCAGCAGAAATGGTTACACCAGACAGAGGTTTTAATTAATATAAAGAGAGCATTGCAACAACTAATGATGTATGGCTTATCCAAATTTTCAATGTCAAAAGTATCTCACTTATGGATACACTGTAGTAATTGATGTTAATATATCATTTTGTGTTAAAAATTAGTAAGACAGTGTTTTTTAAGGTTATGGTATGTTTTCCAAACTGTATGACTGTTTCTGTAATGATTTTGTAAAGTTTCATAATTGTCTGTTTGCTATTGGCATGCAATGAAGTCCAATTTTCTTAATAAAAATTCCCCTACTCTTTTCGATAAGTGCCATGGGATCTTTAATATCCACCTGAACCACCACCAATCCAGGTAGATGGGATCTCAGTTTAACATCTCGTCCGAAAGATGGCACCTCCAAAGTGCAACATCCCCCCCACCATGCTGCACTACATGTCAGTATTGGGATATTACCCCAAGTGCCAGATGTGAGAACTGAACCCACAACCCTCTGATTTCCCGGCCTCAGTGGCAAGTGTGCTACCTACTGAGCCACTGACACTTGAATTGTGTTTTCTACCAGTAGGTGTTGGAGGGTTCCATGTCATAATAGCAAAAATATTACGGTGACTCGCACAAGAGCGAGTGCATGTCGCCAAACTCGAAATCAGCATGGAACCCACCTCCGCACCTGCCAAGAAGGCAACAGCAAGATAGTAAACATTTAATGCAGGGGGCTATACCCCCCACACCACTTTTTGTTGGGGGCAAGCCCCCTGCACCCCCCATATAAATATAATCAACTCCAAGGGGAGCGGACACTGAACAGGGGGAATACTGCGGCTGGGGCAACAGACCAGAAAAAAAAAAATTAAAAACATCCACACAGTTTTAAAAGAGTACCCACAGACAGTCCCAAACCTGGAATCATCGGCACTGTAGGAGGTGTCTGCACCCATCAAGCCAGATGACCAGCTCGGCAGCAGCAGGCTGCGCTCATCTATTTAACCCACATCACCATGTAATGCTCCGTCATTCGCCATTGCTATTCTGTCCCATCACTCACTATCCCAGCCCCCTTACTATACTTCCACCATCACTACTCCTACGGATACCCAAATTGAGTCGCTTATTTTTGAGTCACTAAATTTGGTTCACCCATATGACGTGATAAAGTGCTGGAGGGGAAAGGAAGGTGAGAAGGATTGTTACAGGGGGTGTTTTTTATCACATGGGCTGTTCCTTCTGTGTGTGTTTTTTTCATTTGAACCTAAATAACAAATACGAATATCAAATATCAGAAGCTTTGGGGCTCCGAATATAATATTCGGTCTATGTGTTTTGGATAAGGTATTCACACATCCCTAGCATTTTCATGCTCTACTTTTCTGCTCTTAGCTAAGTCAGGCCACTCACAGCATGAACACCCAGATATCCTGGGCCCAATTTTTCAAAGGTTGATGCAGGGTTTGCGTCAAGCCCTGTGTCAACCCGGATGTTTGGCATGGTATACCGTTACTGCAGCGACTCCGGCACAGTGAAGACCACCACAGTGACAGGAATCAGGCAAAATCCACCTGTCGCTGTGGTGGTCTGTGTGCCGATCGGGACTGCCTCGCTGGGTGTTTGTCCCCCCGGTCCCACTCCGACTCGGAGTTAGAATCCTAGAGACCAGAGGGGTGGGGAGAGAGAGCCCCCCACAAGAGGGGGTTCGGGGGCACAGCCCCCCAATTATGTGCACCAACATCCCCATGGCTACAATGCTGACAGTCGGTATTGCAGTCGTCGCTGTAGGGGATGTCAGCGATAGTACTGTCGAAGCGCTATGGGTAAACCGTTTGGCACAACTGCACCAATCTCCTTTGATGCAACTACACCCAATTTTAGAATGTTTGGTGCAGTTGTGACGTTTTCCACACTTTATAGCAGCTTGCACCAAAGCTTTGGTGCAAGCCCCATAAAATGGGTCCCCAAATAGGCGGGAGCTGTTCTAACTTGTGGCATTTGGTGCAAGGGACTCATCTCAAGGTTTGTGGCAGGCTGCCTTACAAAACTGTAATTTTCACAACGTTTGATGCAAGACATCCCTTGCTTAGACTGCATTTTTGTCTACATCTACATTATTGCCTATTTCTACCCTTCATTAACAGCTGTAGTTACACAATAGGAGGAAAGAATAACTGGGCTGAATAAATGCAGTAATTCTGCCTGGTCATTCCCCTCCAGGAAAACAACATGTTATTCTCCCTTAGAACTCCAGTGTCTTCATTTCTGCTGCCATACTCTTTTGAACCAGGGTAGTTACACACATCTAGCAAACTCAGTTACAGTCAATAAAAAAAGCACAGATTACATCACCGGTAAAATGTAACCACAGCAATCTCCTGCAAAACGTTTGACATCCAGTACATTAAAAAACAGGAGAAAACTACACAGGGGTTGGTAATCAGGCAGTTACTGGTCCCATGGTATGAACAGGCCATCCCATAGAATGTCCATGGATAAGCTTTTTATTCATTCTGGCATGATGCCAATAATGCCAGCCTAGCACTCAGAGCTACACCTCTGTTTGCTAAGCAGTATTATTGGCAACATTCTAGAGTGAATAAAAAGCACATTCCTGGATGTCCTATTGAACAACCCCTATTTATAAAATAAGTAGATAATTTCCTGTATCCTGATTGCCAAAAGCGTTCAGAACCCAGTGCCTTACAGGGTGACAACTGTAGGGTCAGGAACCCTTTTGGAAACCAGGATGCAGCAGCACACCTACTGTAGATATCCATGCCTCCCAGAAATATTTTGAAAAAAGATTTGTCACTAATGTCACTAATGCGTGAGGAACAGATAAGACGATTGCCCATATAGAGTTCCTTATAATCCAATGTAATCGTTCATGTTACCTCCATTCGCTATATACTTGTCCAGCCTTTTCTTAAAGATATCCATTGTTTTACTTATAACTATTTCTTCAGGTAGTCTGTTCTAGAGGTTCACCACCTTCTGTGTATAAAAATACTTCCTTTTATTTGTTCAGAATCAACTGTTTCTGGCAGCCATGTTTGTAAAGTTAAAACCCCTAACAACCCTGACTTGCCATGATGTTAGAAATGACATATTACAACATCTTTAAAAACTCCCCACCCACAGCCCCTATATGACAAACACCTAAAGTTTAGAAAAATCAAACCCATGAACTTAACTTTCTCATCTGTCATGACAGCTTTTTCTTTTGCAGGCCCAAGCTTTAAGCCTCCTCTTAAGTCCCAGTTGTAGCCAGCAGGTCGGGCAGTCCAGCTCACATCTCTTGTAATGTATCAATGGCTCTAGCCCCCCCTCCCCCGCCATGCTACCCACTGCCTGCCCAGCCATACATCACCCATCTGGCCTTACATCATCCTGCCTGTCCGTACACCGCACAGCCCATCTACTCACATAAGCACTCCATTTTAGGAAAAAAGTAAAGCCTGACTTGCCTTTATTTTGAAAATTCATGGCACCACTCGCAATTGGTGCTACTGAGTGGCCTGAACGCTGTCTCATGCTGTTACCGTGACAGCACACAGTGTCTGACTCATCTATTCAGTTGCTAGCTTGCTGCCTCTTGCTTCCTCTAGGAAGGTCACTTCTTCACTTGTTACAGCACTTAGAGGCAACACTTTGAACCATTTTATAAGGAGTTCTCGTTTAAGAGTTTATTTCAACTTTCTTGACATTCATAATCCTTGATCACTCTGGAAAATGGAAATACAACCATAAGTTCCCTAAGCATTTTTCTGTATATATGTGTGTGTGTGTGTGGGGGGGGGTATTTGTCTGAAAAGACATTGGCTGCCAGTATTAAAATAAAAATTTTATGCAGCTGGCATATACGCCTGATTAAATATGAACTAAAGGCCTTAATAAACATTAATAGAAAATGCTTACAACTGTTCCACAAAGTTGCAAAAACTGCAACAGGCCACATAAAAATACAGCAGGGACTATTTTTTTTTAATTACAGAATAATTTTTTGTGTGTTTTAAAAAAATACTTTTGGAAGGATCAAATTTTAAAGCGCAGAACCCATTTTATAAGTGCAATAAGACACTCTACGGTGGTGGTTGTCATGGCTTAATGCTCATTCAGGTGCTGAAGGCACTCGGTGCAAGCATTTTATTCCTCACTACACACCTGGGCATGCATTAACAGTTGACGACCAGCACCCCAGAGTGTCTTATTATATATTTATGAAATGAGTAGAAAGAATACTGGCTCCTGATTGATCAATGGGTTCTTTCAGCTGGGCCATATCCCAGCACAACAGCCCAACTGAAATTAGCTCAAGAAAAATATGTTTAAAAATACATCCAATTTACTAAAAAAGACCCACTACAGGAAGTACATGGTGGTGGGCTAATGGCCCTTCTCGGGTGGTGGAAGCACTCGGCTTTGTCTCATATTTCAATTGACTCAAGGTGGGCCCTTATCCCACCATACCGCACCCTCTGTCATGCCTTATTGCTCAGATACATCACACCAGTGGTGAATAAATTGGGTAAATAAATCTAATTATTCTGGGACATTCATTTATAGCATGGAAAAGGTATGATCCTCCAGTGTTTTAAACATCTTGTAGATTCACTTAGATCGTGAGGAGTATAAGGGACGATGGCCCAAGTGAGCTCCTTTAGGATTAGTAATTTACACTTTAGAATGTTGAAAAAGATATAATTCACAGTTTAGAACGTGAATTACTGTATATCTTTTCTCAGCAGTTGTAATCAGTGTTGTGCTCCAATAAACCAAAGCAATGGATTGGTGCAGGTGTCGATTTGCTCCCAATCACACAGCTGTGCTAATAAAATAAGAGCTCACAGGTCAGCCCAGTAGGATGGAGGGCTGAGGCACTTGCATCTCACCTCTCACCATGCCAGTGACCCAGGTTCAGGAATGAGCCCAGGTTGCCAGGGGTTGGTCGGGGTGGGTCGAGTGTCCGATGGACAGCTCTCCTCTCCTCTCCTGTGGTGCAGAGGGATGCCATCTCACTCCTTAGCTGCCCCCTGGTGGAGGCCGGGTGGCGATGCCAGAGCTGAGCAGCATGTAAGGGCCGCGGTTATGTAGCGTGTGTGTGCCTCCATGCGCACACACATACGGCCCACCATGGCAAGGGGGACAATAGAAAACAGTGGAAAAAATGGTGGTCACAAGCTATATGAAGCCTTGCCTGTCTGCCCTCACCCCACACTGTCACCAGCTCTCTGACCAACCAAATCTGGACACAGGATTTCTGGGTAGAGGAAAGACTGCCCTCCTCTTCCCAGCCCTGCCATGGGGGGCAGTCTGTGGGGGATATGAGGCTTTGTGGACCAGGGAGGCAGTTGCCAGGCAGGAGGAGCAGGGATAGGGCTGAACAGCTGTCTGCGGCATGCTCTGGAGGGAAAAAAAATGTATATAGAAAAAAAAATAAGAGCTCACAGGCTGTTTCATAAATGGCCACTATAACAGAAATGGCCACACCTCAAACACATTAACTCACTACTTCCAATAGCTTTGTATGAAGTCCGAACTATCCATTGCATAACCGGACACAAAATGGCTACCACCAAATCTTTACCTATTCTCTGACATGAGAAAATTACATTTTCAGTTTGGGAAACTTGCCTATTATAGAAAAAAAAAAGTGTTAAGAACTCACTGGCACTCAACGCTTTGTTAGCATACCTCTCATCTGTCCCTCATTATGAAAGACATCCCTCAGATGTGCTCTGTCCCACATCCATCCCACATTGGAAAGGTGCTACACACATAGATGAGGTGCTTTAAACTCAGGCTTTAAAGCAGAAACTCCTAACATTCTATGATGCTAAAGCAAGATAACATTTGAACACTGTGTTGCGAGTTTGCATTTTTGTGTTTGATTTGTTCCTCATTCTGAGGTCTAGTGTCCCACATTGTCCTTCATTTTAGTGTCTATGTCTCATAGTTCAGTGGTAAAAGGTTGCGAGGTATGCTTGGTAGTGTGGTGACATCCATCAGCAGTTCAAAACTGACCTCCGCACAGCAAGGGTGCTCTCAATTTTCAGCAAACTCACCCTATTCTGCACTCAATATTCTCCAGCCAAGGCCCTGAATATTCTAACCTGGTTATCTACAAACTTACTGCACTCCATGTTCTGCACTGCAGATTTTTTGTCGAGGACTAAGTTCCGATAAACCTGGAGGAGTGTCGAACTTTTCATCTTTTTGCGGTTATGAGGGTGGTTTTGCTACAGCTGCTGCTGCTCCTGCTTCCTGTATGTTAGATCTGTGGTCAAAATGACTCATCGGGGAAAGCCTCCATACCTTGAAGCTTGAGCCTAATTATAGCTAGATCTGTTTGTTAATTTCTTATTTATGGGGGGGGGGGGATTTCTGCAGAAGTTGTAGCTTTTATTAAGGAGCACTGCTGCCTTCCATCACTCAGGGTGCTACACATAATATAGTGATAACACTGTAGTGGTCTAAGTTTATGAGGTAATAACCGATTGACTGGACATGGGGTAATAAACACTGAAACCAAAGGCCCTTCGGTCCTGTTATTACTAAGAGAACTCAGACCACTATTGGTATTATTGCTATTGTATTGAAAAAAATTAAAACAAAAATTTTAAAAACTGCCCAAATCTGTTAGCGTACAACGTATCTGAGAAAGCAGGAACTATTTCTCACAGACACACTATAGCACTGTCTGCTAGACATCTCTAATTGACTGCCATATGTTAAAGTATGAGGGCAAACTGATCTTCGTCTCTGATTGGCTAAGTACACATACTGTAGCCAATCAGAATTCAGAGCCATGGTCCCATTATTGTTATTAGCCAATCAGAATGCAGAGCCACTGCCCCATTTCAGTCTACTGTCCAGTTATTGCAAAATAACCAGACAGCAGCTCTACATTCTGATTGGCTAAGAACATTTCTGTCATAGAAACATAGAAACATAGAAGTTGACGGCAGATAAGGACCGCAAGGCCCATCCAGTCTGCCCATTTCTTTTTCTACCTTATAAATGTGCCATCGGCCTTTGCTCTGTCAGTGACCTATCTATTCATAGTCATTTGTATTGCTCCCTTATGCCTATCCCTATTGCTCCCTTATGCCTATCCCATGCCTGTTTGAAGCCCTGCACTGTATTCATAGCCACCACTTCTTGTGGTAAGCCATTCCATGCATCTACCACCCTTTCTGTGAAAAAGAATTTCTCACATTCCCCTTAATCGGCCTCCCTCTAATCTCATGCTGTGTCCTCTTGTCCTGCTATTTTCTTATATTTAAACATGTTAGACTCTTTCACCTTGTTTATGCCCTTAAGGTGTTTAAATGTCTCGATCATATCACCTCTCTCCTCCTTTGCTCAAGGGTATACATATTGAGCTCCGTTAATCTGTCCTCATATGTCTTCTGATGCAGTCCCTGACCATTTTGGTTGCCCTTCTCTGGACTGCCTCAATTTAGTTAATGTCTTTGTGAAGGTGTGGCTCCAATGCTGCATGATACTCAGATGGGGCCTAACCAATGTCTTGTACAGAGGGATTATTACCTCCCTCTTACGACTTGTGATACCCTTACTAATACACCCTAATACCCCCCTAGCCTTACCTACTGCTTTAGAGGTCTGCTTGGATGATTTTAGGTCATCAGTGATGATGATGCCCAAGTCTCTTTCTTCCTTTGTGACTGCTAGCAACTCCCCTCCCAGCCTATAAGTGGCTTCAGGGTTTCTCTTCCCTATGTGCATGATTTTGCACTTCTTTGCATGTCAGTATAACAAGCAGTAAGGCCCAGTGGGGCCTCTGCTTGTAATGCCTGTTTCCAGGCATGGTACCATCATTTGTAAGGGTGAGGCTCCCATCTAGGGTGCCTTAGTATCTGACACACTCCTGCCTCACTATGCTACTTGCTTATTGTACATGTTATGGTGGCTGTCCTTGCCTTGTGGGCTCAAAAAGGTGAGGGGCCTGGGTCTTTTAACCTCCTTGTTGGAGGGGGTCCATATTTAAGATTAACACAGAAAGTAGCATGGTGGTTCCATCCAGAGAAAAGCTGAAGTGGGCCTGATATGTATGGTACACATCCTGGGATGCAGTACCTACCAGTCTCCCATACTGATCACCTCACCTGCAAACCAATTCAGTGCAGCAACATTCCCTCACAAAGTATGCACTTAACACAAAAATAAGTGTTCAGATACAGAATTCAAAAACAAAAAAAACAGGAGTTTTATTTAGGGTCAGCTTCAGTTCCTACATGGGGATGAAGAGAGTTGCTATGTTAGCAGCAGTGAGGTAAACTGTGCAGTATATTATCCCTCAGTGGGTCTTCAGTGTCTTCCTTGGCCCAACTTCTTTAGTGCTGGCTGCTATTCAGTGCCCGCCTAGGTGCAGCTAAAGCAGTATTTTCTCCAGACTGTGTTTTGGTGCATTTCCAGGCTCAGCCCTCATACTGTGCCTTCCCTACCCCCCACAACAATGTACAGTGCAGATACTTGACTTGGACCACTTGTACTAGGTGCAGTGCCTTCCTTCCCACTGGTACTGTTGTAGATCCTTAGCTCTACCAAGGGAGCTGCCTGAGCTTTTCTGTGTACCCTTCTGTGGCTGGATGGCGGTGGTGCATTTAAACCAAATGGTTAGCAATGCTTTGTGAAATCAAACCCCAAACCCAAATACCTTTTAAGTCTCAACCATTGTATTTGCACTCTCGACTATATGCCCTAGGCCATTAAATGTAAATAGGAAGCAATGTAGTTCAGTGGCTAAGGCTCTGGGCTAGGATTCTGGAGACCTGGGTTTGAATCCCACAGCCCCCAATGAATATGGTGGAAAGTTTTTTTTTTTCTTCGGGGAGTGGAAAAAATCAATGAAGATCTAAAAAAGCTAGAAGACTGGTCAAGAGTTTGGCAGATGGGCTTCAATGCCAAAAAACGTAAAATTATGCACATGGGGTACAGAAACCCAAGGGCAATGTATAAGTTGGGAAGGGGGTGTTAACAACCACACAGCAGGAAAGGGATCGGGGGTCATCATATCTGAGGACCTGAAGGTAGCAAAGCAGTGTGATAAGGTGTGGGAAAGGTTAGCAGAATGCTGGGGTGCATAGGGAGGGGTATTACTAGCAGAAAAAGGGAGGTAATGTTACCCCTGTATAGATCAATGGTGAGGCCACACCTGGAGTACTGTGTCTAGTTCTGAAGCCCCCATCTCTGGAAGGACACACATCGGGTGGAGGCAGTACAGAGAAGGGCAACCAAAATGGTGCATGGCCTGCATCAGATGCCCTAAGAGGAAAGACTTGAGGAATTAGGCCTGGTCCTCCCACAGGAAACATAAACTCCCCAACCTCCTGCAAGAATATAAGACTCTCCGTGATAGCTGCAAATCTGCAGTCTGTGCAGCCAAAATCAAATTTAAAGACAAAGAAATCAAAAGCCCGTGGCAGCCCTTAACTTACATGGAACACAGTCAATGAACTATTCGGTAAGACTAAAACAGAAGAGCAAATCCCCGTCACCAAAGACACTGCTCTCATCAAGGAGCCAAAGGCAGTTGCCAACCTCTTCAACCTCCACTTTGGGGACCTTAACAAATATGAGCCACACACAAAGTCATGCAGTGTACCAAGCCCACATCCCATCCCTAACCCCCCGCCTCTCCTACCCACCCCCCTCACCAGCTTCCACTTTCACTGTCTTCATCCCTCTCAGGTAATCGACTACATAAAAAAGAATAACCCCAAGTTCTGTCTTGGGGCTGATTCCATCGATTACCGGATTCTCAAACTTGTTTGTGAACACATCGCAGTCCCCATAACAAATATTCTCAATTACTCTCTCTCTCTCTTTCTCTCTCTCTGCACTGGCACCTTTCCAAGTGAATTGAAAAGTGCCACCATCAAACCCCTCCACTAGTCTGGCTCCAAAACCTATGTAAGTAACTTCAGACTAGTCTCCCTTCTTGCCCCCTCTCAAATATCCTTGAAACAATCTTGCTTGATTAAACCGTTGAATTCCTAGATAGTTATAATAACCTACTCACAGTCACAGCACAGCTTCAGGTCAGGCCATAATACTGAAACTGCACTTGTTAAGCTCACCAACTTCATTGACAAGGCCATCGTTGAAGGTCTCCTCAGTGCTTAAGTCTTTGTGGATCTCACCAAGGACTTTGTTCTTATCGACCACCACATACTACTCACAACTCTGTCCAAACTCCGCTTCTCCAATGTAGTTCTCAATTGGTTTCAAAACTGCCTTAGTAACAGATCACACTGTACCGTAACTGAAGGTCAGTACTCAGATGTCCATCATCTTAAATACGGTGTTCCTCAAGGTTCCATTCTGGGCCCCCTACTGTTTTCCCTCTCTGTAAATCCCCTTCCCTCCATATGTTCTCACACTGAGCTAATCCTATATGCCAATGACGCAGCCCTCTTCTGTAAGGATAAGTTCCCCACAGATCTCCTCAACAAACTCCAGCATGACTTCAGCAAACTCCACTCCTGGTTCTCCACCCATGGTCTAGTTCTCAACACCAAAAAGAAATCCAAATCCCTGATCTTCTCTGGACCCAGAAAATCCGTCCACTTTGACTTCACACTAAGGGATAACGATGGGAACTGCATTGAGAGAGTTACAGAATTTAAGTACCTCGGCATCTACCAAGTCTGTTACCTTTCCTACAAACACCACACCTCCCATCTTACCAAGAACATTCACCAAAGACTTGGAATGCTTTATAGGATTACCCAATTTCTCACACCAGAAACTCGAGCACATAGCAAATAGTCTCTTGCCCCCACTCCTCTACTACGGCTCCCTCATCTACTCTTCCATCCCTTCCCTCAAGACTCTCAGTAAGCTCAGAACCACCTACCACAACATCATTAGGTTCATCATTGGTCTCCCTAGAAGATCCCACCACTACCATGTCTACCAGGCTGTTAACTGGCTATCTCTCAAAGACAGATTTAACCTCAAAATCCTGACTTTTGTCTATAAAGTTCTTCATGGCCTACTCCCTAACAACATCACCTCCTGCTTCCAGAGGCCCACCATTGTTCACACCACCAGATCTACAGCCCACCACTCCTTCCTTGTCCCTCACTTCAACACCTCCCAGGGACTTCATTCCCTCTCTTCCAGGGGCCTCAAACTATTTAACAGCCTCCCTGATACAGTGTCTATCCTTTGAAGCATTCAAAAATAATATTAGACGCTACCTCCTTGAGAAACATGTCTGTTTCTGCGCTTAACACTGTCCTACCTCATATCTTTCCTTCACCCCAGCTAAATCACTTATATTGTCTTTTAATTTTTTTGTAATTCCTATACATATCCTCTGTACTTCGGCCACCATGCATATAAGTATTCTCCTTCACTTTGATTGTATCTGCCTTATGCGTTGTACTGTGTCTTTTATGCCCTGTAGTGTGTAGACTGGACGCTTGTGAAAACAAGCAGTTTTGCTCACATGCCTTTCCAGTATAATCAATAAAAATGAAATGAAAATAAATTAAATATGTACTCATTGGAGGAAAGGAGAGAAAGGGGAGACATGATAGAAACATTCAAATGGTTCAAGAGTATCAATATGGTCCAGGAGGGTGGCATATTGCACAGAAAGAGATGTGCAAGGACATGGAAGCATGATATGAAACTGGAAGGAGGGAGACTTAGAGTGGGTGTGGGGAAATATTTTTTCACAGAAAGGGTGGTGGGCACCTGGACCAGCCTCCCAGCAGAGGTGGTGGGTACCAGAACTGTAACAGTTTTCAAACACGCATGAGATAGACACAGATGGACCTTAGTAACAGTGCTGGGGGGTGAGGCAGGAGATCAATTAGGGTCTACAGTACAACAGTAGGTACGGACTTTACGGCAGACTGGGAGGGCTGGAAGGTTCTTTTCTGCTGACAGCTTCTGTGTTTCTATGCAAATGCTTCCCAACTATTTTACAGATTGCAGTTGCAGTGTAAGCCCTGAGTTTACATACTGTTTCCCATACCAGGGGATCTTCCCTACTATGCAGAGGTTGATGGTACAGTTTGTAGTTCATCCTTCTCTGGCTGGTATAATTGTTTTACTCTCTCTCTCTCTCTCTCTCTCACTGGTGATGGTATTTGGTGTCACAGAGTTTCAGTTGTCCCTCTGATGCAGGTCAGGCCTCTTCTGGCTCCAGTGATCTTTAACAGAACCTTGCAGTTCAGAAGACAACTCCTTCTATAGCAGTCTCTGTGTGTCTGCCTCACCCAGCATGTCTAGGCAATAATTATAACCTCACTGGGGAATCCACAGCTCCGATTGGTGGATTTAGCTGTCAGTCAACTTTAGACAGTCCTGGAGGTTTGTCACTCAACAGGCAATTCATGGCATGGCACTTGAATTAAGTCCATTTTACATCCAGGAGCCCTTGAGGCTCTTTCTTCGGGCAGCTTCACCCGATTTGCCAGCCAGCCACCCTCCGAACCTGTCGCCATGTGATTCAGAGGAGACAAAAATGGCTGCTGAATTGTAGTCCAAAGG
Source organism: Neoceratodus forsteri (assembly GCA_016271365.2). Taxonomy (NCBI): domain Eukaryota; kingdom Metazoa; phylum Chordata; order Ceratodontiformes; family Ceratodontidae; genus Neoceratodus; species Neoceratodus forsteri. The sequence continues at coordinate 355,342,879 of JADMNL010000023.1, forward strand.
CAGTTTTCCACAGAAGTCCTTATTTACACAAGCACTGTCATTTAGTCAGGATTCCAAATGCCAGATCAGTCCTGCACAGGTACAATATCACGTCAGTTCAGCTGGTACAGTGCTTGAGCAAACTACAGTCCGCTCAGTAGCATTGCTACCTTGCTCTATTGGCAATGGCTGACACATTTCATGTTCAGTGCAAGGGGTTATAAAGGTATAGTAGCCACATGGGCATTACAAAGCAATGAAAATAAGTGCAAACAAAACATGGCGGTGCTGGGGGGGATAGCAAAGCATATGGCAATAGAAGAAACACATCATAACGTGTGACATACAGTGCTGCCTGCCTGAAGTAATCGTTCTGTGATAAAGATGTCATATTTTCTTGCATGACAAATCAGAGCAATTAACATTGCATTATGTTGGATTCCTGCAGTGTTCTGCATGATATCACTGGCAGAACTGTGATAAGAATGCTTCACCCTGGTGGCATTGCACTAAATATAAAAGAATAAACCGATCGACCATTTACATAGCTTAAACTACAATGTAACATACTGTGAATGGCCTGATTAAGCAGAAATTGTTGTGTAACCCCCCTGCAAATGGGGGTTCCCAAAAGACTTCCAGGAGCTTGCTTGAATGCTCCAAGCCTGAATGGTGTTTGGCATTTAAGCCATTTATCAGTGAGTGTTTTTAGAGCCTCTGGTACTGTCTCTTTAAGAGCTGTCTGCTTGCAGACATAATTAGTTTGTATGGGGGGACTGTGTGTTTCTTTGATTGAGTACCACTCAAGCTGCTGCCAATTCACTTCATTTTGCAGTCACTAGGAGTGCAAAGGAACCTATCTGAAAGATGTAACTGTTTGCCAGAAATTATTTAGAGTAATAATGAAATTACAGTTTGTCTAACCTGCTTTCTTTGCAGTCAGAACTGTGTCTGCTAGTTCCCCATTCTAGTTTTGAACTGCTGAACTGGACCAATCAGTGTGGGGTAAGCTAGCTCTAAAATGGTGCCTTGACGAATCAGAACTTGGACTCATAATCTGAGCCAGCCACAAGAGGATTGTATGGGCAGTGACTCTGGGAGATGTAGTTTAGACTTCAGTGCCTTTTGGACCAACAGCAGCAGTCTATTATGGTGACAGCCAATCCAGTCAAGAACTGGGAGGAGAACTCAAAGGAAGTGCCGGTTTTGTCAGTTGGAGTTTGAGTTGAGCTTTGGCAGTGAAGAAGGAAGGAGCCTGTGCTTTTTCAGTGTGCAGTTTTAGTCAAAACGTGTGTAAGGCCCAGAGTTCGGTCTGCAGCTTGTGTAACAGCTTGTTAGGACTGAATCCGTCCTGTGAAAAGAATCAAAGGATCTCTGAAGAGTAGAAACCAGGCTCACCCTGTAGAAGACTGGAGGAATTGCTGAAAATTGCACTCTGTCTGTCAGGAACTGAATCTGCTGTGTGTTCTCCCGGTATTGTGCAGTAATTACGATCGGGATACAGATGCAGCCTGCCTGGTATAGTGCTTTCTTTTATATGGATGTGTGAAGAGGTTTGTGTACCTCAAGTGAGCCCTGCTGACATTGAAGGACCCTATCTTATTTGGAGGTCGTGAGTACTAATTCAGGGTCGCTCCCTGTTGAATTGCCACATTAAATCAAATGGAATTACTGTACTGCTGACTGTTTAATTCTCCTTTTCTCTGTGTGAAAGGGCCCTAACAGCTGCCACGGTTTGGACTAGCCACTAGGGGCTTGGGTACTCCAGGGACAGTAACTGATAGGGATAGGGCCTGTGCACAGAGCCACAGGTAGATTATTAGAGTGATAAGCTAATTAACCTGATTTCCCCTGTCCTTGTTATATCCCCTAAATAAATCAGAGCTGCTTGTTTCAGCAAAGTTATACTGCCTGAGGTATTTGTCTATGTTAAAGTACTGTACTGTGATTGTTGCACTGTATCTCATTTCACAGGAGGTCCCAGTGCGGAACCAGACCTGGGGTAAGTGTATACTGTGAAGGTAATTCTGATATATTGTGTGGGCCACTAGTGGGAAGAAAGGGGGGTTGCAGTGTCCCAGAGGGCTGTGACCAAGTTAGTTTAACTATTGCAAACCCTGACCTCTGGGTGGAGGCACCCGCCATTGGATCCAGGCCCCTCAACCTGTTAGTGGCAAATCAGGCAGGGGTAGTAGCCCCTGGGATAGCGCCATCTAGGGGTTACAGTTGTCTCCTTGGTCTTAAAAATACCAATGAGATAGAAAGAAGGATATCAATCAAACATGGGGCCCAGGAGTGCCAAGGGATGTCCATGTGGAGTACCTAGTTTTCCTCCTGATTGTTTTATCATTGCCCCACAACCCTCCTTGCCTCCTGAGTGGTGCTCCAACAGGTCACATGTGCACTCAGTGAGCCTTCTGCAGAGGAAAAAAGCTCCTTTGCCCACAGCAGGGGGTGCTTTGGCAGTACCACCACAGTCCTCCCCAGGCCACCCAGCCTGCTCTCAAGTCCATTCCTGAACCCAGAAAAGCAGCCCAATGCACTGCAGCTGGGCTATCAGGTGACCTGCGTCACAATTGTTTGATAGATGGTTTTTAAACCTATCCCAAGGACAGTGGTCTCACTGTTTACCAGTCTGGCAGCTGGATGATTTTTTGTTGCATAAGTGTTTTGCAATTTAGAAGCCTAATTGAAAAAACAATGCCAAACGCAGTTCCTTTTCAAAACTAGGGCCCAGTCCACACAGAGTGTACACGTGTAATGTCTACAGAAATAGTATTAGGCTTACAGATGTAGTGTGTGTAACAGATAAATGGCAAGCTGTTGATTGTTGATACTCTTCCTTTCAAAATTATTTTTTTACTAATGTGCATTATCGGCAATACTCCTATCAGATTGCTCCCCCACAAGGACTGACTCAGGGGCAGTCTAACATACTCTTTCCTGAACTTAACTCCCTTTAGTGTAGATTAACTGTTTAAGCACCATGTTGACATGGATTACTACTGAAATTTGAGGGTAAAGTAAAAGTAAACAAACTGAGATTCAAACCCAAGCTTCACTGTCCTGTGTACTAGCCACTAGGTAATGCTGGGTTTCATGGTTCTACTGGTTCTCTTTAGACAGAAGCACTAACCTGTGGTCAGCGCTGCTCCAGGATCAGTGCTGCCTAGGATCATTACTGACTTAGGGTTGGCTACCGCAGGATCAGTACTCTGAGGTTGAATTAAGCAATAATACACAAAAAAGTATGTCATCTTATGGGATACCATTTCTGCCTCAAGTGTGTTGTCAGGCCTGAGACCATAGGCCAAGTGACATCAACCACCTGAGAGGAAATGATATCCTGTGATATCACACACACTGGCGTGTATTACTGTGATTATGAAATGGATCCATCTTGATTTTGTTGACTGATGTCATGACCTACTTTCTGAATAGGGTTATATACTGAGATATCATGCCAGATGAATGTGATCTTGGCCAATCAGATTTGAGAATTCCGATCATCTATTTCTTAATCTTTCACAACTGTCCACCTCAGTAAATTGCAGGCAGCTACACATAATGCATTACAGTAGGTTGTAGGCTTTATGTGTGTGGTTGGAAGTGAGACACAGATACAGGGCAGAATTTTGGGCCGAGCACGGGGGACATGCAGTGTAGCTGTGCCACATCCCCGACACTTACGCCGATATGTTGGGTGGTCTAACCACTGTGTACATCTGCCATGCCTTGTGATAATTTTGGCACCCAGTAATAACACATAAATAATGACACATACATCAACATTTTTTTTTTCTTTATTTCATTCTTTGGAAACAGCCTTTGAGCAAGATGGTCATTTACAAAGGTTCCAAGTATGGTAACAAGAACAAACAGAGTTTAACTTTACACAACAATGACAATGTCAATAGCAATCACAAGTATGAGCTAGTTACAAAATTCTCCCAGGAGTGAGGGTAACAATCAGGTATTTTTCAAAGAGCATCCAAGGTAGATAGGCATTGTCAGCAAGTCTGTTTCAGCAAGAGAAGGTGACAGTGGACAGGCAGGGGTATAAGTGGGAGTCCTGTAGGAGGAGGGGTCGATAAGTGCTAAAAACTAGCGAGGAGAAGAAAACTGGAGGGCAGTGTGCAGGAGGGAAGGGGGAAGGGGAAAGGTGGTATGCCATAGGGATTGAGTTAACAGGGGACTACCGGAGGTATGCTTCCAGTGGTATCAGTGGCAGAAGTGCATCAGTTGTATGCAGGAATAGCTGGCGAGTGGGTTGGTCAGGTCACCTACCTACAGGCACAGGTTCTCCGAGAGGTAAGGTGTTGTTTCAATTCTGGTTTAAAAGATGGGAGGTTAGCAATGTTATTTATCTCAGCAGGGATGTAATTCAGCCAAAGGGGGGCCCTGTACATGAAAGAGCGTTGGCTGAGAGTGGTTCTTCTGAAGGGGACAACAAGCTGGGATCTTGTCTTACCCCTTGTATCATAGCTGTATCTGGTAGCTTGAAGAGTATCAACTGTGCTTAGGCCAAGCTGTGCTTTTTTTCCACGAAGGCACACTTGACACTTTATCCTGCTGAGCCATGTGGTTTGTTCGTAGAGAGTACAAGAGTTCATTAGGTTATCTGCTCCTCGTGTTAGTCTACATGCCTTGTTGAGTGCTGTGACTATACGCCTGAGCGCAGTATTTGACATATGAATCACTATTTTCCTGAAAGGCATCAGCACCTGCTATAAATGCCGCAAAACATTTGAAAATATTAACCAAGCGTTCTGCTGCATTTACCCTGCTGTAGGCACACAGCAAAATTAAGACTTGCACTTGTGTTAGGAGTTCTGAAAATATAACCCTAAAGATTTACAGTATACTGTGGTTCTAAAACAGTTTCCATTTTCAACATGCCCATTGTAGAAAGAATCCCCCCCCCCCCAGGAACATTAGGATGTATTTTAACTCTTTGTACCAACACCTCCAGATCTGTGAATCTTCATAGATGTATGTATTTTGCTGTTTTGTGGTAATGTGCTACTGCTGTATTAAATGAAAATGTGTTTGTTGTTTAGGTATAAAACCTGGAAGGTCCCAACGTAAGTCGAGAAAACCACTTCCCCCAACTCCTAATGAGGAACAGGTATGTGAGATTCAAAGCAGCTACTTATCAATAAGTGTGCGTTTGTGTGTACATGCTTGCATGCATGGGGTGGGGTCACACTAATTGATACACTTGGTGCAAGGTTTTCCACCAGGGGAATACTCACGGATGGTACAGCATGGATGTAAGTATGTTAAAATATGGATATTTTGATTTTTAGTTTCTGTAAATTTGGGATACAAACCTAGTCATCGAAAAGTGAGAAGAATTGTTTGCACCAGAAACCGAGGCCCCGAGGGAAGACTGGCTGCCATGGTCATTCAGCCCCTTTGGAGACCAGAGTGCCCACTAGTGTTGGGCCAAATGTATAATTACGCTGGTTGAAATCTGGCATGATTGCAGTTTCTCTTCCAAAAAGCTAGGCAGAATTTGGAGTTTTCTCCATGGAATTCCACCTCAGGAGCTGAGAGTTTTTAAAGCAAACCATGAGTTTTAATATGAACTGTGGTTTTCTTTTTTAAATCATGGAAACATGTTCTGAGGAAAACCTGCAGAAACTGAGGAATTTCAACATTTTTCCTGGATTGCCACACCAATTGGTAAAATTCTGCCTGTTCTGTGATATTTCACAACAGAAAAGTCCTATTCAAGCAGATCCTGCAGAAGCAAAGGTCTGCAGTTCTAGTAGTAGTAGTACATAGATACATAGACAGTGTCAGCAGATAAGGGCCTATGGCCCACCCAGTCTGCCCATTTAGCTTGTAAGTTCAGTTTATGTTTTCCTAGAAGTCTGTTGCCCCTTACCCCTGACCTCCAGAATTCCTTTATGTCTATCCCATGCACTCTTAAATCCCGTGATTGTTTCAGCCCCCACCACTTCCTCTGGCAGGGTGTTCCACTTGTCCACCACCCGTTCTGTGAAGAAATTCTTCCTCATGTTTCCTCTGAATCGTCCTCCCTCCAACTTCATCCCATGCCCTCTAGTCCTGGAACATCTTTTTCGCTTAAAAATAGTGCATTCCTGCACCCTGTTCCGCCCTGTAAGATACCTGTATGTCTCTATCATATCCCCTCTCTTCCTCCTCTCCTCCAGGGAGTACATGTTCAGTTCCTTCAACCTGTCTTCATAGGACTTGTGATGCAATCCATGCACCATCTTTGTTGCCCTCCTCTGAACCTTCTCTACCCTGTCTATGTCCTTACGTAGGTATGGTCTCCAGAACTGTACACCTACTCAGGTGGGGCCTCACTAGTGTCTTGTATAGCGGAATCATGACTTCCTTTTTCCTGTTGGTGATGCCCCTGGCTATACATCCCAGCATCCTGTTTGCTTTACCTGCTGCCTTGTCACACTGTTTCCCTACCTTGAGGTCATCAGAGATGATAACCCCAAGATCCCTTTCCTGCTTGGTGCATGCTATATCCTCACCCCCAACTGATATATTGTGCCAGGGTTTTTGTGCCCCATATGCATTATCTTGCACTTCTTTGCATTGAATTTCAACTGCCAAACCCCTGACCATTCTTCAAGTTTCTGCAGGTCCTTCTCATTCTGTCTACACCCTCTGGTGTGTCTACTCTGTTACAGAGCTTTGTGTCATCAGCAAACAGTGAAATTCTGCCTTCTAGGTCCTGTGCAATGTCACTGATGAAGATGTTGAATAGGACTGGTCCCAGCACTGATCCCTGTGGTACCCACTGGTCACTCTTCCCTCTGTGAGTGACAGCCATTTACCACCACCCTCTGTGTCCTGCCACCCAGCCAGTTACCTACCCACCACACTACTGTCCTGCCCACACCATATTCCCCAGTTTGTGTAATAGTCTTCTATGTGGTACAGTGTCAAAGGCCTTGCTGAAGTCCAGATAGGCCATGTACACTGCCCTCCTGATCCACCTCCCTAGTCACCCAGTCAAAAAATTCAACGAAGTTGGTCTGACATGACCTCCCCCTGGTGAAACCATGCTGCCTTGGGTCCTGTAGTCCATTGACAACTAGATGTTCCACCAATCTCTCCTTCAGTAGTGCTTCCATGATCTTCCCCACTACCGAGGTGAGGTTGACTGGTCTGTAGTTCCCTGCTTCCTCTTTGTTCCCACTTTTGTATAAGGGGACTACATCTGCTGTCCTCCAGTCTTTGCGTACCTCTCCTGTTTCCAGTGATCGGCTAAACAGGATAGCCAGAGGTTCAGCCACCACCTCTCTTAGTTCTTTAAGGACCCTGGGGTGCACCCCATCTGGCCCCATTGCTTTATCAACTCTTATTACTTCCAGTTCCTTCAGAACCCTTTCTCGTGTAAAGGGACTTGTGTTCATTTCTGCACCATTCTCACCCCTTGTACTCCTTTAGACCCATTACCCTCCTCTTCCTCAGTAAAGACTGAGCAGAAATACCTGCTCAATATGTCAGCTTTACTGTTGTCATCCTCCATGCGGCCCCCATCCTCCCCCTTCAGTCTCACTTTCCCTCCCTTTGTCTTTCTTTTTTCACTTATGTACCTGTTAAAGGTTTTGTCACCTCTACCCACTGATTTTGCAATGTGTTCTTCTGTCTGAGCTTTGGCTTCCCTTACTGACCTCCCTGCCTCCCTTTGCTTCTCCTGGTACTTCTCCCTATCCCCTTCTGCCTGTGTCTTTTTGTATTGCCTGAATCTTTTTGGCTTTCACTTTCTTTGCTACCTCTTTGGAAAACCATAATGGTCTCCTCTTCCTTTCCTCTTGCTAACCTGCTTAATGCATAATTCTGTTGTTCTTGCAATCCCATTTAAATACTGCCCACTGTTTCTCAACCCCTGATTCCTGTTCCATTCCCTTAATGCCTCTTTCAAGTATCTCCCCATTTTCCCAAAGTCTGCCCCCTAAAATCCAGGATATGTGTTTTGTGTGGTTTGGTTCTGCTCTTTCTGTGATTTCAAACCACAATGACTGGTGGTCACTGTTTCCAGGTGCTCCCCACTGTTACCCCATCACACTGTCCTGTTTGTGAGCACAAGGTCCAGTATTGCCTTCTGCGAGTTGGTTCCATGACCAGTTGCTTGAGGAAGGCACCCTGAAGGAGTCCAGGATAAATCTGCTCCTAGTTGATGCTGCTGCTGGGATGCTCCAGTCCACGTCTGGAATAGTGAAGTCTCCAACCAGTACTACCTCACCCTTGTCTGCCATCCTTTGGATGGCTAGCATCAACCCCTATCTGTTTCTTCCTCCTGGGCTGGTGGTCTATAGACCACACCTGTGCGGATAGCTGTCCCATTTTCCTTTCAGCAACCCACAGTATCTCTCCCTCATTTTGTTCCTCCTGGATCTCTGTGGCCCTTATGTCATTTTCACATACAGTGCGCTCCTCCTCCCTTCCTGCCTGCTCTATCTCTTCTTGAATATGTTGTAGCCAGGTATGGCCATCCCCAGTCATGGTTATCATTACACCAGGTTTCAGTGATGGCCACAATGTCCAGGTCTGACTGCCCATGACAGCCTCCAGATCTTTCATCTTGTTGCTAAGGCTCCTGGCATTGCCACATGGCTTTCCATGATTTGACCTCCCTAGGCTGTTTCGGCTGTTCTACTCCAGCCCTTCCTTGGTTGTCCTTTATCCCTGGTTCTCCTTGCTGTCTGCCCTTCTGCTGAATTTTGCCCCTTTTCTGCCTATCACCTCTAATCTCCATCTTTGCACACTGCTTTGCAGGGATAGCCCTCCTTTGGTTCACTGGTTCCCACTCAGCTGCGCTGTGGGGTGAGCAAGTAGGTACCCTCCTTGCTGCCTGCCACCCCCCTTTGCTGGTTTAAATGCTTGTCAATGTAGCATTTAAACTCATTATTGAGTGCTTGGATTCCCCTCCAGGATGGATGCAGGCCGTCAGGCTTGAACAAACCTCCATCCCTCCAGGTAGTAGTAGTAGTAAATCATTTTTTATTCACAATGAATAAAAGGATACATTCAATTCAGCAGAGCTCATTTTCAATGAAGTTCCTTATTACAAATAGAATAAAATAAGGTTCCACATCAAAAGAACATGACATCAAATCACTAAAACCACAAATAATTAACAACAATCACAATACAACAATAAATAAAAATTAATATAAAGAGACAATCAATCACATTGCACAATAACATACCTAAAACACTAACAGTTAATGCACCTAGTAGTATTATGTAATACAGTAGTACACCAATTCCTTAATTCACTTTTATTATATTTAGTTCCATTTTTTCTCAATTCTAGGGGAGAATTATTCCATAATCTTATTTCTCTAGCAGGTACAGAAGATCTTCCAATACTCAGATTATATTTAGTTGAGACAAATTGAATTCCATCAGAGGCTCTCAGACATTCCTTTGTTTTCCTAACTTCAAAGAGGTCAGTTACATGTTTGGGTACTTCCCCATGCCAAACCTTAATCATGAATTGTAACAAGTGTAAGTCTCTTCTCACAGCAGGTTTATGCCAATTTAATTCCTTAAAAAGTGTGCACCTATGGGTTCTATAAGGGGCATCCAGTATAAAATGAGCCAGCCTACAAAAGACTAAATCCACTTTATCTGTATACTTTTCAATAGCCCCTCCATAGAGCAGATCGCCATAATCAATCACCGGGAGTAGAAGAGAATTTACCACATTCAAACAGATCTCTCTAGTCATAAACTTTTTATACTTATAAAGGGCACCCAATCTCCTATTTATATTTTTTTTAAGGGAGTCAATATAAACATCTCAACTCAAGCATGGATCTAACCAGACTCCCAAATACTTATATGAGTCTACCTGCTTAATAGCTATACCTTCCTTGATATTAATTTCTAAATATAGATTTTGTTTATTATTATTATTTTTAAACAAGAGTGACTGTGTTTTATTAGCCTTTAGGATAAGATGGTTCAACTTTGAGAATGCCTGTACTTCATCAAAAGCCAATTGTAGCCTCATATTAATCAATTCTAAAATATCTCCCTCTACATATAATATGGTGTCGTCTGCGTACATATGGCACCGGGCAACCATTGATGTAATTTTAAGTTCATTCATATAAATGTTAAATAACAGAGGCCCCCAATATCGAACCCTGTGGTACACCATTTTTCACTTCTAATACCCTAGATTTATAAGGACCCACTTCTACAAATTGGCTACGGCCCGTCAAGTAGGAAGAGAACCACTTTACAGATTGAGGGGATAAGCCAATCCCGCTGAGTCTGGACAGGAGAACCCGATGGTTAAGGGTATCAAATGCCTTTGAAAGATCTATAAATAAGGCTCCAATCATTAACCTCCTGTCCAGACTCAGCTGGATATCACCTACAACCCTCGTCAAAGCTGTTTGTGTACTATGGCAAGTCCTAAAACCTGATTGAAAAGATGTCAATTTATTATTATTTTCAAGAAAGCGTCAATTCTCAGTTCTGCCCAGCATTACTGCCCACCTGCCATACCATGTCAGCCTCTGTCTGATGTTTTTTTTATTTTCACAAACTACATACAAATATCAGCCAAAATCACATCTAATGTTTGAAGACTTGTAGTCCCTTTACTCCATCTCAACTGCCACCACAATAAAGCCTTACATTTCACCCTGTTGTGCTTCCTCAGGGTATGTTGGTCCTTATCATTTAACTTTTCTTTAAACAGCTCTCTGTTTTAAATTGACAAACATTTAGGTTGAGGGCTGTGTGTCAGGTCTGCTCTGGGCATATTAGCAGTAATACAGTAAACTTGGAATGGAGCTGACACATGGCCTTTGGTACAAATTTTTTTTACCAGATGAAAGTGTCGATTAGGCAGTTTGAAAAGAGAAAGGTATTTTAAAGAGAACTATCAATCAATCAATCAAAATCTTTATTTATTCAGGCGGACATCATTGATCGAAGCTCATTTACAAGATGGACCTGATAGGTCAAGATCAAAATAAGGTACAGTAGCATACATAAACAAATACAGAGAAAGAGACAAAGACTTAAATATAAATAAACAGCAACAGTAATAAAAAAAGTATATACAAGCAAGGTAGCTAATGATTTTGGACCACAAAACAAAATAATTCAGACAGGTTTGACCAGATGACTGTAAGGTATTGGGATTGTGGAATTGGTCAGGTTGTGTTGTAATTGGGTAGATACTTAAGCAAGTAGAAATGGGGGGATAAAAAAGAAAGGGAATGGCAATGGATTTTAGGGTATATTGTAGCTAAGTTTAGAAAAAGTATATAAACTGTGATAGAAAGAAAAAGGGGTAAAGGGTAAGAGGGGACTAGGCTTAGTGAAAGCAGTTGCATATCTCAGGAAAGAGACTTGTGAAGAGCTTTTTAAAGGATGCTATAGGGATGAAGGTGTTCAACTTTAGGGTCTTCTGCAGAGAATTCCAGGTAGATGCTAAGAAGTAGCTGATTGCAGATCTCCCATGCCGGGTACAGACTTTAGGTATCTTCAAGGTGATAAGGTTATTGCTTCTTAGGGCATATGATCTAGGTGTAGCCAGGGTAAAGCAATCAGAAATATAAGATGGAAGTTTGTTTGACAGAGCTTTGTAAATCCATATTGCAGCATTTTTATTCCTCCTAAGGTGTAAGGATGTCCAGCCAACAGCATTATAGAGAGCAGTGATGAGTTTTGATTGATTGATTGATTGATTGAAAGTGTCGATTAGGCAGTTTGAAAAGAGAAAGATATTTCAAAGAGAACTATATGACACAGATACCATCCCTGAGGAAGTCCAACAGGGTGAAGCACTGGGCTTTATTGCGGTTGCAGCTGAACTGGATTACAGTGCTTAAATCTTCAAATGTCTGATGTGTATGGCTAACATTTCCAGTGTGGTTTGCTCTTTGCCATAATCTGCCTCTCAGACTTGAATGAAACTCACTGTGGAACAGGGGCCACCCAGGGAGCTTCCTTCAATTTTCTTATTTTCCCACTGGATTTTCCTTATTTTCCCCACAGCCCACTCCACCAATCAGGGTCACCCCAGTTCACCCTTCTTGTAGCCCGCAGGGAGGGCTAGCAGGTGTAATAACAGTCAAGGCAAATGGCACTTCTTTGTCATCCCAAAGGCAGTGAATAAATTTCAGGCTCACCAAGTGCCCAGCACCTTAGCAATGAGCTTGCCCCCATATCCAGCTCACTGTGGGATTCTTGAGCTTGACCACAAACTCCAGTCTCCCAGGTGGCAGTGGGGTAAACTGCTGTGGTGCCAGCAGACCGGCCCAATCTGAGGCCGCACCCGCACAATTAACAAAATGGAGGCAGTCCAGAGAAGGGCAACCAAAATGGTGCAGGGACTGCATCAGAAAACATATGAGGACACATTACTGGAGCTCAATATGTATACCCTAAAGGAAAGGAGGGAGAGAGGTGATATGATCAAAACATTCAAACATCTTAAGGGCATTAACAAGGTGAAAGAGTCTAACATGTTTCAGTATAAGAAAAACAGCAGGACAAGAGGACACAGCATGAGATTAGAGGGAGGCCGATTAAGGGGTAACGTGAAGAAGTTCTTTTTCACAGAAAGGGTGGTAGATGCATGGAACAGCCTACCTCAGGAAGTGGTGGATATGAATGCAGTGCAGGGCTTCAAACAGGCATGGGATAGGCATAAGGGAGCAATACAGATGAGTATGAATAGATAGGCCATTCACAGAGTAAAGGCCTATGGCACATTCATAAGGCAGAAAAATGGGCAGACTGGATGGGCCTTGCGGTCCTTATCTGTCATCAACTTCTACAATTTTATGACACACAGTCAACTGTAATCTGAAAATGGAGCTACGGCTACCATATGCACTTGTGACCTCCTGACACCCATAGTATAGGTAGGGCATCTCCAGTCAATGATCAGTGCATATGTTTGTCTCCAAATCTCCAGTTACAACCACAAATCAGTCAATTCTGGACAATGCAAGAGAAAAGAATGTTCAGTCAGTAGAAAGCTGTAGCCAGTAAGGGAAGAAGAAGAAGAAGAAGATGAGGAAGCAGGAGGATAGTTACAATCCATTCTTTCCTTGTGGGTCCTCCCCCACAGTCATTAGATCATTTTTGTCATCCTGCTTTGCATTATGTCTAGTTTAACCTTATTATTTTTTATATGAGGGTTCCAAAATTGCACACAGTATTCCAGATGCAGCTTGACTAGTGATCCATGCAATGGCACAACCACCTACTCACTGCGCCTTATGAATCCATGTCTGACACATCCTGGCATACTGACTGCTTTCCCTCATGCTTTTTCACACTGACTCAAAGATCTTGCTTCAAAGGAGGCTCTTGCAGCAGGCAACACTGGTAGGACTTGAATCTCCAGGCAACTTGATGACATGGAAGACTTCTAGCTAGCAGTCTACCATGGCGGACCGCCCCCGACGATGCCAGCACATTGATGTCTGCCTATGCTATAAATGGCGCAGTCCTCCAGACCTACCTCAGTTCTTTTCCCTCCATTCATCCATGCACATTGGACCTCCATGAACGCCTGCTTCAGTTGTTCACATTTACCTGCAATTTATTTATTAATTTTTTCAGTATAGTAACATCAAATTTCAACGTTTTTTTCCATCAGGTTTATGTCTTCTTCTCCAGCCTTGTCTTCCAACCGACCGATGAAGAGTACCTGCAGTAAGCAGATACCCGCTAAAGATGGTCACTTTTCCTGCCTGCTCTGCTTAGGCCCCAACCATGACACCAAGGCCTACCAGCACTGCCAGGACTTCAACCAGGCCACACAGACATGCCAGTTGAAGACCCTAGTAAGCTATCTGCTCAAGCAGAAATTGGCCATGATGGAGAAGGAGCTTCAGGCCAAAATCTCTTCTACTTCCCTTGTTCAGCCTCCTGGGGCATCTTCTTCTTCTTCCCAAAAGGAGAAGAAGTTGAGTGGAAAGCATAAGCACTGGGACAAGCACCAGGACAAGCACCGGGACCATCCTCGGTCAGCTTCTTGCATGCACGTCTGCCTCTGGGTCTTCCTCCCGTGGGGGGGTGGTGGCCTCTCCTTCCTTGGCAGCCCTCACTCCCTCCAGGCTGCCGGTGGTACAGCCACCCACCCTCATATCCATTTTCAGGTGGCGGCTCTTGGGGCCAGCAGACTTCATCCCTTTCCTCTTAGTTCTTGATACTCAGGCCCTTAGCTCCAATGGGTCCTCAATCAGGCAGCTCGACCAGGGTTGGAACCTCCATTGGTGGGTCTTTGCCCATTCCCCCCCCCCCGCCTGTCAAGGCATTGCCTTTGTCGGTCCCCAACTCCGGGCCTATCAGGCATCACCCAGAGCAAGTGCTCACCTCTTCATCAACATAGGAGATGCCTCTGCCTCTACCTTGGGGGAATTCTCCCCCACAGGCACCAGCCTCACCTCTGGGGACAGTGTCGGCTACTTCGCTAGACTGACACCAGCCTTCACCTCAGCTGATGACACCTCAGTCATCATCACCTCAGCCCCAACTTGCACCACAACCAATGCCTGCTGGCCCTCCTAGGGATCCTCAGCCGGTGCTTGCTAGACCTACACCAGGGTACATATGCTGACCCTTCCACTGATGTATCTGTACCCTCCATCTCAGTATCCTTATAATCCCTATAATCCTCCTCCACCAGTGGATTATAATGCTTTATTTACTGCCTGGTGGTCTTTCATGCAGAACAAGGATGCACCCAGATGGTCTTCTCCTCCTTGTCCTCCACAGGACCCCCTCCTTGGGATTCAGACTGAGCAGGACCTAACAACCCTCATACCACAGGGTCTTGAGGGGGATGCACAGGGAGCCCTGACCAGCCTACAGATGACTGTTGTCCTCAGACACTGGACCCTGTCAGATGTCCATGTTCCAGGCATCCAAAGAGCCCTGGCTGACAGTCTAAGCCAGTCCAGATTGAAGTCTAACAAGTAGGAACTCTTGTTCTAAGTGGTCAAAAATCTCTTCAACAGGTGGGGCTGTCCAGAGTTGGTGTATTTGTAAATCCAGGATTCCCCTGTCCTAAAAGAACTTAAAGTCCATATAATCACTTGAGACATCCATCTTGTGACTGAAAACAGTTCCAAAAAAAGTAAAGAAGGACGAGCTCCACACAAGATCTCCTTCAAGAATTATTCTTTTTATTCATTCCAAACACCTCAAAGGCTATATTTCATGACCTAAGTCACTTCATCAGGCCACAGTGTAATCGCAGATTTAGTAAAATAATACAAAAAAATATCCATCTTAGTCCATGTTTCAAGAAAACACTTCTCTTTCTACAAACCCCTCCTTGACATCTTCCAAAAGTATGTTCAATATCAATACTAATTTACAGTCTCACCCAATAACTTGGTTTCTTACCATTATATGGAAACAAAAATGTCCAAAAACGGGACATCAGAATCGCCCTTCCTAATTAGTAAGCCAGCTTAAGCTCAGTAATCTCGTCTCCTAGTATTTCTAGTGCAGGTTAACAGTTTCCACATGTTTAAAATCTCCAAAATACACTTACATCTTAATTCATGTTGTTTGCCTCAAAGGCACTGCTATTTGCATTCAATCGTTTCTTGAATATTCTCAGCCTCTCATAAACAATGGCAGAACAACAAACAAATATTTTTATCATATTTTCTATAATCAAAACTTCCTAGATACATTTATATTTTATCAAAAAGAATATCATGTCACTGTCAGAAACACTTACTTAAATAAAAAACTGATGAATCAATCCTAGGTTCCACAATACCATTCACTTTGCATAGGTAGGGTTTCAAATGGGTCTTGTTTAAATACAGTTCCTACTGGATAAACAAACAAAGCTTTTTATAATTTGTTTTATGCATTTCTCTTTTAAAAGGGGAAGAAATCCCTGTGCCATTTTAAATAAATTACCCCCCCCTTTTCTCTGAAGAATTCACGTTTACTTTGTTACCTGCACATAACTGTCCTTAATTTCCTTCACTTCTTCTTATTCACATAACGTTTGTTTACAATACAGCCATAGGTCCAGAGCTGGATCTTTTTGAGTCCCCACTCAACACAAAACTGTCACTTTTCTGCTTGTTTGATCCAAGGCCTGGAGTTTTCTTGCACAACGCATTGTCCCTCTTCTGGAAAGGGAGGTTCCTGTATGCCGTTCTTCCCTTCCTGCTCCTGCAGAGAGTTCTCCTCAAGCTTCGGCCAGAGGAGGCAGAGATTATTCTCATAGCTCCCTACTGGTCGTGTTAGATTTAGTTCCCCCTGCTGCAGCAACTGGCAATGGAACCTCCAGTTCTCTTGCCCTGGTGCATTGGCTTGCTTTCCCAGGAACTGGGTACGCTGGTCCATCCCGACCTAAAGTCCCTACATCTACATGCATGGCTCCTGCACACTTAGGTATCACCTGCTTTAGGGTTTCCTCCAGGTTTGCTGATGTCCTGGTGGCTACTAGAAAGCCTTCCACCAGAGCCACTTACCATTGAAGTAGAAGAGCTTCTCCCTATGGGCCACTGCTCATCACCTGGATCCCTTCACCTGTCTGGTGAATCTAATTTTGGAATACCTCCTCTCCCTTTCAGACTCAGGCCTGGGGTACTCCTCTCTTAAGGTGCACCTTTCCGCCATCTCTGCATACCATGCACCTATTGAGGACAAAGCTGTTGCCCAACTGAGGTATCCTGCACATTCTTGTGGGGTATCCTGCACTTGAAACCTCCCATTCAGGACCCCTTCCATCCATGGAATCTCCTTTTCATGGTATAAAAGCTCACTCTGCCTCCCTTTGAGTCAGCCATGAGTTGCGAGCTACACTTTCTGTTATGGAAAGCATTATTTTTAGTTGCTATTACTTCTGCTGAAAGGATTTCTGAGCTTCAGGCTGTGATGTGTAAAGAGCCTTACTTAGTTTTTCACAAAGACAGGGTGTCTCTGCATACCATTCCTAAGTTTCTGCCTAAGGTGGTGTCTGAGTTCACACTAAATCAATCAATTCTTCTGGCTATTTATTTATCTGACAATTCTAATCAGGGGAAAGAATAGTTGAGTACCTAGAGGCCAGTGGGGCACAGGACCCAAGGCAGCATGGGTTCACAGAGGGAAGGTCATGTCAGACAAATCTAATAGATTTCTTTGACTGGGTGACCAAAGTAGTAGACCAGGGAGGGGCTGTGGACATGGCCTACCTAGACTTTAGCAAGTCATTTGACACAGTCCCACACAAAAGATTAATAGTCAAATTAACCAGGCTGGGATTGGACAACAGGACACAGAAGGTAACTGTAAATGGAGTCCACTCTGAAGAAAGAGGGGTTACTAGTGGGGTACCACAGGGTTCAGTATTGGGTCCAGTCCATTTTAATGTCTTCATAACTGACATTGCAGAGGGACTGGAAGGAAAAATATGCCTCTTTGCAGATGACACAAAAATCTGCAAAAGGGTTGATACATAAGGAGGCGTGGAAAGGATGAGAAGGGACTTGGCAAGGTTGGAGGAATAGTCAGAAGTATGGCAGCTAGGATTCAGTGCAAAGAACTGCAAAATAATGCACTTGGGAAACAAGACCCAGGGGAAGAATACACAATGGGGGGAGGTAGTAACAACAACAAAAAAGGAAAGGGACCTGGGGGTAATCATATCAGATGACCTTAAGGTTAGCAAGCAATGTGAGAAGGCAGTAGGTAGGGCTGGGGGTATACTGGGATGCATAGGGAGGCATCAGCAGCAGAAAACAGGAAGTTGTTATCCCTCTGCACAGACAGTTGGTGAGACCCCATCTGGAGTACTGCGTCCAGTTCTGGAGACCCCATCTCCGCAAGGACATAGACAGGATAGAGGCAGTCCAGAGGAGGGCAACTAAAATGGTGCAGGGTCTGCAAGAGAAGCCATATGAGGAGAGACTAAAAGAGCTTAATATGTATACCCTTGAGGAAAGAAGGGAGAGGGGGGACATGATAGAAACTTTTAAGTACATCAGTGGAATCAACAAAGTCCAAGAGGGTAGCATCTTTCAGAAAAAGAGACTTGCAAGAACAAGGGGACACAATTTAAAGATGGGAGGGCAGTTCAAGGGCAATGTGAGGAAGTATTATTTCACAGAGAGTAGTGGATGCGGAACAGCCTTCCTGAAGAGGTTGTGGGGTCTAAAACTGTGAGAGAATTCAAGAATGCATGGGACAGACATAAGGCAATTCTTGTGGGGGGGGGTAGGAAGAAATAGGCTGTTGGTTAACTAGGATCTGTGGCCTATCCTGTAGGTAAGGAAATGGGCAGACTAGATGGGCCAAACGGTCCTTATCTGTCATCAAAGTCTATGTTTCTATGTTTCTAGGTGAGGGCTTTTACTGCATACTTTGGATGTTCATAGAGTGCTCCTTTATTACATGAATTGTACCCAACCAGTCAGAAAGACTGATCAGTCATTTGTTTCATTTGCCCCCAAGACAGAAGGGGCACCTGTTTCAAAACAGTGTTTGTCGAAATGGTTGGCAAATTGCATTGTTTACTGTTACCGTAAGTACAATAAGCCCTTGCCTGGGGTGGTTAAGGGACACTCCACCAGAGGTATGGCTGCCTCCACTGCCTGTTTTAGGAATGTGTCTGCTGTGGACATCTCTGCAGCTGGAATTCAGTTCACATCTTTGTCCATCATTACAGCCTGGACATTGCTTGCAGATGCAGGACCAATTTCGGACTTGCTGTCCTTCAGGGTCTACTTTCCTGAACTGTCTGTTGACATCTTCTGTCTCCTTCCGGCTGCCCTGCTTGGGACTCAGTCCTACCAGTGTTGCCTGCTGCAAGAGCACCCTCGAAGTAAGATAGTACAGTTACATAAGAACTTATGGTAATAGTAGATCCTTTTGCCCCTGATAGCTGCTTCTCCTTCACATTTCTTCCTCTTTTCCTCAGCTCTAAGAAACTGCCTTGGTTCTCCATTTTTACCTTCTGTGCCAGAGTCAATGGTGGGAGAACTGAGGTAGATCTGGGATACCGCCCTTTTTATAGCATAGGCGAACGTTAACGTGCTGACCTTGGTGGGGGCAGTACCCCATGGTAAACTGCTAGCTAGAAGTTTTCCATGTGGTCCTGGTGCCTAGCGGCTTCAGTCCTACTGGTGTTGTCTGCTACAAGAGCTCTGGTCTAAGATCTACTGTTACAGTAAGTTTTTATGTAACTGTACTTTTTCAGGTTACTGTTTATCATTATGCCGCAATCTCTTTTCTCATGTGAGGCTCTATAGTGACACCAACTATACTATAGTTTTTCCTGTGGGTTCCTCTTACCTATATACATACCTTCACATTTTCAGTTATTGAATTGTAGCTACCATGCATCTGACTGTAGTTCTTGTCTCTCCACATCTTCCAGCACATTTCTAATTCCTTCCACTGTATCTACCCTACCACACAGCTTTGTGTCACCTGCAAATAGGCTGTTTGCCATTCAGTCCCTGCCCTATGTCACTGATTAATACATTGAACAGGAATGGTCCCAGCAACAAGTTCTGTGGGACCCAGCTTACAACATTCCTGAAGCCTAAGAGTTTACCACTGAGTACAACCGTACTGTCAGCCAGCCATCCATCTCGTTCATTTCTCTCCTAGCCCAATATGTCTTTTTTTCTGGGTAAGTCTCCCGTCTGGCACCAAGTAGAAGGTCTTGCTAAAGTTTAGGTAAAGGATACAGCCTTTTGGTTTTTGATGTTCTTTATTTCACTTATGAGAACCCCTCTGGCCATAACTCTCATCTGCCCCTCATTCATTATAAAACAGATGTTAAAAATCACGAAACTTGATTGGCTGGGGGCCATGTTTACCAGTGCTGTTTTCTCAGCACCACAGCACAGGTTAAAGATCCAGCAGCTCTTTCACACTAAAATCAATACTGACCACACACCCATGACCGCCATCACAAATATGGCTGTCACATTTACTCACTAAAAACCTTCATCTAGGCTCTAAAAATAAAACTGCCTTAAATTAGAAAATAATAATTAAATGATATTTACTCTCTAATCCTCATCTTACACACATATACACAGAGGGGGCAGGGCACTTTACCATCTACAAAGCCTCACACTGCCTGACCCGAACAGAAGCACCTAGCACCCAGAACATCTACAGCAGGCTGCAGGTGAGAGCTGCATATAGCCTCTACAAGCAATGAGTTGTCGAAGTCAGGACTGCACTGGAGGCTGTCCAGTATTTCCTTTTCTACACTGTGATTGTGCTCTGGTATGGAACTTTGTGCCCTGTGTACTATTTTGTGAGCTTTAAATCCATCATTCATTCACAGTTGTTGAAGGGGCTCAGCGGCAGGCCCATTGCTGAGTGGTTCACTGAGGGGGCGTGGCACTTTACCATCTACAAAGCCCCACGCCACCGGACAGCGTGAGCGCTGTGGCATGAGCGTGAGTGGTGTGGAAGAAAACACTGGATAAAATCATTAAGCTTTTATTGAAGTAATTTTGTTACATGTAAGGACCCATCTAATACCCCATAGGTTAAGAACTATACATTTATTAAACTTTATCTTATGTTTGATATAGCTGTTTAATCTTAAACTTACAGACTTTTTAGAGAATATCGGGTTTAGGATTTAAAAACTCGCGTGTCTTGTGTAAAGCGAGCATGCTGCAACAGAATGGGAGGGAGTGAATCACAAAGCAGATTGCCTGCCCTACTTCCCCATGGGCTGACTGTTCCCTAGGGGACCTGGTTGTGAGTCAACATTGAAAGAAGGTCAGCTGTATGGGGGGCCAGGTGCTTTGCTAGTCGATTTGGGGTATTACAAAGTCTAGCTGTTTGTGAATTTAGTGGGAACTGCAAACAGCACACAGTCACTGTATGATGCATATATTAGTTGACTTTAACAAGCTGATAATTTTAAAAACCTGTGAAACTGTAATTAGATTTCAATATTTACTATATGTTGAAAGTACTTTTAACTGGTATGTCAGGGAATCAAAGTCATAGAGCTGTGAACAAGCTCTTAAATATTGTAGTACAGATTTTTAACAATTGTATTTAAATACATTGGTATGTTATTAGACATTTAAGTAAGGTGCCCAAAGCTATGGAGATTATCAAGGTGGTATAAATATAGATTTAGACATTAAGACATAGTTCCCTTCTATTACTTGATCCAGAGCTCTTATTTGGGCAGTAAATACACCTCAACCAGGTTATCAAGGCCCCAGAAATTTTTAAAAACATGTCTAGCAAAAGTTTGGAATTGTTATGCTTTTGTATTTTGATCTGGAACTTAAAAGGTGTATACAGGGGGGGTGAGGAGTGAAGAGTATGGACAAACGTTGAATGACCTGAAGGCCACAAAACATACCACCGATATATTTCACAAGCCAGAAAACGGATGGGGGAATATTGTTACATCTGGTACGCTTACTGATAGATTTGATAATGATTGCCAAACATATACATCTATACTTTTATTAGTAAAGCATAAATTACACTGGCTTAAAGAAATTGCAAATTTGGACCCTATTTTGACTACAAGGATATAAACAAGCATTTGTCAATGCCGAACGTTCGTTTGCAGGTATTTGCAGTGGTATTTGGCACTTGGACATGGCTTAAAAAAATCAGTGACAAAGAAGTACAAGCATTTGTCAATGCCAAATGTTGCTTGCTTCTATGTGCTGTTTAGGTATTTGGAAGTCATTGGAGTGCAAATATTGAAATTCAGCGAACTTCTTCGGCGTGCGGGAACTCGCAATATGCTGCGTAAAACAATTATTATTAGAATTTTCACGCAAATTTTCAACATAGCCATTTAAGACCTCTGCTCATGAACAGTGTCACTGTGATTTTTCTTAATATGTCATACATTGATTTCACACGACTACGCATTGTATGCGGCTACGCCCAGGTAAACACGTTTTGGGCAGGATGTGAACAATGACAGCTGTACTGCTCATAAGAGGAGGTGTGGTAAAATGACAATGTTGAAAATCTGGAAATGAAAATATTGAAAAGTCGCAAACTTACGGCGTGCATACGAACTCGCCAATGCTCGCTAAAACAGTCATTTTAAGAATTTTTGCAACCAAATTTTCAATATAGCCATTTAAGACCTCTGCTAATGAACAGTGTCACTGTGATTTTCTTAATGTCCCATACATTGATTTTGCACACCAACTACTGCATTGTGTGCTACCTGAGCGGAAACACATTTTGGGCAGGATGTGAAAAATGACAGCTATACTGCTCATGAGGAGGTGTGGTAAAATGGCAATGTTGAAAATCTGGAGTGAAAATATTGAAAATTCGCGAACTTCACGAGCCTCTGCGTAGGAACTTCATAGCATACGCTAAATAAAAGCAATGGTCATTTTTAGGAATTTTTCCACCAAATTTTCAAAATAGGCTTTTTGAGAGCCCACCTTATGAACGCTGGTACTGTCATTTCATTAATCGGGCCCGAGAGGTGATTTTGCGCAGTGACTGTGAAATCACCCTTCAGGCCCGAATAACGCCATGACAGTGACAGAATTCATGAGAAGGGGTCCCAAAAACCCCATGTTGAATATTTGGTGCAAAAATTCCAAAAAATGCCTGAGATATGCAACAACATTGAAAAAACCCTATCTAGCCCATTATACAGCTTACCGGCATTTCCTCAGTTCGCGGTCGCCTTTGAAGAGTGCAGACGTGTTCCCGGTCCAGCGATTATCGTCGCACCAAGCTCCAGAGGTAAGTATGGGGTGGGGGGTGTGGGGAGGCAGGGTGCACAGTGAGTGGGTGCAGGTTGTGGGAGGGGCCAGGGAGAAGCGCCGTGGGACCGCTTAAAAAAAAAAAACGACGTGGACATTTGCCACTCTGGGGTGGGCCTCAGCGTGGCAGAAGGATGGCTGGGGAGCCATGCAGTTGATGGGAGATTGGGCACCCCCGGCCGCAAGACAACACAGATGTTTGCGCTGGGTACCCAGCTAAGAAGATTTGGGGGTCGGACGCTGCTGTTAGCACACAGCGGTGGTTTTCTATGAAGAGAAGACCACCACTGTCATACACAGCACCGCATCCGATTGGTGCAGGACCACCACACCTGCTCAACGGAGCAGGGAATTGCACAGGAGGGGCACACCTCCAAATTGTCCCATTCTCCCAAGACGTTCCTTGCGCATGCACGCAAGCAAACATAAAAAGAGAGTCCTTCAAAGGTACTTCAGAGTGCTGAAACACCTCTCCCTCATCTTTCTGATTACTTGTGGAGATGTCTACCCTAACCCAGGACCCAACGATAATAATCGGTGGGGGAGGGGCTCGGTAAAGCAAAGATCATAGAGGAGGATTTAATTAAGAACAAATGGTCCTATGCATGAAAGTGCAAGGTGCCTCTGCGTCATGTATGTGAGGCATGGAGACACTCCACACCACTGCACCCCCCAATGTAGGATGTATGAAGGGGGAGTGCACAGCCCCTAGGTACCTGATCTTCCATCCGCGCAGACTGCAACACGCAGGGGTGACATGCTAGCACTATGTGGCATGTACAAAGCCATGTAGAGTAGCACACTGGGACATTTAGGAGGGTAGATGGTACACCAGGGTGAACCCTGCTGTAAGTCCCCTATGCACTTTGCCCCATGCACACCAGATGAGGGAATTGGCGATGGTGGGCATCCCCCACAGTGAGTCAGCCCCATCCTGGTACTCCAGAGGCTGACCTCCCCCCACACTTGGTGAATCCCCATTCTCCTGAGACTGTACCCCTGCCCCATGGCAGCACCACCATGCCCACGCTGCCCACAGCCCAACACTGTACTGGCAAGGTGCCCAGGGAGGCAAGGCACACACACCCTCATGGCTACACCTGTTCCCAGATCACATGGCCACTCTCATGTGGGCACCTGTCCTGGGTGGTACAGCCCCTTCTCACCCACACAAACACATGGACACAGAGGTGCCCTGCATCCCCATCCCTCATGCCGCTGGTCAGTGAACCCCCCCATACACACACCTGCTGCACTGACTCCCCCCTCCTCCATGGTCTGTTGGTGCTGCATCTCAAGGCGGCTGGCGGCACTGCCCACCATACACCTCCATGGCCACTGGCTGGCTGACTTCCACAGGAGCACTCAGTTACCATGCACCATGCCATGTAAGGGATCCACTCTGGGGGCCAGGATAGGCATCCCATTGGATGCCTGCCTATGTCTGCAACTCCAACTTCAGCCACCCTGTGGAGTCCTGTGCGGGGGGGCAATGGACAGGTGGGTGCCAGTTGTAAATACCAGCATGTGTGCACCTGTCCATGGTTGCACAGTTACGTGGTTGGGGTACACACATTTTCTGCATGCCACCACCCGCTTCATGCATAGCGGGGAATATTAGTACCAGTATAAAAGTGAACATTCAAGAAGCCTTGGGGGGGCAAGGATTTAGCATTGTATATTTTAACACTAGGAGTATGCTCAAAAAGATTGACCAAGTTAGCATATGGATTCATGACCACAGCCCAGATTTGGTGGTGGTAGCAGAAACATGGCTAAACCAAAGAGTAGAAGAACATTTTTTAAATATTTCAAGTTATCGCCTATGGTATAAGGACAGGAATAAAAGGGAAGGAATTCTGCTGTATGGGAAGGAAGAACTGGTTATGATAGAAATAGAAGTAAATCAAGATTTAGCAGGATTAGAGGTTCTGGAGCTAAGATTAACGCATATTAAAATAAATGTTAATCTCAGTAATTTTTAGACCACCAAACACAAAATCTAATGTTTTCAATAAATTGCATTATCTTTTGCAAGAGTATAAAAATACTCATACATTTGTAATCTTAGGTGACTTTAATATAAATTGGCAAACCATTAGTGATGCATATCCTTTGACTGATCTTCAGGTGAACTTGGGATTTACCCAATTTATTAAAGAGCTGACAAAGATCCAGCTACATCAGGAACTTTGGACTTGATTGTTTTCTAAATATCCACTAAACTATGAGATGAGCAGGGTTCACCCAGATTCTATCCCTGACCAGCAGTTTACTTACTGTATTAGGAATAAGATAAAAACCTGGGAAGAAAATAGAAACATCAAATAGCATTTCTGCAAAAACTTAGACTACGTAAACTTTATGCTAGACTTGGGTAACATTAATTGAAACAGGTTGGAACTGATTCCAGCAGTAGATGATGCATGGTTATACTTTGTTAATGAATTTATGAAATTATATTATAAACATGCCCCAATAAAAACTAAAACCTTAAAGAGAAACAACACACCATGGTATATACAACATCTGAGGGAATTCAAGAAAAACAGGGACAAAACATGGTTTAAGGCAACAAAAACTAGTAGCATTAAAAAAGGCTGGGATAAATACAATTACGCAATCAAAATGATGAGGAGATAAAAATGTAAAACATAACTACTACATACAAATTTTAGATAACAACCATTCTCAGAATCCTAAAGAATTCTGGAAAATAATGTCAAATCTTTTGAAGGATCATGGTAGTGAAAACAAATATATTCAATATAGATGGCCAAATGGTACCTTTACCTCAAGATGCGGTTGACATATTTAATGATTATTTTAGCAAGGTAGGGAATGTCAGTTAAACAGTGGCAATTCATAGAAAATGGATGAATAAAAATTGGATTTAATAACTATAGAATAGTTTTCCCTCTCTGGTATTAGTGTAGATGCAATAAAAAAAGAGCTGCTAAAACAAGATACTACTAAAGCAATAGGGCTGGATGGTATACCACCCAAACTTTTAAAATATGCCTCTCCAATTATAGTTTTCCCTTAACATACATATTTAACCTGCTAATCAAAACAGGTGAATATGCAGAAGCCTGGAAACAATCTGAAGTGGTGCCCATATTTAAAGGAGGTCATAAAACTGATATGGGAAATTATCGCCCAATCTCCTTCTTGTCCCAAGTTTCTAACATTTCTGAGAAATTAATTTCAATTCAATTAAAAGATTATTTGGATTAATAGGAAAAAATTAATTCTTTACAATCAGGATTTAGATTGCACCATAGTACCATCTCTGCGCTTGTCAAGGTGGTGAGTAATGTATAGGTGGCCCTGGACAGGAGGACATCAGTTGGAGCAATGTATGTGGACTTATCTAAGGCATTTGATTCCTTGGATCATGACGTCCTTGTGTCTAGGCGGCCTCATTGGGAGTGGCGGGAGATGGCATAAGATGGTTAACCTCCTACCTGACAGGTAGGCAACAGTCAGTTTCAATAAGAAACTTTTCATCAAAATTGTTGCCTGTTGTTTT
Organism: Neoceratodus forsteri; assembly: GCA_016271365.2. Taxonomy (NCBI): domain Eukaryota; kingdom Metazoa; phylum Chordata; order Ceratodontiformes; family Ceratodontidae; genus Neoceratodus; species Neoceratodus forsteri. The sequence continues at coordinate 355,369,126 of JADMNL010000023.1, forward strand.
CGGGGTCCCTCAGGGTTCAATATTAGGACCTTTATTGTTCAACATTTAAATTAATAACCTATAATTCTCAGATTCATCTATTATGTACCACCTATATGCAAATGATACAATTATTTGTACATCTGACTTCACAACACAGAAAATACAGGATAAATTGCAGTGGGCATTTAATGAGTTACAAGGTTTTTTTGAAGATAGCAAATTGGTGTTGAATTCAAAAAAGACACAAGTAATGTTGTTTACCATAATAATAGAGGGACTAACAGAATGTTACTGGAGATTGTTACCCTGAGGGGATCCCCCAATTCAATAGGTCCAAGCATATAAGTACTTGGGCTTATGGTGAGACAGCTCTGTTAGGTGGAATGTACACATTGATTATTTGTTTAAAAGTGTAAGCAAATGATTGGGAGCCCCGTATAAAGCAAACTTATGTCTATCACAAGAGACAAAGAAGTGTGTGCTCAGTTCCATGATAATACCAGTCTTTGACCACGGGGATCCGGCGGGAACCAATAGGGACCTGGTGAGACTGAATGTTTGCCATGGCAAGCTCACCAGGTTCATACTTGGTGCCCCCTGCTTGATGCATAGTTGCCAGCTATATGATAATGTAGGCTGGCAGAAACTGAGAAAGCATAGCCAGGAACACTTATTGGCATTTATATACAAGGGGCTTGGAGGACAACTTCCAAATTACAGAGCCACCAACCTTTCTTTGAGGGTTAAAAACATTCTTAAAGATCTGCAACTGGCATGGACCTGGAGGTCCCAAGGTATGCCTTAGAAATAGGAAGAAATTCAATATACTATGAAGGTTCACTAGCATAGAACAGTATTCTGTACATCTTGAGAACATCAACAGGAAAAAGTAACTGGAGAGGGATAAAAACCTGTCTGGATAGCAAAGCATTTGAATCCAGACTACGTTGTACTCATTAAGCAGAATGGTTGTATATAATAGTACTTAGCATATTGATTTGTGATGCACTGTGGAAACCTTGCTTTGTATATTATATTAAGATGAGAGATTTTATTATATTAGATAAAATGGAACTGTAAAAAGTATTAGACAAAATGTAACTGAAATAAGTTTTTTCTCTCTGTACTGTGGGACCCTGTTGTAAATGAGCTATTAGCACGATTGAGTCAATCCTGATTAGTAAAGTTTTATGAATAAAACATTTCACTACTACTACATATACATGAATTTAAAAATGAAACACTACAGTACTTAGTTTTTTTAATGTTTCATTTACTGAATTTTACCCCCTGACACTGACCATCCCCCTTCAACCCTCTGCCCTCCCTTGCCCCATCGCCCACCTTCCCTGGGAGTTAACTCTCTCCAGTGCTCCCTTGGGGACCCACCCACAGGAAGGGTCACCCCTTACCCCAAGCAGAGTTGAAGTGTCAGTTAAGGAGAGAGAGTCTCAGTCAATGGCGCAGGACCTGCAGCAGGGCAGCAGCTGGCAGCCTGTATGATCAAGGATTTTCCCTTTTCTTCCCTTCCCGTAAACATCACCAGAAGTTGCGTCTGACGTTGAGCTGTCATAATCCTTATGCTTCCCTCCCTGTGCTTTGGCTCCATGGCACTACCACCTGTGTCACCCAGGTGGCATTGTTGCATTGGAGAACAGAATCCCATCCACCCCTGAGAAGGCGAGCACCCAAGGGACACTCAACCATCCTGCCCCAGCTGGTCCTTTGGCAGTCCAGGCTTGCTCCTGAACCTGGGGCATTGGCATCACAGGTGGTAGCAATACCGCCGTGCTGGTGGGAATACTTAATTTCTGGTGTTTCTTTACTGACCATGAAAAATCCCTCTCCTATCTTTACCTGCTTACCAGGGAAGTCTCTGTTGTTTAACCTGCTTCATATAAAACAAAAACAAAAGGCCTGGTTCCATCTGAAGCCTTCTGTTGTGTGATTGTGGGGGAAAGCATTCTGCCCAGTAGAACTAAGTAGAGATATGAATTCTTGTATTACATCCATAGTAAACATACGCTCTTTTGAATGCAGGAAAGACAGAAAAGATACAAGGTGGGGAAAACTTAGGGAATAATATAAAGAAGACTAAAGAAAGACGAGGAAACTAGTAAATTAGAGTAGGTTGAGGAAATTGGTAAATAAACCCCTGTCTATTTTTGATACTATGTACTAGTGCTGTGTGTTGTTGTTTTTTCTGGGTTGAGGAAATACAGAGTTTAAGGGTTACTTAAAAATTAATGTATTTTGCTATGCATAATATTTGAACCTGAGATTTATTTATTTATTAAATTTTGGTGACCGGGTAAGACCACTGAGCCCCGGAGGTCCCTTTTTCAGGGGAGACCCAGGATTACATAGCATTAGAGAATAAACGGTGTGACAGCGTCAACTCAAGTTACAGGTAACACTAGCAAAATACTGTCATGGTGGCAATTCAGGAACATAACAGTACATTTGGAGTAAATAGGGTGATCCACAGTGATGATAAGTAGTACTTATCTTAGTAGTTACATACTAGAGGAAGGATAGGATGTGGAAAGTCATTTATCAGTGGGGTACTCTCAGGAGCTGATGCAATGGCAAGTACTGGATGCCACCATGTGGGTCTTAAGCCTAGTGCAGAAACGTTTAATAGAAGGTGCTTCCTGCACCCAGGAGGGAGTAGGTTCCACAGGGTGGGAGCAGTGTTTGTGAAAGACTTGCCTCCCACCTTTGTTCTTACCCTGGGGACATCTAGAAGAGTTCAGCCTGTTGTGCATAGGAGTCAGGGATTAGTCTTTAGAGCACTGAGTCCAGAGAAACTTGGGGGGGGGGAGTCGGGCTGATTAACTTGTAAGCTAGGCATAGCAGAGGGTACTGGAGGTGAGCATCCAGTGAGGGACAGTTTAGTAGGGATAGGGAGTCACAGTAGTGATCCCTTGGGTTGGTCTGCGAGGCGAAATGAGCCACCTTATTATACAGTACCTGAAGTCTGTTCTTCTCCAGCTTCGCCAATCCGTGCATGACTGGGGCAGCATATGTGAGTGTCGGGAGGAGAACGCTGCTGGTGATAGAGATCCTGGCTTCGGGTACCAACTGGTCTTTCAGTCAGTAGAGGGTGCCTAGTTTCCCATGTATGGTTTTGGTGACTTGGTCCACGTGGTTCTTCAGGGTGATACCCTGGTCCAGGGTAAGGCCAAGGTATTTTAGGGAGGGCACTACTTCTAGGCAGTTGCCAGATGCAGAGGTAAGATGTAGGTGTTGTTTTCTATCTTGACCGAGGGATCTAGGACCAAACAACATTGCCTTTGTTTTGTCCATGTTGAGGACCATTCTGTTCTCAATGAGCCAATTCTCAATGGACTCATCTTGGAGTAAGGGACTGAGACCTCCCAGACTGGCAGTGGATTGGTAGATAATGGCATCATCCACATACTGGACAACATAGCTCCCTCCACAGTGGTCAATTAGTTTATTAGTAAACAGGAAGAAGAGGAGGGAGCCGAGTATTGTCCCTTGTGGCACTTCCTCTTTTAGTGGAAGTGGCTCCGATATGGTATCCTTCCACTTTACCCTCTGTGTGCGGCCAGTTAAGTAACTTTCAACCCACTTTAGAGCATGGCAGTCGAGGCTTATGTTGCACAGCTTTGCTAGTGGCAAATTGTGATTAACCAGGTTGAAGGCCTTGGAGGGGTCTATGAAGACTGCACCAGTAGGGGTTCCCTTGTCCAGATCTCGGAGTACATCTGTTGCGAATTTGATCAGAGCAGTATCAGTCCCATGCCTGGTTCTGAAACCATGCTGGGAGGGTGCCAGAAGTTTACGGATCTCCAAGTAGTTTTGGAGCTGTCCAAAGAGCTGCCTTTTCTGGATTTTTGACAGGATGCAGAGCCGAGAAATTGGCCTGTAGTTGCCAATATACTCCTGGCGGCAGCCCTTGTGGATTGGGACCACATGGGCCTGTTTCCACTGCTCGGGGACTGCACCGTCCTTCAAACACCAGCTAAAGAGCCAGATCAGGGGTCTAACCAGGGCCAGGGCCCTGTCCTTCAGCAGCCTGAGGTGAATCCCATCAGGTCCCCCAGAGCCTGTTGTTTTTAAAGTCTTTAGTACTTAGAGAACTTTGTTTGGCTTGACCAGCCTTAGATGAAAGGATGGGCGGTCAAGATTAGGGGGTACCCACTTGCTAGGGTCTGTGTTGAGGGGAAGTAGGCCAGCTTTGTATGAGTCCAGGTTAGTGAAGTGATGGTTTAGTGAGGTGGTGATTTGGGTATCCTTGTTTATCAGTTGTCCATTGACCTCGATGGGACTGGGTTCAGACTTGCTATTCCCCTTTATCAAATCATTAATGTGGGCCCAGAAAAGTCTAGGGTTCCCTAGATTCTTTTTCTGAAGACATATGACATACTCCCTTTTGGCAGTTGTTATGGCTAGTTTGCACTTGTTCCTGAGAATTTTGTAATTCGTGAGGTCAGCAGATAGGTAGGAGTGCTTGAACTTTTTCCAGGCCTTGTCACGGTTAATCATCAGGGCCTTTAGTGGAGGGGTAATCTATCTGTAACAGCTATCCTTGGCATGGAGTTTCTTCATGGGGCAAAAAGGTTTGCTGCCATGTTAAATGACCTCTGGTAGAAAGCAGCCGCACCATCCAGAGTGGGAAGGAGTTTGATCGGGCTCCAGTCTAGGCTGCTAGATAGTATGTCAGTGCTGGGATGTGCTGGGACTATTTTGCTGGGGTGGATGAAAGTTTTTAAAAAAGTCATAAAAATTGTTTTAGTGTTTTTTTTTTTAATTAAGATAGATAAGACCTGAGGACCAGATGGGTTGCATCTGAGGATATTTAGAGAATTAGCAGCAGAACTGGCTGAACCACTGGCTAGGCTGTTCAACAACTTACTTAGGTCCGGGGAAGTTCCAAGGAACTGGAGAATGGCAGACACTGTACCGCTTCATAAGGGACAGGATAGGGAGCTACCAGGAAACTACAGGCCCGTCAGTCTGACCTCCATTGTGAGGAAGCTGATGGAATCACTAATTAAAGAGGACTTTGTGGACTACCTAGAGAGCGACAGGCTCCGGGATGGTAAACAACATGGTTTCACTGCAGGAAGGTTTTGTCAGACTAACCTGATTTCTTTCTTTGGCTGGGTGATCAAGGAAGTAGACAAGGTTCATGCTGTGGATCTGCTGTACTTTGACTTCAGCAAGGCTTTTGATTCTGTACAGTACAAAAGGTTGCTCAAAAAGATGGAAGACCTGGGTGCAGCTAAAACTGTAGTGAACTGGTTGGGTAGTTGGCTAGAAGGGAGACAGCAGAGGGTGGTGGTCAATGGAGTTAATTCAGAGGAAAGGTAGGTTACAAGCGGGGTTCCACAGAGATCTATCCTGGGTCCAGTCCTCGTCAACATGTTCATTAGTGACATTGCTGAGGGAATCCAGGGCAGGCTGCATCTCTTCACAGATGACACAAAACTATGTGGGAGGGTGGATAGTGATGAGAAAATAATGGATATGTAGAGGGACCTACAAAATATAGAGGGGCGGTCAAAGGTGTGGTAGTTAAAACTCAAGGTCAAAAAGTGCAAAATAATGCACCTAGGGAAAAGGAACCCCAAGACAGAATACTGGATGGGTGAGGAGAGACTTAGCACTACAGAAGAGGAGGAATGGGATCTAGGAGTTATCATCAGTAACTTCCTTAAACAAATGAGCCAGAACAACAAGGCCTATAGCAAGGCTAACAAGATACTGGGATGTATTGGGAGGGGTATTGACAGCAGAAGAAAAGAGGTAATACTTCCCTTATACAGATCCCTGGTGAGGCCTCACCTAGAGTACTGCATCTAGTTCTGGTACCCTCACCTCAGAACACATAGGGAGAGGTTGGAAACAGTGCAGTATAGAGTAACACAATTATTCAGGGCCAGCAGGGCAGATCCTATGAGAAGTATCTTGAGGCACTAAATATGTACTAATTGGAATCCAGAAGGGATTCTGGGAGATATGATAGAGACCTTCAAGTTTCTTAAAGGAATTAACAAGGTAATCCGCTGGGAATTATTTATCCACCTACTCAAGGTCACGTGGCCTCAAGTGGAAATTAACTGGAAGGAGGTTCAGGAAGCATGTGAGGAACTGCTTCTTCATGGAAAGGGTGGTGGAACCTTGGAACAGTCTGTTGGCCAAGGTGGTGGGTGCAAACACAGTCAAGAGATTCAAGCAGGCATGGAATAGAATGAAGGGAATAGTGATCACCCGGGGCGACAAGACCAGGGAGGAGAATGGGGATAAGATGGGGAGGGTTAGTACCCTGGAGGAACAACAGGTTCCAGAGATTATAGGGAGTAAGACTGGAAGAACCGCTGGTCTTTTTCTGTCATCGTGGTCTATGTTTCTATGTGTCTATATCATTTTTTATTTCTGTGCATTTATTCCCCCTCTAAAAAAAAATTCAAGTTATCATGCTGAGCACTTTATTTTGTATTGCAGTGCTGTAAGGTAGCATATTGAGCACTTTATAACTTCTGACATGTAACAAAACTGTACTAACCCTTTAAGAGGATCATTATTTAAGGGCAGTAAGTGCATGTACCAATTATCCTCCTGATAAATCATGCAAGTGCAAAACATTGGGGTTTTCTCTGTGTCAGTGTCTTACCTGGTTTTATGTACTTTTGTTTGGCTAGTAGTTACTGCCGGCACCACACAACCATTGAGCGGCTGTTTTTTTTTTTTGTTTGTTTTTTCTATTTTGAGTCACCTTGGAGTGGGATCTAATAGGGCAGCCTGTGAAAGACTGTACTCAACCTACAAGCAAGCAACCACTGCACCTCCAGGTGTAGGGCAGCTTCTATTTTTCCAGGGTAGTTTCTTTTTTTTTAATTCTATAAGCTTTATTAAAGTTTGTGCAGCAATCAATGCAGGTTATCTCAGGAACAAGACAGTAAGCTGCTAAAGTACAATCAAGAACACAAGACAACAAACACGAACAGGACAAAACACAAACAATGCCCCCCCCCAAGCCTGCGCATCGCTCCACATAAAGGAATGAGAAGGGTGGGTTATGGGGGTCCAAAATAGGAGACATGGTCACTGCATTATGGGTGCCAGAGGGACAGCAGGGTCAAAGGCAGTATAGCGCAGTGGTCTAAGGCTCTAAGCTGCAAATCTGGTGACATCCAGCAGACCACACCTGGGTTTGAATCCCATAGCTTCCACTTGCATACTGTGTGGCCCTGAGCAAGTCACTTAACCTCCTTGTGCTCCCAGGTCGCTCCTGTAAAAAAAACTTCCAGCTTAGTGTGCTATACCTGGTCAAACAACTAAATAAAAAAAAAAAAAAGGGCTCCCATGTGGCCTGGAAAAAGTGTAATCTGTGCTGCATACTTGCAATATGCTTTTCCAGTTGGATGGCTAGCAGGGTCTCACAATACCATTCTGATACTGATGGCAGGGAGCTTTCTGTCCAGTACCTTAACATTACCAGTTGAGCTGTGGCCACCACTAGTACCAGGTGGACTTTTCTTCTCTTGGGAGTCCCAGAAGGGTACACAGCTAGAAGACAATATTCAGGGGTGAATAAAGTCTCCAGGCCCAAAAGTGGGTCTATGACTTGCTTTATGGAGTTCCAGCAGGCTTGAGACTTGGGGCAACTCCAGAGCAAATGGTATAAGAACCCAGGGACATCTTCACACCGTGTACACAAGGGAGAAGTGAATGTACCCATTTTGTGCAGTTTTAAGGGTGTATAGTACAAATTATGCTTTATATTGAACTGAATCATATGGTCAGTCTTGTTTGATATAGTTATAGGTGGCTAACCAGGCTTTCCTCCAGAAGATTGTATCCACTGGGAGAGATAGCTCCTGGGTCCAATAGTAGCAAATTCCAGTAGGAAGGGACAGGTCTAGGGCTTGTAGGTACTTGTAGATGCCAGACACTGCATGTGGCTGAATTGCCACCTGTAGCAGGGAAGGTAAATCCTCCACTGGAGGGGTAGTCCAAGGTTTGGGTCCCAGAAAAGAGAGCACAGCATTCTTTATCTGCAGGAATTTGAATACATCTGCATTACTAAGATGTAATCAGGCTTGGAGAACAGGGAAAGTGACCAAATCTTCCCCTTGGAAAAGGATAGCAAGGGTACAATCCCTCAGTTTGGGCAGGAAGGAGACTAGAACAGCACGATGACCAATCTGGAAGTGGAAGTTGTTTAATATAGGTTGAATAGGGGATTGATGCCAATTCCTGGACAGGTGGGTTTGAATTTGATGTAGGGCTCAGAGAGACCAACCATTTGGGGAGTTCTTCAAGTGCCTTGGTAGATGTGAGGGAGATAAGTACACCAGGGCCACGAGGGAACTATGTAACCTACTTGCTAAGGCCTTCTCCATCTCTAGCCAGATGAGAGTATAACTATTAGTGTTCTGCAAGACTGGGTTGTGCATCCAGAGTGCTAGCTTGCTAAAATGCTGGGCCACATAATAAGTAAAGAAGGAAGACAGTGCTAGGCCACCCTGTAATTTAGGGGCCACCAGCATACCATATGCCCTTCACACTGTCCTGTTTCTCCACAAGAATGCATTAAGCATCTTTTGGAGCCAGGAAAACCAAGCTTTGGGGAAAAGGAAACCCAGCATTCCAAGAAGATAGAGTAGACAAGGTAGTACATTCATTTTGAGACTTCTGATTCGGCCCCAGAGTATGAGTGGGAGTGACCCCCATCTGTCCAAGTCTGCTTTCAAGGTTTGAGTAATTTGGTGAAGTTCTCTTTAATCAATATGGGGATATACCGAGAAATTTTAATTCCCAAATAGGTTAAGAGTTTAGGTTCCCAAGATAAACCCAGGTTGAAAATATCTGCCTAGACGAGACGATTGTTAACAGGAAAGCTCTGCATCTTGGAGAGATTTAATTTATAATAGGAGACTTTGGAAAACTTATCCAACTCCTGTAGCAAAATGGGAATAGTGACACTAGGGTCCTCCACATGCAATAGAAGATCAACAGCGTTTGCTGAGAGGATATAACATTTCCCCTCAAGCTGAATAACTTTCGGTGTAGGAGAGCTAACTAATCTATGTATTAGGGGTTCAAGGTAGAAGTTAAAAAGAAAGGGGAGAGTGGGCATCCTTGATGAGTGCCTTGTTGAAGGGAAAAGGGAGTGGACAGGCATCTGTTGCACCATACTCGAGCTGTATGGAGAAAGTACAGGAGCTTAACCCATTTAATGAAATCGGATAAGACACTGAAGTGGCAGAGAGAGGCAAAGAGGAAGTCCCAGGAGACTTGGACAAAGGCTTTCTCGGCATCTAGGGAGACCAGGGCCGCTGGTGCCCCAGACTTCCTAGACACCAGGATCAGGTGTAGAAGCTTTCTCATATGGTCTCCTGAAGTCCTCCATGTCTTAAAACCAACTTGTTCCTGTCCAATAACTTGTCCCATATTTGAGGTCAGGTGGTTGACTAGAATTTTGGCAAGGATTTTCATGTCAGTATTCAGCAGACAGACTGGACAGTAGTTCCCAGGGCATAACGGGTCTGTACCAGGCTTTGGAATGAGGGCTATTTGGGCTTCAAAAAAAACATTATCTTCTACACCATCCTGAAACCAGGAATTAAAAACATCCACCAAGAGAGGAGCTAGCTGGGGGAGATAGGCTTTATATAGATTATTAGAGAGACCATCAGGGACAGGGGCTTTATCTAGGGGCAGTTGTTTAATGGCATGTTCGACCTCTCTTAGTGAAACTGGGGCTCCTAGGTGCTCAAAGGATTGAGGGGGCAGGGTTGGATGGACAGAGGAATCCAGGTATTCTGTAATAGATTGGTCAGATAAACTGGGCGTCTCCTCTGTCAAGTAGAGACACTGAAAATAGTTCCCAGAAATAGACACTATCTCTCTGGGATTTGAGATTATGCTTCCTGTTGGGTCCAGGCACAGACCTGGTATAAATTTGGTGGCCTCAACCTGTCTCAACCAGAGGGCCAAGAGCTTGTCAGCTCTCTCTCCGGATTCCAACTATTCAGCTTGGCACAGTGCAGGGCAAGTTCAGCTTTCTGTGCAATTAGATCAGCGAACTGGGATTGTAGTTGATGGAGCTTAGCCCATTCTGAATCAGGGGAGGAGTGGTGAAGGGAATGCTCTAATTGGCTAATTTCCTTCAATATAGCATCCAGTTGCACCTTATTCTTGTGGGACCGGGTAGCTGCCAGAAAAATAAAGTCACTCAGAAGGGCACACTTAAGAGCCGCCCAGACAGTGCTCATTCTACCCGCTGAACCAATGTTGGTGTCCAGAAAGCCAGATACAAAGTTCTGGATATGACTTAGTAAAGAAGGAACTTGTAATAGTTGGGTATTAAGGGACCAGAGTGAGTCTCTCTGGATACCTGGACCCAATAAATATGAGATACTGATTGAGGAATGATCTGACAATACTCTGGGGTGAATGGTGGCTTCCAGGATACCCAGGAGACAAAAGGCCCTGGTCAAAAAGTAATCTATGTGAGATAGGGTTTTATGAGGTGGGGAGTAGTAGGTATATAGCTGTGCCATGGGGTTCAAGGTGCGCCAAACATCAATTGTCCCGGTACCTGACATAAGGTCTCTTACAGCTCGCTGGGCCAGGGAAAGCCCTAGTCTCTTATTGTCAGAACGGTCAATATCCAGTTGAGGCACAAGGTTCTAGTCTCCTCCCAGGATTGTTAATACAGGGGGATCAAAAGCTAATAGGGATGATCTGTGGGTAAAAAAATGCGATGAGTCTGCATTAGGGCCATATACCAAGCCCAGAACTATGGAGAAGGATTCAAGAGTGCCTTGAAGGAAAATATGGTGGCCATAGCAATCCTACCATTCCTTCAACAAAGTGAAAGGGGCTGATTTGGCTACCAAAATTGCTGTACCTCCTCATTTTGTGGACGTACTGGAGCCAAATACCTGCCCTACCTAGGTTCTCCAGAGGAGGGAGATATTGATTCTGCAAAGATGGGTCTCCTATAGGCAAATTATCTTAGCTCGGAGGGGTTGGAGGTGATGCAGGATCATTAGCCACTTGTGTCTGTCCTCAGCCCCCTTGACTTTCCAGCTAACAAATGTATACGGACCTCCCATGTGGAATAGGAGGTGTGGGGTTAGAGGATAGACTATTGAAAACAAAGGCTGGCCCATGCAGGGCGATTATTGAAACACAGAAACCTGATCCTTGTAATATAAACACGAGGGCTTACCCATCCTTCCCACCCTATTACCATAGTACCCAAAAAGTAGTGCATTCAGAGCAATGCCCCAAGTCCAACAAAGCCCCACCACCACCCTCCTCCTCATTGGAAAGTATTAACCCACAAAATTAAACACAGCATGTAAGTACACAAAGAGTTGAAAAACTCTACGGTTCTAAGAACCACACTGCTTACAAGTTCTCAGCAAGTGATGTTCATTCCATGGCTTGCAAGAGGAAATCATACACAACTCCTCCCTCCCCTCCCGCCATACAAAATAAGAACAATGGAGCACTTGAACATGTGCTATTAATGCTAAAAGCAGGGTTAAACGATGTTGCTTCAGGTGGGAACCACTCAAAGTGGATGCTCAAGTCCCCTCTAGTGACCTGAGGCAAATAAGGCGGTGAAACTCCCTCGTAAGAAAAAACAGAACCCCCCCCCTGCTAATTGAAACAATTTAAGGAAAAAATACCCAGCCTTCTCAGTCCCTGTGTTGAGGATTTAAAGTAACCTTAACAAAGCTCCTCAGAAGGAATGAAAAAGGAAATGAAAAACAGGGATTAACTGTCCACAAGACTTGAGAGTCCATAGCTTCCAGACTACCCCTTTATTAACATTGGTTCACCCAAATCATATGATAGAAAACAAAATGTTAAATCCCCTCATCTCTCTGACAGGGTGATGTAAATCAGGACCAGTCACAGCCATATAATGCATTCCATCCAGACATCACCCTCTCTCCATAAAAAAGTGCCTCCTCATTTCCCTCCCAAACCTTCCCCTTCCAATGTCAGATCATGCCTGTGAATGTCCCTCCCTCTCCTTAATTTGAAAAGCCCTTCCATGCAAGTCTTATTTATTCCCTTCATGTACTTGAAGGTTTCAGTCATGTCTCCCTTGTCCCTCCTTTCCTCCAGGGAGTACAGTTGAACTCCCTCAGCCTGCTCTCGTATGGTAAGTCCCCTAGACCCTGGATTATTTCTGTTGCCCTGTGCTGCACTGCCTCCAGTAACTTAATGTCCTTCTTCAGGTATGGTCACCAGAACCACACTCAGTAACCTGTCATGGATGGTGAAGCTGTGCCCAGGAACATTGTAGCTTAGCACAGCTTCACTTTCAGTGCCATCACAAAGGTCTCTGTATGGTGGCACTATAGTATCCAAATAGGGCAGCAGTCTCAGTTCTCTGTAACTCAGGACTGTTGTCAGCCGCAGATAAGCCCAATATTTCATTTGAAGAGATTTTCTAATTTTCTGCCAAGAATTTTCAGTTGGGGTCAGTAGGACTCAGTCACACAAAATTCCCTTAAAATTTAAATTTCTGAACCTTCCATTCTTGATTACTGAAGGCATTATCATTCAGACTGTATCTTTTGCCCTTAGACTTCACCTGCGTGCACTACTTATACCTGCTGTAAATTCATACTCACCTACTTATGGCATCATCATACCTCTGAACTGTCCTTGATTTTTAGGGATGCCCCTGATTTGGCTCAGAAATTCCCTTCGTGCTCCCTAAATTTTGTATTTCTGCCACTGAAGAGTATGGATTTGAATAATAAAATTAGTGCTACAATCTAGTTCTCATTATAAAAATGTAATTCACACTAAGCCACATACTGTAATAGCTTTTTGAGCCGACATTACTATTGATTCTGATGTGTCCCTGAATTTGGTCATTTGCCCCTGACTTTTTTTTAAGCCTTGTTCCCAATGTGTGAGGCAAGAGGTTGAGAAATATCAACATTCTACCCTGTTCCTATGGAAATGCTTCTGATGTCACAAGCAGAGGATTATGCCTTCAGGGCAGGTATAAACAGTAGGGACAGGTAAATGCTTAGGGGCTTAGAGCCTGTTTTCATGTGACTGTCTTTAGCAGTAAAGAATGGTATGGCTTGAAACTCAGTTTTTTGGAATGTTGTGCAATTTGAGTCCTGCTGACCAGCTGTACAAGTTTTGCAGAAAGATGCTGTACCACACATACATACACACACACACACACACACACACACACACACACACACACACACACACACGGAAGGGCTTACCTTGCCCTAAAGTAATTAGAATGCAGCAATTTAAAATCTGCCTGCAAGTGACCTGTAGTCACTTGGCGATGCTACTACAGCTACATGAGTGCCCCATAGAAAGGCTCACTTCACCTTGTTATTATTACTTGCATTGTCATTACACTTTAAACGCAAAGTAAGGCAGAGTGACAACAATATTGGCAGCAACCCACCCACACAGTCACCAGAATTAATGTACATCCCCAAAGTGCTACTGTCTTGTGTACAGAAAACTCCTCAGTGTTGACGAAGTGAAATAACAAGAAATGCAAAGTCTCCCGGAATTAATGGTGCACTCAGTCATGTGTGCAGTGGTCACACACAGAGTCACCAGAATGAATGTGCATCCCTAAAATGCTACTGTCTTGTGTCCAGGAAATTCCCCAGTGCTGATGAAGTGAAATGAGAGCATAACAAGAAATGCAGTCTCCCAGAATTAATGGTGCACTGCAAACGCTCAGACAGATTAAGATTGTACTGCGCACTCAAGGGATGCATACGAAAAGGCACAACAACACTTAACTAGTGCACACAAGTCACAAATCCATATCTGGAAAGGAATACATTTTGCTAGTTGGGTGATTAGTGCATGGCAGCAACAATCCACTACCAGTAAAGATATCACAAAGCAGTATAAAAAAATTCATGCAGGTGCGGTGGATAGCAGGTTCACACTGCTGCAATTACTCTGTGGCACACACACACACACTCACACACACCCTACAAGTAATGTGTAACAAATTGAAAACCTTTAGTAATATAACCAAATGTTTTAAACAGACAAATTATACACTGGTGCACCACAACAATCAGCAAAAAAGTCAACAATTACTGAAAATATTACTGTGTGTACATTAACACAGTTATACAAGAAAAATATAACCAAAACAGAAAGACTGCCTTTTCTCCTAGTTAATGTACCTACACCACAAATATGCCTGTCCCCCAAAGCACACTTCACAGTTTGCAGATTGACTGTTCTAAATTAACATTCAGAATCCACGCACAATAATCACTCAATGATATGAGCACAGAAGGGGTTCCTACAATTAATGTAGTAAAATCTGAGCAAAAAAAATGACTCAAAAAGGCATTTTGAACAGCTTTTAGAGGTTTTAAATTGCAGAGCTCTGAGAGAAAACTGTCTCCAGCTACCACTATACACACACTACCCAGGCCAGAACTGAGGCTGTGCAGAACAATCTAGAGCCCATGTGACCTGCAATCCCATGAATCACTGCAGAATTTCATTTGGAGCTCAATTACAAGGTGAAGTGAGACAAATTACATTGATTTCAATGTACTTCACCTTAAAATTGGTGGAGAAGTGGTTTGGGGAAGGCGGAATAATGCAAAGTCATTGGTTTCAATGGACTTCGCGTTCCTCATTATGAAGCGAAGTACTCTGCGGGTTCCGTGTTACTCCATGAATCACTTCGTGGAGCGAATTGGAGCCACTTCACCCACCACTCACCACTACTTATAGTACTGTAACTCACATTCTGTACAGGAAGAAACGCGAATGCCTATTGCTGTACCTCCCCGATGAGCTGCAGCACAAAACTCCCCAACTTAGAAACACGTATTAATGAGTACAATGGTGGGGTGGTGAAGCCTGGAGAGATACTATAAAACAGGCTTACAATACATCCAAGATACATCCAAGTAACTAGTAAAAAAATGAATGTTGTGATTTGTGGCATGATCGTGAATCGTGATTTGTGACTGCTTTTGTGACCGTGATAATGAAGAACATTATTCGGTGTCGATGGTGTGAGATAACCAGTATGAAACTGTATTGGGAATGCGAATGCCTATGGCTGTACTTCCCCGATAAGCTGTATCTTAAAACTTCCTGACTTAAAAACACGTATCAGTGAGTACAATGGCGGGGTGGTGAAACCTGGAGAGATACTACAAAACAAGCTTACAATACATTCAAGTAACTAGTAAAAAAAATTAACGTTGTGATTCATGACCTGATCATGAATCATGATTTGTGACTGCAGTTGTGACCAAGATGGTGAAGAACGTGATTTGTATCACGAGTGACTCGTGATGATGGTCCTGACTTAAAAACGCATATTAATGAGTACAATGTTCATGCAGAATTATGCACCACACCTGTCCAGTACTCTGAAGGGAAGCCAAAGAAACAACTGTGACTTAAGTTACAGATGGAGATTGGGCCTTAGAGAGAAGCAAATGCACAGACAGATTAAGATTGTGCTGCGCCCTGAAGAGATGCAGACACAAAGACACAACACCTAACCAGTGCTCACCATCAGAAATTCAAATCTGAAAAAGACTACCTTTGCCAGTTGGGGTGGGCCGCAGGGAGGGGGGGCAGTGTACTGCACTGCTGCAGTAACAGTCACTAGTGCTAGTACCAGTAAAGATGCCACAAAGAAGTACAAAAATCACACAGCTACAGTGGATAGCAGGTTCATATTGCTGAAATTATTATGTGGCACAATAAAAGTAATGCATAGCAAATTGAAAACTTCAGTAATATAACCACATATTTTAAACAAACTAAAATTATGCACTGCTGCACCATAACAATCAGCAAAAAAATGGCAAGAATTATTGAAAATATTACTGTGTGTAAATTAACACAGTTATACAAGAAAAATATCACCAAAACAAGTTAATCTACCTACACCACAGATACACCCCTCCCCCAAAGCACACTTCTACTTCCACTGTCTCGCAGTACACAGACTGAATGTTGTACATTAACATTCAAAGTCCATACACAAACAATAAACGCTCGATGATATGAGTACAGGAGGGTTTCCTATAATCAGTGCACTAAAGTTTCAGCAAAAAAAATGACTCAAAAAGGCTTTTTTAACAGCTTTTAGAAGGTTTGAATCGTAGAGAGCTCTCAGAGCAGGTTGTCTCCTACAGCTTCCTACACACACTACTCCAAACTCAGGCTGTGCAGAACAATCTAGAGCCCATGTGACCTGAAATCCCATGAATCACTGCAAAATTCGCCTTTGGAGCTTAAAAACAAGGCAAAGTGAGGCGAAGTACATTGTTTGCAATGTACTTTTACTAACATACTAAAATACCAGCAGAATAGGCCTAATGGTCTTTCGCGTCTGCTCGTTTGGTCAGCCCCCCCTGGGAACTGACACTGCTCCCCCTCTTTTCTGGCTTCTCCTTCCCAGTTCTGGATATTCGCGCTGCATTGATTTGCTTCCAGAACCCTTCCCTGTACCTGCCCCACCCCCTCTTGAACCCCTCCACCATCTCTGCCTCCACCAGCCCCCTAGGCAGCGCATTCCATGGCTCCACCACCCTCTCAGTGAAGTAGCACCTCTTCCTTTCTCCCCTGAATCTTCCCCCCTCCAGTTTCCACCCATTCCCTATAGTGGCCCCCTCCTCCTTCCTTCAAAGCACCCTGACTGTTCCTCCCCTATTTACCCCCTTCATGTACCCGAATACCTTTATCATGTCCCCCCGGTCCCTTCTCTCTTCTAATGTGTACATATTTAGCTCTTCAAGCCTCTCCTCATAGTCCTGTCCCCCAAGCCCCAAATCATTTTGGTTGCCCTCCTCTGGACCCTTTCCAGTAGTTTAATGTTCCTCTTTAAGTGTGGCCTCCAAAACTGCATGCAATACTCGAGGTGCAGCCTCACCAAGCAGTTATACAGAGGGAGTATCACTTCCCTCCTTCTGGAATTGGTGGAGTAGTGGTTTGGGAAGGCGGAGTAACATAAAGTCATTGTTTTCAATGGACTCGCTACCCATTATATCACGAAGCACTCCGCTCATTATGTGAGCACTCGCCAATCACTTCAATGGAGCGAATTAGGCCACTTTGCCCATCTCTAAAAGTAATGCCTGCTTGACTGACATGATCTTAATGCTGTTAGACTGAAGTAAAGGAAGTTTTAACAGTCACCCTGGATTTTCCATTCCATTTCATTTCATTTTATTAGAAATCCACTGAGCGTAACTCATGTACAGTGGTGTCCAAGATAATTATGTAGGTAAATACAAGAAGTTACAAAATAATAAAAATGCATTAGCCTATTAAAACACATCATAAACAAAGCAAAAAATGTTCAAGTGAATGCAGTATTTAGAATGCAGTCTTATAAGGGGTTAGTCAGTAGTACAGTGAGTGTAGCACACCAGATAAGGTTGTGCAGGTGATCACATTAAGGTCTAGTTTTCCAAATGTGCCTTATTCACAAAGGACTTTCTCCTGTATTGTGCTTATGACAAAAATCTTTTGTGGATAATATCCACCATGTAATCATATCAGAGATAGATTGTGATACAATAAGTGTAAAAGTCACACTGGATATTATCCGTGTGATCTAATTGCGATAATGGAATGCTACTGTGCCTGACTACAAAACTAAAACTAATATGAGCTGCTTGTTAATTTCCTAAATACTTTGTGTTTTTTCTTAATGGGAAATATTAGGAGAAGATCAGGAAGCCCTTGCCACCTGAACCCACCTCTTATGCTGTCTCACCATCATCGTCATTGCCACCACCATCATCATCCACATCATCAAAGTCATCATCATCATCATCATCATCATCATCATCATCATCATCTATGCCTTCTTCTGAAGTAAAGATAGTCATAGCAATATATGACTATGAGCCCATGGACATCAAGGATCTAAGATTGACAAAAGGAGACCAATACACTGTCTTAGATGACTCCAACGAACAATGGTGGAAGGCAAGGAATGTGGTTGGGTAAGAGTAAAATGTGTAATATCAATAGATTTCACAGCCCCTTGTTAAGTACCATGTAAGCCACATGCATTTGTTTCTCACAAAGTCAGAATTTTGAAGGCAAATGATGACATTTTGAACTCTTAACACTGATTTCTTTCGGTGATTCATAGGATTTCAAGGGTCCTGAGTTGGATCTCATGCCCCAGTTGGGTTTTATGGTCTTGGATCATAGCTCCACTGGTAAATCATCTTGATAGATTTTGCAACCTGGGCTGCATGCTCAGTTAGGCCTTAGAGCCCTGTACTATTTGAATGAGAGCAAAAACAAGTGTTTAATAGTATATTAATAATGTAGAAAAAAAGTAAGCCATTTCAATTAGTACAGAATAGCAGAACAAGAGATCATAGCCTAAAGGGGGGGAAGGGTATGGCACAATAACAAATAGACTTTTTTTCATTCAGAGTATATAAACTGTGTGAAACAAGCTGATAAAGGAAAAGTTGATAGAGTATCTTGAATCAAATGGGCTACAACACTCAAGTCAGCATAGATTCATGGAGGGGGAAGGGAGTCATGCCAGAAAAATCTGACTGATTTTTTCAACTGGGTGACCTGGAAATAGATCAGGGGAGAGCAGTGGATGAGGTTTATCTGGACTTTAACAAGGCATTTGACATTGTGCCGCACAGGAGACAGATAAAGATATTGAGCAGTCTAGGGGTGGGATCTAAAGTGGTGAATTGGGTAAGGAACTGGTTAATGGGTAGGTGACAGAAATAGTTAAGACTGCTTGTTTTAATGAGGTGCAAAGGACCAGCAGGATGCTACAAGGCTCAGTACTGGGACCAGTCCTCTTTACTGTCTTCACAAGTGATACTGCAGAAGAACTGGAAGGGATGGCATGCTTTTTGCAGATGATACCAAAATCTATCATAAGGTAGACCCTCAAGAGGGGGGTAGAGAGACTGCATAGAAACCTTGGGAAACTTGATGAGTGGTCAAGAGCATGACAGTTGGGTTTAATGCCAAAAAGTGAAAAATCATGAACCTAGGGCATAGGAACCCAGGAGCTGAGTATAGGATAGCAGGAAGGTACAGACAGTCACTAAGCAGGAAAAGGACCTTGGCGATTATTATATCTGATAACCTCAAAGTGGCAGGGTAGTGTGACAAAGCAGTGGGCAGGGTCAGTGGGATTCAGGCATGCATAGGCAGAGGTATCTCCAGTAGTAAGAGTGCAGGAAAAGGTGTTGCCACTGTGTCGCTCACCTGTGAGACCCCACATGCAGTATTGTGTCCAATTCTGTAGGCGGCATCTCAGAAAGGACATAGGGCCAAGGCAGTCCAGTGGAGGGCAACTAAAATGGTGCAAAGATTGCATTAAAAGCCCTATGAGGAGAAACTGAGGAAACTCAGCATGTACACATTAGAAGAGAGGGCAGCGAGAGGTGACATGACAGAGACCCGTAAGTACCTCATGGGAGTCACTGACCGGGGAGCAGGAGAGAGTCTGTTTCAAATGAGAAAGAGCACCAGGAAAAGAGGGCATGTGATGAAGCTGGAGGGGGGAGTTGAAGAGGGATGTAGGCAAGTGCTGCTTAACTGAAAGAGCTTTGGACACATGGAAAAGACTGCCAGCAGAAGTGATGAAGGTAAAAACAGTGGGAGCTTCAAGCATGCATGGGCTAGACATAGGGGACTATTAGTAAATAACCAGGGAAAAAGAAGGGTCACCAAAGACCAGTTAGGGCCTTCGGAGACAGATTAGGCAGGAACCATCTGGGCAGACTGGGTCAGCAAAGTGATGCTTTTCTGCCAACAAAATTGTATGTTTCTGTGTTAGAGAGCATTGAGTGAGCAAGTAATGTAGAGACTTTAAAATTAAATGTGGATAAGATCTTTAAAGAACAACAGTACAGCTTATGAGAACTGGACAAACTAAGAGGATGTATGCTGGCTCAGCGGCATGGTCACAGATGGAGATTAGGGTTCCACTCTGATTCCCTAAAATCCCTTGCTGAGATATTTGAGGGTAAAGCACACCAGGAAAATGCAGAACTATACTCCTAGACAGGGATGGAGGGAGTGTGCTTCTGGCATTCCACCTGGCAGTTCCTAACAGGTATACACTGCAGATCAGAAGGGAAAGGGGATATGACCAAGGGAAAAGGGGATATGACTGAGATGCACAGGTTTTTGTGAGAAATCTGAGTGAAGTGTAAGAACTTGTTCATGAGGAATGAAGACACAGTAACTGCAGGATAGGAACATTGATATTGATGGCAGGTAAAGACCACTTGGCCCACTAGTCTACTCATTTTCCTACCTACTATAACACCACAGATCCTACTTGATCTCCGGACTTACCTCCCCATCTTATCTACCTCTAAGGGTTCATTCTGCCTATCTCATGCATTTCTGATGCCCATTACCATTTTCCCCCCACCACCTCCGCTGGGAGGCTGTTCCAGGCATTCACTACTCTTTCTGTGAAAAAGTACGTCCTTACATCTCCCCTGAGTCTTCTCCCCTCAAGCTTCACAGCATGTCCCTTGTTCTTGGGCATCTTTTTTCCTGAAAAATGCTTCCCTCTTGAACTGTATTCATACCCGTGAGGTATTTGAATGTTTCTATTAGATCCCCCTCTCCCTCCTTTCCTCCAAGGTGTACATATTGAGGTCCTTCAGTTTCTCTCCATAGGGCTTGTGATGCAGACCCTGCACCATTTTGGTTGCCCTGCTCTGGACTGCCTCTGCCCTGTCTATGTCCTTCCAGAGATGTGGTCTCCAGAACTGGACACAGTTCTCTAGGTAAGGTCTCACCAGTGATAAATAAAGGACATGAGGAAGTTCTTCTCAGAATGGGTAGTAGATGAATGCAATAGACTGCACAGAGAGGTTGTTGAAGCCAAGACTGTGACAGAGAGCTCCCACTTATCCAGTTTGGACAGGATAATTTGGTTTTCAGTGTACTTATCTGGTTGTCCTGTTTCACTCAGAAGCAATCCCATGTTTAAGCTATTTCAAGTGCTTACATACTCTCTAACCAGATTATATCTAAACAAATTATATCAAATCATTCACTGTTTTTGCTGCATGTCCTGGTTGCAAACCAGTTCTGATGGCATACAACATTTACTTACTTTACTGAAGAGAAGGTAGGGCAGGGCCCACAGCTCAGCATCATGGACACAGCGGGGAGGGAGGTGAGCACTACTCCCTTCACAAAAGAAAGGGTCCTACAAGAGCTAGCTAAGCTCAGGGTGGATAAGGCAATGGGACCTGATGGCATATCCCAGGGTACTTAAGGAGCTAAAGGAGGAACTAGCAGAGCCTTAGCAGAATTGTTTAGTGAGTCTCTGAGCACAGGAGAGTCCCAGAAGACTGGAAGGGCTCATGTGATCCCACTCCACAAGAGTGGTAGCAGGGAGGAGGCGGGGAACTACAGACCGGTCAGTCTTACCTCAGTAGTGGGCAAGATTATGGAGGCACTCCTTAAGGAAAGGATAGTGCAACACCTGGAATCCATAGGGGCACAGGATCCAAGACACAGCATGGGTTTACAAAGGAAGGTCCTGTCAAACTAATCTCATAGATTTCTTTGACTGGGTAACCAGAGTGGTGGACCAAGGGGAGCAGTTGATGTCGCCTACCTTGACTTCAGCAAAGCTTTGACACTGTTCCACATAGAAGATTGATAAATAAGCTAGGTAGGCTCGTGAGGTCAGAAGTTGGTCAACTGGGTGGCAAACTGGTTGACTGGCAGAAAACAGAGAGTGGTGGTAAATGGTATACAGTCAGAAGAGATGCAAGTCACAAGTGGGGTACCTCAGGATCGGTCCTGGGGCCAGTCCTATTCAACATCTTCATTAGTGACCTCGCAGATGGACTAGAGGGTAAGGCTTGTCTGTTTGCAGATGACACCAAGATCTGCAACAGAGTAGATGATCCAGATGGGGTGGGCAGAATGAGAAGAGATCTGGATAAACTAGCAGAATGGTCAGAAGAGTGGCAACTGGGATTTAATGCAAAGAGTGCAAATCATGCACATAGGGAAGAGAAACCCTGAAGCCACTTATAGGCTGGGAGGGAGTTGCTAGCAGTCACAAAGGAAGAAAGAGACTTGGGCATCATCATCACTGATGACCTAAAATCATCCAAGCAGACCTCTAAAGCAGTAGGTAAGACTAGGGGTGTTAGGATGTATTAGTAGGGTATCACAAGTCGTAAGAGGAGTAATAATCCCTGTACAAGACATTGGTTAGGCCCCATCTGGAGTACTGCGGCAGTATTGGAGGCCACACCTTCACAAGGACATTAACCAAATTGAGGCAGTCCAGAGAAGGGCAACCAAAATGGTGCAGGGACTGCATCAGAGAACATATGAGGACAGATTAACGGGCTCAATATGTATACCCTTGAGCAAAGGAGGGAGAGGTGATATGATCGAGACATTTAAACACCTTAAGGGCATAAACAAGGTGAAAGAGTCTAATATGTTTAAATATAAGAAAAATAGCAGGACAAGAGGACACAGTATGAGATTAGAGGAGGC
Organism: Neoceratodus forsteri; assembly: GCA_016271365.2. NCBI lineage: Eukaryota > Metazoa > Chordata > Ceratodontiformes > Ceratodontidae > Neoceratodus > Neoceratodus forsteri. Next base: position 355,391,653 of record JADMNL010000023.1, read on the forward strand.
GATTAAGGGGAATGTGAGGAAATTCTTTTTCACAGAAAGGGTGGTAGATGCATGGAATGGCTTACCACAAGAAGTGGTGGCTATGAATACAGTGCAGGGCTTCAAACAGGCATGGGATAGGCATAAGGGAGCAATACAAATGACTATGAATAGATAGGTCACTGACAGAGCAAAGGCCGATGGCACATTTATAAGGTAGAAAAAGAAATGGGCAGACTGGATGGGCCTTGCGGTCCTTATCTGCCGTCAACTTCTATGTTTCTATGTTTCTATGTAAAACCAATAAATCTGGAAGATGCAAAACATTGATATTAAGACCATTAGAAATTAATTAACCTAAACATTTTTAGAATAGTTGTGTATTTCATTTTCTCGAAAGAATGGAAAAGAAAGGACATTGCATAGTATTAACATCAGTACAAAGAAAATAGTCAAAAAATAAATTCCTTACAGAACATATAATGCATATTAATAATATAATATATTCTCCTTAAAAAATCAGTTTTTGAAAAATGTACAATTCACTTACATTCAAGGGGTTAATACGTTCAATAAGATTGATACAGATGACTAGACTATAACTATCAAATTATTAGAGCTATAGAGATTTTATTACTCACCTGACGGTACAAAGAAAAGAGGAAAAAAATTAAAACATGGAAAACATGACAGCATACTGAAATGTACAAAAGGGAACAGGTGATAAATACATTATATACATGATACATCATATTTTCAGAGGCAGAGGCAGGGGAACTAGATTAACAGTTTCTCTCCCATTGTTTTCAGCTAAGTTATCATAATTGTCGTTATGATCTAATAATTTTTTTATATAATAGGATTTCTTAAAACTTGCTAACCATCTATACTTAACAAATGAGCAGGATCTGGGGAGTTCCAGCTACTCAAAACGAGGAGTTATGTGGACATACTAGCTAATGCATGGAATTGTTTTCTTAAGGGTGTCTAAACTGAAAAGCTCAAAATCATTAAGGAGGAAAAGTCCAGAGTAAAAGGCAAAACTATCTGTAGGCATTTTGTTATTCATTTGGGGTAGAGACCCACCAGCTTGCAATTTTAGAACAAGATCATAGCAAATGTATTAGGTCACCTATATAGTTATAGTCATGGCAGAGAGCCTCCTTAAACTCAGAGCCATATGAAAAATGTTACAGGGAGCTGAGTGTACACAGAGAAATATCTTAAACTGAATATTTTTTTTAAACTTTGTTTATTGTTATTAGACACAAACATACAGTTAAGACACAAGCATTGAACTGCAGAACAACATAATATACAGTACATGCCATGAGGGTGCCACTCATTTGAATAAAAACAATAGATTTGTCAAATGCAGTGAGATACATCATTGAGGAGGAAAAAAGAAAATTGCATAACTTGTAATTCCTAAATAAGCTGCATATAAGTCCAAAAGCTACGTAGAGTATTGCCTAGAAAATGTCTTATACCAACAGTACCAGTAATCCTCCTCCTCCAGGGTGAGAGGTATCCACCACGCTTAATTCGACAGTATATGCATGAGATGTGCAAATTGATATAGATATTGCTTCCAAATATTTCTCCACATCAAACATTTCTAGAAAAAAAATCAGTGCTGAGCATTTATTTTTAAACCAAACACTGTAAACTGGTAGGGTCAGCCAGATACTATATTGCCCTGCTGAGCCAGTACATTTATTATACAACATTTAACAACAAAGAATAGAAACATAGAAGTTGATGGCAGAAGGAGACCACTAGGTCCATCTAGTCTGCCCAATTTTTTTAGATGTATTTTGACACTCTAGTTGCCTTTTGTAGTCAGGGCTTCCTTGTATGGGGAGTAGCCAGGATTCCAAAAACTGAAGACGCAAACATAGATATATACCATTTGGGGCACATTTGTATCCATGGCTAGATCAGTTATGACATATTTGTTCAAAATGTTTGAATCCAAATAAAGACCTACTCCAATAGGCTACAGCCTGGCTACTTCCTTGTGTCTATCCCATGCATTCTTAAATCCCCCCACAGTGTTGACCCCCACAACCTCTTGGGGCAGGCTGTTCCAGGCATCCACCACTCTTTCTGTGAAGAAAAGCTTCCTGGTGTTGGTAGAGACCCTTCATTCTTGCAGCCTGAGGTCATGTCCAGTGGTCCTGGAGCCCTTCTTGAAGTGAAAACGTTCCTGTGTCTGTACCTAGTTAATGCCTTTTATATGCTTGGATGTTTCAATCATGTCCCCCCTCTCTCTTCTCTGCTCCAGGGAGTACATATTCAGTTCCCTAAGTCTCTCCTCATAGGACATGTCCTGTAGATCCTAAATAATTTTTGTTGCCTTTCTCTGTACTGTTTCCACCCGGTCAATGTCCTTCCTGAGGTGAGGCCTCCAGAACTGGACTCTGTATTCCAGGTGACACCTGACCAGTGATCTATATTGTGGTAGTATCGCCTCCCTCCTCCTGCTCATGATTCCTCTATCAATGAAGCCCAGCATTCTATTGGCTTTCAGTGTAGCTCCCTTAAGTGGGGCTAACACCAAAACAATACATTGATTTAAACATTAAACAGCAACTTGGTTTACCTTAACTGAAAGATTCATCAGGGTAAACATAAAATACTCCAAGTTTTCAATCTTATACAAACAATGTCTCTGTTAGTCCCAAGTAATAGTGTACCCTGAAGCAGTCAGAATCCCATGAAACCTCACCAGAAATACTTTGACCCAAAAATCTTTACAGAGCTTCATCTTCATCTAGTGAAGGTTCCTCCTGCTCTACTTCCCTAAGTCTGACCACTGCATGTCTCTGGGCTCATGTCAAAGCCTCATTGGGGTCAGAGAACAAGAACATTTTGCCCTGATATGCGATCCGGAGCCTGACCAGGAAGACGAGGCTGTGAGAGATGTTTGCCTCCCACAGCATAGCTCTAGTGCCATCAGATTTTTTTTCTTTGCTGGTGGGTCACATAGCTGATGTCACGGAAGAGTCAAACTTGTTCCCCGTCCTGAAATACTGTCCTCTTCTGCCATGCCAATGCCAGCATGTAGTCTCTAGTTCCCACCCCATCCATCACTACCACCACTGCTCGGGGCAACTCTGGATTATAGGGATGGCCCCTAGGAGTCACTCGATAAGCTTTTTGTATGCTTCGGGCCTGGATCGAGACCTCCTCACCAAGTTGTTGAACAAGCCACTCTTGGATAAAGAACAGCAGATGATCACCTTTGCATCCCTCTGGCAATCCCAGGATGCGAAGGTTTGCAGCCCTAGCCTGATTTTCCAGTGTTTCCAGGCGGGTTTTCAAATGAGCATTCTCGCAGATTACAGTCATTACCATGTCCATAGCTGCATCAGCCCATTTTGTAGCCTCAGTCAATGCTCCCTGTACCATCTCCACTGTTGCTTCAATCCCTGCCACTCGATTGGTTAGAGCATTGAATTTTTCCAATAGACCAGACACCGATGCAATCAGCCTGTTTAGTTTTAGTCCAAGGGTTTGAAGGGTCTCTTCTTGCAGTGTGTCCCCTTGTTCAGTGTTGTGCCTTGGGTAGACCGTGTGGTAGGTACTCCAGAGGGAATGTTTGGTCTAGCTCCCTCACTTGTGTTTTTTTCCTTATGAGGATTCCCCATCTTTTCTTGCAAAACTTTAGCTCTGTATGGAATACTTCATAGACTTAGAAGTCAAAAAACAGTACTTCTGATGGACATTGTTGTAGTCAATTGAAGAGCTCTAACTGGAAGCAGCCATTGTGCTCGGGCACCACAGTGCCCCCCAACTGAATACTTTTATTCTTGGCATATTTGTAAAGTTTGCTACCATTCACCCTCAGCCTAATCCAGTAACAAGGCTCAAAGTGTTTTCCAAGATCTTTAATCCATTTTGCCTAATACTGTATTTTGAAAATAGTTCACTTTTACTTTTACCAAGGACGCAACAATCCTATGATATAACTGTGCAGAGATACTTGACTTTATAGAGAGTGCACTAGATTCCCTGAATCCCACATATCTTTTATGAAACACCCCCAACTACTTCTGTGTCCCCACTTGAATTATGTCCTAAGCCAATTAACTTTTGATTTCATGTCATATACAACAGCCAAGTATGCCTCATCATATGTAGGTTATCTATGAATTTGATCTTTTCCCCAAGATTATCCTTTTACCTTTTTCTAGTAAATCGACTTGATTAGTAAAGTTTGATTGGATTAAAGAATTGTTCCAATAAAAGGGGAAATCAATTAAGTGCCACTGTAGCTTATTCTTTGTAATGGAGGAGTGGGCAGACCAATAATTAGTGCCTAGTTTAGATACCTCATATGGCATATGGTATTATCTGCCCTAATAATAGGATTAGCTTAATTCATAAAGACATTGGGAAAAGACAAGATATTCTGAATTGCTAAACCCTTATCTTCCAAATTTAAAACATGTTGTATCAAAGACCTGTAGTGTCCCTTTTCATTGATTGTTATGGTCTCTTTCCTAAACCACAAAAGAATCCTTTTAAACTTACAAATTACATAATAAAAATAAGGGTTAGGGTGTCCCATTCCTTCTTCCTTTCATGCAATTATAATTTTCTGTCACACGATGTGCAGCGAGGCAGCCCGCCACAGGAATTTTACGAACATATGTTTTACTTGATCAAACCATTGCATTTGGATTATGTCTTGTAGGGATTGAAATAAAACGTTAAATGGGGCATCATCATCATCATTGTTATTGATTCAGTTCTACCCCACAATGACAGTGCCATATCCTCCCAGCCTTCCTACAATTACTGCATTTTTATATAAGTCTCTTGGATTTTTATCTGAACAATTTCTTTAGTATCTGCAGTCAAGTACATGCGCAGGTATTTGATAGTTTTTTTCCACTAACACAGGATGAAGGGTGGCTAATATTGTAGAAGAGAGGATGGTTAAGGGTGGAACAACCAGTTTAGTTGTGCTTAGTTCGGATCCCACCATGGGAGAGAAAAATTCAATTTCAATGAAAACATTGGCCAGGAGTTCACTGAGTCAGTTAGATTAAAATGTCATCAGAAAAACACATTTAATCTGGTTTCTAATTTACCAGTCTGTAGTCCTTTAACATTAGGGTTGTTTTGTATTTTTTTCCAATAAGGGCTCATTATAAAGTATAAGGTTTAGGGAAGAAAGAGGTCACCCCTACATAACTCCATTACTAAATGCTAGATGGAGTGACTAATTCTAAAACAAGCTTTGGGCTGAGAGTATAAAAGTTTCACATAATGTAGTAAAAGTGGCAGAATATCTAATTTATAGTGACACTTAAACATGTATCACCAGTTTAAAATGTTGAAAGCCTTTGAAGTGTCCAACGCAGCATTATTTTTCTTTGAGGTTACTTGAGAATATAGTAGACAACATGGTTACTTGGACCATTTCCAAGCCCTGAAATTTAGATCTATTTTTCACAAAGCCTTTTTGATGTTGGTGGATCACTACTGGAATCTGGTGAACAGTGTGGTTTGCAGTTAGTTTTACTATTACTTTGTAGTCCTGATTTTTTTTATCTTTGTTTTCTTTTCAGATTAATACAATAGTAAATTTTATCATGGAAGTAGGAATCTTGTCTGTGGCAGTGATGTTGTCCAGTAATCTCTTCCACCTAGTACTATAATATCCAGGGGCAGATTTGGGGGGGGGGCAAAGGGTGCTATAGCTCCCCCATCATGGAGCTCCCCTATCAGTAGCACACTGTGCTGCATTCTTAATTGGTCCGCACTAGAGCCTCCATGAAAGCTGCCTGAGCTGTACGGGTCTCATCCATCCTCCAGTGTCCTGGTAGCGCAGTAAACAACCACCCCCATCTGCATTACACAGCTGATCCCCCCTCCCAGAAAAGCCAGTCTCTAGCATGAATTTCCTACTAACTTTCATCCTGCACCATGCGGTCAGGTCCCAACACTGTGGCAGCAGCTGGTCTTGCCTTAGTGAGCCTGAGAGTTCATTCTCTACTTTCACAGGCTTGGTGCAGCTCCTTTGTTCATGCGTGGGGGGAGGGTACAGCTGCAGCAAAGTGGAGCAGACCTTAACATTACAGATCTCAACCAGGTCCACCTAGTGCTTGTGGCTCCTAATTTGCTGTTGCGCCCAGTAGTGGATGTGGCTAGCAAGGGGTGCCTTCTTTAAATGTTTGGGCTGCTGAAACAAGAGTGAGCTGTAATTCATTTACTCAGAAGATTAATGTCACAGCGAGAGAGGAGCAAGTGTACTACTGAGAAGCAGACAGAGTGAGAGTAGAGCCCACAAGTGAAGAGTGGGGCTGAGGGTTTCAGACGGCGGCAGTCCAGTAACGTAGGGTCGGTCTGGTCTTGGTAAATCAGCACAAGGCATTGGAGTGAGGTTCAGGTCATCCACCAGCAGCTGAAGCAAGCTGTAGCTGAGAGCTCTGCTCTTTAAGAGTCATGGGGTCAGTGTGTGCTGTCTGGTGAGAAACAGCTTGGCGGCCAGGTGACCAGAGGCAGTGCTCTACTAGGGGCACATAGACTTCAGTCTGCTGAAAATGGATCAAGTCTTCATTTAATCAGGTACTTCTTACTTTTGAAAAAATGGCTTTCACAGTCTCAGGCTATGGTGGGTGGGGGGCGGCTGCAGGGACGGGACAGGACATTAGTGTTCCATCAGACTGGGTGTGTAATAAGTGTAGTACTAGTGTTATTAATTTCTAGTATGGGGAGCTTAAATTCATGACATTAAAATAGTTTAAGGTAACTGCTGGTTTTGTCCTATTTGGCAAATTGATTTTGGTGTGGATTGCAAGAGAGGGAGTTGAAGGGTAGTGCCGTCCATAAGTATGCTAGGAGTGGTGCAGAACTAATGCTGGTGTAATTCTGGTCTCAGCAACAGCATGAACCAGGAGAGGCAGAAATTGATGCATAAGACCTCTGAACTGAGGTAAAAACTTCAGCATGTACTGTATGTCTAATCTGTGTGGTCTTTTCAGTCGTGGTTATACAGTGTGTATGACCACAGAGGGAACTAATAGAAATAGGAGGTTTGATGGTGTTCTGCTGTATATTACTTACATACAAACATATGAAATGCCAGCAGAAACAGGCCTAATGGTCTACTGAGTCAGCCCGATTGTGCAGCTAGCCCCTCAACTTGCAGCTGCCCCACCCTCCCCTCCTGTCCTCATAACTTCCCCCTCTCACTCTGTCTCACCCTCTCTTAAATCCTCCCATCATTCTACATGATACCACCTCCTCGGGCAGAGTGTTCCACTTATCTACCACCTTTTCTGTGAAAAAGTGTCTCCTGATTTCCCTCCTGAATCCCCCACCCAATCTCAGCTGATGTCCTCTTGTGTCCTTCCCCCATCTGAACTGAAGAATCCCTGCTGTATTAATCCTGTTATAACCCTTTAGGTACTTAAAGATTTCAATCATATCCTCCATGTCCCTCCACTCTTCCAGGGAATACATTTGCAGCTCTCTCAGCCTCTCCTCATAGGATTTTCCCACAAGTTCCTGTATCACTTTGGTTGCCCTATGCTGCACCCCCTCCAGTAATCTGATGTCCCTCTTCAGGAATGGATGCCAGCACTGCACGCAGTATTCCAGGTGTGGCCTGACCAGTAACCTGTACAGGGGTGGGATCACTTCTCTGTGCCCGGAGGAGATTTCCCCTCACTACGCACCCCAGCATCTTGTTTGCCATTGCAGCCACCTACCTGCACTGAGCTGAGTGGTTGATATTCCCCTTTATTAGTACCCCTAGATCCTTTTCCTCCACTGTGCTTACCAACTGTACCCCTCCCAACTGATATTTCCTCCCCTGGTTCTTTGCTCCAAAGTGCAGTACCTTGCACTTCTTGGCACTGAACCCCAACTGCTATGTCTCTGACTATTCCTGTAGTTTGGTCAGGTCTTCCTACAGCCCCCTCCACCCCTCTATGTCATCTACCACTGCACTGATCTTACTATTGTCTGTGAACAGACTGATCCTACTCTGGATCCCATTTGAGATATCAGATATGGATATCCCGAACAGCACCAGTCCCAGTACTGAACCCTGGGGCACCCCACTCATAATGTCCCATGGTGATGAGAGTCCCCTCACCACCACCACCACCAGCACCCTTTGTTGCCTACCCCTCAGCCAGTTGGTTATCCAGGTGACCATTTTTGTCCCCACCCCAATGTATTCAATGTATTCAATGTATTTTAGTTTTCCCCCCAACCTCCCACGTGGCACTGAATCAAAGGCCTTGCTGAAGTCCAAATACAGGATGTCCACTACATGGCCCCTGTCCAGTTCTCTGGTAACCCAGTCATAGTACTTGACTAGGTTTGTCTGGCAGGATCTGCCCAATACAAAACCGTGCTGATGGCCATCTTGGAGTCCATTGTCCTCCAGAAAGGTCACCAGTCTCTCCTTTAGGATTGACTCCATGAGTTTCCCCATGACTGAAGTGAGACCCACCGGTCTGTAGTTGCCTGGATTATCCTTCAGGCCGCTTTTATGAATGGGCACCACGTAGGCCATCCTCCAGTCCTCTGGTATGCATCCTGTGTCCAGTGATGTACTAAACAGGTCTGCCAGTGGTCCCACCAGGATCACCTCTAGCTCTCTAAGTACCCTAGGGTGAATGCCATCTGGCTTCGGAGCCTTGTCCACCCTCAGTGCCCTTAGTACCTCCAGCACCTTGTCCTACATAATTTTGATATCAGTCATCCCAACCTGCCCTCTGCCCACTCCCCCCTTCCCATGGGGCATCTGCCCCCCCTTTCCTTCATGAACAAAGAGCAGAAGTACTTATTCAGTGCCTCTGCCTGGTCCTCCCCCTTCTCCACCCATCCCCCAACTTTCTTAATCCTCACAATCTGATCTTTCTTTCTTTCTTCTTCTCTCGCCAATGTATCTGAAGATATCCTTTTCCCCATTCTTGATTCCCTGTGCCAGTCTCAGCTCTCTGGAAGCCTTGGCCACTCTGACTAGCCTGGTAACTTCCCTGGACTTCTCTGTGTACTCATCTTTGTCCCTTTGCCCTCCTGATTTTCTAAGCCTCCGGAATGCTTTTCTCTTGGCCCTCAGCCCTTCCATTACCTCCTGAGTCAGCCAGCTCAGCTTCTTTTCTCTTCCCTTCTTGCTCCGTGTCCTGGTGCAGGTCCAGTAGCCTCTGCCAGCCCTTTCTTAATGATATTCCATTTTTGGCTGGCACTCATGCATGTCTGAATTCCCACCAGATGCTCAACCAAAATTTCCCCCATCCCTTTAAAGTCCGCTCCCTTAATATTTATCACCCTGGTACCTGTTCCTCCTGTTACTCTTCCCATATTGAGTGTGAACCACACCATATTATGGTCGCTCCCAGCCAGGGTGTCCTCCACTCCCAGATCCTTCACAGCCTCCCCATTTGTTAATACCAGGTCCAGAGTCCTACCCTCCGTAGTAGTCCCGAGGACCAATTGCACCTGGATGCTGTCCTGAAATGCATCTAGTAATCTTTGATACTTTGCACACTTGGTGGTAGGGCTGTTCCAGTCCACCCCAGACAGGTTGAAGTCCCCCACCACTACAGTGTCTCCCTTCCTACAGACTCTTCTAATCTGCTCAGCCAACTCCCTATCTAGGTCATTCCCTTGAGCTGGTGGCCTGTACATTACCCCCACCCTCAGTGTCTTTCTTTTAGAGTCTTGAAACTGCATCCATAGGGCCTTTGTCTTGCCCTCCACCCCCTCCTCTCTCATACACCTTAACCCCTCCCTTAAGTAGATTGCCATGTCCCCTCTTTCCCCCAGACCTGTCCTTTCTGAATATCCTGTACCCTGGGATCATCATATCCCAGTCCTGGTTCTGGGTGGCCCATGTCTCTGTGATGGCTGCAATGTCCAGGGGTTTCATGTGCATGTGCAGGAGTTTCTGCATGCATGGAGAGCAAAATTGGCAACAGAAGTTCTTGTTTGGAACTGTACGTTGGCACAGGCAGTTACCAAACCGGAGAAAAAAGTGATAGAATCAAATATTTAGTTTATGTAGTTATATGTGTTGAATGGGGGGAGGAGTGCAAGTTGTGATTTACCCAAGCAAGTGCTGTTGCTAATCTAAATAAAAAAGCATTTTTATATTTGTTTAAAGACTGTGTTCTGCTGTCTACTTACTGACTACTTGGGCCTATCATAACAAGTATTTGTCAATGCCGAATGTTTGCTAGCTGGCATTGGCATTGGTAGTGTAGGAGTTAGAATGCTGCATAATAGGAATGACAGTGAAGTATTAAATTGAAGCCAACCCCACCACCACCCTGCAGAGACTGATAGGCATTGGGGTGTACCTTTGGGTCATCAGGCATAACAGCCACGCCATTTCACCATACCCTACCCTGCAGATACTGACAAGTGTCACGGTGTGCCTTAGGGTCTTTGGCCCTTATGCTCACCCCATTCCATCAGGAAATACGGTGAGATGGGTCCTGTATAGGAGAGTGGGGTGAACTTTGGGGCCGAAGAGTCCAAGGCACACCTCGATGCCTCTCACTGGCTCTGGGGTATGGAATGGTATGAGCATTACAGGTGAGAATCCCAAGTCACACCCCTGATGCCTCTCAATCTCTACAGGCTGAGGCATTATGGTCGGAAACCCTAATGCCTCAGGCGTTCGTTGGTATTTTCACTCCAAATTTTCAACATGTTTTTTTTGTGACCTCCACCTTATGAACAGTGGCAATATCAGTTTGTTAGCCAAAAGCTGATTTTGCACAGCGACTATGCCATTTGGCACTGCAGGTGCAAAAACACATTTTGAACAGGATGTGAAAAATGACAGCTGTACTGTTCATGGGGAGGTGCAAAAAATGGCAATGTTGAAATTCTGCAGTGAAAATATAAAAAAAAAACTAGTGAAGTCAAGAGCGTGGCATAGAAAATGTGCAATGCACACCCATAATGCAATTAGTTTGGGGATTTTTTACAGCAGATTGTCAACACAGGGATTCTGTAACCTCCGCTCATGAACAGTGTCACTGTGATTTTCTTAATCTGTCCCGAACAGTGATTTCCCACAGCGACCACACATTTCTGCGCTGTAAGTGCGAAAAAAATTTCAGCCATGGTGTGAAAAATGACAGCTGTGCTGTTCATAAGGAAGTGTGGAAAAATGGCAGTGGTGAAAATCTGGACTGAAAATAGAAATACATGAAGTTACGAGGGTGTGTGGAAACTGCGCAATGGTCACTTGTGACACATTTTATGGACGTATTCCACCAAATTTTTATCATAGCCATTTTAACACCTCTGCTCATGAACAGTATCACTGTGATTTTCTTAATCTGTCCCGAACATTGATTTCGCACACCGACTGCACCATTGTACGTTACATGGGCGGAAACGCGTTTTGGCTGAGATGTGAAAAATGACAGCTGTACTGCTCATAAGGAGGTGTGGTAAAATGGCAATGTTGAAATCTGGAGTGAAAATATTGAAAATTTGCGAACTTCTGACGAGTGTAGGAAGAGCGCAATGCATGCTCGTAAAACAGTAATTTTGGGGAATGTTTTCACCAAATTTTTAACATAGCCATTTTAACACATCTGCTCATGAACAGTGTCACTGTGATTTTCTTAATCTGTCCTGAACATTGATTTCACACACAGACTGCACCATTGTGCGCTACATGCGCGGAAACACATTTTGGGTCCAGATGTGAGAAAGATAGCTATACAGTTCATAAGGAGGTATGGTAAAATGGCAATGTTGAAAATCTGGAGTGAACATATTGAAAATTTGTGAACTTACGAGCGTGCATAGGAACAGCGCAACACATGCTCATAAAACAGTCATTTTTGGGAATTTTTTGCACCAAATTTTCAACACAGGGTTTTTGGGGGCATACCTCATGAACTGTGACACTGTTGTTTCATAAATCGGTCCTGAAAGGTGATTCCACACAGTGACTGTGAAATCACCTTTAAGGGGCGATTAACACCTCATAACACTGACAGAATTCATGGTGGGTCCATATGATAATTGGTGAAAAATTCCCCAAAATGTCTGAGATATACTAAAGTTGAAAAACCCAATTTATTACGTTATACAGCTTACTGGCATTTCCTCAGTTTGCGTTCGGCTTTGAAGAGTGCAGGCGTGTTCCTGGTCCACTGAAGATCATCGCGTAGCTCCAGAGTGCGTATGGAGTGAGGAGAAGTGTGGGGAGGCAGGGTGCACAGAGGGTGGGTGTGGGTGAGGGGAGATTAGGTCAGGACAGTCAGCGATGGAAGTTTTTTTTTACTTTCAGATTTATTTTAATTTTTAACTTGGACGATGCAGGACTTGTGCCACGCTGGGGTAGGCTCCCAGTGTGGCAGCTGAAACTGTTGGGGCCTTGGATCTGGCAGGGGTTGGGCACCCCCGTCGGCCATACGATCTGTTGCCATGCTGGGGTGGGCTCCCAGCGTGGCACCCTGTAGTCTCTTGGGGGGAGACAGAGGAGCCAATGGGGGATTGGGCAACCCCATCAGCCATATGATCTGTTGCCATGCTGGGGTGGGCTCCCAGTGTGGCATCTGGAATTCTGTTGGGAGGGGCAGCACAGCCAATGGGGAATTTAGCACCCCTGTCACTATAAGGGGGGGAGCACGAGCACGCAGTATGCGTGAGTGTGTGGGGGGGAGCACGCAATATCTTATTGCAGCTCACTGAAGCGTAGCTCCCCCTTTCAACTGTAGGGCCACTGTATTTTCAACTGCTGTCATAGACAGCTGCAGCATTCATTGGAGAACTGTGGCCATGCCTGCGAACACACTGACTGAATTGGAAGACGGGTGCCACACCTCCGAAAACTCGGATGATAGCACTAAGTTTCTTGCATATGTGTGCAAGCAAACATAAAAATGAGATGCCTCATACCATGGGGTTATCCCAGTAAAGGAAATTTTAAAGCAATAAAAAATATTTTATTTATTTAAAAATTAATTTTCTTTGGAATAACTTGTTCTATAGAATAAAATCTGTTTTACAAAAATAGCAAGCTAACATGAAATTAAATTTTCAGAAACTAGGTAGCAATGTGACTTTCTTCCCATATTTCTATAGTTATTTTTTTTTTATTATTTTTTTTTTACTGAGGGATAGGTTCATCTGTAATGCATGACAAACTGGGGTGGGTTGGCTTTATGGTAATGTCATAATGTGCTTGAGTGAGTGACATTTGTGAACTTGTTTACTTGGATTGTCACTTAATTTGTCTGTATCACCAAGTCTCTTTCAACTTGTCTCATGTTTATGTGTTTTGGATGTGCTGCTGCCCAGCTGCAGTCTTTTGCTGTTTTTTTTGTTTTGTTTTGTGTTTTTTTTTTTTTAGGTGGGAGGGTATTTTGGGCAACATACTGTGGACTGTGGGGACTTTGGGGATGGTGCTAAGGTGCAACTCACAGAACATGGGGAGGGAGGGAGGAAATGGATAGAAATTGTGCTTGAAATACCTTCCAAAATGCACCAGAATGTACCAAAATGTTAAAAAATAATTTCTGGGGGCCCAGGCAGCCCACCAGACCCTTGGCCTGTTAGCTTAATTGTTTATCTGACTTGAGCTCCCCCATCTATAGGACTCCTGGATCTGCCCATGTAATATCCACAAATGTATAAAAGAACTCCAACATAAATCCATCTGGGCCAGGGATTGAGTTCTTTCCGTATCAATGATAACTAGTTTGACCTCTTCTACTGCAAAAAATTCTCCTCAAGATTCCACTTTGTGTAGAGTAACAAGAGTTCCAATAGTCACTCTAATTTTCTTGCAAATATGTATTTGGTTGATTAAAAACATCCTTAAAATATTTTAAAAATTAGCAATCATATTGTCTGTATATGCAATGGTTCCATCTTCCTTTAATGTATTTATTGTAATATTTTCTTTGCAAAGCATGTAATAGAATCTTTCCCATTTTATACCCATACAGATATATTTTATTTTTACCTTTATAATAATCATGTTCAGTTTGAATAATAATCTAATCATTTCTTTCTAGTATCTTTCTCCAGAATCAGCTGTCCAATTCTACATTAGGTCCTTCTGTTACAATTCTTTCTGCAGGCCTTTAATCTCTTTTTCCAAACAAGCGTGTTTCTTTTTCTTTTCTCTGTGAATTTTAGATCGAAAATAAATTATCCCCCCCATATGGCATTGAAAGCAACCCACTTTATGGCCACTGAAACTGACAGCAAATAATTTGTAGACCAATATTCTGAAATAGTTATTTTTTTCCATACAGATTTTTCTGCCCAGCAGGTGGCATGTCATCAGTGATATACTCTGTTCACAGGGATATACCCTGATCAGGCAGAAACCAGTCATCATTCAGATGACTACGGGTTTTTCTCCCAATTTTTCAGTTTCTCCCTTCTCTCCTGGTGGAAACAAATGCCTAAGTTAGCCATACACAACCACAGCATTAGCTGTGCAGCAAGAAGAAGCTCTCTGGCCCAACCACAGGGGTCACTGTGGTGGTGAAGTTCACCCCCAACCCTCCCCGAAAGAGATATACTGTTGAGCATCAGCTGTTTTTGGTCATGGCCTGCCTTCTGATGCAACTTCCCAGGTTTGCTTCCAAACCCAGGTCGGCAGCACGGCAGCACAATGCATTGCAGTTGGGGCACTGGTGTGGCTCAAACAGTTCTTTTTTAAGTAATTCAATAAACTCTGGAAATGCTAACAGAGAAATATTAAATCTCCAAATAAATTTCTTATGTCTGTTAAAAGATGGAACTATCTCACAAGTCACTGTACCATGATCAGACTTTAAAATAAGAGACATTGAGGCGTTTTTCATATTATTAACCAGAACTCTACTTATTAGGATATAGTCTAACCTATCAGTATGTTGCTATGGAAGTTGAAAGACTGTTGTGTTTTGACAAACACTAGCCTGAGCCAGGTAATTCTTTCCAAAATCTTCTTTATTTAACACCAACCCCAATGTTTCACCTGTGAAAAACAGCCTTTTTCAAGGGGAGATTTTTTAAAACTCAATTCATGATATAAAGGCTATCAGCTATATTAGTTTCAGTGTTGATCTCTGTGTTAGAGATATAACAATGGTGACAAACAAAGACCATTGGTCCATCTAGTCGGTCCATAACACCCTATCATACCCCATCACCTTTTGTGTATATAGGGTTTTAGCCCACACTACCCACTATCTTACTCCTCATTTTACTGCTGCCACCCTGAATAACTATAAGCCATTCACTTTGTCCTAGCAGTGTTTGAAACTGTTAATGGTCTGGACGCCTACCAACTCAGCTGGCAAATTGTTCCATGGCTCAGTCACCATCTCTATAAAATAAAACATTCTCACATTCCTCCTGAACCTCTCCCTACCAGTTTCCAGTCACATTCCCGTATTCTTTATCCACTATTCCTGCTAAACAGATCCTCACAGTTCATCTTGTTCGTTCCTTCCTGGAATTTGAAGGTCTCTATCATATCTCCCTTCTCCCATCTGGCCTCCACTGAGTACATCTTCAGTGGCTCAAGCTGATCCTCATAAGATTTGCCCTGCTGTGCCTGAATCAGTTTGGTGACCTTATGTTGGACCATCACCAGCTTGTCTTTATCTTTTCTCAGGTGAAAAAGTTAATTTTGTATGCTTCTGCCCCAGTAGTGTCCTTTTTCTTTTCAATATTTTTAGGTACAGCCTTTTGTTTTACTTTATTTGCAGTGCCTTTTACTAGACATTCCAGTCACTCGCTCTTTTATAAAAGACACCTGTAACTGTCATTAAGTCTCTTCCTTCCCCATGTGTGCCATATTTATCCACTGGTAAGGTATAATTGATTTGTCATATTAACTGCTTTCCCTTCCCCTTCTACTCCTGGCTTTATCTTTGCTTACGCTCCACTGCTACTCTATCAAATCTCTCCTCCCTCCCATATCAGTTGTAGACTGTTGTTTGTCCTAGCTGCCAAAATAGTGTATATTTGATTTGATTTGATTTGATTAAATCAAATCACACCAGTCATCATGTTTCATTTATCAGTATGCGACCTATAAGTCACTTCCCTGTCTCATATCAATGTTTACCACCTGCGGTTACCCTATGTGGTACCCTTGTATGTATATCCAGCCTGCATCATGTAACGTGTATTTCATGTATATACTGTTATTACCTATCTGTGTTTGTACTTTAAGTGTTTATGTCACAGGACCTCCTTGTGAATGAGCTTGCTCAATGGAGTTTTCCTGCAATAAACTTGAACTTGAACTTTTCAGCTGCTTTTTCTTCAGCCTTTAACTTTTTAACTTTCTGGTGCCTCTCACATCTGGTCGACGTGCAGTAATATACAGTAGCTGATACACGAGCACAAAAGAGTGTATGCCAGTATCTTATAAGAAGACTTCCATACAAACATCAAGTATATGATAAGGCCATAATGAAGGTTCAATAAATCTGCTGATTAAAAATCCAAGGTCAGTTACTTCTTATCATGCAATCGGTTGGTGTAGCTAGACAGAGATGGTATTCACCTCTACACCTCCACAATGACTTTTAGTCACTCACAATGCAGTTAATTAAATCATATCTTGAGTCTGAATAGTTTTCTAGGCATTTCTGAGTTTACTTAACATAAAACCACATTCATAAGCAGGGCAGACGTTGAAAGAAAAACTCACGTGGTTCACATTGCCCTGATGGCATCTGTCACTTCACAGTTCAGTACAAATTTTAAGCACTCAAGAGCTCATTCTTTTTTGCTAAAATTCACATTTTCATTACTGAAGAAAATGTTGTTGTTTTTTTGTTTTGTTTGTTTTTCATAATGGGGATTCCGGCAGTGCACACATTCACCTCCTAAATGCTTGCACCATCTTGAAGGATTAACTGAATCATTTCCACTCCACATTTTAAGTGTTGTCTTTTGCTTCTCTGACATTACAAATGGCTTTGGTGGAGGAGCAATGTCCTCATCAGTCACATAAAAGGGTGGGGCTTCGAGTGGAGTCTGGGGCACAGTTTAGTACGTAGATTTTGCCTCATCCAAAGGCAGCAACCCTTGTGTGATGGGTTTTAAACTTTTGTGAGAATGACTGAAGGAAATAATAGGACCCACAGGCAGAAGAGGGGAAGGGATACTTGAAGAAGTGGGGTGATGATCAGCCACTGGGGCTATGGGATCTTTAAATCCAGCCTGCCTTTAGGACAAGCGTGGACCTAGACATGGAGCTAGGCAGACTAGATGGACCTCTGGATCCTTCTCTACTGATACTCTTTGTTTCTGAGTTTTCCTGTTTTATTAATCCCGTGTTTTTAAGTCCCTGCCAAATACTGCTTATAACCTACCCATTGGGGTGCTACAGAATGATATGAGCTAGATGTCAATCCCCCAGAGATGGAGCAATTCATCTTCATGCCATGCCTGTCATTTCTTTTTATTTAGTAAACTTTATTGAAATGATTAGAATATAGAAAAACACAAGCACCAGATTACGTACAGCCACAATACAGAGCTTAAGTTAACTCCTACCTCCCCCCTCCCGAACCCTCATATCCCCCTTCCCCCTCAAAAAACTGGGCCCTGGAGTAGTTAGAGGAGAGTGGTATCACATAAAAAGATCCATAATCAAGGTTTATTAAGGGGAAGTGTCATGCCCCAGAGTGGACAGTCAGGCATCCAGGGGGACCAAGCAAATAATATGCGACTGAAAGCAGTGTCGCATGGAGGCCAAGGTGCGTTCCATCCTCAACATATCCTGCATCTCCTTGTGCCATTCAGAGAAGGAAGGAGTAACTGGATTCATCCAATGTCTAAGGATGAGTTTCTTGGCTACTATAGTAACTAATGCAAAACTGTATCTGCTGGTTCCCATTAACGCCTGGATGTCTGCTTCCAAAAGACAGCATTCCTTAGTAGAGGTTTTGGAAAGACCCAAAGTTGGGTCCAGTGTCTCCTGAATGCTTTGCCAAAAAGGCTGAGCCTTAGGGCAATCCCAGAGGATATGCAACAGTATGCCTTGCCTGCCATTGCATCATGTACAGATCGATGAGTTCAAAAGTCCCCATTTATGTAATTTACAAGGGGTATTATAAAGGGCATGAACAATTTTAAACTGAAGGAATCTATGGCCGTCATATTTAAGATAGCAGTAAAAAGTTTTCCAGATTTCAGTCCACTGGCATTCATCTGGTCTCCAGCCCAAAGCTTGAGGCCAGTACTGTGGAGAGGACCCATACCTGTAGGACCAGGCCCTTTAAAGAGCTTAGTATTAGGTGGAAATGACATGGGAGGCCATACTAAGATGCCCAAGCTCATCCAAAGTTAGATCAATCTGAGTTATGGGTGGAGGAGTACCAAATTTCTTTCATAGCAGGTGACAGATTTGACAATAAAAGAAATGATCTTTGGGGTTCAACCCATACCACTGTCTTAATGTGGCAAAGGAGACCCAGTGTTGTTCCTGATACAATTGTGAGGCCTGAGTAATACCCTTTTGATATCAAGTGAATTTACAAAGAGGCTTCTCCAAAACAGTTAAATTAGGGTTCAATCACAAAGGCAGATCTAAGGTTTGCTCAATGATAATTTCACTAACCGTTTGAGTTGACTATAGGTCAACACCAAAATGCCTACAGGCATGTCCTGGAGGAGAGTGGGTAGGGATAGGTATGTTGTATATGGAAGCACTTGCAGGGAAATTCCCTGTCGGCAGCAAAGGTCATCTTCAGTGCTCCAACTTGCCTGCTATTTTGTAGCCCAGTGAGCTCAAGTCACTCCTGAACCTGGGTGATCCCACATGGAGGTGCAGTATGCTGTCACCAAGCGTCTAGGACAGCTAGAAGTCAGCCATCTCTTGATGGCTGGAAAGGAGACTGTAATCAAGAAGGTATTTCAGAGGCAAAAAGAAAGCTAACCTCTGAGAGAAGATGCAGTGTCTCCCTCTGAGGTTAGAGGTAAGATGAAAAGAGTCCTTAACAGTTAAGTCCTGGGAATACTAAAACTAAAAACATAAGAAATGGTAAGAATGAGTAAATGGCACAAGCAGATCCTTGTAAATTGTGAGGAACCATTTTAACTACTTTACATCTGAGTGCAGAGGTTTTTTTCTTTAATTAGAGCTCACACTCAGTAAAGTAACTACACAACTACTCTGTCAAGAGGGAGAGTTCACATAGGTACTGTAATATGAAGTGGTGCTGGACACAGAGCTCTCTGCATAGCGAAAGGATATCAACATAATGGCAGGATGTGTGCTGCTTGTCTTCAAACAACTCTCATTCCTGTATGTTTTTGTCTCTGCAGGCAGGAAGGCTATATACCTAGTAACTATGTGGTCGAAGCTGGAGATACGCTGAAAATGTATGAGTAAGTATGGGAGTTCTGAAGGAGTATAAAGCCGTGTTTACATGGTGTCAGGGCTGTGGCATGTACGCCACTCCCTTCCTGAGGCACCGTCTGCTGTCCTGTTCACACAGCCCACCCTCGCAGAGCTGCAGGTTGCTCCGAGGAGGGGCTGTGAATTCACCAGAGGCTGATTTTAAAACAGACTTTGTATCGGAGCGAGCACAGCAAAGCATTCACACTACCATTTAATGCACTCGCTCCGCTACTGATTCCACAACTGAGTTGGATAAAAAAAATGATCCGACGAGCACAAACGGCCATCCTGACAATGTTTACACTGCTGACTTTGCAGCGCATCAACCCGTGCACAAGGATTGATGAGCTGCAAAGTTAGCAGTGTAAACAAGGCTACAATCATGTTCTGGAAATGTTCCAACAATAAGAATACATGAGTGCAGCTCTTCAGGTCCTGACTAGAATGGATTCTAATTAATTAGAACCTCAGAAAGGTTCTAAATGTTTTTTTAAATGTTAATTTCCATATATCTGCAAATCAATTACATGCACAGATGATAATTCTTCATTTGCATTTTACATTTCTCAGTCTTTTCCCCTTATCGACAACTTACCTCAGTGCTTATAATTCAAGCTGACTTACTGGGTTCAGCTTCCACTCTAATACATTTATTAGCACATCATGGTCTCCAGACTAGATCTTCTGTGCTCACACAGAACACATGGCTAATCCCCCTCCCCCAATTTGACTTGGGCACATACAACCTGGCCTACTAGAGGCAAGCAAAATCCTGTCAGGTGGCAGAAAAAAGGACCCCAAGACTGTCAGCAGCAACCAAGTGGGTGGGCTAGAGGTTCATGTCACGTGTGGGGATTTTTCCACCTGAATGACCCTCCCAAAACACAGTTAGTGAGGCTTTACAGTGCAATAGGCAGAGCTTAACGAAATCTTGTAGTCACTCAGTGTCAGTGCCACCTTTGAACCTGCTAACTCAGCGTGAGTAGTTAACCCTTAGGCTGCCGACATAATTAGAACATATAGGAAATTTGGACTGATATCTCAGTTGGCGGCCCTGCAAGGGTTAAGATTGAGATAAAATCCTGGGTTTCCAAAAAATGCAAATATGTAATTTGAAAAGCTTAGATCATTTTGTGGTTAGGGATTCACTCATCCTTTAAATCTAATTCAAGAGGAGTGTCAATCCTTCAGTAAATTGTGAGGGGCTGTTGGATAGGCCCATAGCAAATACAGTAGTAACATGCAGAATGTGATCACCAGTGCCAGACTCAGTATAAAGGATTGTGCCTGGTCATCCTATACACAACAAGTCAGTGACTGAATCAAGAGGTTGCCATGGCAACCAGAAACCTCAAGCACACAGCTCAAGAGATCCCCTGGTCACCACAGCAACCTCGAAATTTAGACACAGCCTTGTCTGTGTATGGATGACCATGCACACTCTTTTATAGTGTATGGCTTTCTATACCCAGAGAGAATGTGTTTCTTTATTTATACATTCCATTTATTATAACACTCAAAAAACATCATGGCCAAACACCAATACTGAAAACAACAAACAAAAGATTTCAAACAGTTTATCAAAGTCAGTTCAAAGTTTGTTGTTGTGCTGTGCTGCTCTTAATATTAGCATGAAATTAAAGGGACAGTGTCAGTCCTTTTTGCATTATACTATGTCAACTTACCAAATTCTAGATCTTATCCTAACAGACCTCAAAAATTCCCCTCCTCTGCTGTCTTTGATAATGTCTTTGGTGACTATAATGTTGTCTGCTCTAGAGGTGTCTCAACTACATGTATCACAAACCATCCCTCACACACAAACATACATTCTCCCATTTTACTGTCGACAATTACCTTCAACAACTCATAACAATCAATTGACAGGACTTTTGTTTAGCTCCTACCATTCATGAAACCTATGAATACTTCACACAGCAAATGAATGCAGTAATAAACAACCTTACCCCCATGTAACTCTTAGGACTAGAAGAAAAACCATGCCTTGGTTCAATAAGGAAATAAAAATGACCCTTAAAGACAGGAGGTGCGATTCTAGAAGATTGGCACAAGTTGCCGCCAAAGGTGACTTGTGCCAATCTCAGTTCCTACAAGGACCCTGCGCCCAATTCTAGAAGGGGCAGAGTCCCCACAACTAAGTCCTGCCACTTATGTCATGCAGACGGCTATGTCAAATGAAGGGCATAACAGAGGGGCATCTGGCAAGTCGCACCCTCCGTCAGTCTGGTGCGGGTGTCCCCCCCACACACACACCTGGAAAGCCCTGCAGGGCTGCTTTCTCCCCCCAGCCCCCAAACCCCCATATCCGCAAATGCTCCACAGGGCTGCAGTGACCCCTCCAGCCCCAGATCCCCCGACTATATGTGCCCCACAGGGGCTGTGTCCCCCCATCCCGATCCCCCAAACTGTTATTGCTCTGCAGGGCAGCTCTGTCCTCCCAGGACCCATTCCCTGACCCCAACCCCCAGGTCCCTGATGTGCCACTCCATGTACAGTATTAGAACATCCCACAATTTCTGGTAGTCTAGTGCCCCCCCACCTAGCAGTGCCAGTCCACCCCACACCCCCGACCTGTCCCCAGCCAGCGACTGGCACAGCCCACGTCTCACCACCACGGCCAGCCACCGACTGATTTTCATAGGAGTGCTTACTGCATATATGCGCTCAATGAATGAATGTATTCATTCATTCATTGAGTGTATATATACAGTATGCGCTCCCATGCAATGCACTGCAGGGACCTGTGTCTTGGGGTTGAGGACTGGGTCGAGGGGAGGACAGAGCTGCCCTGCAGGGCTCTTAGCAGTATGGGGGTCAGAGGCAGGAGGTGTATTGGCAGCCCTGCAGGGCTTGGACAGTTTGGGGGATTGGGGGGCCGGGGGTGAGAGATGCTATGCTGGGCACATACTGTGTGGGGGACCAGGGGCTGGGGGGTTAGAGATGCCCTGTAGGGCACCTACTGTGATGTTCTTGGCTTGGGGGGAGTGCACATGGATTAGGTGCCAGTCTGCTGGCAGGTCTACACAACCACCAGAGGACATACATTCATACAGTTACGCCAGCTTAATGCTGGTGTAACTTACGTTGATGGTTCTCCTCCGGAGGTCGTTGTAGAATCGCAACATTGGGGACTTTGTTGCTGCCCTTCCAGAATAGGGTGCAACTGCTGCCATAAACCCCCTAGCGCCATGTCTCAAGGGGTTTTGGGATTAAGTGCTGGCGCAAGTCCACTTTGGCGCAAGTGGCCTGCAGCATGTTACTAGCCTCTTTGTAGAATACCATATGTCACAATTGCTGGTGTAATTTACTACTTGCACCATTCATTTTGGTGCAAGTTGAGTTACGCCAGGCGTATCCGTTCTAGAATCGGGCCCAGGGATTGGCTCTGGAGCAGAACTAAGTCCTCTAAATTAGACCATGACTGGTTGCTTTTTTGGCGAAACAGAAACTGGTGCGCCAGGCTTATTTGTATGACCAAATCCAACTATTATAAGAACCTACTGAACACAAATTGATACAATCCCACTAATTTTTTGCAAACTATCAATAATGTTGAAGGGGGATCAGCCCCACCATCCCTGCCAAATAATCTTGAAATAGGTACCTATCTACTAACGGGCAAGTACCTAATCTTAGATGAACTAAACAAACATTTTGTTTCAGCATCTGTCATCTGCCATAAGCCTCTGC
Organism: Neoceratodus forsteri; assembly: GCA_016271365.2. NCBI lineage: Eukaryota > Metazoa > Chordata > Ceratodontiformes > Ceratodontidae > Neoceratodus > Neoceratodus forsteri. The sequence continues at coordinate 355,414,709 of JADMNL010000023.1, forward strand.
ATCTTAACAGCATACCTCCTCCACCCCACAGGCCAACAAGCACAATTCCCAACAGTGCAACCCTATTTAGTTTTTGCCAGATTACATATAAGAAGGTTGAGCACTTATTCCAAACCCTTGACCACAAAAAGAGTGCAGGAGCAGACAACATTAAACCCATCTTCCTAAAAATAGGCTACCCCATACTGACTGCACCTATTATGCATCTTTTCAACCTATCAATAGTAAGTCATGAGATTCCCTCAATTTGAAAAATCATGCATATTATCCCACTCTTTAAATACAGTGATAAAACTTCAGCTCATAATTATAGACCCATTTCCATATTGCCAGTATGGGCCCAAATGCTTGAGAAACTGATTCCTAATAAAATAAAAACTTACTCATTCATCAATCCTAGGCAGTCTGGTTTTCATTAAAAGCGTAGTACAACCTCTGCCTTGGTGAAAGTCACCAATGATTTGTTTACAGATCTAGACCACAAGCATACTATTGCAGCACTCTTTCTAGATTTAAGCAAGGCTTTTGATACTGTAGACCACAATATTCTCTTGACCAAGCTTGCAATTGTTGTGTAACCCCTCTATGGTCCACTTTTGTAGCATGGATATACATAGGGGTATCTACGGGTTCGGGGAAGGATGAGGCTACTTGGCACAAGAGACCTAGGTTTGACTACTCTGCAAAGGGGCACCCAAGTAAATCCAACTACAGGAAGCAATAACTGTAATGTCCAGAACCAGAACTGGAATTTTTCAGTGTGGCTTTATTTATTAACTCACTGAACATAAACAAAGCTCTGTATGGTCCCCCACAGGGCTACGTAACTGTAATGCAGATTAGAGGTTAAACACAGCGGTCCATTTGAGGAATGAACACTACAACAGTTGTCTGGCTTTGGACCCACCAGGCACTCGGCCCGGACTTTGCATGCTCATTGGATACACAGCCCGACTGACCCAGCTCCCCTGCCGACCACTCGACTGACGGTCCACTTGGCAATGAACCCAAACTCTACTTGGAAAGACATCCCATCAAACAAGGAGGCTCCCAAACTGTGGCTCCCCACACCATTTGAAGTCTGCGACTCCTAGAGAGATTTTGTTTTCGTACTTCCAATTCAAAACTCCCATCAAACAAGGAGTAATGTTCCCATCCTGTGGCTCCCCACACCACTTGAAGTCTACGACTTCTAGAGAGATTTTCCAGTTGCGACCCACGTCTGGGTACCAACCCCATCACTGGCCAAGCGCATGAGGCAAGTAAGCAAAACACAGAAGAAATCCGTGAGAGGTGGACCTGGTTACTAAAGATGGGGATCTATCCACCTCCAGCTCCCACAGCCCATACCCGGCCATTTCTCTGGACACACAGAACTTTAGACTTTAAAACTGTAGATTGACGGTGGATGACCTGAAGCACCCCCTCTACAATGAACTTTAACACTTTAAACAGATGACTGCTCTATTTGTTTGTCCTAGTTGACATAGTTCTCCCAAATAGCAGTCCCCAATACTGAAATCCAACTGAAGAAAGAAGTTGTTTCCCTTCCAATGAGGCCAAACACTCACCCATTCATTGCAGGTGCCCCACAGGTGAAGAAATGTAACCTTTGCTGTTATACATGAACAGACTGAACTTAAATTAAAACAGGCAGCTTTCTTCCCAAGGTGGGAGAAGGGGATTGCCCCTGGAACCCACAAAGAACTTTTCCTCACCCACCCCAGAGGGAGTGGGGTAAACAGACACTACAGGTGTCCTTCTTGTTTGCTTGAGAACAAACTGAAGACTCACTTTGAATTCCCAAGATTCTAACTTACTCTGAGCTGAAGATTCCAAATGTGGCTCATGCAGCTGTGACAATTCTATAATGATGTCATCACTCTAGTCTCAGCTGTGACTGAGGACAGAGTGAGACAGTGTGAAACCCATTTAACTGGAGTTTCACAAGCTGCCTTCCCTGCCTACCACTAGGTCTTACTGGGATTCTAGTAACCCTGGGTAACAAAGGAGTTACAGTTGGACTAAGCCCCACTGTACTATCTTGGTTCAGACATTACCTCAGTGATAGGCATCAGCAGTTGAAAGTGGGTGGTCTTACTTCAGCTTGTGTACCAATCAACAAAGGAGTGCTGCAAGGCTCCATTGTAGGGCCCCTGTTGTTCACATGATGTATATCAATGACCTGGATCAGAACATCATCAACTCAAACCTTTTTATTTTATGCAGATGACAAGAGTGCTATATACCACAGACACAGACCCGGAATCAGCACTGCGGTGCCTGCAACAAGAGTTTAAACTGCTGCAGATTAATCTCCATGCATCTAAACTATTATTACTTGCTTTCAAGGTCATGTATATGGTTCTAGCTCATAAAAACAATTTTAGCCCCTGCAATTGGCATATCCACCTTTTCCAATGAAATACCTGAGCAGGTAGACTTGTTTAAATATCTTCATTTGTGGATGGACAACAAACTGTCATTCAATGTACACATAGAAACACTATGTAAGAAATTACGTCAAAAATTGGGGTTTTATTACCTTAACAAGTCCATCTAAACTGTGACGACAAGACAATGTTAGTGCAAGCCATGTTTCTCCCTCTGCTAAAGTACAATGACAATATTTATAGAATTGCCTTAGCCTCTCCCCTGGGTAGATTGAACGTGCTGTATCATAGGGTGTCCATCTTATCTGTGAACTGCCTGCCCTCACACACCACTGTCAGCTTTATACAGAAGTAGGGTGGCCTTCACTTGAGACAAGATGGTTAAAACACCTAAACCTCTGGGCCCAGATATTCAAAAGGGTTGCGCCATGCACAACAGGGTTACGCATGCGCAAGTCCAAAAATGCGCCATTCTGCGATATTCAGCAGGAGGCAGTTACGCCACTGACAACAGGTTGCGCAAAAGAGCAATGCAAATGAACCCATGCTCAACAGGAGGGAGAACCATGCGCCTGCGCCCGATATTCAGTCGGGTTGTGCAGAGTTGTGCATGCATAACCAACCTGCGCCTGCAACCAGGCAAAAAAAAAAAAGGATCAAGTTGAGGGCCACCCTGGGTGAGCTGCTGTATTGCAGGCGCAACACAGCAGCTACCACCCCTGGCTGGCTAACTCGGTCCCTGTGCCCCCCACCAGCCCGATCGCGGGCAGAACGTAAAAACAACCCCCCGCCCACACATCTCCCAAAGCCCGATCGCGGGCATACAGTAACATGCCCCCCCACACACATATCTCCCGAAGCCAATCGCGGGCATAACCTGCATGAACCCCCCACCAGTGCCCGATCACAGGCAGAATGTACAAACCCCCAACCGAATATCCCCTGGTGGTCAGTGGACCATAATGCCCGATTCGTGGGCAGAATGTCAGTACAACCCCAAACATCTCCCTGGTGTCTAGTGTCCCCACCACCCACAAGCCCCTCCCACCACGCCTGCCCGCCGCCCACGACTGACTGTCGGTGAGGCTGCCGCGCCGATGGTGCAGAGCTACAGCCAATAGGCGTGCAGCCCTCTCACTCCATGACAGTCCAGATTTATGAATGCACCAATGGGCGGGCAGCCCTACACGGACAGTCAGTCGGTGGGCGGCGGGCGGCAAGCGGAGTGGGATACTGCCGCCCGCGGCTGCGGGGAGAAGCGAAGTGAAGGCTTCATGGGTGGGTGGGGAGACACTAAACACCAGGAGATTTTGGGAGGTTGTAACTTGACATTCTGCCAGCGATCGGGCATTACGATCCACTGGACCACCAGGGAGATATTCGGGTTGGGGGTTTACATTCTGCCAGCGATCAGGCACTGGGGGTTGATACCGTTCTGCCGTGATCGGGCTTCGGAGATGTGGGCAGGGGCATGTTACTGTATGCCTGTGATCGGGCTTGGGAGATGTGTGGGCGGGGGGCATGTTATTGTATGCCCGCGATCGGGCTGCAGGGTGTGTCGGTCCCCAACGGCTGCTGCCTGGCAGGGCAGCCAGGCACAAGTCCTCGGGGATCGGTGCACCTACATGCTAATGGCATGCAAATGGGGCCATAAATAGATGCAAATGGCCCCCCCTGCGCCTTGCATAAATTATGGCCCCATTTGCATGTCACCTTTTGAATATCGGAAATTTGCGCGTAGGCGCCCAATGGTATGCGCCACCGCCGAGTTTAATGCTCAACTCTGGCAGACGCGTTGGTGCAAGTTCCACTGCGCCATCATGCGCAAGTGCTGTGGTGGGGGTGATATTCTAGGAGCTCCAATAGCGCAACTCCTTTGAATATCACGCCGCCACCCTCGCGCAACTATTTTGAGCAGCGCAGGGGCTTGCGCCTCAGAATGGCGCAGTTTGAATATCTGGGCCCTGGTCTCTAAAAGCACTGCGTAACACGTTACATTCTTACATCTCCTCTCTACTTACTAGGTCCCAAGTTCCATATTCACTCAGATTATATACAATTATCTTGTTCGACATACCCAAGCACTGCTTTAAATATGGAAAGATGGCCTTCAGTGGGGCTGCCCTTGAAGCGTGGAATTCTATTGAGAAATTACTTAAACTGCACACACTGGTCTGTCCCCACTCTTTCCAATAATTTCTAAACAAATATTGCATAGATGAATGTGCCTTTTACTAATCTTTGTATTTGCTTGCACTTATTCCTTGTACCTTCACCCTGAGCCTCTGTTCCTTATTCATAAGTGTGTCCACAAGTTGTTTTGTCTGCATTAGGCTACCTCTTATATACCTTATCACATTAGCTGACATTGTATCTAGTCCAATGTCTCCTCTTTCTTTCTTTCTTTCTTTCTTTCTTTCTTTCTTTCTTTCTTTCTTTCTTTCTTTCTTTCTTTCTTTCCTTCTTTCTTTCTTTCTTTCCCTTTTCCTAGCATATTTCTGCCTTATTGTGTACTCTGTATTATCAGATTATATTGTACCTTGTATCTCAAATCCTATAATATCCAGTTTGTATGCTTTGTTTATTTATTTATTTTCTGCCCTACCCAGGGCCTCCTTGCAAATGAGCTCTTCTCAATTGAGTTATTCCTGGTAAAACAAATAAATAAAATAAGTTAATTAGATGTGAACAGGAACAAAATATTATGCATGGCAGTGATAATAATCAAGGTAATACAGTATTTAATCCCAATGAAATGAATGTTATATTTTATGATTACTATCAAAAACGGTATACTCCAGAGGTGGAGCCAGCTGAGAGGGATATGGAATTAATCCTTGAAAAATGAGTTTCTTCAATTGGTAAAGATGATCTTTTAACCCTAAATAAGGCAATGACAATAAAAGAAATAAAAGAAGTGATAAAGGAGTTGCCAAATGGAGAGGCCTTCAGTCCTGATGGCTTTATTAACAAGTTCTATAAACAATTTTCAGGGGTTATAGTACCTGTTCTTTATATGGTTTTCTCTTGGTATGAGCAGGGCTGTGCTCTCCCTTCGTCTTTCAATGAGGCTATAGTGACTCTACTGCTCAAAAAAGATAAAAATCCAAAAAATGACGGTTCTTATCACCTCATCTCTGCTCAACATGGATTACAAAATCTTTACAAACATTTCAGCAAGGAGATTGTACCTAGTGATGCATAAAATAATTCACGAATACCAAACAGGGTTTCTAAAGAGCAGAAGATTGTCATGTAACATAAAATGGATTATAGAACAGGTACATGAGGAAGGCTCTGCCCTGCTCACACTAGATGCAGAGAAGGCCTTTGATATGGTCAATTGGAGCTTTCTTAAGAAGGCTCTTCAAAAATTCAGGATTAAAGATCAATTTATTTTATAGATAAACGTGATATACTGTATAAGTCTCCATTAGCCAGAGTTAAAACAAATCAGATTTATTCAAGTATATTCAATATTTTAAGGGGTGCTTGACAAGGTTGCCCCTTATCCCCATTTTAGTTTTCTACATTTATAGAACTTTTTGCTATGGCAGTAAGGAACTTGGGACCTGAAATAGGCATAAATATTAACATATCAATCCAGTCTATAGCCCTTTATGCAGATGCCGTGATTTTATATATGAGAGATATGAGAAACTTGTTACTCAGATTGTAAGATTTGATTGACACATTTTGCAGAGTTTCTGGATATAAAGTTAGCCATAAAAAATTAGAAATAATGCTTTTAGAAATGAATCAAACTATATGAGTTATGATAGTATATAAAGATAGCATTAAATATCTTGCAGTTCAAATTCATAAACATTTGAATGTATTTTTTGAATTAAATTTGCACCCTAATTGAAAAAAACATATTCTGATTTAAATAGGTGGGTACTTTTATCCCTCACTATTATGAGGAGAATTAATATTATCAAAATGAATGTTCTCCCACATCTGATATTCCTGTTCCAGGCTCTTCCAATTAGAATGGAGAAAAACAATTTCAGTGGGTTAGAAAGAAATATCAAAATGTTTGTCAGGGCAGGAAAGAGACCCAGGCTTAAGTTAGGGAAATTATATCAACCTGTAGAAGTAGAAGGATTGGGTTTACCAAATATGTTTTTGCATTACACAGCTGCTCAATTGAAGGCGGTTTCATACTGGTTTTAACAATATCCAAACACTTGTCATGGCTCCCTTCAGAAGTTGAGTTATTATCAGGAGAAGCTATGGTAACAGCTTTGGATTTTGATGTCAGTAATAAAAAGTGCATTTTTTTGTACCACAGCGATGGTGGAAGCATGGCAAAAAGCAAATAAACTGTTAGGGTATCAAAATAAAATAACACAAATTTCAGCTTTATTTTATAATACATGTCTCCCATTATCCTTTGTCCCCAACAGCTGCATCTGTAAGAACTTTTTGGTTCTTAGTGATCTATTTTCCTGCTCAACTTTAAAATTGATATCTTATCAAAAACTGACAGAAAGTTACAACTGGGGTCATTTTTAATTTATTTCCACATTCATGAAGCTGTGAGGAAATGTTTGGGTGACTTGAACTTTCCCCCACTAACCCCTATGGAATTTTTTTTTTTTTGACACATTAGAATCAGAAAACAAGCTAATAGGGAAACTATACTCCTTTTTACTGGAGGGTAGAAGTGTGGATTTAACCCCTCTTAAAAGAGCATGGGAAAAGGAGTTAGCTATTTCTATATCTGAATCTCAATGGAAAAGTATCTCTTCTCATGGTTTCCATGCGATGATAGTGATCAAAAAACAGCAATCGCTATCATTGCGAATGTATATCACCGAAAAGCATTTAGCTGACATACAACTATGAGTGACCCAACTTCCGTAAAAAAATGCAAGTGTTTATGCAGGGGGGCTGTGCCCCCCCCCCGCACCTTCCTGAATAAAGATGTCAACTCCAGGAGGTGCATGTCAAGGAGGGGTCGAAATATTGAATAAATAAAAAAAAACATAGTCGCATACAGCGGCAAAACAACAGCCCCCAGCAGATCCCGAACCCAGTTCCGGTGGAACTGTAGCCAGCCACCCTCACCACCACACCACAGGGCTGGCTTGGTTGCAGCAGGATCCCACCACCCATACAAATCCTCCTTCCTATGCCTCCCCTCCCTCTCCCTATCCCTCCATTTCTGATCACTCTCCTCGCTATAGGGTCGCTACCCTAGCAGGGTAGCTGTTCATGATAGCGATATAAATGAGTGACTGTTTCTACAGTCACTCATTTATTATTGCTATCATCACTGGCTACCCTTCTCATGCTTCAATCTCACAAAATAATAAACTGAAGCAAATTCAATTTAACATTCTTCAAAGAGCATATTATACACCTAAACACTGAATAAGTTCAATTCAAATATTTTCAATACATGTCAATGTTGTACTGATAATGTGGGGACACTGATGCATATGTTCATGACATGCTTGAGGCTAAAGAGTTTTGGGGGGAAAACTGGGGATTTGATACATCAAATTATGTGATTACATTTTTCATTTGATCCTAGATTTTTTTTTCCCATTTATTTGATGAATCAAAATTCATCAGCATTTTCATGAGTTACTGAAGTTAATTTTGATTAATGCAAAAAATAATAATTCTCCAATACTGGAAAAATTTAAATCCCCCTAAATATGAAGTATTTTTGAATTTAGTGATGGTATGAGAGGATACATTATCAGTGCATAAATGCTTCAGATAAATTTGAGGCACTATGGACCCATTTTCTCAGCACTCTAAGTGTAAGGAACTCATGACTAGGGATGGGCGGACCTGAAAAGGTCCTCACTGTTATTATCAGGATCCAGGCCAAAGTCCTGATTACTTCTGATTTAACTCAGAACCTTTTGTAAAATGTGAGGAAAACTGAAATTCTGCCATAAAATTGCATAAAACGGCACCAAGATTTATGACACACACATGGAATTGCAGACAGCATTTCAGGAAATGAAAATTGTGAGCTTATGGCACTGATGTGCTGGTCAGTTAAATACGTCGTAGTCATGCAGTTGACCTTTTTGTCTGTTCCCTGCCCCCACAGCAGTGTAACTATAATTATACAATAGGGAAAAAAATAGCCACCTCTCATTGGCCAGCTGGCACTATCACCCTGTTGTAAAATCTAGCATCACCAACAGGAACAAGTGCCAGCTGTGCCAAGCTTCGCGCTGCAACCCATTAACAAAACACTCCGACCCCCGTTTCCAAAGCCAAAAACCGCCATCATACATCGCGCTACTCACTGAAGCAAAACCCGGCCGTTCACCGCTAAAAATGAATATAGAAACAACGTTCGACTTAATCGACAATGATGAGCTGGAAGCCATCTTCAAATCATTAGAAGACGGCGATAAAATCGAAATTCAAACGAAAAATCCAGCACCGGAAAAAACAACAACACAGCCACCACGAACGCTCGTTGCTCTGCCTCACATCCCCAGCCTGAACTTCACAAACAGCCCACTCGCACGTCCAACTGCCGCAGAAGACGGCGATAAAAACGAAATTCAAAAAAAATCCAGTACCTGAGAAATCATCAGCACAGCCACCACGAAAGCTCGTTCCTCTGCCTCACATCCCCAGCCTGAACGTCACACACAGCCCGCTCGCAGCACGTCCAACTACTGCAGAGCACAATTCAAACTCGGCGCTTCCCTTCAAAGGCCCCACACCAGCCAATCCTAATACAAAAACAAAGCGCCGTCACCACAGCATCACGTCTGAGCAAATCACAACACTGGAGCTTGAAATTATGTTACAAGCAAACCCACTGTATGGACTATTTTTTTGCATGGAAGGATATTCCACTATTTCCTTACTTTTTACCCACAACAAATTATCACAATTAAATTACTATTCACATTTTACCACACACAACATTTGTATAATTGCAATAAACCACTCCAGGGTGTTGGTGATGCTGGTTTTACCCACGCCTGATGAGGTTTAGTCACTCGGCCTGCGGCCTCGTGACCAAACCACGCCAGGCGTGGGTAAAACCAGCATCACCAACACCGTGTCGTGGTTTATTGCTTAAACTGACTTGTCTGACTTTAGGGGGGGGTACCAGTCTATCCCCACCCTGCTCATTCACCACCGGCCCTAACTCAGTCCCTGGTGTTTAGGGGCAGTGGCATGGCACCCCCCGCCTCAGGTTGCTGCTGCAGTGCCTGTGTCTGCCTGTATTGTAAAAACAACCCCCCATCCCTTATTCCCTGGTGTCTAGTGGCCCCCCTTTCCTCCAACCGCGCCAGCCACAAAATACATTTCTAATCTGATCTGCTCTCTGGATGTGTAGTAGAGTGAAGACTGACTGCTTTTTGTCAGCTTTGTTGCTCCGAGTCCAAGCTTCAATCAGTGCAATAGCAGACAGTTCTGGAATGCAGCCCTGAGTCATGATCAAGCCAGCAGCTACAAGCTGTGAGACCGTTTAAACAATGGTCTTACAGCTTGTAGCTGCAGACACTGGCTTGAATACAGCTCAGGGCAACATTCCAGAACTGCCTACTATTGCATTCTTTGATGTTTGGACTCAGAGCAAGAAGGCTGACAAAAAGCAGTCAGTCTTCACCCTTCTACATGCCCGGAGAGCAGATAAGGTTAGACATTTATTTTGTGGCTGGTGCGATCGGGGTCACTAGACACCAGGGAATAGGGGATGTGGATGAGGGTAAGGTACTTGGATCCAGGGACTGATTTAGTGTCAGTCGATGAAAATAGGGGTCACCAATTCCTAAAATTAAGTACTTGTCCATAGACTAGTGACTGCATTAAAAGTAGTAGTCCTGGTGCTCAAGGTGGTAGTCCAGTTAGAAACAGGCATGAAATTAAACAAATGATATTTCTCATAACATGTATTTGTTCTCACTTAGCTTATATTTCTGGAGAGATTTCTCTATTACTCTGCTTAAATTTAAGTCTCTGCATACATTTAATTCAAAGATAAGTGAAACAACTACAGTGCACAGAATTCAGTACAAATTTTACCTGTTTTGTACATGTATCCTACTCGATTTTGCTAACCATAAATCAGCATTACTGTATTTTTAAATCATCCAGATTTGTAACAAATGACAGTTCAACAAGACAGCATATCAAACTCTCCCTTAGCATATACCATTTCTCCAGTTGAAAGGGTAATGCCGCAGGCTGATGATGATTACTGGGGCGGCTCTAATTCCTGATAATTCCCAGTCCCGAGACCTCATGCAGCCTAACTGCTTGCTTTCCCATTGCTGCCTGCCAGCTCCCACATTGCCTTCTCCAGCCCAGTACTCACCGGCATGATGGCTAAGAAGGGACCCTGGGTATCTTGACTCATGACAGCCTCGCCATTTTTTTGTTTGATGTCCTATCCCTAAAGCTGTTACTGCATGCAGTACCATGGACATTCTTGACTGCACACTCCTACCATTTCAGCTAACTTCACCATACTGCAGACCTTCAGCTCCCTCCGTCCCCTTGCTCACTTCCTTCCTTGGCCATTCACTGCCAGCACTCTGACTCTAGCCCAGCTTGCCGACTCCAGCAATGTGCACATGATGCAGCATCCCACACTGGCACCCTAGTGGCAGGTAGAAGAACGGCAGGCAACTGAGACAAGAAACAAAATGTGCATTCACTGTTTGTTTTACTGCTTGTCCCAGGGATAGCCAACTGAGCAGTTTGTGCTTGTCCTTGTCAGTATATGGGAAGGGGGGGGCACTAGACATGAGAATACATTTTTTAATCATCTAGCCATATGCAGCTGGTGGTCCATGCTGATGGCGGCTCGGTACCCTTATGCAATGGGTTCTTGTTGATTCGGTCTGCTGGGTCGCATTGGATCTGGAAGGGTTCTGATTTTAGGTGGGTCGGTCCGCCCATCCCTACTCATGACTGTCAGACTCTTCACTTCACAAAGGTATCTCCTTTATTTCTGGTTCTTCTGTGTTACATTTTCTCGGTCGTGCTGCCCAGAAATGGGTAAGGATGAATTCTTGTTTTCAGGAAGAAGGCAATGGTGATTGCACTCTACAAACCATCCACAAACAAGAAAAAAAAAGAAAAACAATTTCAAGCCGAAAACCCACATTTATGATTGCTTACCATCTCTAAAATTCATTGATATTGCTAGTGGTTTAATCTGACTCCTTTCTTAAAAGAATTGAAATGCACTGTAATTGTGTTATTATAGCCAACCTTGTTTTGTTTCAAATCCTTGATCTGCTCTTAGTGCTCACTTTCTGGAAATGAGGAACACAACAAGCAGTGCAGCCACTCAGGGTGCAATTGTCTCCTCTCCTTCCACTGCATCTTGAGTAACTAGACTGTGTTGGGGTGTTCCCAAGTCCAGAAAATATGCAGTGGGAGTTGCTTTGGGAATGTAAACACATTTTGGTGTGGTAACAACAGTATGGTGAGCAGTCAATTGTTTACTTATATAAAGAAAAAAGGAATCAGAATGAAACTACCAGCCACATCAGAACATTCTACAGAAGGTATCACCAGCAGAAGGTTGGAGGTAGTGATGCCATTGTATAAAATACTAGTGAGCCCTCACCTAGAATACTGTGTGCAGTTCTGGAGGCCATACCTTCGCAAGGACATTGACAGGGTGGAGACAGTCCAGAGAAAGATGACTAAGATGGTACAGGGCTTGCACCCGAAATCATATGAGGAGAGATTAAAGGACCTCAATTATGTACTCACTAGAGGAAAGGAGGGATCGGGGGGGGGGGACATGATAGAAACATTTAAATATCTTAAGGGCATAAACAAGGGGGGAAACATCTTCCAGTATAGGAGGAGTACAAGAATGAGGGGGGAATGATATGAAATTGGAAAGTGGCAGGTTAAGGGCAAATGTGAGGAAGTTTTTCTTCGCAGAGAGGGTGCTGAACACATGAAATAGTCTGCCACAGGAGGTGGTGGGAGTGAGCACAGTGGAGGGATTTAAACATATGTGGGACAGGAATAGGGGAACCTTAGAGGTAGAAAGGAGTAGTAAAAGCCATTGGCCAGATAGGGTCAGAGGCCACAAACAAGTGTAGGGCTTACGGGAAAACTGGATAGGCCTGGTGGTCCTTATCTGCCAACAAATTCTATATTTCTATGTTTCTAGAATGCAAACAATCATAAAATAAACAAGAAACAGTTTGAGGCCTACAGGGGTTGAAAATGTCCCTTTAATAACTCACTTCATGCTGTCTTCATTCACTCTGCAAGCCAATTACTGTGGATTAAAAAAAAGACACGAGGAAATCTCTTTTTACACATGGAGCCCAATTCTGAAAGCCCTGCACATGTTACAAGGTGACTTGCATCCAACATGAGGGACGCAAGTAGCACCTTACACCAATAGATGCGACCTGTGGTATTCTGAAAGGCAGCCTGCAACAAGACGCAGGCTGCCTGTGGCACTGTGGCCTTGCACCACCGGTGCACCCCAGACCCATCAACAACCTGGTGCAAGGGGGGGGGGGGTTACAGCAGCATCTGCACCCTGTTCTAAAAGGGTGGCTGCCACAACCCCAAATTGGTATTCTGAAACAACCCCCGAAGGACATCCGACAAAGTACAGTTACACCAGCTATAAGCTGGTGTACCTATACCTTGCCGCCCACTGGAGGTTGCTACAATGTGCCCCCAACTGTGCCCCCAGGCCATGTAGCCTCCCCACCCTGCCCCAATCCAAAAGAATACAACTGTGCCCTGCCAAACCTCAGTCCCCCACAATGCACATAAAGGACCCCCCACCTGGCCCTGAACCCCGGTAATATGACTTAGTAGCCCCCCATCCCTGATCCCCAAAGTAAATAATACTACTCCACACAGTGACAAAATGGTCCATGTCCCAAAGTAACTCTGGTGGTCTAGTGGACCTACCACACCCCCTGGCAGCGACTCACCACCTCACTCCCCCCATACCCAGCCAACGACTGGCGCAGCCCACCTCTCACCACCACACCCAGTTGCCGACTGGGCTCTGTATGACAGTGTACTATAAATTATATGTACTCAGTGAATAACAGCAGCTGTCATTCACTGCACGCGTGCTAATTACAGTACACACTGATACAGACCCCAGTCGGTGGCTGGCCAAGTGGTGAGAGATGGGCTGTGCCAATTGTCCGCTGGGTACAGGGGGCAGCAGGGTGGTAGGTCACTGCCAGGTGGAGGTGGGTCCACTAGACCACCAGGGTTACTTTTAGGACATGGGCCATTGTGTCACTGTACTGGCAGTATTATTTCCTCACAGGGCTTGTGTGGGGTTACTGTCACACTACTGGGATCGGGCTGTAGGGGATCTATTCGCGCATTGTGGGGAGCTGGGGCTGGGTGGGCTATAAATTTGCCTTGTGGGGGTTTGGGACTGGGAGGGCATAGCACACCTGTTCTCACTGTCGCTGCAGTGTTGGGGATCGGGGCTGGGTGTGTGCCTGCGCCCGGTCAGTGGGCATTGCGGTGGCTTGCAGTACCCTGAAAAGGTGCACCCTACTTTTGGCGCACCACTTGGGCTGCCACAAGTCACAGGACATAGCCGCGGGGACCCTGCCTGTTAGGGAATCAGATGCAGGGTCCCCAGTGCATCAGCATTTGCCACAAGTCACCTTTGGCATGACTTGCACCAGTGCCTTTTGGAATCAGGCCCATGGCATCTTTGAGAAGTTTAAGCAGCGTGATGAGGTAGATCGTTGCACCAATGCATTTTATTTTGCTGTGCTGCAGTAGTGATGTCACTAGTGCAGCACAATATTGCAGTGTCATTCCTGCAGCACAGCAATGCTGTTCCAGGCGTGTATGTCCATGCTGAAAAGCATTCCACTATACACTATGACAACATTGCCCTTGTAAGTTTATATGCACCCAACAAGAATGATCGTAACTTCTTTATGGAACCTTGTCTCTGTTCTCAACACCCTATTTCAAAGAAGTAGAAAAAATCCAGTCCTTGATAAAAAGAATCTTGATAGATCCAGTGTTGCTGCTGAATACAATTCCTTGGATGCAAAGGTGATGATATATTTTGTAACAGACCAAAGTTTGTTGGACTCATGGCAAATGAACAAGCCTGTTGAAAGGCAGAACCCCTATTATTTTCCTGTCTGGTCATAAGACTTGGATATCAACATGTTCCTTCTTTCACATAATGAGCTTTACAGGTGAGGCTCGGTTATATGTGATGGCATAATTACAGTGTAAAAGTTTCCTTGCCATGTCTACTGACACTAAGCATGGTAGATCAAGCAACAGACAGAATAGGTTGAAGGTTACATCCCAGATTACTTAAGAGACACTTTAACCCTTACAGAGAGGTAGGTTTAATTTTGTTTATAACATGGCTAGGAAAAACCCTCGCTGCTGATTCATTAATGCAGCTAATCAGGCTATGGATTAATTCCCAAGGAATCCATGGTTGGTGTCCAGAGCAAGCCCTGTGTGCGTGGGAGGACACGGGTATCGGATGCATGCCTCTGAGTTGCAGCCAGCATTAATCCATGATTGGTGCTATCGGGAGTGGTGATGATTGACCTTGCACCTTGCCCCACCCAGTATGTTTGCACTCCTGATAGCAGTGAGGGTACAGTCTGTAACAGTGATCATGTAGAATATTGGGTACACGTAGAACCTACACTATTACTGTAGAGCTCAAGGTACGCTATCTGGTAACTTTGACCCATTCCTTTACGGTTTTTTTGTTTATTTGGGTTGGGATTCACCCCCACACCACCCTGTAAAAAAAAAGCAAGGGGGTATGGGGAGGCGAAGTCCCCCAACTTAAATAAACTGACACCAAGTAAGGCATGTGACCAAATCAGCGCTGTATTCAGGAAGCTTTTGCAGCAAGCTTCTTAGGTGTACCCGATATTCTACACCACTGCCTCCATAGCAGCATGGGTGTTCCTGGTAGTGCTGTGTGCTACGGGCATTGCTGTCACAGTGTCAGGTTGAGGATTCCAGATGGATGGAGCCCGTGGGACATAGCACTCAAGACCGGATCATGGCGAAGGGAGCAAACAGATCACAGGCCATGTTAAAGGCTTGTGAGAAGAGGTCGAGGGCAGCATCAGTGTTGGTTGCATGGCGGATGGGAGACCAATCAACGTCAGCAAGGAACCGTTTGAGTTTGTTTCAGTCCGCCTGGGTGGAGACGCCTGTGGCGGATGGCTTGGGCTACAAGTTTGGGGTTGGGGGAAGACCAGAGGAATAGGAGAGGGGAGAGGTCGCTTAAGGAGTCTGGGAGGACTTGAATATCCTGAATCTTTTGGGGGCAGTTGGAGATAATGACATCTAGGAGGGTGCAGGTCCCAGTAGTTTGGTTACGTCTAGTGGGTTTTACGAGCAGTAGTTGTTACATTTTGTGTAATTTTGTACATATATATTTTCTTATAGGATTATACTAGTAATAGGTACTTATTGTTAATAAAACAGAACAAGATATATTACCCTGAAAGAAAATAAAGCACATTTTATTTTATGGGGGTCTTCACAAATTCAATCACCAGCAATTCCAACTTGTAAACAAAAAATATCTGTGTTGATATGGGATGTGACACACAGAGTTATTAAACTCAAGTAAAATGAAATTAAGTGAAATATAAAAAATAAGTACAATTTTTAACAATTCAACAAAAGGTCTTATTAAATGGGGAGTCACAGTAAATGGGGCGTGCATAAAATATATGATGCATTCATTATTTTCTTGCTATAAACTGTAGTGATGGTCACAAATTCATCTGAACCATTGCAAATTGCATTCAAAGGTCCATACGCAGGGTGCGTGGCACAGCTGTGTTGGAAATCAGACACTGTGCCTGCATCATGCCTCTGAATATTTTGCCCAAGGTTTTTGTTGTATGGCAAGATATGGGTTTCCTTCAGCTTAACAAGTGCTTTGAGCAACAAAGTCTTACTCTCCTTTGACAGCTTCAAAACAAATTCAGCCTCCCTTCACAGCATTTTTAATAGAAGTGCAACTTACTGTACATTAAGTAGTATTTACTGTTGCAGAATGGATCTATTTTCAAACCAAGTACCTTTCCCACTGAGGCAGTATTTATGAATATGGATATAAACCAGAAGCTTCTTTCTAAACTATATAGAGATATAGTGTTCATTACTGCTAAAAACATCAGTAAATTAACAAATGAGAGCAGGACAGAATTGCACCATCACCAGTCAGGAATGGGCTGAACTGATCAGTTTCCACTTGGGGGATACTTATGAGTAAATTACAGCAGACTCAATTTAACATGTTTCATCAGGTATACTACATCGTTCCTGTCCTAACAAGACAGCCCCAAAATCCCAAACATGTGCCCCATAAGTCCTATAGATCCTCAATGTGCCTTTTCATCAGCTGTCCCTTTTGTGGGGTCAAGTTATAATCAAACTAGTCAAAGCCACTTTGTTTTTTGTAACTCTGCTGAGTACAAGGACACTACAAAGAGCTATTTCTGGACCAAGGGGGAAGTTGATTAAATTAGAGCTTATCAATGCCAAAAGATGCTTCTCTATACAATGAAAGGATGTCGGACCACCCACAATTCAGACTTGGTTAAAGGAAGGCATTTATGAACTGTGTTTATCACAGTTTGAAACATATGACAATGTTTTTGAATGAGGTATTTTGTTATCCAGAAGATGGCATCAGTTCTGAAATATACTGGAGTTCATACTGGAATTTTAAGACAACCAGAAGGTATAATAAGCCCATATAGGCTGTCCCCACCATATCAGTGGAGGAAACTGAAGTAGCCAACTGAGATATACTGAGCCAACCTTGATTTGAATGTGTTGAAGCTGGGCGCCCCAACAACTTCATCTGGCAGTTTGTATCCTTAAGTCTGCCCCATACTGATACTATGTGCATTTCCACCATTTTTATGATTGCTTGTGCATGTCCAGCAAACATATTATTACAATAATGGTGTTTCTGAGGTGTGTCTGTGTCAGATCCAGTGCAACTCAGACTGCAGTGGGCTCAACCATGACAGTCTAATGATCAGTGAGGCTGATCATGACACTGTTCTGTGCTTGTGGGGTGAGACTTTGTGGCTGTGTTTGGGGGGGGTGATGATTTTGCTGTTATCTGGGAACTGGGTTTATGGAATCTCTTTTTTTGTTGTTGACTGAGGCAGTGCCATCTCTTGCCTCTGTTATAGCCAATATGGCCAAAGGTAAATATAGTCATTGCTTGGGGGCAATGGGGTGGAGGGAGATGGAGGGCTTGTGGGTGTGTTAGGTGGGGGGTGCTGATTTTGCTCTTATCCAGGGAGTGGGGATTATGGAATTTGGGATTTTTTTAACTGAGGCAGTGGCAGCTCATGCTTGCACTACATCTGACCCCACCAAAGGTAAAGGCATCTTTTTTTGGGTGAGCTATGGAGGGGTAGAAGGGGGATGGGAGCTAGTGGGTGTGTTGGGTGAGGGTTTGCACTTATCCAGAGGGATTTATTACACTGTGCAAGGGAGGGGGAATAGGGATGTTTTATGACTGAGGCAGTGGCAGCTCTGACTCTACCATGCCAACATGGTGGAAGGTATTAATTTGTTAGTGGGCTGGGAGAAAAGAGGTGGGGGCTAGTGGGTGTGTGTTTTGTGGGGGTTTTATTGACAGTTGCAGGTTGCGGGAGAATGTTAGGGTTTAAGATAGTTGAATGGTAAGATATCAAAATCTGACATCTGATGGCATCCAAGGCTAAGATCATATGCTGCATTCAGCTACAGATTAGGCTAACATATGACTAGCTTAGCTCAGATTGCATTTTCAAGTATACGAGCAACCCTACATGAATGCCCTGGTTGAACTGCAGTGCATTTTTCTCTGACACTACAACTTTTTAATGAAACTGCAAATACCCCTCCCGACTCAGCTCATTTCTGGTGCTATCCATGGACATTATTCAATCCCAAGTAAGAACACCCCAGTGGGGACATCCAGTTCACCTGGTCTCTGACCTGATACACAAACGCTACCCTAATGCCCCCCTTCCCAACACACACACACGCACGCACACACCCAGCCCAAAATCCAAGAGACAAAATAAAACACACCGGTTTTTAATTATACTGGTAAATGAGTTTTGTGTGCACAAAGAGAAGGCAGACAAACAGGATGGGGTAGGGGGCAGGTGTATGAGAGCATGCATGGGCGCACATTATATACTGAAGGTAATCGGGGGGACATGCTCGAGTTGCTCCTCAACTGGGGCATACCATACGGTACTTGTAAGAGAAAGAAAAGGGAAAAATATATACAAATGGCAACAAATGGCACAAAACTGAGGACAGTAGCAAAAGAACTCTCAAGTTGGACATTCTGTAGCTGTAGTGTGGTTCCTTAAAGGTAGGCTGAAATTTGACTGATTCTGGTCTGACTGTGTCCCTTTAGCACTCTTTAGATGTTCACTGGAAGGCTGGTGGTTCCTGTTTTAAACAGAAAAAAAATTAAATAGGATATTAGGTAAAATATTTGAATTTCAGCCTGTTCATCCACATATTTGACACCGTGAATGGGAGAGGGAGAAGAAATGTGGCAGTTTTCATTTGATGGATATTAGAAGCCCAGAGCACTAGGGAAATTAAGCACATTAATGTTCATGTTTGCTATTGACTAAACAGCAAGGATTAAATAATGTGCAATTCTGCTTTAAAACCTATGTATTCCATGTGGAATAAAATACTTCTTGGGGGTAAAATGAGGGTTTTCCCTCTCAGTGTGGGACAGCTGAAAAGTATGAGCCTTTGTGACTCACAAACCTCACACCCTGCAGTTGTTTCTCAGAATCAGTCACCACTCATTGCTTAGAGAATGGCTTTAGATGCAGTTTGCTTTTACAGGCCTTTCCTTTTGAAGCGGAGTTCAAGAAAGTCTGCTTTATTTCCACTGTGTTTTGAATACTGGTGATGAAGAACTGTAAATTCAGAAACACAGATTACTATTGATGCAGGAGTGGCCTAGATAATCACAAGCAAATAGACTTTGCAGGATAAGGCATGTTGAAGATCCTCAAGGGCTCATATTGCTGCCTTCCCTTAAAACAGGTTACTTGTACAGAAAATTGAAATAGTGTATATATAATATAGTGTAAAAGACATGTACTGAGGTGGTTTGGGTATAAGTCCCTATGAGTAGTCTCATTCAAGGCACCCCAAAATCCTAAAGCCAGCTTTGAGTGAAATGTGCCCCAGGCAAGTAAGGTGCACATGAGTCCCCTAATCACCTCTGAATCGCCATGCACCATATGTTTGTACTTTTACACCTGCTGCTACTACAGTATCTATAAGATGTTCCAGGACTAGAGGGCACAGGATGAAGTTGGAGGGAGGGCAATTCAGAGGAAACGTGATAAGTATTTCTTCACAGAAAATGTGGTGGACAAGTGGAACATGCTGCCAGAGGAATTGGTGGGGGCTGAAAAAAATCACAGGATTTAAGAATGCATGAGTTAGACATAAAGAAATTCTGAAGATCAGGAGTAAGGGGCAACAGACTTCTGGAAAAATGTAAAGGGAGCTTACAAGCTCAAATGGGCAGACTGGGTGGGCCATAGGCCCTTATCTGCCGACAGTGTCTATGTATCTATGTATCCAAAATATAGTTCATTGTTAAGCTAGGGAAAATGCACAATACTACTGCACCTCTGGCCAAAAAAAACAAAAAAAGAGATGGTAAAAATCACACTGCCACAGGAGACCTACTGCGCCACATATGCGTGATTGCAGAGCCCGTCACCTGCCCACAAATATCAACACCCCTGATGTAGGGTGAATGTTTGGACATGAAGCGCTGCAGTCTCCTGCTCCCACACCCACTCATCCAGTACAATACACCCTCCATCGCACCTGAATTATTAAAAGTGCTGACATTCATACCTAATTTCTTCATTTTTTTACATAGTCATATTATATTCTGAGTTTAAAAGTGAGTGCCATGTATCCATAGCAAATCAACATAGTTCTGTGTTTGACTCTCTGGTCCAACTTTGGATCAAAGACCTGGTTCCTGGAGCTGTTTGCTGGCACCTGTAGTGGGGACTCAGAAACAAAGCTGGTATGTGGGGAGAGAAAGTGAGAAGGTTAATTTCCTGAATTAATTTGTTGTATGCAGTTACACTGGTAAGGTATTACTCTGAAAATTAAATTCACAGTTTTAGAAAACAATGAATGTGAATCTCTTTGTTTCTCAATTCCAACAACTGCACTATTATAACTTGTGATATCAATGTATTAATTGTAGTCTCTGTGCTGTCTATGCCCAACAATTGCACAGCAAATACAAGCAAGCAAACATTCGGCACTGACTAATGCTTGTTAGAACTGTGTGCTGTCATGCAGGGTGAAGCTATGTCTAACTACAGTGTGGATAAGCATAGCTTCACCCTGAGTAACATCACATGGTTCTAGAATGGTAGCAGTATAGTATCAAAATAGGGCAGACTTAGCTGGGGATATCTCTGGACTGATGCCAGCTACTGCTAAGTCCAATACCTCATTTCTTCTCTTCTTCTTCATCTTAATCTTCTTCTTCACTTAAACGAGATTTCCATAGGCTTTCAAATTATTATTTTAT
This sequence comes from Neoceratodus forsteri, assembly GCA_016271365.2. Taxonomy (NCBI): domain Eukaryota; kingdom Metazoa; phylum Chordata; order Ceratodontiformes; family Ceratodontidae; genus Neoceratodus; species Neoceratodus forsteri. Next base: position 355,435,694 of record JADMNL010000023.1, read on the forward strand.
CATGAAGAGGGTGGTAGACTCCTGGAACTGCCTTCCTGAGGAGGTCATGGGGTCAAAAACAGTGGGGGAATTCAAGAATGCATGGGACAGATGTAGAAACATAGAAGTTAATGGCAGATAAGGACTGCAAGGCCCATCCAGTATGCCCATTTTTTCTACCTTATGAATGAGGCACTGTAATATAACACTGACATAAGGCAATTATAGTGAGGGGTAGGAGGAAGTAGGCTGTTGGTTATCTGGAATCTGCAGCTTATCCAATAGGTAGGGAAATGGGCAGACTAGTTGGGCCAAGCGGTCCTTGTCTACTGTCAAAGTCTGTGTTTCTATGAGATAAACTGTTCAAGAATATTCTCCACTTAACTTTTGTACATCAGAACCATGACATTGCAGTGTTAGTGGCTCAGAAGGCTACAAGTTTGAATCTAGTACAGGAAGATCAGATGTTGATGTGTTTTAGTCCCACACCAGGAACTGGGCTGATATTCCATACTGGAACTGTATTGGAGCACTTGGTCGGTGCTTTACTGCTGAGGTGTCATTCTTTAGATGAGATGCTAAGTTGAGGACTCTTTTGCTTATTAGAGATGGTTGGCCAGCTGACGTCAAAGATCCCATGGCACTTCTCACAAGAACAAGGTATTTTCCCCATGTCCTGGCCAACATTCCCCTCTCAATAGAACAGGTCCAAATAACCCACCCCCAGGATGCACCAGGAAATAAGCTGTCACAGCTCGGTGTATCTTCATTAATAAGAAATGACAAATACAGTATATTCAGTGTATTCCACTTATACTGGTCTCGCTTTGTCTGGACAGTTAGATTTAATGGACACATTGTGCATTCCAAAACCATTCCTAATAGGGCTTCATTGTAAAACTGCTGGATATATTGAATTAACAGCACCCGCTACACAGGATTACTCATGCCCATTAACACCTTCACAGCTGTGATCAGGTAGCCTCTCCAACACATCCAGAGGCTGCCTGACCGCAGCTGTGGAGGTGTTGATGGGCCTCCCTTACACTAACTAACCACTGCAGCTAATCTAGCTGTTCTACTTTATTACATGACAAACTGGCCTCTTTTTGTCCCTTCTCCCCTCCTTTATGATGATCCCTCACTTTATCGTTGCAGGCAGTGATTTAAAAAAACTTAAGAGACTTGCAAGTTCTATCCCCAAGCACTGCTGCTTGCTTATGACCATGCTAAAAAACAACTTATTTTCAGTCTCAGCTTCTAAATTTAAAAACAAACATTTTTTAAGTCTCTGGTTCTCTGCTGCTCTGACTCAGTTGAACAGGTCTGAGGATGGCATATTATTTATTCCTCTCAAGAACTTGTTTATTTCAATCATATCTCCCCTCTCCCTCCTTGTCTCCAGTGAGAACATACTTGAGGCATCCAGACACTCCTTGTACGAGTACCTTTGAAGGCCCTGAGTCATTCTGGTCGTTTATCTCTGAACAGCCTCCAACCTGGTCATATCCTTTTTCAGATGTGGATTCTAAAACTGGACACAGTACTCCAGATGGGGCCTTACCAGGGACCTGTAGAGTGGCAGTATTGCCTCCTTCCTCCTGCTGTTGAATCCCTTCCCTATGCACCCCAGCATTTTGTTGGCTTTGCTATAAGCTTTGTTGCATTAGCTTGTCTGTTTAAGGGTGCTGCTTATGATGACACCTAGGTCCTATTCTTCCTGCGTGGTACTGAGCTGAACTCTGTTGAGATGGTACTCTTTCCTTGGGTTCCCTTTACCCACGTGCATCACATTACATTTTCTTGTGTTGAACTTCAGCTGCCAGTTGGACCAGCTTCCCAGCCTCTGTAGGTCTTTTTGTAGGTCTTTAACTGCCTCCTCAATGTCAACCCTTCCCCTAGCTTGGTACTGTCCATGATAAGGCAAGTTTGCCCTAAATACCAATGCTGATGTCACTGCTAAAAGCATTAAACAGGACTGTATTAGTCTGTCACTAATATATAATACCTAGCCAACCATTTTTAATGTTAAAAAGTCATGTCTAAAGTTCCAGTATAACCAGCTGGTTTTAACGGTGGTCATGCAACACATTCATTATCTCAAGACACCATGTTCCCAACCCCACATATATCTGCATTAAATCAATAAAAATGGTGCACTCATTCCACAGTGCCAAAAAAGACTTATTGCATCCCAAAATATTAAGAAAAGAAAATTAACTGAGAGACAGCACAGCTTTAATTAAATGAGTTACCTTGTTTCTTAGTGTTTAACAGTATAGCACTGTTTTTGTCAGCTGGCATTTTCCGTCAGTGACCACACATCAAAATCTCAGGACCAGTAATAATATAAAATAAAACATGGGGTGGTGTGCTGGAACTCAAATGTCATACATGCCCTCGTTGTGTAATACTTTTATAAACCCCTGAGCTTCACTCTTGGGGTTTATGTAACATCACACACTTTGGGTATGTATAAAATTCTCATTACTCACATCATCCAGTCCATTATTCTATGTGTTACACACTACTCTCCATGTAATATTTACAAATTCTTTCATTAGTTGTGCCATAGGTTAATTGAGGTAATCCAGACTTCCAAGCAAATTCGTCAAACTATGTACTTGTTCTCCATTTAATACTATATTTTCAACATTTTATGGACGCAATGTATCAACTAATAGTTGGTTCCTTAACTCATGTCTAGCATATGAACATGTCCCTTTGACATCAATGTATGTAAAAGCAAAGTACTGACTACTAAATGAAAATAAACAAATGGAGTTGAAATACCAGACCACATCATAATAACTGTAAGGCAACTCTGGGAGTGGGTTATCAGTCGTTAGAAAATGGGCAAAGAAAATTCTCACTTCTGATTGGCTGAGACACTTATTTAGGTGGGCATCTATCAGACAATAGATGCCCACCAAATAAAAAGCCCCAGCCCAAACCTTCCTGATAGCCAGCAAAGTATCCTTGTGCCCAGCACCCTGCTTCCTCATTGGCTGAAACACTGGACACACAATCTCAAACTGTGGCCATTTTTTTTTAACACTTAGCGGCGACTTATGCCCCCCCACTACCATTGCCACCACCATAGAAAAGAAAGTAAACGTTAACTAAAGCGCAACATTTAAAATTAATTCTAAATAATCACCTATCGAACTTCCCCACACCACGCTGATCTCAGCGCTCTGTCCTGTAGTCCAAAAAAAAAAAAGGCAACACGGTTCTCAATGAAATAAATGTTGCCGCCAGAGCAAAAATTAATTTCAGGAGACATGCCAGAGTTATAGAGCACTACTGCTCCTGTCAAACACTGGCGGTACCAAAGGCTGCATGCTCCGTCTGTGTCTATCTCATTCTGTCCCGGTCCCTGCTGTAGAAAAACATCACAAAACATTTTCCAAAAGCAGAACAGTGTGAGTAAGTGATGCGGACATACCCATTTCCTCGCAACTACCGGCCCCTCAAAAACCAGCCGCTGTAGTACTGGCACCTACCCGGGATTGACGCCGCATGTCTGGGCAGCCAAATAGATCGGTGCTGCCTCTGCGCCTCACTCTGTGCACCTCTCATGCCACTAAGGTACGTTGCTTTTTCATTTATCTCCTTGGTCCACACAAACCAACAGCTGAGCAAGAGAAAAAAAAAAGCAAATTTCCCCGCACATCTCAACACAAGATGAAATTACTTCTTTTTTTTTTGAACCGAATAATCTCTGTCTCACCTGTGACTTGTGTTCACTCTCCCTACCAGTGGACAGCATTTAACACTGCACTTCTTGCCACAGCAAGGAATTGCATTAACTCCTCTGTGTACTGTTAAATCACAAGGCATTTAAAAACAAAATAAACTGAAGTCTCACAAACAGCGATCTGCCACTTGTGCTGACAGCCCCTGTCTCTCTCTATCCTCCAGCAATAGCTGCCACTTACAAAAACAAACTTCTATTGCCAGTGGCGATGGGGGGGGGGCATGAACAAAAAAATGAAACAAAAAAAAATCGAATAGAAAAGCAAAGGTGCCTCATCCTAACAGGTTGGGGGAGGGGTGCTTTCTAGTCATTCTGATCCAGGTGGAGGAACTATTTTATTTCAAAACTTACATGAAACTACTATTTTATTAGCAGTTTTTTATTAAACTTATTTTTTTTTACAGTGCCCATTTTCTAAGCGCAATAATACCTTCAGGGTGGGCGGTATTGTGCTATACCGGACCTTCCAGGGCTATAGCCTCCGCTCAAGCGCCGGGCCTCATTACGCCCCTGGGCGGTCCGGTATAGCACAATACCGCCCACCCTGTTGGGTATTATTGCTTACATAGTTCCAGCCCTATGGCGAACCGTATGTGCCAAATTTGGCAAGTGGGGTAGAGCTCCTCATGGTAAGGCACCCCCTATTGTGCCTTTCTGCTTAATTGTATTATCTTTTCCAGCATTTTTAAAACTAGAAATAGTAGTGAAATTGGGTAGTGATGTCCTACTGTAGTTCTAAAACATCAAATGTAAATATCGGAATTACTTCAACCTCCTTCCAACCTTCTGGGACTCGTGGTTGTCTTAAAAACCTGCCAAGTGGGTATTTTGGAACCTCTGTTCCATGCTTTAAAAACAAAATGTTTAGCTGCCCTTGTAGACAAACTTTAAAACTGTTAGCAAAATGTACTTGTATCTGAATATTATCAGGAAAATTGGTTAAAGGGGAAAGCAGTATTATGGATTCTGGTCCAAGCACCAGGTTATAGACCTTTAAGGTGAGATGTACTGTAGATATAGTTGACACATTTGTTAGAAAACCCCACCTTTCTGTTTTTCTGCCCTCTCATGTCCCCTTCCCCAGGATGCAGTGTAGCCTAGCGAATAGAGTGCAGAAATGTGCCACACTTGGAGATCCAGGTTTTAATTCTGTCAGGTTCAAAAGAGCTTAGTCTGTGAGCACTGCAGTGCTGGGCTGGTGCAGGGTAAAGAGCAGTCAGCCCTGAAACAGCAAACAGAATCAGGAAGAAACCCTGCATTCATAGCTGATGAAAAATAAACATTGAATGCTGTATAACTTGGTTTAAATTAATTTTAATAAGTACAAATGGTCAATTATACAGGCAGCTTCACCCACGCCTAGCCCTGGCACTTCAAGCTAGCAGACTCTTTGTCAGGGGGTGTGGTGAAGGAAATAACATTATACTTTAAACATGCTCATTCTTGAATAATTAATCAACAGCAAAAATCCCACATCGCTTATTTTACAAATCATGAAACGTGCCCAACATGCATACATACTGAGGCAAACTAATAAAATTCAATATAAAACAAAATTTGGATTTAGAATATTCATTAAAATCTCAAGGCACTTACAGCAGAGACTAATTTTTAATTTTAGTTATTCCTATTAGTCTAGCAGCATCTCTCGGAATTTATATAGGCAGGTTTAAATTAACAGTCATTGCTGTTACATATTGCTAAGTGGCACTACCTCATAATTATTGCCTGTCTAGTGCCTTCTTTACACAAATTAATACTATAAGTAGTGTTGCTCAGATAGCGCTTTTGTAGATTCTACCACTATCTGTCAGATACTGCTGGTATCCTTCCTAGGATCCTACCAGAAATCTTACCAAAGACAGATGCAGGATCCATGGTCAGATAACGATGGATCCTAGTTAGGATCCAGGGATCCTAGGTCATATAAGAGCTGGGGTCAGATAGCAATGGATCCTAGATAGAGCCTGCTGTCTCTCCCCCTCCAGCTAGCACCAAATCTACACATCCCAGGATAGCAAAAGCAGATAGTCAGGAACATAAAACCCATTCCAGCTCTGGCATTGACCATCACAATGGAAAGGGAGGAACCTTAAACTGGGAAAACTACAAAGGGACAAACAATAAGATCAAGGGAAGTATGAAAAACAAAGCGACACAGCAAGAGTGGTCAGCACTATGCCTCAATGCATGCAGTCTGGCTAACAAGATGACTGACCTCACTGCCACAATAGCTGAGGCAGGACTAGACTGGGTGGCCGTGACTGAAACATGGTTCACAAATAATCATGGTTGGGAGGTGACTATCCCAGGGAACAACTTGTTTAGGAGAGACAGGACTGGGAAAAAGGGAGGTGGGTAGCTATTTATGTTAAGGATACCATCAATGCTACAGAAATGCAGTAGGCACTTGGGGAAACAGAGAATCTTTGGATCACAATAGGGTCTGGAAGCCAGAAACCCATTCAGGCTGGAATAATCTACAGACCCCCAAATCAGGAGGAAGCCAGGGATAAGGAAATCCTGGAAACCATCCTCCAGATGTCAGACAAAAAGGACATGGTGCTGGTGGGGGATTTCAATCTGCTGGACATAGATTGGAATACCCACACAGCGGCATCACAGAAGAGCAGGAAATTCCTAGTCACACTACAGGAAGCAGACCTAAGTCAACTAGTGTCATCAACCACAAGGGGTAATGCGGTTCTAGATCTAATATTCACAAATCGCGATAGGGTAACGGGTGTCGAAGTAGAAAATCACCTGGGTATCAGTGATCATAACATGATATAGTTCAGGGTAAAAAGGACTGTAGACTTCACACACTCCAAACTGAAGGTCCTTGACTTCAGGAGGGTAGACTTCACAAACATGAAGGCCTGCTTAAGAGTCGACCCCTTAGTAACTCGACAGAAGGCAGCGTTGAGGAATATTGGACAAGACTGAAGGATTCAATAGCCATGGTCACATCACAGTGTGCCCAACAGGTTAGTAAGAACAAAAGGAGGAAAAACCCACTATGGTTTTCCAAGGAGGTGGCAACCATGGTGAGAGAAAAGTGCATAGCCTTCAGAAAGTACAAGGAGTCAGGGAACGAGGCAGACAAAACAGAATATAAACAGAAACTAAAAGAGACAGGAAAAGTGATAAGAAAAGCAAAGGCTCAGAGGTTAGGATAGCTTAGGAAGTAAAAAAGGGTAACAAAACCTTCTACAGGTACATACGTGAAAAAGGGAAGACCAAAGGGGGCATTGTTAGAATCACAGAAAAAGACGGACAAACCACAGAGCAAGACAGGGAGAAGGCAGAGGCACTCAATGAATACTTCCGCTCAGTCTTCACACAGGAAGCAGATGGTAACGGACCAATAGTAGGCATAAAGAAGTGTCCAATTGAAGGAATAGACATGGGTCTCTTCACAGAGGAAAGGGTCCTGGAGGAAATAAACAAGTTAAAGGTAGATAACGCTATGGGGCCAGATGGGTCACCAAAACAGTGATCAGGGTGGGGCAGTGGATGTGGTTTACCTGGACTTCAGCAAAGTTTTTGACTCTGTTCCGCACAGGAGACTAGTCATAAAACTGGAGAACATGGGAATTGGGCCCAAGGTTACAAACTGGGTCAGACACTGGTTACATGGGAGAACTCAGAGAGTATTAGTAAATGGTACTCTGTCTGTGGAGGGGAGGGTGACTAGTGGGGTCCTGCAGGGCTCAGTTCTGGGTCAGAGCCTCTTCAACATATTCATTTTTTATATTTATTTATTTTGAAAGTCGGATTTACAACCTTTGAGTCAGGGACTTGTTTATAAAGGCACCTTGTCGTAGGAAGGGTAGACATGGTTACAGTGTGAGATACAACAGTGGTAACATACAGGTGCAATACAGATAACAAAAAGAACACAATATAACAGTGGTTTATGAGATAAAGTTACATGCAGTAAATAGCAATCATATAAAAAAAAAAAGAAAGGGGGGTAGGAAGCAGTCCTACAGACACTGTCAAGGCTGTGGGCAAGAAACTGGGAGGGATTGATCAGCGACATCGCATATGAACTGGAGGGAAAGGTGTGCCTGTTTGTAGATGACACCAATGCTGGCAACAGGATAGACACAACAGAGGGACAGCAAAGCATGAAAACTGATTTCCAAAAACTGGAGGAGTGATCCAAGACCTGGCAATTGAAATTCATTGCCAAAAAATGCAAGGTCATGCACCTGGGAAAGCGTAACCCAGGGAAATTGTACTCAATCGGAGGGGAGCAGCTGGTGGCTACCAGGCAGGATCGAGACCGAGGGGTGATCATATCAGATGATCTCTAGGTTAGTAGACAATGTGAAAAGGCAGCACTAAAGGCTAGTGGTATACTGGGATGCATAGGGTGGGGCATCACGAGCAGAAAACATGAAGTAATCATGCCCCTGTATCGGTCCCTGGTCAGGCCTCACCTGGAGTACTGTGTCCAGTTCTGGAGACCACACCTCAAGAAGGACATAGATAGGCTGGAGACAGTATAGAGAAGAGCAACAAAGATGGTGTAGGGCCTGCATCAGAAACCGTACGAGGCAAGACTGGATCACCTCAAATTATACTCACTAGAACAATGCAGGAATTGTGGGGACATGATAGAAACATTCAAATACCTTAAGGGCAACAACAGGGTGCATGTGCAGAACCTCTTTCAGGTAAAGGACTACAGCAGGACTAGTGGGCACAACCTTTGACTTAAGGGAGGCAAGTTCAGAAGCAATACAAGGAAATTCTTCACAGGGCATGTAGTGGAACCATGGAGTAGTCTGCTGGAGAGGATGGTGGGAGCCAAGACAGTGGAGGAATTCAAGTGGGCATGGGACAAACACTGTGGGATATACAAACAGGCAGCTAAGTAGTGGAGTAGGAAGCTAAGGGCAAACTTGATGGATCGTATGGTCCCCATCTGCTGACAACTCTATCTTTCTATATTAGGATCCAGGGATCCTAGATCAGATAGTTAGGATCCAGGGTCAGATAATGATGGATCCTAGTTAGGATCCGGGGTCAGATAGTGATGGATTCTAGATCAGATCCAGGGATCCTAGGTCAGATAGTTTGGATCCATGCTGGATCTGTTGCTAGGATCCACAAGATCCACAATGTTTGTTGTTAGGATCCACAGGATTCACAATGTTTGTAGGATCCATGCACTGGATCCTAGAGGGTAGGATCCATGGTCAGATAGTACTACTATCCTACCACAGCAGCTATCTGGCCAAATGGGAGGTATCTGTTGGTATCCTAGTTTCTAAGATACTATCAGAGCAGCACTAACTGTAAGAGAATTCTCCCTGACCATGAGCTGCTTTTTTTACATCCTCCTACTTTGTAGTATCCTATTTTATTCAGCTCTGTACAGCATCATAGTATTGCTTTAACAGCCTATAGGTAGGCAATAATTATCAGCTAGTGCTTCTTAGTGATACGTATCAGCAGGGACTGTTAATTTAAACCTACCTATAAAAATTCCAAGAGGTGCTATGAGACTAACCAGGATTAGCTAAAATCAAAAATTAGTCTCTGCTGTAAGTGCCTCAAGATTTTAATGAATGTTCTATATCCACATTTTGTTTTGTATCAGTTTGTATGTTGTGCATGTTTCATGATATGTAAAATAAGCACTGTGGGATTTTTTCTGTTAATTATTCACAAATGAGCATATTTAAAGTGTAATCTCCTTTCCTTCACCACGCCCCCTGATGAAGAGTCTTTTGACTCAAAGCACAGGGGCTAGCTGTGGACGAAGCTACTTGTGTAACTGACCATTTCTACTTATTAAGATGAATTTAAACTGAGTTATACAGATTTCAATGATAATTTTTATCCGCTATGAGTGCAGGGTTTCTTCGGGATTTTGAATCCTGTCAACACCACTTACTGTGTGACCCTGAGCAAGACCTTTAACCTCTACATCCTTAACCTCACTGCAATCACTAAATAATATCTTACTCTCTCTCTTTCTCTCTCATGCTGTACTGTTAGAATTTTCGTTTAGGTCTATAATGGCAGCAACATTCCTATTCTGTCTCTCTTGGAGTCTACAGTGCTTTGGGATACAGCTTGCACAAAAGGCACCCTGTACAACATTTCTTTCCTTTTCTGGCAAACTGAATAGAAGAATGATCCCAGAGAAAATAAGATTTTGCATTTAATTTGGGCTATCCTGTACAAATGAATTGTAAAATAAAATAACGTTTCTCTTTTCTGTAGGTGGTATTCAAAAAATATCACAAGAAGTCAAGCAGAACAACTGCTCAGAAAAGAAGTAAGTTTTTTTTTTCAATCAATCAATCATCAGTCATAATCTTTATTTAGCCAGGTGAACACCATTGAGCAAGTTTATTTTTGAGATGGACCTGGGCAAGATACATGAACAATACATAAAGAGGAATACCAACTTTCAGAGTCATTACACAGAACAGGGATTACACACAAGAGGTTAAGAACAACACAGGAGTACATTTAAAAAATAAGACCAAAATCTAAATACCATGTGCTACAGAACTTATGCTACAAAAGATACAGAGTAAACCTATACAACCATATATACAGAGTTTTCATGGAGCAGGCTTGGATTCAAGTGTTGAGTACGTAGTGCAAGGAGGAGCAGCACGTGTGAGGAAGGGGGAGGAACTCTGGAATGAGAGCATAAGTGCAGGGGTGCCTGAGTGGCTTTAGAGCACCAGGGGCAGGTAGCAATGGTTATAAAGCTAGGTGCAATACACCAGGAACAGGGGCCGAGGGTGATGTGCCAGGAAGTGTAATATTAGTAGATGCCAGGATGACTCAGAAAGGGAGACTCCAACTTTGAATTGGTGGATCTGTCAGGTGGTGTACAAATAGACACAGATATACTGAGTAGTGGGGCAGGAGTACCAGGAATGGAATGCTCCTGATAGGGCTAGAAACTAAATCCGAGGGGGGGGGGATGATGCTGGGAGGCTGTGACATCAGGGGAAGCAGTTACAGGATTCCTTCAATGAACGAGAATATAGTGCTTTGAAGGCTGATAGTTTGATTGGGAATGCCAGTCGCAAGGTTTTTTGCAGGTTGTTCCATAGTGCGGGTACAGTGTGATTAATGGCAGACCTACCAAAGCGTGACTTGAACTTAGGTACTGCAAGTGAGATGTAAGTAGAACTCCTTGGGGCATACTTACCTACCGCATGTAGAGGAAGACAGTCCGAGATATATTGGGGCACCAATTTAGTAATAGCCCTGTAGGTCCAGAGGGCTGCATTTCTGTGTCTTCTGTACCCGAGGGAGGACTAATCTACTGCAGTGTAGAGGGAGCAGTTGTTAGTTTTTAGTCGCTGTCTAACCCTGATGAGGTCACATTTTAGGAGTATAACGTAACTGTCCTCGTATCCTGGATGACATGCCTAGTATACGTGATTATATCAGATAAAACTTGTATGTGGCCACGCATTCAAGGACAACGTCACTGGTATGAATGTAGTACTAGTTTGCTACTCCAAACTGGATTTCTGCTAACTGAGCTGTATTCTTATTCTATCGCAACAGAGCCACAAATGATAGATTATTGGCTGAAATTAAGTTTAATATAATTTGTGTACTATAGATCTGCAAAAAACAGAAAGGTTCTGAAAGTTCTGATGTGGCTTGGATAACTATCTGACCTTTTTGTGCTTTATCAGAATGTTTCAAAGCCACAGAACCTTTTGCATTCTTCCCACCCCTACAAGGACCACTACTTATACTGTATTAGACAGGGTGTTACATAATGGTAACCAGCGAATATGTCCCATGAACAAAACAGTTGTAAAAATACAGAGGGAAAAATATCGAATGGTACAATGTCTCCTGCAACATATGGTCGCCTTGCAATATTCACGTTCCTCCAGTGCTGAGCAAACTGGAGTTTGTTCTGCACTGAGGCTTTATCACATAGTGCCTTACATAATCAAGAAAGAGTCCTATAATTGAGATGACATGAATTTGAGATTTATTGTTCATAAATTCAGCATTTGTTTTTCTCTTCTGAAAGGGTAAGGAAGGCTGCTTCGTCGTGCGAGATTCGAGTAAAGCTGGAATGTACACTGTGTCTGTCTTCTCCAAAGCAACAGGGTGAGTACAAGTTTTGCTGCTTTAGTCTGCCTGAAGAGTCAAGACCTCTTCTTCCAGCTAATCTTTAGGACAGGACGTGGGACTTTCAGGTTTATTTGGTGCCTTTTGTGTCAGGAATTATCTCAAAGCACTTAGCAACGACGGGAGTTAAAGGGCTGCAGTCGCATCTCATACACAGTCGAGGATAATGTTATTAGAATTGTTTATTGCACACTGGCCCATCAGCACAGCAGCAGTGGTGTTGGTAACCTGGCTTAAAGAACAAGTCTGGATTGTCCAAGGGGCCACCCAGGAGGAGGAGATGGAGGATTGAATGACCCAGAGGACACTCTGCTCCTCCACGGATGGAGGGATGTAGGCTATGCTATGGAAACACTTGCACACACGTTCACCAACCCCCCCCCGAATGGATAGTTATCCAGCTACACATACACAGTGTCAGTGGCTCAGTAGGTAGCACACTCACCTCTGAGGCTGGGAGATCAGTGGGCTTTGGGTTCAGTTCCCACATCTGGCAGTTGGATTAATATCCCAGTACTGACACTGTAGTGCAGCATGAGAGGGCTGCACTTCTGAGGTGCCGTCTTTCGGATGAGATGTTAAACCGAGGTCCCATCTGCCTGGATTGGTGGTAGTTCAGGTGGATGTTAAAGATGCCATGGCACTTATTGAAAAAAGTAGGGGAAGACTTTACTAAGGAAATCATACAGAACAAATCGAAATAATCAACAGCATCAAAAAAATACAGTCAGAGCACAGAAAAAGCAGATCAAAATTAAATAACAATAAAAAGAATAAGTTAAACAAAAGCTGATAGTATCGTTACATAATTGGAAAGTCATTATCAGTAATCCAGGGCAAGTTCTTCCAGAGTGCCATCAAATGGATCTTAGTGAGAGTCTTTGTTTTAGAGAAATAGACAGTTTGTATGGATTTAAAATATTACCATACAGTTCATGGAATGAAAGTTCATGCTGTTGTAGAGTAAACAGACACCTAGAATGCCAAATAAACCATTTGATAATAGAAAAAATAACTGACAGCATACTTTTATCCCAGATATCCCAATTACTGGGATAACTACCATATAGAAGAGCTGGATATGTAAGATGTAAAAAAAAAAGGTAAATTAGACCTGTCATAAAGGAATTTCCAAAAATCAAAAACATCAGAACAAGTAAAATATAAATGCAGCAAAGTCTCAGGTTGGGTAATGCATCCTGGTCTGGAACAAATACGTTCTTCCACCTTTTTATGCTTTTGATTTGCTTTAACATTTAATTTCTCCTGACAGTTAAGCCAATGATGATCTTTATATTTTTGTGGGATATGGGACTTATTTAAGAAAAGAAATAAGGCTTCACGATGCAGTACAGGACATTTTGGAAAAACCTCCAATGTACCAAAATAAGTCTCCAAAACAATAGCATATAACTGCTTTTTCGAGAGGGAGATCACTTGCCTACTCGTGATCCCCCAGGCTTTTAATTTAACAAAAACGTCCCTTAAATACTGAGGAGACTGAGCACCCTTGTTAACTCGATGCATAATACCTAAGTCCCATGCTGCAAACCAAGGTGATATGGAGTTAACAAAAAAATCACAGCAATATTTATCTGGGGAAAGAAATAATGGTCTTAAATTAGCATATAAAAATTGACAGAAAAAAAACAGGACTGGGTTTATCATTTGTTGCCCACTCTTGGTACATGATAAATACAAAACATTTCTCTTGATGGGATTTAAGCGACTGCCCCAGAAAGTCTGAAAAAATAAACTATAAATTTGAACTTCCCGTATCTTGGGAAGAGGAAAAACAGAACTAAGAAATAAAAATAGAGGCACCAAATAAGTGCGTATCAAGTAAACTCTTTTACCATAACTCATTTTTGTCCTGTTCCAGTTCTGAACCATACAGGATCCAAGAAGTAATTTTTTATCCCAGTTATCAACATCCATTTGGGGTGACCCAAACTCAATACCTAATATTTTCAAAGGGCCAAACATGCAAGGGAGATCAGCTATGTGATCCTGAGGGGCTAACTGACCCCCCAGAGGCTTCCCCATACATTTCAATACGTTCAGGCTGGTACCTGAGGTTGCACCATAAGTGGCACAAAGAGATAACGCCGTTGCAGCAGAGGGATCATTCCCTACTAAAAGAACTATATCATCTGCGTAAGCCAAAGCCTTATAAGGAACTATGAAGGTTGACAATTTGATTGGGTCAATACCAGAAGAGGAATTGAGAAGTCATAATAACAGATCTATACTAAAGATATACAAAAGAGGACTAATCGGACATCCTTGCCTAACCCCAGTTTTTATAGGGACATGAGGGCCCAAAAAACCGTTGATACAAGGACGGACAGTTGTGGTATGATAAAGGGCTTGGAGCCAAGTTACAAAAGTAGAGGGAATGCCATAGTGGTGCAATACATGCCATAAAAAAACATGTGCCACCTTATCAAAAGCTTGCCTCTGATCTAGAGAAAGTACATATCCATCCAATGGGGAAACTGCATCATGAGAGAATATGTCCCTTAATAAAAGCAGTTGGTCAGTGATCAAAGTCCCTGGCACAGTACAAGATTGAGCGGGAGAAATCAAGAATTTTGCTACTGTTAACAATCGTGCATTCAATAATTTGGAAAGGATTTTAAAATCAGTATTCAGAAGGCTAATAGGCCACCAGTTTGATAAATCTAATTTATCACCTTTGTCCTTAAAGAGAAAAATAAGAACACCTGTAGACATATCAAAAAGTACAGATTGTGTCTGTAAAATTGTATTATAAACCGAAGTTAATTCATCTAGCAGTTCCCCTTTTAAAAAATGATAAAGATCAGTAGTAAGGCCATCTAGACCAGGGGCTTTACCTTTGGACAAGGACTGAATAGCAGTAGCAACTTCCTGTGTGGTAAAAGGATCTATCAGACTGGAAAGTTGGGCTGGTGGAGCACACGGAACCTTAACAGTATTAAAAAAGGAAAAAAAATCCATATGACGTACATGGGTCACAAAAAATAAAGTAGCAGCATATTCAGATGCTATACGTAAAATACTATCCTGATCCTCGTGAACCACACCCTGTTGGTCATAAAGGGCAGGGATTGATTTAGCCTGTACCTGTGCCCGACGACATAGTAGGGGACAAGTATGAAAAAAAGGACCTCTTATTTCGTGCTGCTGTTGGGACTCTATGTCGTTAGACTGAGTCAAATGATATTGTTTCATTTTCTCTTGAAAATGAGCTATCTGGGCGAAAATCATGCCTGGTGAGTTGTGTAAGGGAATACAAGTGTTGGAGCTGTTTTCTGTCTTGTAAGTATGAAAAATATGAACCCTTCCGAAAACACCTACTGCGGGAAATTAGAAGGGAATGGAGATCCGATTTAGTTTCCAACCACCAGATGACAGGGTCATCATATAGAGGATATAACGATTTCCTACAAGCCAAAAAAGTAGAGATAAGTTGAAGAAGATCCATTCTCTGCAAAAGTATAGAATTGAATTTCCAATATCCTGGGCCCTTAGGTGAGACAGCGGCTCCCAGAGTAATCAACACCAGACGATGGTCCGAGTAAGGAGTTGGTTCAATGGAGACAGCTTGAAGTGACAAAGGAATAGAGAGAAAGAAAAAATCAATCCGGGTAGATAAAGAACCTCTAAAAAATGTACGTTTCCGCGCACCTGTATGGGACAAAACAGCATCTTTGAGATGGGCATCACTCACCACTTTTTTCAGAGCGGCCATATCACCAAATATTTTTTCTGTTTTGGTGTCTGAACCTCTATCCCCTTTACTTAAACCACAATTAAAATCCCCACCCCAAATTACATAATGAGCTATATGCAGAAAGGGACTGACTTGTTGAAAAAGAAGTGTGCGATCAGCTTTAGTCTGTGGAACATATGTGTTAATGAGTCTAAAGAAAACAGTGTTTAAAATGAAATCTAAGAGCAATACCCTTCCCGGGTCAAGGTCCAATACCCGAACTACTGTATGGATGGAAAAGGATACCAACACCTGAACAACGGTCAGGGCCGATGAACCAGTATGAGATCCCAGAAACCCACTCTTTAGTGGCATGAGAAAGTTCAAAAGTAGAGTGAAGCCTAGTGTCTTGTAAAAGAAAGATACTAGAAGAAAAAGATCTTAAAAAAGAAAACACAACAGTCCATCTAATGTTATTTTTAATACTATTGACATTGGTTGTCAAGATGAGGAATGGAGGGGAAAAAGGCAAGAAAAGAAAAATAAAAAGAAAGGAAATCAACGTTTTTTTTCTGAAATTTACCCTTACGACGTGAGGGTTGGGAAAAAGTACCACCATCATCAGTTAGGACGGAATCAGCAGTGTCCTTAGGCAGAACAGAATCTGCTGAAGAACAAACTGAATCCGTGTCTGAATGATCCACATTCAAAAGTACCGAAAATCTATTAGAAACATCATGAAGCGATGTTTTGGACATTTTAGGGGTAGGCAAAGGAACAGCGGACTGTTTCTGAGTCGAGAGTTTCCGGGCAGGAGGGTCCTCAAGCTTGGGGGGGGGGGGGCATAGAGTCAGGAAGAAGTTCAGAGTCCCTAACAGACACTAAGTCAGAAGAAAAATCAGGGGGATTAGCAGGGAGGACTGTCAATGGAGAGGAAGAAGGGTCTTGAACAGCAGTCACAGGGTCTACCACACTAACCTCTGGGGGGGATCAGGAAGCGAGGTGACAGGCAACGTAGTAGTAGGTATCTCCATTTCTAGTTTTGAACTTGCTGCATTAGTAACTTTCCGTTGGGCTAGTGAAATCAAAAGACGTTGTTCCTCTCTATCTGCAGAGAGGGATGTCTTATGAGCTGCTTTAGGACAAGTCATATAAACATGGCCTTCTACCCCACAAAGGTTACAACAAACCGAGTTAGAACATTGTTTACTAAGATCATCTTCTAAGAAGTCTATCTTCTTCCAAGTTGTGTGCTTTGAAACAACTGAGAAGCTGCGTGGGATATACTATATTGGACTAAATATCTGTAACTAATCTCTCTCTCTCTCTCTCTCTCTCTCTCTTGCTTACATCTGAGAGAAGTTTTCCTCACATTTACAGAGGTATTGCTTTGTGTTTAATTATTTTAGTTTTTAATTCAGGAAGGGGGTTTTCAAAACTGCTTATCTTGTCAGCATCTTCAGAAGGGCTGAAATAACTGCATATTTGATTTTCCTTTGTGGCTAACAAACCACCAGGCTGTTTTGGGGCTGGAGAGGTTTACCTGTGTCTGACTTGGATGTCTGGATTTTTCTCTGTTTGATTAGCAGGGAATTTTCTCTGTCAAATTGTTGTGTAGGGTATCTTGCTGACAGGAAGGCACTCATTGCAGTGGTGGGTGAGAGCTTTTAGCTGATTGTTTTGTGCCTGATTGTTTTGTGAGGGCACAGTTTAGCCCAACCCCTTCCCACCCTCACCCCACCCACCCTGGAAATAGTTCCTTTATACCTGAGGTTCTGACACCATTTCCTCAAGAGTGCAAGGTGATATCACTGTCATATCCTCTCTAGCACACTGCACTGACAATATAAGCATACACATTGTATAATATATATATATTTCTATATAACCAATCACACACGCACACACACACAAAACAAACGAACAAAAAGTAGATAAACATGTGGGAGTAGTAAATGTAATGGCTGTGGGGCAGCAGTCTTCCGGGAGTCTTTCTGGAGGCTGAGATGCTGCCCTATTTGCAGACAACTCTCTGCCCTGAGGGAGGAAGTTGCCCTTCTTCAGGCCGCACTGGACAGTAGTAAGGAAATCTTACCCCAGGCCACACTGGACAGTAGGAAGGGAACCTCCCCCATCCAGGGACCACTAGGGTCACCACCACTACCTCAGAGGTTGCGAAGAAAGTACAGCAGTTGGACCACAGTCAGTTGTTCCACTCCACAATCCATACACCATTCTGGGGGAGCATAGCTCCCCTATGGATGCACCCACAGAGAAGACTGATGACAACTGTCACAAGGGAGGCCCACAGGAAGGAGGCAGAGGACACCACAGGGAAAGGAAGCAGCTCCTGGTGGGGGACTCAATTATTAGGGGTATAGAACTGGGTGGAGCTGGGAAAACTGAAGTAAGGTGCCTGCCTGGTGCCATGGCTTGGAGGGACAGGAAGCGCATCCTCAGGATCACGAGAACAGCTGCAAGGGAGTCTGAGCTGGACATAATTGTCCACCTAGGGACAAATGACTTGGCTCATCATGAGATTAGAGCAGTGCAGGAGGACATTGCAGAGTTGGGGAGGGGCCTAAGACAAGTAGCACACACAGTATCCTTCTCAGAGGTGCTGCCTGTCAAAGGCATGGGGGAGGCGAGGATAATTAGCACCATGCAGTTTAATGAATGGTTGAAAAAAATGGTGCAGAGCACAGGGGTTTGGCTTCATTGGGGACTGGGGTTCCACCTGGAGGGACACCAGCCTATACTGGCAGGATGGTCTGCATCTGTCCAGGAAGGGAACAAGTCTTTGAGCAATCGTTTAAATGCTTCATTGGCAAGCTTTTAAACTAGTCAAGGGGAGGCACTGACAAGCAGCAGGAAAATCCCAGCCTCTCCTACAAAACAGGGTACTAAATGAGAAAAGACCAAGGTAGAACGGTCAGTGGGGGAAGCTGCAACAGAAGGTAAAGCCATCAAAAAATGGAGAGCAATGAGTACCAATGCCCATAGTCTGGGTAACAAGCTTCCTGAATTAGTGGCCTTGATGGAGGAGGAACATCTGGATATTGTGGCAGTCACAGAAACATGGTACACAAAACCATGACTGGGACATAAACATACCAGGATACACTATCTACAGGAGGGACAGGGAGGGTAAAAGAGGAGGAGGAGTAGTTTACATAAGGGAAGGAATAAAAGCAACAGAACAAAAGGGTAAACAGGGAGGAGAAGAAGCACTGTGGGTAAATTTGGAGACAGGCAATGGCACCACAATCCGCACAGGGTTAGATAGACTCTTCTCAGGGGGAGGAAATGGACAAGGAAATGATAGAAAGTATACTTAGAATGGCAGAAAAGGGAGATATTGCTGATGGGTGATCTGAATATGCCAGATGTTAACTGGAGTGCAGTTGCAGCTGCCACTCGAAGAGTGGAGTTATTCTAGATGCCCTACAGGGGCATGCCTTAGACAACTAGTATTGGAGCCCACTCAAGAGGGAGCAATATAGACTTGCTTCTCTCAAATGGAGATGGAGAGAGGATCACAGATGTAGAAATGGGAGCCATCTGGGAACTAGCGACCATCGAACAGTATGGTTCACAATAAACACAGCAATAGAGTCAAGCCATACAAAGACAAAAGTACTGGACTTTAGGAGGGCTGACTTTGCTAAAATGGGTGAGTGCCTAAGGAATGCACTAGCAAATGGGCAGGAAGGAGGGTGGAAGAACAATGGGGAATAATAAAACTGCCATCACAGAGGTAACGAGCCTTTGTGAAGCAAATAAACAAAACAAACGATGTAAGAAACCACTATGGTTCTCAAAGGAAGTGGCAGTGAAGGTTCAAGAGAAAAGAAAGCATTCAGGAAGTACAAGGAATCGCAGAAGGAGCAGGACAGAGAACTGTATCAGTTAAAGCAAAAGGAGGCTGGGAAGGCAGTCAGAACAGCAAAGGCCCAAACCGAGGAAAAGATAGCAACTTCAGTTAAGAAGGGGATAAAACCTTTATAGGTACATCAGGGAGCGAAGGAAGACCAAGGGAGGGATAGTGAGGCTTAATAAAGGGGAGGGAGGGTGGGCAGAGGAGACTGTGAAAAGGCAGAATACTAAATAAATATTTTTGCTCAGTATTTACAAATGAAGAGGGGAGGTGCATAAAACAAACAGTAGAAACACTCTGGATACAGAAGTTGATACCAGCCCATTTACAGAAGAAAGGGTTCTGAAAGAACTCTTAAAACTGAAGGTGGACAAAGCAATGGGGCCTGATGGGATTCATCCCAGAATTTAAAAGAACTAAGGGTAGAACTAGTGACACCACTGACTACCCTTTTAACAAATCATGGGAGGATGGGTGGTACCTGAGGACTGGAGGAGGGCAGATGTGATTCCTCTTCACAAAGTGGGAGCAAGGCAGAAGCAGGAAACTACAGACCTGTTAGTTTAACCTCAGTGATAGGGAAATGATGGAATCACTTCTGAAGGAAAGAATTGTTGAGTATCTAGAGGCCAGAGGGGCACAGGACCCTAGGCAGCATGGATTCACAGCGGAAGGTCATGCCAGACGAATCTGATAGATTTCTTTGACTGGGTGACCAAAGTAGTAGATCAGGAGGGGCTGTGGACATGGCCTACCTAGACTTTAGCAAGGCATTTGACACAGTCCCACACAAAAGATTAAATACAAGTTAGCCAGCCTGGGAGTGGGTCCCAAGATGACAGCCTGGGTAAAGAATTGGCTGGAGAATAGGACACAGAGAGTAATAGTAAGTGGAGTCCACTCAGAAGAAAGGAAGGTTACTAGTAGGTACCACAGGGTTCAGTATTAGGATCGGTCCTCTTCAATGTCTTTATAGTTTACATTGCAGAAGGACTGAAGGAAAGTATGTCTCTTTGCAGATGACACTAAGATCTGCAACAGAGTTGATGCACAGGGTGGGGTGGAAAGGATGAGAAGGGACTTGGCAAGGTTAGAGGAATGGTCAAATGTATGGCAGCTTAGATTCAATGCTAAGAAGTGCAAGGTAATGCACCTGGGAAACAAAAACCCAGGGGAAGAGTACACAATGGGGGGTGAGATACTAACAACAACAAAAATGGAAAGGGACCTGGGGGAGTAATTATATCAGATGACCTAAAGGTGGGCAAGCAATGTGAGAAGGCAGCAAGGAGGGCTGGGGGATACTGGGATGCATAGGAGAGGCATCACCAGTAGAAAACAGGAAGTTATTATCCTCTGTACAGACAGCTGGTGAGACCCCATCTGGAGTACTGTGTGCAGTTCTGGAGACCCAATCTCGCAAAGACATAGACAGGATGGAAGCTGTCCAGAGGAGGGCATCTAAAATGGTGCAGGGTCTGCACCGGAAGACATATGAAGAGAGACTTAAGGAGCTTAATATGTATAGCCTTGAGGAAAGGAGGGAGGGGACATGATAGAAACGTTCAAGTACCTCAAGGAATCAACAAAGTCCAAGAGGGTAGCATCTTTCAAAAAAGAGGTGCAAGAACAAGAGGGCACAATTTGAAGATAGAGGGGCAGCTCAGAGGTAATTTAAGGAAGTATTTTTCACAGAGAGGTTGTGGATGCATGGAACGGCCTTCCGGAGGAGGTTGTGGAGTCAAAATCAGTGGTGGAATTCAAGCATGCATGGGACAGTCATAAGGCAATTCTAGGGGTTGGGGGTAGGAAGAAGTAGGCTGCTGGTTAACTAGGATCTGCAGCTTATCCAGTAGGTAGGGAAATGGGCAGACTGGGTGGGCCAAGCGGTCCTTATCTGCCGTCAAATTCTATGTTTCTATGTAAGATGGCCAGTTTTGTGGCATAGGGAGCATTTCAGTTGGTCACATGTACTACTAAGGTGTCCTGAAAGGCCACATTTATAACAAGTCCTCGGTTGTCCCAGGTAGAATAAAACCCCTCGGTCTCTAGCCAGAAAATAACTATTTGGAAGATGACGGGGATTCCCACCTTCAGTATGCAGCAGGACTCGAATCTTCCAACCACCCATCCAAATCCCCTCGGAATCAAATATAGCCTCTGGATGGCCAGACACAGTACAACGCTGTTTTAAGCAATACAGTAAATCAGTGACACTGACCCCTTCGCTACAAAAGAGAACCATAATGGTTTTATGTGCAGGCCTAGTAAGAGGAAGAACCTCAAAAGGGGCCCACAATGGAGTAGCTTTTTCACGTTGATAGCGAGCCCAAAATTTTTCAAGACCACTACCTAGTTTAAAACTAACATCAAATATGGACTCCCCGATACATGAATAAGTGCATACAATTCTGAAACATGAAAATGCAAACTGAACCTCAACAATTGATGACTCACATAAATTCTATCAGGAAATACATCCAAACCCCCTTTATAAATGATATGAACTGCATTATGATGTTTGGCAGAAGAAACAGAGTTAGAAAAAAGGGAAGCATAAGGTTTGGAAGGGGCAACCGGAGGGGGCTGGAAGGCCACCTTAGGAGAACCTTCAGTAGAATGTCTGAGTTCAGCAGGGATAGATCTTGGAATATCCGAAAATACAGAATTATCACTGTGGACTGTAGCCTCTACCTCACACGGCTGAGTACAAGCTCCTGTAACTCCCCGTGGTTGAAAGTCTGGGGTCGTTGAAAAAGCAAAGTCCGAGGACAGGTGGAGTGGAGAATGCTGGAGGTCAGAACAAAGTGGTGAAGAATCGGGTGCCAAAGTGAGAACAGAGGAGCCAGGATTAGATTTAGGGGAACCAGGATAAGGTGTAGGGGAAGCTGGATTAGGGAGCACATCAGGCAAAACAGTGATCTGAGGCTCTGAAACTGTACTTACAGGCTCTGTAATAGGGGTAGGTGAAGAAGCAAGGTGAACTCCCGGTATCTTTATTGGCGTAAAGCTGGAAATCCAGGAACCTGTGTCCAGGGAGCACACCCAGCCAGCTGTTTGTAAAGAATCCTCCACTGTCCAAGTGTCACCCTCACACACTGGAGTCTCTGCCCAGCGCAATTTATGTGGGCTCCCTTGCTTCACAACTCGGTCCTGACAAGAAGATTTATGTCCTGCCGAAAAGGAAAACACCGTAGCGGCCGCTTGGTCCTGACCAGCACGATGAAAAACAACGTTAGTTGTAGCCGGCGTCTCACTCTGGGTCATTTCCATGGCGACCGGTCGCGTAGGATCAACAAAGCGCTCCGAAACCGGAGCAGTGGAAGATTCATCATGGGAGTAAAAACGGTGGTAAATATCCTTCTTCGTTTTCATGTAGCATTGTTTCTCAAGTTGTAAAAGGTGTTGTAACTCCTTATTGCAAGAGATGGTAGTCAGGCAGGGAGAATCAACCACAGGTAAATCAACAGCTTTCAAGCGAGGTAGGTCTGACGAGTTGGGCATAGGAGTAGAATCCTTGGGCTACACAAGCTCCGTTTGCACAGTTGAAACTTCCATCAGAGACTGGCAAGAAACAGCAGAGGAGACAGGCTCCGCAGTCAGCAACACATCCTTCCCTGCCAGCCGCAGCGCCCCAACTGAGGCAGCCATCCTTCGATGGCTCAAAGGGTCCCCCTACTGGCAAACAGTAGGGGAATTTCCCCAGTGTCCTGGCAAAATTTCCCCTCATTCACTAAAAATACCACCAACAGCTTAATCTGGTTCGAGATCAGTTGGCATTCATCTGTATCCCCTTCCCCTGGGTCGTGCCTGAAAATAGGCAGGATTTGTCTAGTGCACTTACCCGGTCAACAAAAACTAAATAAAATGCTACTCTAGAGCTATCTGGGTGACCGCAAGTAAGTAAGTAAGTAAGTAAAATTTTATTTATACAGAAAAATATGCCATTAGGGTTTCGAAAATCCCTATTTACAAGGCATCCCTGTGTAAACAGTCATACTTGTACATATAACACTGATCATTTCATAAAAAATATATTAACACACAATTAACTCACAAACATTTCATTTATAAATACATCCATTCTTCATGAAACATTAACACTCATGAAATACATACAAACATTTCATTTAGGAATTCATTCATCAGTAATTGATTCAGATATCACCTATAACACAAACATTTAAAATCTAACTCTCTTTTCACTGCCGATTTAAATCCTGATAATGACAAGCCAGGGTCCCTGAGGGAGGGGGGTAGCCTATTCCATGTTTTCGATACTTTATACTGAGGGTCATTGTACTATATTTATTTTAATTTTAGGGTAAGATACACTTTCTCCACAATTTCTTAAATTTAATCCATGTTCTGGTTTTTTAGGTTACACAATAAATAATTTAGTGACTCATTCTTATGTAAAACCTTTAGTTGAATTAACCAGGAAATCTCAGCCCTCTGTTCTTAGAATTCCACCCCTAATCTTGAGTACATGTCACAATGGTGAATACCAAAGTCACACCTCAAAACGAATCTAGCTAATCTGTTGTATAGAACATCTAAATTATGTTCTTGTTTTTCAAGGTATGTCTATAAATGTGGAGCCATAATCAATCACAGGAAGAAGTAGTTGATTCATTATATTCTGTCGCATCTCCCTTGTTAAGCACTTCGATATTCGTCTCATAACCCCTAATTTAGAATTAACTTTTTTTATAAGTTCAGTCACATGCTGATTAAAGTTCAATTCTTGATCAATTATGACCCCCAAGTATTTATAGTACCTAGTTTGCTCTAGTATTTTCCCCTCCTGTGTCCTAATTAACAAGTTTGTTCCCACACTATCCTTCTTAACTGTACCAAAGTACATGGTTTGGTTTTTTTTATTATTAATCAGTAAACCAAGTTCAGTGAAATGTTTTTGCATATTTAAAAAATCTCTCTGTAGTTTCTGTTCTAATTCACCCACATTTTGCGGATGTGACTAAACAGTATCATCCGCATACAATCTAATATGTGAGTTTTAATTACACCAGGTAGATTGTTCAGGTATACCAAAAATAAAAGGGGACCCAGGATCGATCCCTAGGGTACACCCTAGTAACCAAACCCAAGCTAGAATTTTTACCGCTTACTGTTACAAAATGAGTTCTTCCTCTACATAGGATGAAAACCAACCACCGGATACATCGTCCACTCCCAAACATCTTAATTTATCAATCAGGATGTGGTGATTTACTAAGTCAAACGCCTTAGATAGGTCCACGTATACCGCGCCCACCGATCTCCCCTCCTCCAGGGGGGTGGCAACTAAATCCAAAAGATCGGTGAGCGCAGTAGCCGTGGACCTACCTTGTCTAAAGCCCGACTGAAAATGGGTAATTTTTTGATACTTCTCCAAGTATGGAGCACAGTTAGAGCTGTGAGTGAAAGGCAAGGGAAATTGATTTATTTGGCACTCATCCACAGCTCTGAGCACAGCAACAATTTAAAATCTTATACACACCACCCAAAACCCAGTTTTAAGTAGTTCTAAACACCAAGCTAAGTGAGTGGTTTATAAACCACCCCTTAAAATGTTCCAATGATGAGGCCCCTCTAATAACAGCAGGAAGTGAGTTCCACAGAACAGATGTAGCAACACAGAAGGTCCTATCTCCTGACGACTTCAAATGGGAACATGGAGCCTTCAGGAAACCTGTCTCAGATGAACAAATGGAGCAGATGGGTGTGTGTTCAGTCAGAAGGTTTTTCAAGTAGCCATGGCCCGAGTCATGCAGGGCTTTATAGATTAACAAACGTATCATGAACCTCATGCACCACCTCATTTGTAGCCACTTCTGTTCCCATAAAACTGGTGTAATATGCACAGATGATGAGGTCCCTGCAGTCAGCCAGACTGCTACATTCTACACAAGCTGCTAAGCAACACACCAGCCCTGCAAATTGCTTTAGGTAGAGAGCATCGCAATAATCCATTCAAGGAGGGGTTGGCGAATGTGTGTGCAAGTGTTTCCAAGTCTGAGGGGGCCAGATAGGTTTGAGTTTGGGTGATATTATGCAGATGGTAAAAGCTACTGAGGACAACAGACAACACCTGATGTTCTAGAATCAATCCTCTGCCCACAATGATACCCACATTTCGCACATTATTAACCATTCAAGAGGGAGGATGCCAGAGGGGTGCAATGCGCTGGCACACATCTGTGAGCACATGCACAGTAGGCACTCTTGCTTATGGTATCCTGGGGAATGGAAATGCAAAAACAATGGAAAAGCCCCAATGTGCAGCAGCAAAAGCTATTTTTTGCTAGGTATGGAAATGTTGGTCAGGGGGACACTGGTTTTAGACAAATTATGGGAAGTACCCACAGTCCTATGTGGCACTTTGTCTTCATTTCTGCAGCAGGGATCCCTAAAGTCAACAGTGGGGTTTGTATATTTTTTATGCTTTACTTTCATTATTTTAGAGAGACAGGGAAGATAGGAAAAAGTATAGAAACAAAAACATTACATTTTGAAAAAACATTTCTTACATAAAAAACACCAATGTATTGCCTCGTTTTTGAGGAGGTCAAAAGCAATAACAATGCTAAACCATAACAAAGCATTATAAAGTTCATATAACACTCATTCTTTGCTTGACATGCTCCAAGCTAAGGCATCCCACATTCTATATAAACAAAAGCATTATTTTAGCTGGTAATAACTTAGAAAGTCAAAAGAATTAGAACTTGATGCATCCATCATCAGACTTGAGAACATTTGCACATTTCTGCACCATGAATTGATTGCATGGCAGAATGGTTTTTAGCCATCTGGCTTCTTGGCATTAAGTGGTGCAGGACCACTATTGCATACTGTCTACCCAAGTCCATGCCCCATGGCCATAGCATGAGAAGCATAGGCCAGCAGGGGAGGATTGAGTGACCAACTAGACTCTCTCCTACACTACAGAGGGTACTTTGCATACCTCATTGCTTGCCTGCCCCTGCTGACTGCAGGGTGTTAAGGCATGCTGGGGAAGGAGGTATTTGAGATATCCACCCATGGTGTGATGGCATGATCTTGGCAGCATGGGACAGAACAGGAGGAAAATGGGTGGATCACAGGTTGGTCAGATGAAGCCTTCTCACTCTCAATGCCTCAGTGTGATGGCTCACTGATTCACAAGCTCACCACTCTCACTCCACTCAGTTTTTCCCCATTCGGCATATGCTATTTCATGTAGGGTGCCACCAAAGGTTTAATGCCACAAGTCGTTAGGGGGGCAAGGATCAGTACAGCAGAAGGAGGTCCTGCCAGGCCATCCACAGGTACAGTGGAAAAATTGTAAGTCCAAAACAAACCAAAAGAAAATGATGTTTAGCCATTGGCTATGATGTCATGTGAAATCATTGATGACATCAGATGGCAAGCATGTAGGAGGGGCAGTAGGTTAAACAAGAATGGAAGGGCACCATGGGTACTAAGGAAAACCTGTACGATTTAAAGAAAACTCACAAAATATAATGAATTCTGAGGCACTGCATAAACTCTGTAACAGGATGTGAGTTCTGTCACCAGTTCTGAGTCCACAGAATTGCACCACTTCTGTCTAATACAATGTCCAAGCCCATACAAAATTACTAAATTACCTTTCTACTGTAAACAGAATTCTGTTCAAATGAAATAATTTGTGTTCAGAAAGATTATGGTAAACCAGCAAAACAAAATTTAGTTTTAAAATAATAGTTGGATATATCTTAACAGGGTCTGATCACTTCAGCAATCTTCATCGGTCTGTCCAAAGCCTTCGACACTGTTGCACATCCCCTTCCCCTGGACAAGCTTAAAGTGGTGGGACTCTCTGATCCTTCAGTCTGCTGAATCTGCTCCTACCTTGAGGGTAGTTCTTAGGCTGTCTGCATTGGAGACACATTCTTTCTCCCCACCACTCCCTACCTACTCAGGTGTGCCCCAAGGATCTATTCTTGGCACAATTCTATTTCCATTTTCCTTAATGACCTCCTTACTGCCTGTACTACTGCATCTATCCACAACTATGTGGATAATATGGTACGTTATTTCTCTGGCAGCTCCATCCCTGACCTCACAGGCCAGCTCTAACAAGATTTCTCCAACATTCAGTACTGGTCCTTGGCAAATGTTATTATCCACTACTGGATATATGTGAAGATGGTCTATAGCCTATTTAGCTTGCTGTCTTTTATCCAGTATCATAAAATAAATAAAATAAACTGTACCTCAATGCCAAGAAAATGGTCTCTGTGACCTTTGGTACCAGACAGAGACTTGCTGGACTCTCCTTGTTTACCTCCTTCCAAACCCATAATGGTGGGGTGATTGAGGACATCTCCTCCTTTAAATACCTTGGAGTTTGCTGGTCTGATGGTGCTGAGGATTTAGGCATTGGGCACCACACCTTACTTCACACTAGTGACTTGTGTTTGGAAATGAGGACAGGACACCAGGGGTTGGCCAGTGAGCAAAAGGATCAAGCGTCTCAAGGACTGCTCTCCTTTCCAAGGGTGGGTGGACTGCTGGCTTCACCAAATGACTGCCACAAGGTGGAGACTTGGTGGTACTAGAAGTCATACTAGGAACTGTAAGACAACAGAAGGCATAAGCCCATATAAGTTGTCCCCACTATTCAGTGGAGGTAACTGAGATTACAACCAAAATATAATTATCTAACCTGACCTTGAAGCTGTCAAAACAAGATGCTCCAACAACATCAACTGGCAACTTGTTCCACAATCTGATCGCTCTTGGTATAAAGCTATTCCTCCATAATTCAGTCCTACACAGTGATTCAAGTAGCTACTGATCATGGCCTCTTAAGCTCTACTTTTGCTCCCTATATCTGAAATTCATGTCTTCCCTCAGTCTTTCTTGTTTGAGGATTTTATATAATGACAATAAATCACCAAGTGCTCTTCGAACCTCCAAAGACCATAATCCAAGTCTTCTAGCCTAACCTCATACAGCACATTTTTGAGCCCTGAAATTAACATAGTAAGGCCCATCCAGTCTGCCCATTTCTTTTTCTACCTTATAAATGTGCCATCGGCCTTTGCTCTGTCAGTGGCCTATCTAGTCATACTCATCTGTATTGCTCCTTTATGCCTATCCCATGCCTGTTTGAAGCCCTGCTCTGTATTCATATCCACCACTTCCTGAGGTAGGCCGTTCTATTCAACCACCACCCTTTCTATGAAAAAAGAACTTCCTCACATTACCGCTTAAACGGCCTCCCTCTACTCTCATGCTGTGTCCTCTTGTCCTGCTATTTTTCTTATATTGAAACATGTTAGACTCTTTCACCTTGCTAGTGCCCTTAAGGTGTTTGAATGTTTCGATCAAATCACCTCTGTCCCTCCTTTACTCTAGGGTATACATATCGAGCTCCATTAATCTGTCCTCACATGTTTTCTTTTGAAGTCCTTGCACCATTTTGGTTGCCCTTCTCTGGACTGCCTCAATTTGGTTAATGTCCTTGTGAAGGTGTGTCCTCCAGTACTGCATGCAGTACTCCAGATGGGGCCTAACCAGTGTCTTGTAAAGAGGGATTATTACCTTCCTCTTCTGACTTGCGATACCCCTACTAATACACCCCAACATCCCCCCTAGCCTTACCTACTGCTTTAGTGGTCTGCTTGGATGATTTCAGGTCATCGGTGATGATGCTGCCCAAGTCTCTTTCTTCCCTTGTGACCACCAGCAACTCCCCTCCCAGCCTATAGGTGGCTTCAGGGTTTCTCTTCCCTATGTGCATGATCTTGCACTTCTTTGCATTAAACCCCAGTTGCCACTGTTCTGGCCATTTTGCTAGTTTATCCAGATCTCTTCTCATTCTGCCCACCCCATCTGGATCATCTACTCTGTTGCAGATCTTGGTGTCATCTGCAAATGGACAAACCTTACCCTCCAGTCCATCTGCAATGTCACTGATGAAGATATTGAAGAGGACTGGCCCCAGGACTGATCCCTGTGGTACCCCACTTGTGACTTGCATCGCTTCTGACTGTATACCATTTACCACCACTCTCTGCTTTCTGCCCGTCAACCAGTTTGTCACCCAGTTGACCAACTTTCTGACCCACCCTGAGCCTACCCAGCTTATTAATCATTCTTTTATGTGGAACAGTATCGAATGCTTTGCTGAAGTCAAGGTAGCTGACATCAACTGCTCCCCCTTGGTCCACCACTCTCATTACCCAGTCAAAGAAATCTATGAGATTACTTTGACAGGACCTTCCTTTTGTAAACCCATGCTGTCTTGGATCCTGCGCTCCTATGGATTCCAGGTGTTGCATTATCCTTTCCTTAAGGAGTGCCTCCATAATCTTGCCCACTACTGAGGTAAGACTGACTGGTCTGTAGTTCCCTGCCTCCTCCCTGCTACCACTCTTGTGGAGCAGGATCACATGAGCCCTTCTCCAGTCTTCTGGGACCTCTCCTGTGCTCAGAGACTCACTAAACAGTTCTGACAATGGCTCTGCTAGTTCCACCCTCAGCTCCTTTAGTACCCTGGGATGTATGCCATCAGGTCCCATTTCCTTGTCCACCCTGAGCTTATCGAGCTCTTGTAGGACTCTTTCTTTTGTGAAGGGACTAGTGCTCACCTCCCTTCCCCCCCCGTGTCCATGGTGCTGAGCTGTGGTCGCTGCCCTGCCTTCTCTTCAGTAAATACTGAGCAGAAGTATCTGTTTAGGATAGATGCTTTTACATGGTCCTCCTCCTCACACGCCCCCTTATCTCCTTTGATTTTAGCAATACTCCCTCTGGACTTTCTCCTTTCACTACTGTATCTATAGAAAGTCTTGTCACCTTCTTTTACTGTTTGTGCTTTATGTTTCCTCAGTTTTGACCTTTTCCTGTCTAACTGCCTTCCCTGCTTCCCTTAAGGAAGTTTGGTATACCTCCCTATCTTCATCCCGCTGTGTTCCCTTATATTTCCTGAAGGCCAGCCTTTTGGCTCTGACCTTTTCTGCTACTGTTTTTGAGAACCAAAATGGTTTTCTTCTTCTTTTGCACTTCCTTTTCTCTATAACACAAAGGGATATTA
The DNA here is from genome assembly GCA_016271365.2 of Neoceratodus forsteri. NCBI lineage: Eukaryota > Metazoa > Chordata > Ceratodontiformes > Ceratodontidae > Neoceratodus > Neoceratodus forsteri. Next base: position 355,466,217 of record JADMNL010000023.1, read on the forward strand.
CTTCAAGTATTGCATCCTTAATGCTTGCCCACTTTGCCTGTACCCCCTCACCTGTATTTCATTGTGTGAGGGCTAGCTTAACTCTGTTGGCCATCTTATCAAAGTCAGCTCCTCTGAAGTCCCATATTTTTGCCTTGAAATGGGATGATTTAGTTGTAGTGGCCAAATTGAACCATACCATGTGATGGTCACTGGCCCCCAGGTGACCTTTTACCTGGAGATCTGTGATCCTTTCCCTATTAGTCAGTACTAGATCTAGGATAGTCCTGTCTCTTGTGTGCTGTTATATCAGTTGTTTGAGACCCTCCCCTGCAGGGAATCCACCATGTGCCTAGTTCTGGCAGATGTTCCTGCTGGTATTGACCAATCTGTATCTGGCTTGTTGAAGTCTCCCATTATCAGAACCTCCCCTTTAGCTGTCATGTTTTGTATATCTTCTAACAGTAATGTGTGTATGTCTTCCCCTGGTCTGGGGGCCTGTAGACAACCTCAGTTCTTATGGCTGTCCCATTTCCTGTTTCCAGGGTGACCCACAGTTCTTCTGGCCTTATGTGTATTCTGAATTTCTGTAGCTTTGATATTTTCATTGACATACAGGGCCACCCACCCCCACTTTTGCAACCTCGGTCTGTTCTAAAAAGTACATAGCCAGATACTGAAGTCTCCCAAGTGTGGTTACTGGTAAACCATGTCTCGCTAATTGCTACTATGTCCAGTTAAGCCTCTGTCATTATTGCCTGCATGTCTGGGATCTTGTTTCCCAGACTGCGAGCATTTGTGTACATGATTTTCCATTGGCCAGATATCGGTATGTTAGTTGTTGGGTGAGGTCTGGCATTTCCCCAGTGCAGACCTTTTTCTTTACCTGGTGATACAAATGAAGTGCAAACAGGCAGAACTCCTGTTTGACCACTAGCTGAGGGGGGAGGGGGGTTCTTCCCATTTGACATATAGGGTGCTGCACTCCTCTCCCCATTTGCTACTTTAAATATTCTGCAAAGATGTCAAACTTCTGCCCCAATGCACTGACTCCCTTCTTAATCAGATGCAGTCCATCAAATTTAAAGAACTTTCGCTCCCAAAACTGTTGCCAGTTCCCTACAAATTTGTGTCCTTTTTCCTGGCACCAGCCCTTGAGCCACATGTTTAGCTCCCCTATCTCCCCTTCTCTGACCTTCCGTCCATCTGCCCCCCTCTCCCAGACTGGTAGGATCTCAGAGAAGGAGATGCCAGATGAAGTGGATGATAGTTTGTCACCCAGCCTGGTCAGCTGTTCCTTCGTATCCACAACTGACCGGCTGGCAAGATCATTAGTCCCTACGTATACCAGGACATCAATGTTTTCTCCTGCTTCCTGAACAATTTTAGCCATGTGGTCAGTGTCTCTCCATGCTGATGTACCTGGGAGACATCTGACCATTACCCCTGGCTGGAGATAGGTATCAACTCCCCGAATCATGGAGTCTGCTATGATCAGAACTTTTTTGGATTTCCTTTTTGCGTTTTTTTGTTTTGGTTCCTGTTTTGGGTGAGTTTTGTTGTGCTAGCTCCTGTGCTGCAGTGTCCTGCTCTACAATGTCCTCTGCCCCGTTGTTTGATTTTGGGGATAGAGGCAGATACCTGTTTGTAGTTTTTATATGATTTGTGCAGGTAATATGTTGGAGAGCACTGAGTGATGGGGCACCCGATTTGCCCCTCCTAACCAACAGTCAGTGATCTTTGTAGTCTTTCAACCATGGCTATGTCCTTCTTTAGGAATGGACTCCAGCTAGGAGAGCAACAGTCCAAATGCGGCCTTATGTATGATTTGTATAATGGTAATAGTACACCTTCACCTCGGGAGTGAAAACTCCTTCGAATACGGTTTATGAGATGAATCGCCCTATTAGTAACTGTTTTACTTTGCAATCCACTTTTTACATCAGCCCCAATATATTGTATGCCCCCAAATCCTTTTCCCCAGATGAATAACATAGTCTGATTCCCTGCATGTAATAATCCTATTGATGTTATTTCTCCCCATATGCATGACAGCGTATTTATTTAAACTAAAGTCCATTTTATTCTTCTCTGCCCATTCACTTACCAGTATTATATCCTGCCCCCACCTAAGTCTATCCTCAAAGGTGTCCACCACTCCCCCCAAGTTTCACATCATCTGCAAATTTGCTTAATTTATTTCCGTTATTAATATTTAGGTCACGAATGAAGATCTTGAACAACAGTGGTCCCACTACGGCCCCGTTATGGCCCACCACTGGTAACCTCCACCTCCTCAGAAACATTTCCCAATATTCTTACTATTTGTGACCTTTCCATTAACCAATGTTTCATCCAATTCATAATGGTGAAATCAATGCCTAGTTTTACTAACTTAAAGGTCAAGATCCCATGTGACACCTTATCAAAAGCTCTGCTGAAATCCAACGTTACCACATCCACTGATTTTCCCTGATCAACAAGACTTCCCACATAACTATAAAACCTAACCAAGCTGGCATCACAAGATCTATTTTTAGTAAATCCATGTTGTGACTCATCCTGGAGGCCCTTAGCTACCAGAAAGGTAGTGGGGATGGGAGCCACAGACAATGGGAGGTGCTGGGGTTTCTGCAGCATGTGCATGCCTCCATGTGCGAACATCAGCGTGTTTGCCCCAGCAATGTGGGATGGGAGAAAACAAAGGAAAATAGCATAGGGACAAGCATTAATAAAGCCCTGTCTGCCGATCCCTCACCCACTTTGCCACCAGGACTCCATCAACCAGAACCGGATACTTTTCTTGGGGGAGTGGGCTGGCCCAGCCCCTCCTGACCCTGCCATGGGGGGAAAACTGTGGGGGAAGATGGACTGACAGGTAAGTCCTGGGGAGATTCAGAATGGTGGGGGTCAGTGAGACGGGATGGAAGGGAGCCTTGCCTGCCCTGTCGCAGTGAGGCCAAAATGTATATGGAAAAAATAAATAGCTTGGAGTTAGGTTGGCTTATCACCTAAGTTTTGCATTGCATGTGGACGCAACCCACCAGAAGCTCCACCCTAAGTTTGGTTCACCTTACAGGTATAAAGAGAGGACAATGATCCCGCTTCCTGCTGCGAAAATATCATATTGAAAATTATCCTACCTATCTGCGATTATGGTGACATTGTATGTAGTGCCACTTCCAAAACTACCATATTATACAGCAATCCAAACTACTTAATTGTAATTAAGTATTTGTGATTTTTTATTGATGTGGTATTTCCATTTCTAGCATGTAAGTTAAAGTCTGTTCTGTGTATTTATTATATATTTTTGTATTACATTTTAATGTCAGAAATTTTAGATATTGTAACTAGGTGTAATCATGTCAAGGACCTCGCTTGAAATGAGCTTGTCTCAGTTGAGTGTCCTATTCATTTGCTTGTCAATCGAATACAATTTTCACTACTACTACTACTACTACCATCATCAGAGTAAATGCCCTCTTTCCACCAGTTTGCCCTGGACTGTCTCCCTTACAGCCACCACTATTCCCTATACTCCCTCCTCTTGCTTGATGCCAGGCACCTCGCCCACTGTACATTCTTTCTTTTGAAATTCTGGCTTGGCTCATTTCCCCCTTACCATGCCTCACTTCTCTTGTACCTCCCTGACCCTTCGTACTCTGTCTGCAACACTGACTCTTGCCCTCTTTTCCTTCCTCCAATGATATCCACTGCAGGTTAAGCTACTTTCTTCTTCTGCTTCCCTAAACTCTGTTCTTCTCTCCCTCTCTTCTATCTACTTTGCCACATCCTTCTACTCCCTCAAATCCTTCCTCCATGATTTAATAGCTCACTTCTGCAGTTGCTCCTGATTCTGTGTTCCTGAGCTCTTTTGGTCCAGCACCCTTCTCCCACACAGCTTAATCTCTGTGTATTACACTCTGTCTGATAAAGATCCCCCAAACCTTCTCCACCAGTTATGGTAAATGTATAGTACACTGTTATTATTTGTTTTTTGCCATTATTTGTTTTTATGCAAATGTATCTTTATTTAACTTGCTTACCTTGACTTGAGCATACTCTATTTTGATTTTACAATCATGGCAACTGTACCTCTTCTGAATTTTGGTTACCTTTTACACTGTTTTTGTTATATAATTTGATTGTACCCTATTGTATTGTACTGTACTGTACCTCCGCCTAAGGGTGCATCTCAAGCAAGCTACTACAACTCAGTATGTCTTTCTTGGGAAACCTTTAAAATAAATACAACAAATGTTGCACTTTAAGAAATGCGGCAGATGTACATCTAAGAGCCCACAGCCTTCTGTACATCTATACTGTCTTAGTATGAATCTTAGTATCTTAGTAAGAAAGAAATGTCTCTGTTTATGGAAAGCCCCCCCCCACACACACACACACAACAAAGCAATGTAAAACAAGACTTTTAAAGAGAGTCAGTAATGAAAAAAATGAAAACCTATTTTTTTATGATTTTTTTCCTAAAATTCCCTTTTAGATTTTTAATCCTGTTTTCTATTTGTTAAAGAAATGGTAACCTTTCAGCAAAGTAGGGGTTAAATGCTTTGCAGAAAAGCCCCAGTCTCTTCTATGAAAGGGCTATTAGATACAAGATGTTCTGTGCACTGTATGACATGTCTGAGAACATTTAATCAAAGGCTCCAAACAGGAAATTGTTTGCTAAGTGCCCAGCAAAGGTTGCTATGGCCACATGGGGGTATAAATATGGGAGCCCAGGACAACTATGGGGAGGATTATTTTGGTGGTTCAACGTCAAGACAGAGAGATTGAACACCCCTCATACTACTATTATAAGCATTAACTACCACAGAGGGTAGGTACTAGGGATTAATGCCTGTTGGGGGTTGATGCACAAATCTGCAGGCTGAGTGCTTCCAACCACCAACCAGCTATTAATCCCCTAGTAGATCCCGACTCTGGAGTGGATTAATGCTCTTATAACATGGGCAATATGCTGGGGACTTCTGTTGCATTGTTACCTGCCATATATTACACATACAGAGACTTTCTTTGTTTTGCAAAATATGGTTTTCAATAAAAAAATGTCTACTGCTTTTTTTTCCTCACAACCATATTTATTCATATGGTGGTGTTTTTTGTCTTAACAATAACACATTTCTGATAGACAGCACAGACAGTGATTACTGTGATCCTTTTTTTTAATAACTAGATGTACAAAACTTTGTATTTTTGTTCCGTTGTCTGATTTACCCTCTCTGCTCTACTTCTGCTGAGATGGCTTACTATCTCATTTGCATATTGTCATGTGGTCTCCGATCGAGAATTTCAACTGCTGTAATCATTCTCGCTCTGTTACTTTCCTTCTCTTGTTACAACACTTCTGTTCTACTACAATAATGGAAATTTGTTAACATTTAACGTTTCTACTTTTACATTACATGTTGCTGTCACTTATCTCCATTCTGCCCCCGAGAACATTTCCTCTGTTGATCTGTTGGCGCTTCTCTTATTTCTCTTTGGGTCTACCTCTGTCTCCTGCACAGTAGCAGAAATTCACAGAGCTGTGAATAGTGAGGTGCTGCAGGCTACACTCCCTTTCGCTCCACAGATGGAGAATGTACAAATAAAATGTTCCATTTTATTTTTGTGTCTTACAGTATCTGCGTTCATTACACAGTGGCCATCGGGTGGGTGCGCACATATCTTTATTTAGGGGACTCCACAGTGCATTTCTTGGTGGTTTTCATGCTGTACTACATTAGCCATGATTATTATACACGTCTTTTTTCTGGTGTGGCTCGGACAGGAATAGCAGCTGCGGGCATTACTGTGGGATTAATACCCACTGCATGTTGAACAGCTGCTGCTTTTGAACCAATTGCACTGCTCTGTTTCAGCTATGGTTAATTCCCATGTTACAGTAATTACTTATAACTGGCCAGAAATGCCTTGCCAGGCTCAGGAAGTAGCACAAAGTCATGGAGGTGGTACAGGTCTACTGTTAGGTCTTCTCTCCAGTTGTATACAAGCCTGCAGACAGAAAAAATCCATAGAGACTGTAATGGGCCTGTAGGGGAAGTCCACCCTCAAGTGGTTCATTCTTATGGCTACAGTCCGTGTTGCTTCTGTGAATCCTGGGACAACAGAAGGTCTGAGGCTTCAACCAGTTGGACAAAAAAGGCAGTAATTCAATTGCAGAAGTCTCTCCCCTACCCCAGGAGTCCAGTTTTCTGGTTATAAATGAGCAGTACTAGGACTGCTGTCTGTGACAGTGGCTGGGATGTCGCCGAAGAAATCCATGTGCAGGCTTGCCTGCGAGTAGGAAACGTGGGGCAGGGATGGTATTTAATTCAAATCCCATACACCCAGAGGGTGCATGAAGAATGAAACTGGGAGAGAGAGAAAGATGCCAGGTGCTATTAGTGCATATAAAAGATATTCCAAAGGAGATGAGTTTGTGTAGCTACTCACCTGTGGACATCTGCATTAGGAGTTTAGGTTGCAGTGGGTCCCAGATGGTAGCAATTATGCTCCATAGAAACAGAGAGGTTGCCAGCAGAAAACAGCACCTTGGTCCATTGTGTCTGCTTTGTCATACCTATCTAATTTGGAATGTGAGAGCCATGTCCATTCAGTCATACCTATCTAATGTGGAATGTGAGAGCCATGTCTACTCAGCCATACCTATCTAATGTGGAATGTGACAGCCATGTCTGCTCAGTCATACCTATCTAATGTGGAGTGTGAGAGCTGTGTCAACTCAGTCATACCTATCTAATGTGGAATGTGAGAACCCTAGTGGCTCTTCACTCCTCCTCTCCACCCTTCCATTCTGATACTGTTTCTACCAAGCCCATGTATCAGTCCTACCCATGGCTGACTCCCCCACTGATTTTGTATGGTAACCCCTTAGAATAGTGCTATCAGAGTAGCACCAGTCAACTGAGCACTAGCCTGGATAGCGCTACTATGGACAGCGAGAGGGATTTACAGTGCTTACAGTAAGCACTCCCCAGGTCGCTGTCCATGGAGCCGACAGGATACAAGATCATCAGGATCCAAGAGCTTGGCTGAGCTGCTCCCATGGTGTGGAGAGCTGAAGCATAGAAACATATATAGAAACATAGACTTTGATGGCAGATAAGGACTGCTTGGCCCACCCAGTCTGCCCACTTCCCTACCTATTGGATAACCTGCAGATTCTAGTTAACCAACAGCCTACTTCCTCCTACCTCCCACTATAATTGCCTTATGTCTGTCCCATGCATTCTTGAATTCCCCCTCTGTTTTTGACCCCACAATCTCTTTAGGAAGGCGGTTCCATGTGTTCACCACTCTCTCTGTGAAAAATACTTCCTCACATTGCCCCTGAGCCATCCCCTCCTCTATCTTCAAATTATGCCCCCTCATTCTTGCACATTATTCTGAAAGATGCTCCCCTCTTGGACTTTGTTAATTCCCTTGAAGTACTTGAAAGTTTCTATCATGTCTACCCTCTCCCTTCTTTCCTCAAGGGTATACGAATTAAGCTCTTTTACACTCTCTTTGTATGGCTTCTGTTGCAGACCCTGCACCATTTTAGATGTCCTCCTCTGGACTGCCTCCATCCTGTCTATGTCCTTGCAGAGATGGTGTCTCCAGAACTGCATGCAGTACTCCAGATGGGGTATCACCAACTGTCTGTACAGAGAGATAACAGCCTCCTGTGTTCTACTGCTGATGCCTCTCCCTATACATCCCAGTATCCCCCAGCCCTCCATACTGCCTTCTCACTTTGCTTGCCTACCTTAAGGTCATCTGATATGATGACCCCCAGGCACATTTTTATTTTTTTGTTGTTAGTACCCCATTGTGTACTCTTTTCCTGGGTTTTGTTTCCAGGTGCATTACTTTGCACTTCTTTGCATTGAATGTAAGCTGCCATACTTTTGACCATTCCTGCAACCTTGCCAAGTCCCTTTTCATCCTTTCCACACATCCCCGTGTATCAACCACGTTGCAGATCTTTGTGTTGTCTGCAAAGAGGCATACTTTTCCTTCCAGCCCCTCTGCAATGTCTCCTATAAAGCCATTAAGAATGACCGGTCCCAGTACTGAACCCTGCAGTACCCCACTAGTAACCACCCTTTCTTCAGAGTGTACTCCATTTACTCTTACCCTCTGTGTCCTGTTGTCCAGCCAATTTGTTACCCAGGCTACCACCCAGGGATCCACTCCCAGGCTGGCTAACTTGTTTATTAATCTTTTGTGTGGGACCGTGTCAAATGCCTTGCTAAAGTCTAAGTAAACCATATCCACAGCCCCTCCTTGGTCTACTACTTTGGTCACCCAGTCAAAGAAATCTATTAGATTCGTCTGACATGACCTTCCTGCTGTGAATCCATGCTGCCTTGGGTCCTGTGCCCCGCTGGCCTCTAGGTACTCAATAATTCTTTCTTTCAGAAGTGATTCCATCATTTTCCCTACCACTGAGGTCAAACTGACAAGTCTGTAGTTTCCTGCCTCTGCCTTGCTCCCACTTTTGTGAAGGGGAATCACATCTGCCCTCCTTCAGTCCTCAGGTACCACACCATTCTCCCATGATTTGCTAAAAAGGGCAGTCCGTGGTGTGACAAGGTCTCCAATTAGTTCTTTTAGAATTCTGGGGTGAATCCCATCAGGCCCCTTTGCTTTGTTCACCTTGAGCTTTAGGAGTTCTTTCAGGACCCTTTCTTCTGTGAATGGACTGGGAATGACCCCCCTGTTCAGAGTGCTTCTATTGTTTGGTTTAGGTACCTCTCCCCGTTCTTCTTTTCTGAATATTGAGCAAAAGTATTCCTTGAGCATCTCTGCATTTTCACTATCACTCTCTGACCACCTCCCCTCCCCTTTATTAAGCCTCACTATCCATCCCTTGGTCTTCATTTGCTCCCTCATGTACCTATAAAAGGTTTTATCCCCCTTCTTAACTGAGTTGGCTATCTTTTCCTCAGTTTATGTTACACGTTACTTGGAGCGTTGCCATCTTGAATTGACTTGCCGATCTCCACTCACAACCCCACCCTTTTCTTTTACACACTGCAGTTGTGCAGCATTTCTGAGGGCCTTCTGGTGTTTTGAGGACACTGCCAGTGCAGGGGTTAGTGAACAGGAGTGCAACAGCGCAGGGGAAGCAGCGTTTTTATACAATTGCAAAAAAAGCCTGCACTATTGCATTCCGCTCCATGTTCCCAACAAACCAGGGAACGTGTTTTGCCACAACAGAGTGGCTTGCAATGCTCTGGCAGTTCTTTACACTTCTGGATCTGCACCACTGGCGCTGGTGAAGATCCCGTCATGTAAAAGCCCCTTTAGAAAACAGTTTCTTTTCAAAGTGGTTTTGTACAGTACTGCTATGGTGGATTGATTCATTTTGAAGTAAAAAGGCTGTTGCTAAGTAGATTAGGTTAGGTTAGTTACAAACTGTGCAGTTTCTAGGAAATTAAATAACAGTCAGGTGTTACTATCCATTTTATAAACACTGAACCCTTATAGAAGAAATGCAATTTATTTCTTTTATTTTTTGTGTTCGCAAATTGATGACTGGAAGAGGCACACTGAGCCACGGCTCACTTCCAGGTGCGACCCTGCAGAAGGGGTTACACAGGAAACTGGACAAAGGGTCAAACAATACAGGCAAACAAGGCAAAAGGTCCAACACCACCAACTGGGTGCAAGAGCCAACATCACTACAAACAGCTTGGAGGAACAGAGAACAAAACTAACTATAAATATATATATATATATATATATATATATATATATTCTATGCAAAATATTGTTAATGCATCATTTAGGTTAAAACACAAAAGTCAGGAAATGACCTTTAAGGTTGCCCACTTCCCCTTGACCCGCCCATCATCCCAAGATTGAAAGCTGATGGGGTGTGTCATTGGGGTTGTGAGGCCTAAATGTCACTCCATTCCATGTGTAATCATATTCACAAGCCACAGTAAAAAATAATTGGGTGACATTTAGGCCTCACAATCCCAATGACACACCCCATCAGCTGTCAATCTCGGGATGATGGGTGGGTCCACGAGGGGGAGGGGGCAACCCCAAAGGTCTCATTTCCTGACTGTTTGTGTTTCAATCCTAAATGATGCATTAACAAAGCTTTTTGCATAGAATTTCTTTACTTTTTCAGAAAGAATAGAAAAGTAGACAGTCACACAAGTTGGTGGGAGTGCGGGCCCTTCAAGCCCCTCGCTCTCCCCAACTTGCAAATTTCTGCCTAAGATAAGAGTACAAGCACTGAATATCATATGTATTGCTGGGAACGCACATGGGTGGGAGCGTGGAGCCAAACAAAGCAAAGTGTCAGTCATCAGAGTAACATAATTCAACACCTGTTTACATGCCAGACACCTAACCACTGAAAATTACCTCCATGATAGCAAGGCTAGGTACCCTATAAATGTGAACCCACTTCCACAATGGAAAACACTATATACAAAACATAAAGTGTGTCATGCAATATCTCTGCAGGAAATTAATTTTTCAACATGTAAACACCACAATTCACATATACAGGACATCCCCTCAACACCCTCCAGATTTCTGTTTAAAAGACCAAACCGTTTCCGAGATATAAAATTTGAAAGTTTGAGATTTTCATTCATCGAAGTGGCACAATTCTGCACCTGTTTACATTGTAGACACCTAACGACTGAAATGTACATCCATGGCAGTAAGGCTAGCTATCATATAAATTTCAAGCCAGTACCAGAATGGAAAACGCTCTCCACAAAGCATAAACTGCACCACGCAATATCTCCACAATAAATGTATTGTCCAACACCAAAACACCATAGTTCACATCTACAGGATATCCCGTCAACACCCTCCAAATTTCAAATGAAAAGACCAAACTGTTTCTGAGATATTTAATTTTTAAAATTGTGAAAATTGGGCTATCTGGTCCCTCCAAATCTGGCCATCTAGTTCCTCCCTCATGATCAAAGATCGCGATCAAAGAATCTCGCGATCAAAGAATTTGCAGGCTCATGATCAAAGAATAAAAAATTACAAAAGTCAATTTTTACACAAAAATAAATGAAACCACAGCCATGACTCAATAGAACAAAGCTCCCTGAACAAAACCCATCCTCATTTGGCTTAATAAGTCACTCCTGGGCTGAGAAATTCAATTTTTTCATCTGGCCATCTAGTCACGCCCCCGCAATCAAAGATTGCGGTCAAGAATCTCATGATCAAAGAATTTGCAGGCTCGCAATCAAATAATAAAAAAATGGTAAAAGTCAATTTTGACAGAAAAATAAATGAAACCACAGCCATGACTCAATAGAATGAAGCCCCCTGAGCAAAACCCACCCTCATTTGTCTTAATAAGTCACCCCTGGGCTGAGAAATTAGATTTTTTCATGTGGCCATCTAGTCGCACCCTCGTGATCAAAGATGACAGTCAAAGAACCCCCGATCAAAGAATTTGCAGGCTTGCGATCAAAGATCATTACCAAGCCGCGATCAAAGATTTAAAAACTTAAAAACTCTATTTTTTGACCAATGTAAAAGAAACCACAGCCATGGCTCGATAGGGCAAAGCCCTCTGAGCAAAATCCATCCAAGTTTTACTTCAGGAATCACCCCTGAGCAAAGATATTTGAGTTTTTCTGACCGCAAACTTAAAACAAGATGGAGGCTGTTGCGATCAAAGAAATCCATTAAACGGGTCCAAAGTTATTAACGTGCAACATTTTGAGTTTAACATAGAAGTGCCTACTCAACCCTAAATATAGGGGCACGACCGTGCCCCAATAATATATATACACACACATATACACATTGGGGTGAGCTGATAACACATAAAATAAAAACACATATCACACTTACCCCATTGTATAAATCATCAGTGATGTAACCACAATGAGAATAACTGCTGCTGACATCACCACAGTGAAAATACATGACATTTATCACACCCGCACAAACCAAGTGTGATAAGTGGGGGCCCCTATTGTATAAACTGGATACACACTGTGCACTCATGTAATATGGTAAAATTTTCACTCCCGCACAGTGACCTCTGGATCCTTACTTGTGGCTTTGCTACTCGTGAATATCCAGAGGTCACTCTAGAGGAGTGAAAATATTTTCCCATATCACACTCATGCCCATTATGTATCCCATCCATTTATATAATAGGGGTGAGTGATAAATGAATGAGGTAAAACAGTGTATCATCCACTGCAGTGTGATATTTATACCCTCTGCTCTACTGTGATGATATCAGACATTTACACACACAGGTCACACAAGTCACTGATATCATCACTCTAGGCAGCTTTCCCCCTCAGCATACAAGAAATACCTATACTGTTACCATAGACACAAATGCAGAACTACATGAGAGGTCTCACTGCTGCCTGCAGCTCACTCAGCATTACAAAACACTATCACCTATACCCCACACTCTAACTTCCAGCTCATTACTGTGATACTCTCAGCTTGACTGCAGGCAGAATTCTAAACAGCACAGCTTCACAGAACAGTCTGTTCCTCACTGCTGCCTGCAGTTAACTCAATTACCACTAAAAACATTCACCTGTTCCTCAAACTCTGCCTCTCATCCTATTACAATTACTGTGATACTCTCAGCTTGACTGCAGCCAGACTTATAAGGAATACAGCTTCACAAAATAGTCTGTTTCTCACGCCTACTTAAAACTAACTCATTTAGCATTGCAAAACACCCTCATCTGTTTCCCAGAGTTTGCAACACTGCCAGCCCATTCAGAAAAACTCACACACAAAATGAGCAAACACATAAATAGGAACAGAACACAAGACAACATAACAATACTTCTGAAACTCCTGGCCCTATTGTATAAATCGAATACATGATGTGCAGATCATGTGCTATGGCAAATATTGTCACTCCTGCACTGTGAGCTCTGGATATCTCACTCGTGCCTTCTGTACTTGTGAGGAATCCAGAGCTCACTCTGCAGGAGTGACAATATTTGCCACATCACACCTATGCCCATCATGTAACCCTCATATATATATATATATATATATATATATATATATATGAAGAGTAATCAGAATAGATAAATGATTTATCTTCAGACAAATGCTGTTTGATTCGGGTAACCTCACAAGTGGTGTAAGCCACAAGTGAGGTGTCCGAGGTCAAACAGCACAAGTATAGATAAATCATTTATCTGACAGCTCACCATTGTACATTTCATTTATGCAATAGGCATGCTTTCTGTCAGAGCAGAGACATTTGCTTTTGACTGTTTATCTTTTTTTTTTAAATGATAATTTCTGGGACTTTTTGTTAACTTTCCTAGTGTACGTCTGCCTAGTGTAGTGGTTGTTATTAAATGAAACACCACTCATTTTCTAGAAAACTTTATGCTGAACAAATGGCATGCTCACAGTACCATGCTACTTTTTTCATTTTAAAGTTATTTGTATTTGTCAAAAAAGTGGATAAAAAAATGGAAATATCTGCTGCTCTTTGCTAATTATAAAAAAACTAAAATGTATTTATTAATGAAACACCACTCATTTTGTAGATATTTGTGAGCTGAACAACTTATATGCTTACAGTACTATGCTATTATTTTTCATTTTAAAGTTATTTGCATTTGTTTATCAAAAAGTGAACAAAAAAATTGAATTTTCTGCTGTTTCTTGCTAATTATAAATACATCTATAAGGTATCTATAAATGAAATATCACTCATTTTGTAGATAATTTTGTGCTGAACAACTTTCATGCTCACAGCACTGTGCTTGCTATCCTTTTTCATTTTAAAGTTATTTGCACTTGAATATGGTTAGTACTGGTACTGAGGCCGAAAATTCTAAATGAGTTCTGGAGTGATTGTGACATATCTACTATGAGTATAAATCTGTGATGATGTGTCTACTGTGTGTATACATGTGAGATTTCACATTTATCACATAGAAGCTCAGATTTATCACATAGGATTTATGTCCATGCCTATTGCATATATATATATAGATATGTAATAGATAAACCAACTCTAAAGTGTGTGGTCATGCTCTGATATATGCACGCCTTGGTGTGCATTCCTATGCACGAGGCAGCAGGCCAAATGTGTCAACCACCCAAGGCATGCATATATCAGAGCATGACTACACACCCTAGAGTGGGTTATCTGTCTTATAAAATGGCAAAACTGTTTTAAAGGGGGGGGTGAAAGTGCAGCTGTCCGGTCGCATGCTGATATACGCATGGTCATGTGATGTGTTTCAACCAACCAGCAGAGATAATTTTTCCTACCTATTTTATAAATATATATAGTCAATATGAAATAAAGAAAATATACAATTAATTTATAATATACAAGGAGTGTATGCTGAATCAAGACTAATTATAAAATAGTTTTAATAAATTAAAGTCATAAATGCAACTTGCATAAGTAGTGGCTGTGCCCAAAAGCTGACTGATGGTATTGCCATAAGAGAGGAACAGCTGAATTTGCTTAGACCTGGGAGGGAGGCAGACAATGGACAGAGTAGAGAGATGCCCAGAAAGGAGTTATGAGGGATAGTGAGGTGTGAGGGGAGCAGAAAGTTCAGAAGGGTTGGGGGTCAAGTGTTGGCAGTGGGATTCTACAAGCCTCTGCTATCCTTAAAAGATATATTGCAAATTCTGGTTTCAGTTTTGTTCTTGGTTCTTGCTGATCTTACAGTAAATATAATGTATTTTGTTATTTACACACTGATAGTAACTATTTCTGAAATGCAGTGATCTAGTTGATGTTCTTGTAAGATCTTACAGTGCTGGCACAAACACATCTGTGGGCTATTATAGCATTCTGTGGTTAATAGGTACATAATCAACATCACTCATTTCTAAAATGGTCCTCATTCCAGTGTGTAAATCAGAAACACTCTATCCATTTCATAAAAGGTGATTTAAGATGGAACAATAACAGAATGAACTAGTATTAAAAATGCTTGTACAGGAAAAATTTACTTGCATGTTCAACACTGCTCTCCTTAAAACCCTCAGCCCTATATCTGCAGTATGGTATTTATTTTAAAAATAGCCTAGTGTAGAAAAATGTGTTGAAAAGGGGATATGGTAGGACACTAGCAATCCCCCCAAGCAACAAAAGTTATTGTGTTAGCCTCAGGCTGCAGTACTGAATCTTAGTCCTGTGTAATTTGGGCATTCATGTTGTGTTTGATTTCCAGAGATGCGAATGGAACCGTTAAGCATTACAATGTGTGTTGCACACCCCAGAACCAGTATTACTTGGCAGAGAAGCACCTCTTCAACTCCATCCCAGAGCTCATCCAATACCATCAACTCAATGCAGCAGGTCAGCTTTTCAATTAGTATATTTGTATCTGGGTGGGATGTGTGTGTGTGTGTGTGTGTGTGTGTGTGTGTGTGTGTGAGTTTGTGTACGTACAGTATGTGTGAGTGTATGTGTTTGTATGTGTGTGTGTGTGTGTGTGTGTGTCTGTGTAAATTCCTCTAGTGCTGGCCTAACATGAGGAATTTACTACTGGGAAGGTGGGAGATGTTTGGGAAGGGGTTGTTTTTATTCATTTATTCATTCATTTATTTATTTACTTATGTATTCACTCACTGGGTAGATAGGGTCCCAGGGACCAGTTTTAGGCATGACCTGAACTATAAAGATGGCACATAATAGGTGCAACAAAAATTTGTAGTCTGTTTAGAGGTATTCTGATTGGTTTATAATAGATATCAGTCTGAATGGAAGTGTGGGGGTGGGGCAGCTGCAATAAAGTAAACTGAGCTGCACACTTAAGCAGAGTAGCTAAACCACTGGGCTTTTTTCTTCTGGCATTTTCGTATGTTTGCATGTATGTATAATGCACAATCAGAATAGAAGAAAACTGCCATTTAATACTCCACAAAGTACTACAACCACTGCCCTAGCTGATTATCCATATTTTAGACACACCCACAATGCTTATCTACATTTGAGTCACACCCACGATAGTTTATCCACATCTATGCCACAGAAAACAAATACTGGTCAATGCCAATGAGGTTTGATTGCATGTTTATACTACAGATGTAATTACTGGCGTACACTTTTTCCCCATAGGGGAAACCAGGTTGTAATTTTCCTTTATAACCAGCTGCTTATAACAGCAAACAAGCGCTGGGTTTCCCTTGGATCACACATGCACCGGTCGCTGGTCTTCTCTGCAACATTCCCTGGAGCAATACGGCCACAGACTTCACTGCCCCTCACAGCTGGCGATAACTTGAAGTCTCATTCTCCACTGACCCAGAAAAAAGGGAAACATTGAACAGGCACCAGGTTTTCCTGTCAGCACACTTTGGCCAGCGGATCTCCCCACCTCTTCAAACCAGAAGGATGCTGTAACCACTGCTTGGCACTAAGTTTAACTTTTAAAAAAGAAATACAGACACTTTCAAAACAAAATCTCCACTTCTTTGCCACAAATAAATGGAGCACTCCTGGGGAGCATTGTTACTTGGCAGACCGCAGACCACACAGAATGCTGACTGGTCCATGGCTGCCTGAACAACAATCTTTTGCTTATTCTATTTTGTATAATTGCTGAGGTGAAAAAGCGCACGATAGCAATTATATAATATAAAATATGGGGTGGTTGTGTAAAACTCAATTTTACACACACCCTCATTGTGGGATGTATTTCATATTCACCCTCAGGGTTTATGTAGCATCCCACAACTCGGGTGTGTGTAAAATCTCGTTACACATACCACCCCATACATTATTCCAAATGTGATGTGAACAAAATTAAGACTGATGTAATGAGAAGTGTTTAGGTAGCTTCGAATCTAAGCCAGGACTGTAGCAGATTCAGTGAGTGATAGAATCGCACTGAGTGGCAGTGGTTTGGGCTGAGGCTCCTGCTTTCCGGAAGCCCCCTTCTTGAGAGGAACTACCAAAAGCCCTGTTGAGTGACAGCTTACTTCAGGAGCACCAACTCACTTAACAATAGACCCAGCACAAGATAGCCCAAAAGTGATGCAACATCCCATTTCCACCATGAATCTGCTTCTATTGACTTTTGCAGCTGGATGAACTGAGCACTGAGAGGTTAAGTGACTTGCTCAGTGGCACCCAGTGAGTATTTGGTTCTAGCAGGATTTGAACCTGTGATCTCCATCCCAATTCCAGATGGCATTCTACCCACAAGACCATGCTGCCTTTGGGGTCTAAGATAGGTTGTCAGCTGCCAGAAATTGTTTTATTTATAATTTCTAGGATGAGCCAGGTAGGATGCAATGTCTTGTTTCAACTGGGTTCCAGCTTTAACCCATTTTTACAATGTGCTTGCCCAGGATAGTACAGCTGAGTTACAACGTGTCATTTTGAGTAGGATCCTGCTTCTACAGTATCTGCAGTCTGAACTACAGTAGCCCCTTATACAGACCTCCAGAGCACAACCAGCCACCCCCAAGATTTAACTCTGACACACTGACCAGCAATACTTTCAATACAACTTTTAATAAAAAACTTCTCCCCTTTCCAGTCTGCTTTTTTGGAAGCACCATTTAACCGTCTCTTCCCTTCTACATGTCACTGACTCCATCCACTCTGGGATGGAGCAGGGGCACAACACAGCAGCCATTTTAATCAATCTGGCCAAAGCCTTTGATTTGGTGGCCCATCCGCTCCTCCTGGACAAGCTGAGTTCAGCTTGCTTCCTTCCCTTCCTTCACCACCCTAGATGGTTCTCCCCTTGAAGTGGTCCATCCTTTCAGTATCTCAGTGTGTGGTTTGACAGCAGGCTTGATTTCTCTGCACATATTGATGTTACCCGTGCTAAGTTTCGGCCTAAGCTTGGTGCCCTCTACCATAATAAAGACTGCCTGTTCCAGCATGTCTGCCAGGAACTAGTTATCAAAATGTTGCCACTACCAGTATTTGACTATGCGGATGTGATTTACGGTACCGCTTCTTCCTCTTCCCTTGCCAGACTGGATACCATCTCTAATGCCTTCTGCCATTTGTCACAAACTCACCCCAAGCTTGGTGCCCTGTACCATAACAAAGACTGTTTGTTTCCACATGTCCACCAGGAGCTGGTTACCAAAATGGTGCTTCCATTCTTTGACTATGCTGATGTAGCATACTGTACTGCTCCTTCCTCTTCCTTTGCCAGACTGGGACATCCCCTCTAATGCCTTCTGCTATTTTGCCACAAACTCACCCCCATGTACCCATCACTGTACACTCTACTCCTCCCTTTCCCTCTTCCCTCCCATTGTCTACATTACTGTGCATCTTTCATCTCTAAATACTGGTTTGATGCACTGCCCTCATACCTATCCATGCTCATCTTTCCCATTCCATTTGCCTCTTACTCCTTTCACTCTAGGGATCCCTGCACTTTCTCCCTCCCCCACCCTTGCTCTTCCACTGGGCAGTCAGCCTTCTAATGTTACTTCCTCTCCCTCTGGAACCTCTTTCCCTCCGCCATCTGTCTCTCACCCTCCCCAACTTCCCTTACACACCAGCTGAAACCCTTCCCTCCCCCTGTTGCACCTGTCAGCTCCCCACCTGATCCGCCCTTTGTTCCTACACCCTACATAGTTCATGCACCTTCTCAGGTGTTGGTTTGGTGTCTCATAATTTCATTGCACTGATATGTTTCTACCAGTTGTTATATCATGTTTCAGGATGTTAAGTGTGTGATGTTCCTGACACCTGCATTTGATACTTTGCACTTTTTTACATGTTGCTTTTCATTTGTTTTGCACTCTGTATGGTGTGCATCTTTTCTATTGTAATTGATTGTTTGTTCCCACTCCCCCCTCCCCCCACTGGTTCACACCTGGAGATGAACCCTGGCTCAGTATGCCTTTCCTGGTTACCAATTTTAAATAAATAAATAAATATAAATCATATTAACACTCCACTTTGGCACCTATCCTCCGTGTCCTCAATCAGCCACCAGTGTCTCATCAGTGGGTCTTTAACAAAAAAAAGTGAAAGCCGGCACTGGGGATGGACTCCCAGTGATCACATTTTAAAAAGTGAAAGCTGATTCAGCATAATGGGTATGGCTGCACCATAACAGCTTTCCCATTTAGCATAGGTAATAAGCAGGGAATCTGTTACCTCGGTCCTGGAAAGGCTGGGGTGGGTGTCTTGTGCAATGTCCAGTAGTACTTGCAAAATAAGAACAGCAATAGGGTCAGAGAAGAGCCATAGCTCTTTAGGGAGAAAACAGAACAGAAGGAAAGCCGAAACATAGATCAGTGCTTATCTGAAAGGTAGAGACTTGGTGTTCTGTCAGACCTGTTAAAGGGAAAAAGATATTTATTTCATCACAGGATCCCTGGGCCAGCAATTTTCACATTTTTCACATTATGTAGGTCCCACCCTCAGCTCCTGTCAAAAGCTACAGGATACAGGAGTTCACCTAAAAAGGTAACCCTTCCCCCTTGGTTTTTCAAATCGATTCTGTGTGGGGCAATGCAGAGGCTACAGACATTGCTCCAGGGCTACGCTGCAGGAATTTCCATCTGACGGACATTGCCAGCTGTGGGACTGGTTCCTATTACAGTTCCCAGTTCCAGCTCTTTAAAAACCATAATGGCAGCCAGCCTGGTGGCACTGAGGGCTGAGGTGCTGGCGCCTTACCTCGCGCTATGCCAATGACCCGTGTTCGGGAACGAGCACGGGCCGTCGGGGATCGGCAGGGGAGAAGAAGGATTGAGCATCTGATGGACTGCTCTCCTTCTCCGGGAAGGGGGGTTCCTGATGGTCAGCACTTGCTCGCCCCCCGGTGGAGGCTAGAGAACAGAGTGCTGTACCACAACCTGGGAGGAGTCAGGCCAGACGCCTGGAGGAAGGGCATGCGGAAGCGTGCGTACCCCCCTCCGCTGGCGACATTGCACGGTCCTGACTCCTAGGGAGAAAAACTGGAGGAAAAATAGACTGCCGTGCAGGATGGCGGAGGGCATCTCGCAGGCTCCGCCCCCAGCTAGCCACAGCGCTGGCCAACTATATCCGGACTTCAGTGGGGGAGTTGGGGACCCCCCTGCTGACCCCACCAGGGGGGCAAGCCCTGGGGTCAGGTCAGTGTCTGCTGGTAGACGCCGGGGGACGGGGCTGGGGACGCCCTCCCGAGACAGCAGGCAGTGGGGAGAGAAAATCTCATAACTAAAAAAAATAAAAACCATAATGGGAGAATGGCACCACACTGATGATGTCTGTGCCCCACAATATCAGGGCCAGTGTCCCCATAGTGCATGTGTCATTAGTATCCCACATCTCAGGGATGAAAGATGAAGAAAGTTGGAGAGAAGGGGGACATTCTATAGCACCTTTTGTACAAACTGTATCCCAAAAATCATTGTACAATCCAGGGGAGAGAGAGGGAAGAAATGTTGATGCTGTTTTTAGCACACAGGCAGATTCAGTTAGTATATATAGATCGGAAAGAAACTAGATGCGGGTTGAGCAACTTGCTGATGGTCATCCAGTAAGTGACTCTTCCCAGGTAGATGAGGAGGCAAGACTCAAATCTGGATTCCATGTTCACAGCTCTGTGCTTTAGGCAGAGGGTGGTCTCCCTCCACTCATAGCCAGTGTTTGTTTTAGAAAATCTGGACAGTTTTCAGTTAAATAAATAAAATCCTGTTAGAATAAATAGTAGAATCTGCCATTTTTTCTAACATAATCAGTGTGGGCTTCTGCAGTCATGCTATGGGAACTGAAACCCAAACAGAGGCAAGACTCTTTGTTTAGTGCAAAAGCAAGTCACTTTATTTGATGGACTGGTGCCCAAAAATGCTGTACAGTAGAAGGCAAAAAAGCAAGTAGTTCGATGGCAGTAGTACTGGAGTCAGTCCTACTGCCATCTGACTGGAGTCAGTCCTACTGCCATCTGACCACAGTCAGTCCTACTGCCTTCTGACCAGAGTCAGTCGTACTGCCATCTGAATGAAGTCAGCCAGTCCTGCCATCTCACCAGAGTCATTCCTACTGCTATCTGACCAGAGTCAATCTTACTGCCATTTGACTGGAGTCAGTCCTACTGCCATTTGACTGGAGTCAGTCCTACTGCCATCTGACCACAGTCAGTCCTACTTCCATCTGACCACAGTCAATCCTACTGCCATCTGACTGGAGTCAGTCCTACTGCTATCTGACCAAAATCAGTCCTACTGCCACCTGAATGGAGTCAGCCAGTCCTACTGCCATCTCACCTGAATCAGTCCTGCTGCCATCTGACTGAAATCAGCCCTACTGCCATCTGACTGGTGCCAGTCCTACTGCCATCTGACTGGAGTCAGTGCTACTGCTATTTGACTGGAGCCAGTTCTACTGCCATCTGACTTGAGCCAGTCCTACTGCCATTTGACTGGAGTCAGTCCTACTGCTATCTGACTGGAGCCAACCAGTCCTACTGCCATCTGACTGGAGTCAATCCTACTGCCATCTGACTAGAGTCAGTCCTGCTGCCATCTGATTGGAGTCAGCCAGTCCTACTGCCATCTGACTAGAGTCAGTCCCACTGCCATCTGACTGGAGTCCATCCTACTGCCATCTGACTGGAGTCAGTCCTGCTATCTGACTAGAGTCAGTTCTGCTGCCATCTGATTGGAATCAGGCGGCCCTACTGACATCTGACTGGAGCCAGCCAGTCCTACTGCCATCTGACTGGTGTCAGCCCAACTGCCATCAGACTGATGTCAGTTCTACAGCAATCTGACTGGAGTCAGTCCTACTGCCATCTGACTGGTGTCAGCCCTACTGCCATCTGACTGGTGTCAGTCTTACCACCATCTGAATAGAGTCAGTCTTAGTCTGTCCTACTGCCATCTGACTTGAGTCAGTCCTACTGCCGTCTGACGGGAGCCAGCCAGTAATACTGCCATCTGACTGGAGTCAGCCAGTCCTACTGTCATCTGACTGGAGTCAGTTTTACTGCCATCTGATTTGAGCCCGTTCTACTGCCATCTGACTGGAGTCAGTCCTTCTTCTATCTGACTGGAGCCAACCAGTCCTACTGCCATCTGACTGGAGTCGGCAGTCCTACTGCCATCTGACTGGAGTCAGTCCTACTGCCATCTCACTGGTCTTTTAGCAGAGTGAACTCACCCCTTGGTTGCAGGTGCCCCACAGGCGTTTTCTCCTCAAAGGAAATCTCATCCAGAACTTCTGGTTCCTCAGCACGAACTTAAATCAGGCAGCTTCTTTTTTCCCTAGCCAGACCGGGGGGTGGGGATTGCCCTTGGAAATAGGCTGATTCCTTGCCCCCATCCCTGCAGGGATGGGACTCTGAACCACTGAAAGTGGTCTCTACCTCTTCAATGTGCTCTTGTTGTGTTCCTCTTCAGGTGAGAACACACACCTATACCAAAAAATAGCTCTTTGACAGAGCTTAGAACTCTGAGGGCCTGCTTACAGCAGAGCACCTCTACTACAGAATGCAGCAAACTGACTTCAAATTCCCCAAAGTTCTACTCTAACCTCCAACTGCAACATTCCAGTGTGGCGTATGCAGCTGTGACAGTTCTAAAATGATGTCATCCCTCAGTCTCAGCTGAGACTGAGAACAGAGTGAGACAGTGTGAAATCCATTTAACTGGAGTTTCACAAGCTGCCTTCCCTGCCTACCACTAGGTCTAACTGGGATTCTAGTAACCCCAGGTAACTGGGGGGTTACACTTACCCTGGGCCAGGAAAATGACTGTCCGCAGTCATTAGTTACCCAACCTAGGCCATCCTACCCTATGTGCTACCTACAGAGAGGGGTGATCAGACCCCCTCTTACCATGTGCTAGGCACAGGCAGGCAACACTAAGGGCCCAGAGGCCATCGGCTGATGCATCTGCCTCTACTCTACCCGCTGACTATAAGTACCCAGTGGCTCTGGAAGAACTGTCCAGAGCATAGCCCTATTAGATCAGTACTGCAGCCCCTATGGCTGTTCAAGACCACAGCCTGTCTATCCCCCTTGCCCTCTAGGGCAAAATCTGTCTGCCTCTAACTTAAAATTCCCAAAACAAAACAAATAGGGGACCCCCCCGACCCTAGACACCATGGAACTACACACTAGGAGCTAATACCATACACTATGCATTATTCCCACACTCCCCCGCAACCATACCTGTGGAAGAAAAAGTTACACACAGGAACAACAACAACAACAGTACTTTAAACACTACACTCTAGAGTACTACTGAGGAACTCTGCTGAGTCCCTCCTCCTCTTCTTGTCTTCTCTTCTATCTTCTTCAGGAACACCTGCAAGAAAAAGAAAGACAACACACACTCCTAATCTGCATACACAGTCTATCTAAACCCCTACCATCTAAACACTGGAGAATCCCAAAAAGGATTTTTTAGAAAAATAGAAAAAAACAGTATAAACATTAGAAAACAGTAGAAAATAATGACGTTATGTACAATACACAATAGTTTGGGGATGGAGTGCCCTAAAAGTCCCATCTAGTGACCACAGTGCCCGAAGGCAAGTCCATTAAAGAGTCTCTCCTGGGCCGGAGCCCGGTGAAGCACAGTTCTAGCAGGCCAAAGTCCCAAAGTGGAGAGTCTTTGAGCACAGTTCAAACATCTGGAGTCTGCTAGTGTAGGGTGTGTACTGCAATGTCATAAGAATAGAAAAGTCTGGACTTACCAGTCCCTTGTAGAACAAAAATGGTACCACACCTCGTCCTCAGCCAAAGACTCTCCCTGGCAGCATTCTTCTGATACAGCTGGGCGGACATCTTCCGGGAAATGACAGGAGGGCACATCTGGAAACTGCTGGGCTGCTGTCATCTCTGAAGATGGAACCTTGGAACAGGAACAAAAAGAAAAACAGCTGGTCTGAAGTCATCCAATGCCCAGGCGATGAATCAGGATACAGCTGGGCTGGTGTCCTCTCTGGATCTGAAGTCATCTGGTGGGCCAGTCAATGGATTCTGGAAAGCCAGTACACTGCAGAACTGATGAATATGGGGCACCTGAGTCCTGGACATCCAGACTGGCAGAACAACATAGGTACGGCAACAGCTGGAGTGGCAGCACTGGCTACCACTGCTCTGCTTTCCATTTGTTAGGCATGGGCACATTCACAGGAAGGTCTTTGCATCGTGGCCAATAGCACAACGGGTCAGGTGCTGGAATTATCACCCCATCTGGGCACTCATAATTCACACTGTGAAAGGTTTCATGTCCTTCTCCATCCACAATTCAAACAGTGTCAATAAACAGTGTCCTGCCTCTTTTCCACTGGCTGTATTTTTCTTGAAACATTCTGTTCTTGACATGCTTGTTTGCACCAGGATGCACATATTTCATTGCTTCTTCCCAAATCCAGGATTTCCTGCTTTTTTCAATCTCCTCCCAGACTCTCTGAGGAAAGGTAGTAAAGGACATCTCATAGATTTCATTAGCTTTCCTACAAACCAGTCTTTCCTCTTTACTAGCTTTGGTCAACTTGAGACCTCTGGCCTGGCATGGGGGTGGCCAGTCCTGGTTCTGCCAGCTACGCATTCTTAATGACACAAAAAATGGATCCCTGGCTTCTTCTTGCACAGCCAGGGCAGTGGAATCACCACTCTCTTCCATGCATTCCTCTGAGGCAAGAGCTTGAGGCTGTGTACCAGTTCCTTTTTCACAAGGCCACATAGGTTCCCCCTCTTCTTCTTCCTCACTGAGAATCTGTGCCCAGGAGTGAGCAGTCACCCTCACTCCTGAGACTGTCCACTCTTTGCTGGGCGCGGAGGTCGAAACCTCCCATTCAAAGGCCTCCCTCATTTTGTCTTCACCTGTGAGATTTGGGCTAGGCCCCTCTCTCCAAGGGTCTACTGATGCTCTTCCTGAAATGTCTCTCTGTCACTCAGACTCTGAAACATCAGCACATTGTTCTGTCTGTAAATCTGCACCCTCTTGCTTTGTGCCACACTCTGAGGGGCCTTCTCCAATAGGTTCCACCTGGTGCTGTGTGCTGCCAATTGCTGATTTGTGAACTTTTGTCCATGTGGGAGCCAAATAAACCATATTTCTCTAGGCACCCAGAACAGTGAGGTACCATGAAGACATCCCTTCCAGCATTTAAGCACATCACACATACTCGCACTAGATATCCAGGAATTGCCACATGGCCACGTAGTAACATCTCTCAATGTCTCTTAACTTGTTAACTTCTACTGTTATCACAGCCCGGGCATGATCCAGGTAACGGGCTGGTCCTGAAGCCATGACTGCAGAGAAAAAACAAACAACGCTCACTGTTACTTGAAGTCCCACATCACTGAAAACTTTCATTCTCTTTCAAAATGGCTCCTCTGCTGCTGTGTTTACATTACTACCCCACCCTGTAATGGCGACAGCAGCACTCCTACACATCAACATTCTGTAATTGGGTCAAGCCATTGCGCATCCGATTTATACACTCTACTGCTAACTTTGCTCAAACTGCACAAACTTGCACTGTTCTTTTTCCTAGCATATTTATATTATTTACCACAGACTTTTTAGTCGCTGAAGACATTGCTGTAGCTTACAGTCCCTTAAAGCCTCAATATTTCATAGCACAGGAATGCCTGTATTTCTTGCCGCATATCTGATACAACTCACAGTCTCTCACATGGCTTTGAAAATTATACTGACACTGAACCTATAATTATGCTCACAGTCGATTACTTAGAATTCTTGCTTTTGCTGGTAAAACTTAACACAGTCCTTCTTTATAAAGCGATTACACTGCTACACACAGATTCAGCTGGCTTTTGGTGAAATCACACAGTTTGAGTAATGATTTCTGTTGGTACTCATTGTTATCAGTAGTTGTTTGCTGCAATGGAAAAATGGCCTGCAGTCAGTCTTGGAGGCCTCTGGAAGGAAGTGGGTTGGCAGTCCTGCTGATTGTCCCTCTGAACACCACACTCACAGTCCAGTTGATCGAGATGCGGGTTGAGCCCGAATTTAAACAGAAAAGTCAGTTTTTTAAACTTTTACAGTGCTTTCAATCACTGCGACGCTCCTCCTGGTAAGCCAGTTCGCATACTCCACTCACTCTCCCTTTCGAATGCTGTGCAGTCACTCTAGAGCTGGCTTGGGGGACGAGACTGATTGCAGTCTTGCCAATTACTCGACGCCATGCAAATGAGCCTCTTTCCTCTCGAATGCTCTTCTCCTCATGGCGATCGTTGAGTAGGCAAAATTTAAACTGCAAACCACACTTTTTTTTTTCCAACTGACTCCACGGTGGGAGCCCATTTCAACCATTTTTTATGGCCATTAAGCACAAGTCTCTCAGTCCACACAGAAAGCATTTCCAACATCTAGGGCACAATTTTCCTTTTGCCACCCACAGTTTCCCACACTTTTTTTTGTCACAAACACTTTTAAAAGCTGGAAAATGCTGTAATTTTGATGCAGGACAAGGGCATGCACTCTCAGGTTTTACTGCTCCTTGGCAAACAGTTGACATTTTAATAGCAGCACATGGATAACAGCACACAGCGGCACATTAGTTAAACGTTGCTTCAGCTTTTTGGGCTACCCACTGCCAGATAACCAAAATGCTAGCCATTCTCCGAGCGACCTTTCTTACATTCCTCCCTAAATTCCAAACCCAAATCCCAGCGGTGCCTCCATTTTTGTAACCCCCAACCAGGTATGCCATTTCTATCTTGACAGCTCTACCTGGTGGGCTGGGTTTGGGGAGGAATATGTCACTCAGCACATTGGCTAGGTATGGCTAATCTGCAACAGAGGCACCCAAGTAACTCTGGACAAAGGAAACAATAATTGTAATGTCCAATACCAGAAGTGGGATTCTAAAGTGTGGCTTTTATTCACATCCAACAGAATAAACAAAGCATAAATGGACCCCCACGGGGCTACACTCCTGGTAATGCAGATTTATGGAGATCAGAACACAACCTATTCACTTTAGCCCTCAGGCTCTGAAACACACTAGGCACACAGCCTGAATGTGTACGCTGCTCTGGGTTTTCCCTGGCTTGGCTCCCTTGCCAGCCACTTGGACACTTTCCATATAGCATGGAAACATTTACTGGTGGCTCCCTAAACCACCTATGAGCACTTCTGCTCCATCAGGGAATCTTCCTCATCAATCCCACATCTGGGTGCTTTCCTCAGGCACTGGCCAAGTACCTGAGGGAAAGCAACAGGTGCCCCAAAGTAAACCTATAGAGGTGAATTTGGTTACTACTGATGGGGGGTATCCCACCTCTCGCTCCCATAATTCATACCTGGCCATTTCTCTGGACTGTAACACCTCATCCTTTAAAGCACTTTGCTGTGTAGATTCTTTTTAAATGTATTCACATTCAGTCTACTGTCTTTACATCCCATTTGTGCTGAACTTGAACATACTTAATAAGTGGCTGTGTCCATTACTCTAGACCCCCCACAGATTTAAGCAGTCCAATCCCCACATCTTCCAAACTGTACTTGGCTGTCTTTTCCTGACCCCACAGTAATAGTCACTTTAGTTTCATCTTGATTCAGGTGAAAACATAATGGCCCTTAGCAGAGTGAACTCACCCCTTGGTTGCAGGTGCCCCACAGGTGTTTTCCCCTCAAAGGAACTCTCATCCAGAACTTCTGGTGTCTCAGCACGAACTTAAATCAGGCAGCTTCTTTTTTCCCTAGCTGGACCGAGGGGGTTGCCCCTGGAAACAGGCTGATTCCTTCCCCCCATCCTCGCAGGAATGGGGCCCTGAACCACTGAAAGCGGTCTCTACCACTTCAATGTGCTCTTGTTGTGTTCCTCTTCAGGTGAGAACACACACCTATACCAAAAAATAGCTCTTTGACAGAGCTTAGAACTCTGAGGGCCTGCTTACAGCAGAGCACCTCTACTGCAAACTGCAGCAGACTGACTGAACTCTACAGACTGACTTCAAATTCCCCAATGTTTTACTCTAACCTCCAACTATAACATTCCAGTGTGGCTTATACAGCTGTGACAGTTCTAAAATGATATCATCCCTCAGTCTCAGCTGAGACTGAGAACAGCGTGAGACAGTGTGAAATCCTTTTAACTGGAGTTTCACTAGCTGCCTTCCCTGCATACCACTAGGTCTAACTGGGATTCTAGTAACCCCGGGTAACAGGGGGGTTACATAAGCAAGACTTGAAAATGGGTCCTTTCAGGATAGGGAGGTCTCTCTCTCTCTCTCTCTCTCTCTCTCTCTCCCCTCCCTCCTCTCTCTCCTCTCCCTCCTCCTCTCTCTCCTCTCTCTGTCTGTCTCTCTCTCTCTCTCTCTCTCTCACTCTCTCTTTTATTCTGGTGGTTGGATGCAGGTCTATTTTTTGTCAGGATTCCAAACAATCACCTTCTGCTTGACATTTTCTCCCCTAACCTTCAGTTCTTGATTTTTGTTTGCTTCATCTTTGAATTACTGCCTGACTGCGAAATACAGTAAGTATTTTTTGTCTTATTTTAGTTGACTGGGCTGCTGAGGGCTCCTGGTGGGACTTGAAAATTGAAAGGGTTGATCACAAGATTGAGTGCTATAGCAATTTGGTTTCTACTGTGTATAACATACAATAATATAGTTCAATAGTTGTATTGTTTCAGTATTTGAACCATTAAATACTATTATTGAAAGCAGATATTCAAATTGCTTATGTACTATTATGCAGAGTTGTAGTAACCCCGAGCACATACCTTTAGCCTAGAAATAAATTAAATTGTAACATATAATATTAGATAGGCATAGCGTAAGTTACTGCATCACCTTTTTGTGACTTGTTTGTGATTTTTGTGTTTTGCTACTTTGTCATTTTGTTAAATTATATGGAGCTTCTTCTTAAAAGCTGTTTAGAATTTGAAATGAGTTACTTTCTTTGATTTGTTATGCTAGAACACATGATGTATGATGTAATTAATTGCAACAGTATTTCTGCAACTTGTTTTCTCTGCCCTGACACACCCCCTTAGAAGGCTTCATTGCGGAGGTGCTAGGGATTTGGGATATTTGGCTCTGGCGTTCACTAATAAATTGCATTTGCTTCAAAATTCTTTGGAAAGCATTCTCCTTGCATGTGTGTGATTTCTGTGACTGTATTTTCTGGGCTGGCTGCCCACTTTATCTGCACCCGCTCCCGCTCATAGCACTGCAGCAGCAACTTGTGGACTGTGATCTCATTGTTACCAGTCTGCCTGCTGCATCCTTAACTCCCTCTGCAGTACCTTCCAGTCCCTCCCCCGTTCCATGGCCCACAGCCTGAGCACCACTTTCTTTTCTGTTTAGAGTGTGACTTTTTCTTTAATGCAGCCAAGCAGGCTATACAGGCAGTCTCTTTCACTGTCCCTTGCCTGCCTTCTGCATTCTTCACTTGAATTTCTCCCAACAGGTCAGTTCATTCCAGTACCACAGCCTGACCAATTTCTTTTCTATTCATTTTTCTTTAAATTCAGTCAATCCAGTCCCACTCCCTCACCGACGGAGACAAAAAAATAACACAATTAAGGGGGTATGGACGGTGCAGTTCAGGCAGCCAGCCCAACTGCAAACAAATCAAAACACCACATTCATGGGAGAAAATAATAAAATGAGAAACCGCTTACAGCAAAAGGGCATTTTATTTACAGTATGCCAAGAGGAAATTTATTACCAGAACTTTGACCAAACCTGATCTTGCTTAGGGGGCTTTTTAGCCATCTTGTAATACAAAGTATTTAAATGTTCCCATTAAAGGTGCAGTGCCAAAAAGCAAAACACAGCACATTTCAAACTCCAATATCCCATACAAGTATCACAGAAAGGCTTATTGAGGGTACATGGGGGTGGTGGTAGGGGAACAGTACAAGAAACAAGGAAAACAAGGACTCTAATATTTCATAAAAAAGAAGGAAAAGCAACACAGCAGCACCAAAGTAATCACTTCAAATATTTCTCATAATTCAGAACAATTTTAACACATAATATTGCATTCAATGTATCAGAATGTACCTATTAAATAAAGGGAAAAGATCATACTCAGTGGTGCCATTGTCAAAGAAACTATTTGAAAAGCAGGGAAATAATCATTTGTGTCAGCTATCTGAAAGAAAATGTAGAAAAGCATGAAGGTAAGAAAAAACAGGCAATAAATAGCAAGGTAATCAAATGTCTGGAACTATACAATACTCTTGTCAGTTGAACCCTGGCTCCAATTCTACTAAATGGCCACTTAAATGGCAAAAAACGTGCTTTAAAATCATGCTCCACACACTTCAGTGGAGCGCACCTCCGTGCTCTCCCTATTGCTACGTCACATTAAGGGGCACGGTCAGCAACAGGGTAGTGGAAAGGGATTGTGCTGCTAGCCCCTCTGAGGCAATTTATTATCCCTTCCATTCCCATCCCTTAATCCCTTCCTTTGTCTTCCCTCGGGGGGGGATATAATTATAAAGGTTATTTTCACTGCAGAGAAGTTCCTATGGAGGTAAGGGAGCTTCCTCTTGTTTTGGGGGAGTTTGAAAAATACAAGGAATGGTTCTCTTTAAATGTTCCGTTTGCAATCTCTGGACAGAGCAATCAATATCTGGTTGGGCAGACGCAGATAACAGATTCTCTTTTGGGGTTACTTATCTAGATAATGATCCAGATACCCCATTATTTGTTCCAGCTGGGAAATCTGTTGCTGTTGCTAGCCTTGCTTGTAGAGCAGAAAGCAGCTAACTAAAAGAAGCTACCATTTTCTTATTAATTTAACACTTCTATCTCGGCAGGAGTCAGTGTCTGTTGAGATTAAGCAGACATATACTTTATTAGAAGTAGAAGGGGTCTTATTTAGGGTTAAAAAAGAAAAGAAAGAAAGTGTGTGTTCTGTGCTGGGAAGGGTACTGTATCAACTTACTTTGCTAAACCAGTAGGAGGAGAGAGAGAGCTTAATTGGGGGTGTGGCTTAGACAATATAAAAGCAGGTGACTCAAATTACAACTTCCTGTTGCTAGCCTTTTTTCTTACTAATTGCCCCCCCATCCCACCCCTCCACCAACCCACCCTAAGCCAGTTCTACTTTTATAGCCACTGGATTTGACTGACAACAGCAACTTCCTGTTTGGCAGTAGGAAGGGAAGGATCATAGAGAAATGTTGGTTTTGTCAAGCCTAAAGGAAAAAAATAGCTCACTCTCCCCCACTAGCTGCTGGTGGTCTGACACTGAGCAAGGAAGAAGGAGGCTACTGAAGAATATAGGAAGTTGCTTTCTCAGAACAGGAAGGATGAGGTTTTAAGGAGAGGAGAGAATAAGCATACAGAGAAACAGGAGAGGGGACACAAAATAAGACATGATAGGAGTGGTGCAGTGCAATGGCTTAGGGGGGCGGCAGTGTTCCGGGAGACATTCTCCTTGATTTCTCATTGATTTCTTCACTTAAACTGATAAAAAGAGGTATCCCACAGGGGGCTATCTATATCAACAGCATGGATGTAGGCATTAAGGAAGCAAGCATTCACCTGTTTGCTGACGACACGGTGCTGTACATAAGCTGTGACTCTCCGGAAGTTGCCTGTGGTGACCTGCAAACTGACTTTAATATCCTGCAGCATCAGCTTCTCAGTAAAAGACTACTACTTAATGCCAAGAAAACCAAGGCAATGCTATTCTCACCAACTGGCCAGGGGGCATATTCTGCTGCTGCTAGTCCATTACCTTCTATCGCCACCCTACTAGATGAACATCTTGAATACGTACCAAAATTCAAGTATTTGGGTGTCTGAATAGATAATAAACTCTGCTTTGTGGAATATATAGAAGAACTGCTGAAAAAGCTGAGGCAGAGGCTTGGACTCTTCTTCAGAATAAATCGCCTCCTGACCGCAGACACCACAAGACAGCTCATCCAATCCACATTCCTCTCATTAATTGACTATGCTGACTTCATATATGGCCAGTGCTCAGCCTCACACCTTGCTAAATTGTACGTACTGTATCATAGAGCTCTGAGATTTATAACAGGCCTCCCCTTTTCCACCCACCACTGTTCATTATATGAAGCTGTGGGTTGGCCCTCCCTTCAACACAGGTGGTATAGAAATGCAGCCCTCTGGATGCTTCAAGCCATCACCAACAAACTCCCACAATACATTGCTGACTGTCTCCCACTAAGCCTGATTGGGAATTATGCCTTGAGACGTCACTCGCTGGTTTCCCTGAAAGTACCTAGGGTCGGTACCCACTTTGGAAGGGCAGCCATAAGCTTTGTCCTGCCCACAATTTGGAATAGGATACAGAAATCACTGAGACTTAGTTCCCCTGTTAGTCTTGCTATGTTCAAGACCCTGTATGCCAAAACATTTGCGGAGCTCTGTAACTCTTTCCACCATTCCTAGTTTTCCAGCTGATGTTTCCACTCAGTCTAAGTCCTTCCCATTCAAACTAGGTGTTCCCTTACCAAGATTACTCCCCCCTCCCTCAGTCCATTCCAGTCCCACCGGTACTACCGGTTCACCTCAGTCCATTCCAGTCCCACTGGTACTATATACTCACTGCAACACCCCCTATCACCTACTCTTATACCCTGATACCACCTGCTTAGTATCCCAGAATCTTTCTGCCAGCGTTCCTGCCTCCTACGCATGCACTTTTCCATATCCCAGGAACTCCTTTACAGGCTATGAATATGTTATTGATGGATAGGATTATAAAGGCATCTCTGTCTATATTATCTATCTTTATTTCTACATTGTATATATTTTGTTGTATACGTCTTGCTACCGTTGTTTTATGTATATTTTACTTGTACTCTATTCTGTACCCTCATCCTTGCAAACTGCAGATCCACCTTGTAAATGAGCTTGCTCAATGGTGATCGCCCGGGTAAATAAAGATTTTGATTGATTGATTGATTCTGGAGGCTGTGGTGCTGCCCTATTTGCAGGCACCTCTCTGGTCTGAGGGGGGAGGTTGTCCATCTCCAGGCTCTTTGTGAAACCTCCTCCCCCACCCAAGGACCACCAGGGCCAATGCCACTACCTCAGAGGTTGCCAAGAAAGAGGAGAGGCTGGACTAGGGTGGGCTCAGGGAGGGATAGGGTGGTGGAACAGAGTTGCATCCCTCCAGCTGTACCTCTCTACAATTCATATGCTCTTCTGGTGGATAGTGGTTCCTCTATGGAGGCACCTGCAGTGGAGACCAAGGAGGATGTTGGGAACCTTCACAAAGGTGACCCACAGGAGGGTGGCATGGGACCCCAAAGGGGAAGGAAACAACTCCTGGTGGGGGACTCAATCATTAGGGGGGTAGAAATGGGGCAGGAAGGGGAGAGGGAGGTAAGGTGCCTGCCTGGTGCTATGGCTTGGAGGGACAGGAAGCGAATCCTCAGGATTGTGGGAGCAGCTGCATGAGGGAGGGAGCTGGATGTCATTGTCCACCTAGAGACAAATGACCTGGCTAAGAATGGAATCAAAGCAGTGCAAGAGGAGTTTGTAGAGTTGGGGAGGGGCCTTAGACAAGTAGCGCATATGGTAACCTTCTCAGAGGTGATACCTGTCTATGGCAAGGGTGATGCTAGGGTACTTCTCACCAGGGAATTCAATGAATGGTTGAAAAACTGGTGTGGAGCTCAGGGTTGTGGCTTCATTGGGGACTGGGGAGCCACCTGGAGGGATGTAGACCTATACTGGTGCAATGGTCTGCATCTGTCCAGGGGGGAACCAGGATCCTAGGTGAGAGGTTTAAATGCTTCATTGGCAAGCATTTAAACTGGCCAAGGGGGGAAGCACTGAAAAGGAGCAGGGAACCCCAGCATCCCCCCACAAAACACTGTAATTAGTGAGTTAAACACCAAGATGGAGACGTCATTAGGGAGCAGGACAGAGGTAAATGTAAAAAAAGGCAAAGGCAGTAAGGACAGGAATGGGGCTAAAAGGGGTAAGGTCATTAAAAAGTGGAGGGTGATGAGTACTAATGCCCATAGTCTGTGTAACAAGCTTCCTGAACTAGTGGCCTTGATGGAAGAGGGTTGCCTGGATATTGTGGCAGTCACAGAAACATGGTACACAGAGAACCATGACTGGGATGTCAACATACCAGGATACACAACCTACAGGAGGAACAAGGAGGGTAAAAGAGGAGGCGGAGTAGCTCTCTATGTAAAAGAAGGGATCAAAGCAACAGAACTAAAGAGTAAACAGGGAGCAGATGAGGCACTCTGGGTCACCCTGGAGACAGGAAATGGCACCACAATCCGCATGGGGGTTGTATACAGACCCCCATCTCAGGGGGAGGGAATGGACAAGGAAATGATAGAAGGCATCCTTAGAATGGCAGAAAAAGGGGAGATATTGTTGATGGGGGACCTGAATATGCCAGATGTTAACTGGAGCACCTTTGCTGCAGGCACATCGAAGAGCAGGGTCATTCTTGATGCCCTACATGGGGCATGCCTCAGACAGCTAGTTTTGGAACCCACTCGGGAGGGAGCAATCTTAGACCTGGTACTCTCAAATGGGGATGGAGAGAGGATCCCCGATCTTAAAGTTGGTAGCCATCTGGGAACAAGCAACCACCAAACAGTGTGGTTCATGATAAACACAGCCATACAAAAGCAAGAGTATTGGACTTTAGGAGGGCGGACTTTGGGAAAATGAGAGAGTGCCTCAGAAAAGCACTAGCAAACAGGCAAGAAGGAGGGGTGGTGGAACAGTGGGGAGTAATCAAAACAGCCATCACAGAGGCAATAACCCTTTGTGTAAAGCAAATCAACAAAACACAATGAAGGAAAAAAACACTATGGTTCTCAAAAGAGGTGGCAGGGAAGCTTAAGGAGAAAAGGATAGCATTCAGGAAATATAAGGAAACACAGAAGGAGCAGGACAGAGAACTTTATCAGTTAAAGCAGAAAGAGGCTGGGAAGGCAGTCAGAATAGCAAAGGCCCAAACTGAGGAAAGGATAGCCAACTCTGTTAAAAAGGGGATAAGACCTTTTATAGGTACATTAGGGAGTGAAGAAAGACCAAAGGAGGGATACCGAGGCTTAATAAAGGAGAGGGAATGTGGGTAGAGGGTGACATTGAAAAAGCAGGGATACTGAATGAATATTTCTGCTCAGTATTCACAAAGGAAGAGGAGTAGGAGGTACCTAAACCAAACAACAGAAACACTCTGAAGATGGGGGTTGATACCAGTCCATTTACAGAAGAAAGGATTCTGAAAAAACTAATAAAATTGAAGGTGGACAAAACAATGGGGCCTGATGGGATTCACCCAAGAATTCTAAAAGAACTAAGGGTAGAACTAGTGACACCGCTGACTACTTTCTTTAACAAATCATGGAAGGATGGGTGGTACCTGAGGACTGGAGGAGGGTGGATGTGATTCCTCTTCACAAAACTGGGAGCAGGACAGAGGCAGGAAACTACAGACCAGTTAGTTTGACCTCAGTGGTAGGGAAAATGATGGAATCACTTCTGAAGGAAAAATTGCTGAGTACCTAGAGGCCAGTGGGGCTGGGACCCAAGGCAGCATGGATTCATGATGGGAAGGTCATGTCAGATGAATCTAATAGAGTTCTTTGACTGGGTGACCAAAGTAGTAGACCAGGGAGGGGCTGTGGACATGGCCTACCTAGATTTTAGCAAGGCATTTGATACAGTCCCACACAAAAGATTAATACACAAGTTAGCCAGCCTTGGAATGGGTCCCAAGGTGGTAGCCTGGATAAAAAAATTGGCTAGACAACAGGATGCAAAGGGTAGTAGTAAATGGAGTCCACAGTGAAGAAAGGAGGGTTACTAGCGGGGTACCGCAGGGTTTAGTACTGGGACCAGTCATTTTTAATGTCTTTATAAGTGACATTGCAGAGGAACTGGAAGGAAAAGTATGTCTCTTTGCAGACAACACAAAGATCTGCAACAAGGTTGATACACAAGATGCAGTGGAAAGGATGAGAAGGGACTTGGCAAGGTTGGAGGAATGGTCAAATGTATGGCAGCTCAGATTCAATGCAAAGAAGTGCAAGGTAATGCACCTGGGAAACAAAAACCCAGGAGAAGAGTACACAATGGGGGGTGAGATACTGACAACAGTAAAAATTGAAAGGGATCTGGGGGTAATTATATCAGATGACCTAAAGGTGGGCAAGCAATGTGAGAAGGCAGTAAGGAAAGCTGGGGGGATACTGGGATGCATAGGGAGAGGCATCAATAGTAGAAAACAGGAAGTTGTTATCCCTCTGTACAGACAGTTGGTGAGACCCCACCTAGAGTACTGTGTGCAGTTCTGGAGACTCCATCTCCGCAAAGACATAGACAAAGTGGAGGCTGTCCAGAGGAGGGCAACCAAAATGGTGCAGGATCTGCACCAGAAGACATACGAAGAAATACTAAAGGAGCTTAATATGAATACTCTTGAGGAAAGAAGGGAAAGAGGGGACATGATAGAAACTTTCAAGTACCTCAAGGGAATCAACACAGTCCAAGAGGGTAGCATCTTTCAGAAAAGAGATGTGCAAGAACAAGGGGGCACAATTTGAAGCTAGAGGGGGGGACAGCTCAGAGGTAATGTGAGGAAGCATTTTTTCATGGAGAGGGTTGTGGATGCATGGAACAGCCTCCCTGAGGAGGTTGTGGAGACAAGAACAGTGGGGAAATTCAAGAATGAATGGGACAGACATAAGGCAGTCCTATTGGAGGGTAGGAGGAAGTAAGCTGTTGGTTAACTAGGATCTGAAGTTTATCTGTTAGGTAGGAAAATGGGCAGACTAGGTGGGCCAAGCTGTCCTTATCTGCCGTCAAATTATATGTTTCTATGTTTCTATTTGTTCCTAAAATTGCCATTATATAAAGGATATGAAAAATACAACTGATTATCTGTGGACCTCTGGCTCTGTTCCTTAACCAGCAGAGCACACTAGTATCTAAACCCACTGTACAAATAACATTAAATAGAATGTATGTTAACTACAGGCTTTTTATATGCTATCTGGACTTACTATATTAAGGCTAAGATACACACTACAGCACAGAACAGGGGTGCTACCACAGGGCTTAAAGGAGTAGTCTATCCAGAATAATCAAAAACAGAAGTTGTGGGAGTGTTTTGATTTGTGTGTGAAGTCCTAGTGTGTCCTTCCCTTTGTCTGCTATTAGGGCTTTTTCCTAAATTAGTCTGCTAGCTTTATGGTAGTCTTATGAACCCTGGGGATCTCCATCTGAGCTAAGTTTATTGCATTCCTTGCTTCTACAATGCACCCTGTCTCATGTGATGTAGTAAGGCACTGTAGAAATATGAATGCAGACAAAATTGTCCCATTTTCATAACTTCTCTCTTTATTGTATAAAAATGGCAGTGAACTCAACGTTTCACCTACTGTGTAGGCTTTCTCAAGAGTTGCAAAGAATGATTCAAATTATATCTTTCATCAGTAACAAAGTCCTCTAGGGACACACGAGGGGGATTCAGTCCATGTCTCACGCATCAAGAAAATCCAAAAGCACGGAACCTAAGGGACAACATTATTTTTGAAACAAACAAACAGTTTGGAGGACCATCATGAAATTGAGACAAGTTTATATTTCTGAGACAAAGGATATGTGTGGGACATTTTGAAAAATGTCTCCCTAGAGGACTTTGTTACTGATGAAAGATATCATTTGAATCATTCTTTGCAGATCTTGAGAAAGCCTACACAGTAGGTGAAACTTTGAGTTCACTGCCATTTTTATTCAATAAAGACAGAAGTTATGAGAATGGGACAATTTTGTCTGCAGTCATATTTCTACAGCGCCTTACCACTCTTTTTGCTCTGAGACAGAGAAACCATCCTTATTCACAGATACATCGGTATAGGCTGCTTGGGAAAAGAACAAAAATTCTTCATAAGAACTGTTCATTGCCTGTGGACTTTTTTCCTTTCCCTTCCCCTTTCCTTTTCCCTTTCATGAATTCTCATGTGATGTAGCCGAGATTATAAATTCACAGCAAGCACTGCTTTACAGTTAGTTCACAACAGTGGGGATAGCTACATTTTAAAAACTATACAGAGTTCAGCTTGGTGACTACCCTCATTGTAAAGGTCTTTTTGTTGTGAACAATTGTTACACTGTTGTGTATGTGTGACTTGTATGGTTTTCAAGATATTTACATTTGTTTGGTATGTTTACTAGAGTGTTTTTACTAAGAGAGATAAAAAAAATATCTGGTATTTGCAAGTATATCTGCTAATATGCCAAACAAATCTAAATATCTTGAAAACTATACAAGCTACACACAAAAAAAAAACAGCAGCAAAGTTGTTCAGGACAAAAATAATTTGTTAATGAGGGTAGTCACTAAGCAGCACTCCTTACAGTTTTTGAAATATTTGCCATCCAAAGTGGGAAATTTGGTAAAAAAAAGTGGACATCTGGTTAATTAGATGGCTATATTTTAATAAATATACAGAGTTCAGCTTAGTGACTACCCTCATTGCAAAGGTCTTTTTGTCCTGAAAAACTTTGCTGCTGGTCATTTTTGTGTAGCTTGTAAAGTTTCCAAGATATTTAGGTTTGTTTGGCACGTGTGCAGATGTACTTGCAAACAGCAGACACTTTTTTCATCTGTGAGTGAACACTCTAGTATACATGCTAAACAAACAGTAAATATCTTGAAAACCATACAAGTTACACATACACAACCAGGGTCATAATTGTTCACAACAAAAAACCTTTACAATGAGGACAGTCAGTCACCAAACTGAACTCTGTATAGTTTTTAAAATATAACCATCTCTTCCTCTGTGAACTGATTGTAAAGCAATGCTTTCTGCTGAATCTATGGTCTTGGCTACATCACTGTCACATGAGACAGGATACATTGTAGGAACAAGGAATGCAATAAACTTAGCTGACATGGAGATTCGCAGGGGTCATAAAATTACCGTAAAGCTAGCAGACTAATTTAGAAAAAAAAACTAATAGCAGAGAGAGAGAGAGAGAGAGAGAGAGAGGGCACACTAGGACTTCACACACAAATCAAAATACTATGCACAACATATGTTTTTGCGAATTCTGGGAGGACTACTCCTTTAACCAAGCCCTAAGATACACCATGCAACAGCAAGATGTGCTACACTCACCTGGGGCAATTGCAATACTCCTGGAAAGGCACAAGGCCTGAATAGACACACTCAGATGCTGTGCTGTTGCTTCACAGAACTGTATTATTCAAATCCAGATGGAGACACACAAAACCTCATTGCATGCAGTGTAGACCACAAGCCCTGGTGTTTTGCTCACTAGAGCTTTATCAGAGCCCCCTGTCAAAGCCCTAACTAGCGAAGTGCCAGGAATTGTGGGCTACACTTTATCTACTGAGGTTATGTCTTTCTGCATCTGGATTTGAATAATAAAATTATGTGAAACAACAGCACAGCATTTGAGCATGTCTGTTCAGACCTTATTGTATTGACAGAATTTATGTTACAGGTCTTAAAAACAGTGGCTGGTGTCCAATGGCCACTTCCAAATAATTAGTGTCTACTAAAAAATATACTTAATTTTTATTCTTTATATCCCTTTCTCTCTCTGGTGCTGCCCCATTTCCTAGGCCAGGCCCATCCCTGTCCTCCTGAATCTCTTACACTTACCCTTTACTTGCTTCACCTGCTTACCCTCCCCTGAACTAGCCACAGCTGGACAATATCACCTGCATCTGCCAGTGTGGAGGTAGTAGAAGCCCATGGTGGAGGAAAGGCTAGTAGAAGTAGTCAGAGTCCAAGCATGCAACAGGTTATCCTGCATGCACCAGGGTATTTCTTTAGACAATTTAGTTCCCCACCACTCCCTCAGGATGCCGGTATGCATGAAGCCCCAATCAGTTGTCACACATAAAGAAGACAAAGAACCTCTGTGCACAAACACTGAGACAAGGGTTACCCCAAAGGGCATTTGGCTGGGAAGCCAAGTTTCAAGAAAGTACAAAAATCACACATGCCCCCCACAATGCAAAGCAACATGGGCTGCATATGCAAATCACCACAGAATGTTATGCTTGTCCAACTTTAAGCAGAATTGCATGGTGCCGAAAGGCCTCTCACACAGTTTGCAAAGGGTGCTAACAGAAGACATAGACACGTGTTTCGTCCTACCAGGACTCCTCAGTATGCCTGTCTGTTTGACACCCCAGTGGAATGGACTAGCTACCCTTAAGGCAGTGTGCCTTGGATATATTGTGGTGAACCCATTAAAATAAAAAACTATTTAAAAGACAAAGAACCTCTGTGCGCAAACACTGAGGCAAGGGTTACCCCAAAGAGCATTTGGCTGGGAAGCCAAGTTTCAAGAAAATACAAAAATCACACATGCCCCCACAATGCAAAGCAACATGGGCTGCATATGCAAATCACCACAGAATGTTATGCTGGTCCAACTTTAAGCAGAATTGCATGGTGCTGAAAGGCCTCTCACACAGTTTGCAAAGGGTCCTACCAGGACTCCTCAGTATGCCTCGTCTGTTTGACACTCCAGTGGAATGGACCAGCTACCCTTAAGGCAGTGTGCCTTGGATATATTGTGGTGAACCCATTAAAATAAAAAACTATTTAAAAGACAAAGAACCTCTGTGCGCAAACACTGAGGCAAGGGTTACCCCAAAGGGCATTTGGCTGGGAAGCCAAGTTTCAAGAAAATACAAAAATCACACATGCCCCCCACAATGCAAAGCAACATGGGCTGCATATGCAAATCACCACAGAATGCTATGCTGGTCCAACTTTAAGCAGAATTGCATGGTGCCGAAAGGCCTCTCACACAGTTTGCA
Organism: Neoceratodus forsteri; assembly: GCA_016271365.2. Taxonomy (NCBI): domain Eukaryota; kingdom Metazoa; phylum Chordata; order Ceratodontiformes; family Ceratodontidae; genus Neoceratodus; species Neoceratodus forsteri. The sequence continues at coordinate 355,506,915 of JADMNL010000023.1, forward strand.
AAGGGTGCTAACAGAAGACATAGACACGTGTTTCATCCTACCAGGACTCCTCAGTATGCCTAATCTGTTTAACACCCCAGTGCAATGGACCAGCTACCCTTAAGGCAGTGTGCCTTGGATATATTGTGGTGAACCCATTAAAATAAAAAACTATTTAAAAGACGAAAAACCTCTGTGTGCAAACACTGAGGCAAGGGTTACCCCAAAGGGCATTTGGCTGGGAAGCCAAGTTTCAAGAAAATACAAAAATCACACATGCCCCCACAATGCAAAGCAACATGGGCTGCATATGCAAATCACCACAGAATGTTATGCTGGTACACATAAAGAAACTGATTTCCAAACCAAAGGGCACAGAGCACATACACTGAAAGAAAATAAGAGAAGTGCCAGGAGTCCAAAACTAAACCAATCTTCTTAAGAGTCTTTTTTAGAATTTGAGGTTGGCAATCTCAGTACCCAACAGCAAAATATGGGAGCCTACAGGAAAAAACTTATATATGAACATGCAAACATACGAAAAAGCAGAAGAAGGTTTTTATGTCTATCTAGTCTGTTCACATTGCAGGGTCCTCAGCTAAATCCTATTGACCCTGACCCCTTTCCTAATCTCCCCTTCCCCTCCATCTGCCCTTCCCTTTATCCTTATATTCCCCATAAGTCTATCCCAGCCTCTCTTAAAGCTGCCCATTATTTTCAATAAAACCACTTCTTCCGGAAGCACATTCCAGCCCAGCACCATAAAGAAGTGCCTCCTAGCCTTTCTCCTAAACCTTCCCCCCCAACTTGAGACTGCGTCACCTCATGTTTCAGCTTCCACTAAACCTGAAAAGACCCCCTTATCCACCTTTACTCCTTTCAAATACTTGCTAAGGTCTCAATCATGTCCACTCTCTCCTCTCCTCCAGGGAGTCCATGTGCAGGGCCACCAACCTCTCCACTTTTATCCTAACCTGCCGGCCCATGATCATCTTTGTTTCCTTCCTATGGACTGTCTCCAGCAGGTTAATGTTCTTTTTAAGGTATGGGCACCTGTACTGTACACTGTACTCCAGATGCAGCCTCACCAATGACCTGTACAAGAGCAGTATTACCTCCTCTCGCCAGCTGCTGATGCCTCTGGCAATGCAGCCCAACATTTTATTTGCCTCTGCTGCTGCCTTCATACATTGTGTGGAGTGCTTAAGGTCAGTAGTGATCATCATCCCCAGATCCTTCTCTTCCTCTGATGCAGATGCCCCAGACCCCTCCTGGGCTGTACTCAGTCCTCAGATTCTTGGCTCCAATGTGCCCAACTTTGCATTTGTTTGCATTGAAGCCAAGCTGCCAAATCCCAGACCACCTCTCTAGTTTTTCAGATCCTCCTTTAGGTCTTATATTTCTTCTGCTGTGTCTACCTTCCCGCTAAACATGGTGTCATCCGTGAACAGGAAAATGTTGCCCTTAATGCCATTCCAATATCGTTGAAGACTCTGAACAGCACTGAACTCTGTGGGACCCCACTGGTGACCTCTCTGGAGCTAGATAGCTCACCCCCCCACCATAACACTGTGGGCCCTGCCCCTCGGCCAGTTTTCCACCTATCTGGTCAACTTCTCTCCAACTCCAAGATCTGCCAACTTCCTGATCAACCTCTTGTGGGGTAGAGAGTCGAAGGACTTGTTGATGTCCAGGTGGAAGATGTCCACCACTTGGTCTCTGACCACTGTTTTAGTGACCCATTCAAAGAAGTCAATCAGATTTGTTTGACACAACCTTCTTCCCATAAACCCATGCTGCTTCTCATCTTGGAGACCATGTTCATCTAGATACTCTATTAACCTTTCCTTACGTATGGTCTCCTTGAGCTTGAACATGATTGAGGTCAGACTGACTGGTCTGTAATTCCCTGGATCATCCTCGAGACAGTTCTTTTGGAAGGGTACTACATGTGTCATTATCTAGTCCTGTGGTACCACACCTGACTCCAGCAAAATGTTGGACAGGACTGCAAATGGATCTACAAGCTCCTCCGCCAGTTTCCTCAGCACCATTGGGTGTATGCTGTATAAGCCTGGGGATTTGTCTACCTTCAATGCTAGCAGCCCTGTCCTCATCCTATCCATCTCTATCAAAACATCTGTGCCCACTGCCCCCCCACTCCTCTCCTTCCTCCTAGTGGCACCGGTCTGTCTGTCTCCCTGATGAAGACAGATCAGAAGTACTTATTCAGTACCTCTGCTTTGCTCCCATTCTCCTCCTCCCACCTGTCCACTTTTCTGAGCCTAACAATCTCATATTTCTTGTCCCTTTTCTCACTAATATACCATAAAGGCCTTCTCCCCCTTCTTAATTCCCTCAGCTAGCTGCAGTTCTTTCTGAACTTTAGTCCACTGAACTACCTTACCTGATACACTAGCCATCTTCAGGTAATCCTCCTTGTCTTCCTCCCTCTGGGTCCTCCTGGGTTTCTTATAGGATGACCTCTTATCTCTTACTACCTCAGTATTAAACCACCAGTTGAGTGATTTGGCCCTTGAGTTTTTCCCTTTGAGCCTAATGCACTCCTCTATAGCAACTGTTATTGCCTCCTTAATGATGGACAACTTTGGTCTACCCCATATCCACTTAGATACTTGCCAAGTGACTCCTCAGCAACTTTCCCACCTTTCTGAAGTCTAACTTTCTAAAATCCAGGGTTTTAGTCTTAGTGGGGGGGGCATATCCCTGCCCATGCCCAACCAGAACCACATTTTGTGCGATGGTCCCTTCCACCCAGGGGCTCCTTAGCCTTTATATCCTGGACATGGTCCATGTCAGCACCACATCAAGGATTTCCCTCTTCCTGGTGGGTTCTATGATGCCCTGAGTCAGGAACCTACTTGGCAGTACATCCATAATCACCTGACTCCTGGCACAGGTCATTGCCAGTACCCTCCAATCCACCTTGGGCAGGTTGAAATCTCCCAATATTAAAATCTCTCCCTTCCATGCAGCAGTCAATATTTGAGATTTCAATTCTCTTTCTCTCTCTCCTCCTCCTGGTTGGGTGGTCTGTAAACCACCCCACCCTCACCTTCCTCCCTTTATTATACAGTAACTGAATCCACATTGCTTCCATCCTCCCATCTCACAATTCCTCCCTTGTTCATGTTATACCCTCCCTGATGTAAATGCCGCCCCTCCCCTTTTTCCTACTTCACTGTCTCTCCTGTATAATTTATACCAAGGACTGAGAGGTCCCTGTCATGGATAGATGTGGCCCATGTCTCAGTGACCACTGAGATGTCCACTTCCCTCTCTGCCTACAACACCTGTAGATCATCTACCTTGTTTCCAAAGACTTTGTGCTTTCAGGGACACCACCTTTCACCAAGAGTGTGAACCTCCTTCCTTCCCTCCCTCCCTCCCTCCCATCTGCCTTTCTCATTTCTCCCCAATGTTTATGCCCCTCACTCCCAACTGCTAACCCCTTTGCTTCCTCCCACTCCACACTCAATCCCCTCAGATGATGGGGAGGTCTGCTGACCTCCACTCCCTGAGTCTTGGGGCCTGCAGGCCTGTTTGCCTCCCCCCTGTACTTTAAATTAGGGTTTTTGGGATATGTACTCCCCAGCTTGTCCCTGAGGACCCTTAAGCCCCCATTACTAAGATGCAGTCTGTCTGGTGGAAAAAGTGTTTTATTTGTCCAGGTCTGTCCCAGCCCCAATTCAGCATACCCTTCCTCCTTGCACCATTCCTGCAGTCAGTCATTGAATGCCTCTAATCCTGTTCTTCCTAACCATGCTGGCTCTCAGTACTAGCAACACCTCTGAGAATTCCAGCTATCTAGCTATCTCCCTGCAGGTTCTCCCTACCATCCTGAATCTTTCCTTGTACTACCCCCACCTCCTCCCTGGCTAGGTTGTTGGTACCTAGGTACATTACTATAAATAATTCCTCCAACCCGTTTTACCAATTCCCTAATTTTTGGGCACACCCTCTCTGCTGTCACCGCTGGCATGCAAACCACCTTCCTAGCTGTATTTGGGGACCCCTTCCCTTTCCAGTGAATACCCTTAATTATGGAGGCTCCAAGGATTATCATCTTTCCATCACCTCCATTCCTGCCTCCATAGCTTCCTTCTTTGACTGCCATACCAACTCCACTCCCACCTAACTACTCCTCCTCTGTCCTGGTCGCCATGTCACCCTTATTTTCCCCAAGCCCTGCTTGTCTGACACCCACCTCCACAGCCACTACTGGCCTTCCATCTCTCCCCAACATCTTTCCCTTTTAGGCCACACACACACACACAACCTTCTCCTTCTCCTCTTCTCCTCCAGTCACCCTACCCCCTCCCTCCCTACCACCCCCTAATCTACTCTCTGTGTTCCCTCTTCCCCACTTACTGACTACTTTGTATGGTTCTAGCCCCTCTCCTGTCCCACTCCCCCAACCTAGTTGTCTTACCCCAACCTTTCTCCCCACCACTCTCCCCACCTCCTGTTCCCCACTCTTCATTTCTAGACAGTGGGTGAAGTCTATTCCTTAAAGGCATCCTTTTGAATGCTCCCATTCCTGTCACATCTGTTGCAGTCCTATCCCTTCCTGGGCTCCCCACCCTCTGAGGTAGGGGTACCCCGGAGCTTGGGTGATCATCTCTACCCTCTTCCCTTGCTCACTGACCTAATTTCCTTGGGCACCCCCCTCCATCTATCCTGCTCTACCCTGCCCTACTCCTCTTACTTTCCACTCCATCCTCCCAATCTCCCATCTGAGCTGCCTTACTTCTACCCTTAGATGTTCCAGGCTCCTGCACACTGGACAGACCCCAGTTACCCACCTCATTCCCAAGGAATACTACCCCCCCCAGCCATTACAGTACATCACCCTCTTCCCACTTTCCTGATGTCTGTACATGCTCCTATTCCTCCACATCCTCCTAACCTTTGGCCCACTCACCCTCCAGATAGTCACTTCCATATATAATCCAGTTGGGGAGATCTTCAACAGCCCCCAGATCCCCTCAATTCTCCTACCCCCTACCTCTTTCTTAAGACTCAGTGTGAATGTAAGCGGACCCTAGACAGGGACCAGCTGCACTCCCTTGCCTGTGATACCCTTGTGGGTTAACCCCAGAAAGTAGCAGGCTACCCTCTGTAGGATTACCTTAATCTACAAGCTGACCCTAGATAGGGATCACTTTCAGTACCCCTACCAGCACCCTACAGTGGATTTCCTGCCCTCCCTTTACATTTACTTACTCTCCACCAACCAGCATGGCCTGCAGCCTGCAGTCCTCCCTGCAGATGCCCATTCAACATCTCCGACACCACACTTCTGTTTCGTGGCCCTCATGTTTTGGAGTCACTCAAACGAGGGGTCACTTGCAATTCTGGGAATTAAATAGGAATTACAAGTAAAAAATGTTTTATAAATTTCAAATTAACAAGTAAATGCATCACTAAATTTATTGTCACAGAACAGCACAGGGGAATGGAACACTATTCCCTGGCTGGGTAAACATAGCTGATGACACAAAGTATGGTGTATAATTTAGCATTTGCTATGAAGGATCCACTGGCTGGCGATCACTAGCCAAAGGTATGTATGCTCTGTAAGGCTAGGAGTAAATGAACTGGAGAAATTAAACAGTTATTCATTAACACACCTGTAAAAAAATGTTATATGTTTCAATTTAACTAGCGTATATGTAACTGAGATGGTCATTGCAAAGCAGTGTAGTGGAATCAAACACTACTCCCTGACTTTGCAAACATGACTGGTGGCATAGAGTCTGGGGTATAAATTTAAAAATGCTATAAAGGATCTGCTGGATGGCAATCACTAGCCAAAGGGTTGCATGCCACATGAGGTTGGAAGTAAAAAAAAAAAACCTGCAACATTTTCATTTAAGAAAACTGTTAAATTCAGTTCAGAATTAAGGCTCACTGGATCCAGAGTTTCAAGGTGAAGATCAACCTGGATTCTTTTACAGTAGTGTGCAGTTTCAATTCACACCATTTGGATGTGGGAGCAGAAACAAATGCCTGCAGGGTCACAGTTATGCACACTTTCAAAATGTTCACCCATGGCCAGCTCAGTAGTGGGGAGGGCTGAGGCATCACATCTTACCTCCTAACACAATGACGCAGGCAGACTTGGGTTATTAGGGGTCATCCAAGGGAGGACAGAGGGAGAGGATCAAGCATCCAGAGAATGGCTCTCCTCTCCCGGGGAGAGTGGTTTGGCAGTCCCACTGCATGACTGCTCCTAGGTAGAGGCCTAAGGGTAGGATGGGTCGGGGATGTCAGAAGAAGGGAGGGGGTTGCAGGACTCTGCAGTGTGTGCACGCCTCCATGTATACACGTTGGCATGTCATGCTCCAGCAACAGGAGAGAAGGGAGCAAAATGGGGAGAAAAAAACTGCCAAGTGACAGGATGATCAACCGACCCTTCGGAGGTCCTGCAGTAGTGGCTGGGCACAACTATAGTCCTTGGGCTGAGGACGATGGTGCAGGTATGCCTCGGGGGAACTGGGTGACAGGACGAGGGGAAATCAGTCAAGAAGGGGGCTGCCAGGGAGCGTAGGGGATAAAATACAATACAAAATGCTGGCCCAAAGCTGAGTTTCTATGACCAGTGCGGATATCACTAAGGCACTGCTATAGCCTTTTCCTTGCTAGGTGTATTGTCATGCCCACATAAAGCTTGCTGCATGGACTGCAAAATTTGCAGATAGAGCACTTCTCACATAAATGGCAGCCTGCAGGCTTCAAGGGTAGCCAGCTGGCTCCTTTTTCTTCCTCTAGTATAAAGTGGCTGTTAGTTATGACATCTTAAAGATTTTGGGGCGGTGCTTTAGGTCACTCTGGTGGGGTTGCAAATAGGGTTGGAGCTGAACAATGTTACAATATAGTCCAATTTTTTTAACAAAATATTTTTCACTTATGTGGCCATTGCATTATATTCCATTACAAAGATAAGTGGAGGGGATGGCATCTTGTGTTATTCTGGTGGATGGTATAAGTGAGCCCACTCATGGGGTGCAGTTTTTTCCAAAGCACTTTCTAAGACAGCCTTTTTTGTACCCTCTTTGTACAAATTTGCTTTACATCTCGAGACTGGATTATGAAGTCAATGTCTTCTGAGCAATTTCGGCACAGTCTCAAACACTGGCCATAGGGAATTGATGGTATTAGTGTTGGTGAGTGGGCACTGCTGGTATGAAGCATGGTACTGCCAACGGTTGGCTTTCTGTATCCTTAATTTCCATCCTTGTTTTGCACCTGTGACATACAGTTTCAGGTCAAGGAACTCTGTTTCATTTGGGGAAACCTTATAGGTCAATCAGAGGTTCAGATCATTGCAATTTAGCTTTTCTGTACAGTTTGAGGCTGATGCAGGTGTACCGCTCCATACTATTAGTATGCCATCAGTTAACCTGTACTACTGCACTATTTGTCCCCTGTAGCTATTTTTACTGTCATTGAAAATTAACCCCAGGAATCCACCAGCATAGCTTCACAACTGCATCAACCCACTGGATTAAGTTTGCCCAGAGAAAGAACTTATGCTAATTATAGAATTTTAGAATTATAACTAAGTTCAAACCCTGCTCTGTGGTCACATTTCTCCCGACAGCCTAATGTCAGGTATATTTCTCTGCTGAAGAGAGCAGTCACCCAGAAGTTCAGCTCCATTCTTCTGGCCTCCAGAAGGGTTCAACATTTATGTAACCCCCTCCTTGGTAGGGGGTTTGCCTGTATGCTGCTGTGCCACCCAGAACATTGTCTGCCATTTTCCTGCTGTCTCCTGCCCCAGGACTGCAGGCAAGAATGGGACTGGAGGAGCTGACGCAGAGGACTGCTGCACAGTCATGCCATGAATGTGCACACGTTTGAGCAGCCACCTAGAGAAGCATTTGGCAGCAGTTTCAGCTTACATAGCAGCTGGCACACACAGTAGGAATAGAGCAGTCAGTCACAAAAGAGAGGTCAAGTAGAGGTATCTTGAAATCCAATCCATCTGCCCCTTCTCGGATTTTTGGAGCATCCAAATCCAGGTCTAATCCAAATACAAAATACCATTAGCTTTCACTTCCTGCCTGCACTGACAACATATAGTTTTGGGTTTCGGATTTGGATTTCAGGTATGCAAAAATGAATATGTGCAATTGTTACTACAGTATTTCAGATTAGCACCTTCAAAAGGCACTGCATCTCTATATTTCCAGGTTTGCTGTGCCACGTTAGTTTCAGGAAAATCTAGTGCATGTTCTTTGTGGTAATACCTTTCATTAGACTAACTGAAGAATTTTTACACAAACCTTTGAGACCTCCAAAGTCCCTTCATCATAGTGTAGAGGAAACCAACTAGTATTTCAGAATATATACAAGAGCTGGCGGATCACAGATTGTTGTTACAGTACAGAGTGTTTGTCCCGTTTCACCCACATACCATGTATGGGGTCTATTCACTAACATGCAAATTGCCTATGCACCATAGTATCTGAGGCATGTAGGCAACCCTAAGTTAGAATAGCATGCAGTGGAGTTCAAGTGGACCCCCAGTGGCATTAACAGCAGTAGTGCAAGCCCCTTGTGCACACAGTACCCCAGCCACCCACACAGGCACATGCCAAAAGTGGTCAAGGGGCATGCAGGGGGTATGCCCACATTCTACACAATTCACTAAGGTGCAGAGTGCCAGCCTGGGGTGCACAAGTTATGTGAGGGGAGATCCTGCTATAACTTCTATGCGCCCTCTCCAGTGGATACATGCCAGCCGCAGCGGTAATGGGAATGTCTTCCCCATGGCTGCTTCAGCCCACTGGGCTGGCAGGGAGAGCTGGGGCAGCCATTCGGGCATTCACCCATTGGTATCAGCTCACCGGGGTCCGCCACTTCCCAGGATCACCTTCATGTATGCAGCAGGGGATCCACTTTGGAACCCAGGACAGGCATCTCATTGGATGCCCACATATGTTTCATGATCCACTTCCATGCAGCAGCACTCTAGTGCCTTGCAGCTGCAAACTGGGGAGCAGGGGCACAGATAGTCAGCTGGCAATGGTGAATACTGGCCGGTGTGTGCCTTTCCTGTGATGCCGAACTGCACGGGTTTTGTATACGCAAATCACGCAAACACCCCGCACTTTTGTGATTAGAGCTCCATGTGAACATTTTTGCCATTTTATTGGACAAAATAAAATTGTTGATGTTGTATGAGAAAGGCCCTTTTATTTTGCATTCCTCTTTCATAAATGGAGAGTAGACTGAGTAGTCTTTCTCATGCAACACCAACAGTTTTACTTATCTAAGAAGACACCAAAAATGTCTACATGGATGAAACAGAAAAACACCTTGTAAAAGCAACCTGTGATCCACAAACTCCTGTATACAGTATAAAATGCTGGTTAGTTTCTTCTACATCGGATGAAGGGACCTTAGAGGTCTTGATGACTTTTCTAACAAGCATTTGTCAATGCCAAATGTTGCTTGCTTATATGTGCTGTTTAGGTATTTGGAAGTGAAAGTACCATGCCTAAAAACTGCATTTGCCCCCCCAAAAGACATCCACTGTGTCTTTCTGTTCAGTATTCACAGAAGAGGTGGAGAGGCAAGGGCCACAGCAGTACAGCAGTTGCAAAAGTGTGAAGAGGTGGACAATAGTCCATTCACAGGCAGAAGAATCCTGCAGGAGGTGACTAAATTGAAGGTGGACAAAGCGATGGGACCAGATGGCATGCACCCTAGGATATTAAAAGAACTGTGAAGGTAGACAGCAGTACCTCTGGCAGCCATGTTCACTGAGTCATTCAACACAGGGGTGGTACCAGAGAATTGGAGGAGGGCACATGTGGTCCCGCTATACAAATCCAGCAGTAGGGAGGAAGTGGGGAACTATATGCTGGTCAGCCTCACCTCGGTAATGAGGAAGATCATGAAGACATTGCTTAAAGAAAGGATAGTGGGGCATCTAGAAGCCATCAGAACCCAGGACAACAGGCAACATGGATTCACAGTGGGGAGGACATGTCAGACAAATCTGGTTGATCTGTTTGACTGGGTGACAAAGGAAGTAAATCAGGGTGGGGCAGTGGACAACGCTTACCTTGATTAAAGCAAAGCCTTTGACGCCGTCCCACATAGGAGGCTGATTAACTAGCTGAGTAGGCTGGGCATGGGGGAAAGGGTGGTAAAGTGAGTTAGAAACTGGCTAACAGACAGGAGGCAGAGAGTGGTGGTAAATGGGGTGCAGTCTAGGGAGAGGGGGTGACCAGTGGGGTGCCGCAGGGATTGGTCCTGGATCCAGTCATGTTCAATGTCGTCATTAGTGACATTGCAGAAGGGCTGAAGGGAAAGGTCTGCCAGCTTGCAGATAACACCATGATCTGTAACACAGTGAATACCCCAGAGGGGGTGGAGAAAATGAGGAGGGACCTGTGGAAGCTTGAAAAATGGTCTGTGGACTGGCAACTGAAGTTTAATTCAAAAAAGTGCAAAATTATGTGCGTGAGACACAGAAACCCTGGGGAAAGCTACAGGATGGGGGGGGGGAGTTGCTGACAGTCACAAAGAACAAAAGGGACCTGGGAGTTCTTCCTTCAGATGACCTGAAAATGTCAAAGTGGTAAGGCAGCTAGGAGTGCCAATGACATGATGAGGTGCATAGGCAGGGGTATCACCAGCATAAGGAGGGAGGTAGTGATTCATTATATAAAACCATGGTCAGGCTTCACATGGGGTACTGTGTGCAGTTCTGGAGGTCGCACCTTCATAAGGATATTAACAGGCTGCAGATGATACAGAGAAGGGTGAATGAGATGGTACAGAGCTTGCAACACAAGACTTATGAGGAGAAATTAAAGGATCTCAATATGTGCTCACTGGAAGAGAGGAGGGAAAGAGGGGATATGATAGAAACATTCAAGTACCTCAAGAGTATAGGTATAACTACTGAGAAGCAGGAGACAGCTGCTGTAGACACATTTGCCAGCATCTGTGTGATATTCTTTTGTTCTTATAAATCTGTAATCTCCAGTATTTCAGTAACCACATGACCACACTGCCCTCTTTAGGCAATTTTATGCTGGTTGATGCCTGGTGTCAGACGGCAGACAGAGGGCTCACCAGATTGTGTTGCCATTTGAAAAACTTCATAGAGTGTTCTTTTACTAGTAAGCATTTTGGAAAGCTGGTGAAGGTCTCACAATTTTTATTATGATTTTATCTCCTTATGTCTGTCCCCTTTGGTTCCCCATCCCCACACCCCAACAGTCATCAGTGGCCACAGCTGCAGCCTTCTTCTTGCCAAGCTGGTGGGTGAGCAGCTGCCTTCACAGTCCATGAAGTCTGATATCTTTCAGTGCCGCTTATTGGTCATCTTCAAACACAGGGGAGGTGCTACCAGCCCAAAACTAACTCAGGACAAGCAGCTTTCAAAGTGGGGAAGAAATGGAGAAAGCAGGAATCGTACTCATTCAGATGCGGCGTCGATTTTAAGATCAGCATACTGGCGTGGACACTGCAAATAGAACCTCAGCTCTTTAAGCAGCCTTATGAAGAGTAAAGGCTTCTCAAAGCACTGGAGTTCTATTTATTGTACTGTAACTGGGCAGCATCTAATCTGGTAATTTACTGTACCTTATGAACATACAAAATTTGCCAGCAGATAAAGGCCTAGAGGTCTATCAAGTCTTCTCAAATGTGCAGCTAGCACCCCTTATTCTGCAACTGCCCCTCCCTTCCACCCTTCCCCTTCATTAACCCTCCCTCTTGTCCTGTCCCATCTTCGTTTGAAGCAGTCCACTGTTCTACTGCATACCACTTCTGCAGGTAACGCATTCCACCCAGCCACCACCCTCTCTGTAAAAAAGTGTCTCCTCATCTCCCTCCTGAACCTTCCTCGCTCCAGTCTCATATCATGTCCCCTGGTGGCCCTCCCCTCCCTTACTTTGACAGCCCCTCTGTACCCATCTTGTTTATTCCTTTCATGTATTTAAAGGTTTCAATCATGTCACCCCTGTCTCTCCTCTCCTCCAGTGAGTACATGTTCAACTCCTTCAGCCCCCTCTCGTATGATAAGTTGTCCAGCCCCTTGATCATCTTTGTCGCCCTGCGCTGCACCCCCTCCAGTAACTTAATGTCCCTCTTCAGATATGGACGCCAGTACTGCACGCAGTACCCAGGTGTGGTCTAACTAATGACCTATACAGTGGCAGAATCACCTCCTCCCTCCTCGAGGATATACCTTGCAATACAACCCAGCATTTTGTTGGCCTTTGCAGCTGCCTTCCTACATTGTGCTGAGTTGTTCATTGACCTTGTAATGAGCACACCTAGATCCTTCTCCTCCTCTGTCTGGGCTAGCTGCACTTCCCCTAGCTGGTAACTGCTCCTTGGGTTCTTCATCCCAAAATGCAGCACCTTGCACTTTTTGGCATTAAACCCCAGTTGCCAGGTGTCTGACCAGGTTTCAAGCTTTGCCAGATCATCCTGCAACCCCTGCCATCCTCCTAGGTCATCCACCACCATGCCAACTTTGGTATCATCAGCAAACAGACTGATCTTGCTCTTGATGTCCCATGATATGTCTGCAATGAATATCCCAAACAACACTGGTCCCAACACCGAGCCCTGTGGGACACCACTCGTCACTGTCCTTGGGTGTGAGAGCTCCCCACCCACCTCCACCCTCTGTTGCCTTCCCTGCAGCCAGTTTCCTACCCATCTCACCAGCTTTGCACCCGCCCCTGTGCCTACTAACTTTCTTCCCAGCCTTCCATATGGCACTGAGTCGAATGTCTTACTGAAGTCCAGATACAGAACATCCACCGCATGACCCCTGTCCAGTTGCCTAGTTACCCAGTCATAGAACTCGACCAGGTTGGTTTGGCAGGATCTGCCATGTATGAAGCCATGCTGTCTGCTGTCCTGTAGTCCTTTGGCCTCTAGGAGGGCCACCAGCCTCTCCTTCAGGATAGTCTCCATTAGCTTACCCACAATGGATGTGAGGCTCACTGGTCTGTTGTTTCCTGGTTCATCCTTGGGGCCACTCTTGTGGAGGGGCACCACATGAGCCATCCTCCAGTCCTGAGGTACACACCCCGAATGTAGTGAGGCATTAAATAGGTCTGCCAAAGGTCCTGCAAGGACCTCTGCCAGCTCCTTCAGTACCCTGGGTGGATGCCATCTGGCCTGGCGCCTTGTCCACCCTCAGTGCCTTCAAACCCTCTCAAACTCTGCCCTCCATGATTTCCTAATCTGTCACCCCCCCCTGCTTCTGCCATTTCTCCCACCTTGGGTGTCACCCCTCTTTTCTTTAGTAAATACTGAGCAGAAGTACTCATTTAGTGCTTCCGCCTTATCATACCCTGCTTCCACCAACCCCCCTCCTTCCTAATCTTTACTATGTGGTCCTTACAGCTCCTTTTCTCCCTGATGTACTTAAAGAAGTCCTTCTCCCCCACCTTATATCTGAATGTATGGTAGGCCCAACTTTAAATAAACACTGCACCTGAATGAACACACGATGCCATAGAAACATAGAATTTGTCAGCAGAAAGGGACAGCTCAACCCACTCAGTCTGCCCAAGTGTTCTCTACCTACTTGTAACTCCTGCCTGAATATGTTACTGCATGTCTTATTCTGCCTGCATCCATCAAGACGACCTTGTGAATGAGCTTGCTTAATGGATTTTTCCTGCAATGAACTTGAACCTACTCCACTTCCATAGCCTTATTGATCTCCGTTGACCCCTTACTTCCACTTATTCTAATATACCCCTATGTTTATCCCATGCATGCTTCATGCCCCCTACCATTTTAGCTTCCACCACTTCTTCTGGCAGTCTGTTCAAAGCATCCACCACCTTTTCAGTAAAGAATTATTTCTTCACATCAATCCTGAATGCCCCCCCAGCTTCATTGTATGTCTCTTGGTTTGGGTACTCATCCTCATTTGAAGGAAACTCCCCAACTGTACCCTTTTTACCCCTGTGAGGTACTTTGTAGATCTTGATCATGTCACCTCTCACCCTCTTCTCTTCCAGAGTGTACATGCTGAGATTCTTCAGCCTTTCCCTATCGGGATTCCTGTGAAAATTCTGAACCATTTTAGTTGCCCTCTTCTGGAAAACCTCCATCTTATGTCCTTTCCGAAGTGTGGACTCTAAAACTAGACACAGTACTCCAGCTGGGGGTATACCAGGGAGTGATACAATGGCAGCACAACATCCCTCCTCTTCCTACTGGAGCTGCCACTCCTCATGCATCCCAGAATCCAATTTGCCCAGCCAATAGCCTTGTCACACTGTACTGCCATCTTGAGGTCCTCTGATATAATAACCTCAAGGACCCTTTCATGTCTAGTGAGTAACAGTAACCCTTCCCCATCCTATACTCAGCATCGGGGTTCCTATGCCCTAGGTACATGATTTTACACTTGTTGGCATTGAACCCCAACTAAATAAGAAGCTGGAATTGAGTTGAATGAATTGCAGGCTTTTAAGCAGCTTTTCTGGGATTGTGTATGTGTGTGGGGGGGTGGGCTTTGCTACTATAACTATTTGCTTTTGGTTTGGTATAATGTGTGAACAGACTAACCCTGCTCCCCACTCCATGTGCTGTATCGGAGATAAACACCTGAAATAGCACCGGGCCAAGCACTGATCCCTGCGGCACCCCGCTTGTCATTGCTCTGGGTGCTGAGGTCTACCCCACCACCACCACCCTCTGCACCCTCCCCTGTAACTAGTTCTCTATTCATTTAGTTAGACCACCTTCCACCTGCACCCCTCCTTCTCCTCACTCTTCTCCTCCTTGGCCTGTGTCCCTCCTCCCAGTAGTCCGCACCCTTTCTCCTCCTTATTCTTACCGGGTGGTGGTGCCTTCTATATTACACTCAGACCATTCTGCCCACCCTCTTCTAGGGTTACAATGCCTCCACCTTTACCTATATCTAGGACAGTGAGCTCATTAGGCTCCCCTGTCCAGACCTTTCTACCAACCTCAGTCTTTTGGCCAGCCCCCCACTAGTTTAAATCTACCTTAGTAGAGATATACCCTCTAATCCTGCCTTTCTTTTTTTATACATATTTTCTTCCTGGGCTATGGTCGGCTTGGTCATCCCGATCGACCCCCTAGCCCTGCCCCCGACATCAGGCCAACCTGCTCACCTCCACAGATCACCCCCCTCCCAAGACGGGGTGGTGAGGAGCTTCCCAGCTGGACCCACCGGAGTAGGATCTGGTTGAGAAGGTGCCATTCGGGGTTGGCAGTGTGGGTCGGAAGCTCATGCTGCCTGACCGTAGCCCATTTCCTACTGTTCTCCCCTTTGCAGAGTACAGGCATGCAATGACACGTAGGCACAGTGTGCCAATGTCCGCCACACTCCACCCCCTTTTTACTACACCACTGTAGTAGCACCCCCAGTCATCACCAGGGGCCACTACAGAGTGGTTGGTCCCTGGATCCCGCCCCAGGACAGGAGAGCAGTCCTCTGGATGCTCAATCCTATCTCTCCCCTGCCAACTACTGGTGGCCCGGGCTCATGTCCGAATCCGGGTCACCAGCATGGCGCGAGGTGTAGGGTCCAGCACCTCAACCCACGGTGCCAGGGGGCTGGCAGTAATGCTGCCTTTAATACTCCCTTCCCCTTCCTGCTCTAGTGTACCCTGTCCCCCGTGTACAAGTCACTATTCCCCCCAGACCCTACCCCCAGTTAGTCACTATCCCGTAATATTTGGTGTGGCACCAATTCCTCAACCACCCATTGAACTCCTCAAGCCTACCCTTCCTCCCCATGCTTGCACATGGTACCGGCAGTACCTCCAAGAATGTCACCAACTTTTCCACCCCCACACAGCCCGCCCAACTACTCAAACCTCCCCCTCACTACTTCCACAGTGTTCCCTGACAAGTCGTTTGTACCCACATGCAACAGTAAATGAGGTTTCTTCCTCCCCCTCACTGCACGCTTCAGCAAAGCCTGCTCTGATCCTGCTGCAGTCAATCTGGGGACAGCTTCAACTCAAATATGGCTGTGCCTTTCCCCCTTTCCACCCCATCTCACCCCTTTCAGTATAGAATCTCCCAGGGCGAGTACCCTCCATCCCTAACCCCTTTCCCTCTCTTACAGTTCATTCTGTTTGTCCCAGAGCTGCAGGCTGCCCTTTTGTACTGGGCTCCTGTCTGCATTGGCACCTTTTTCTGCCCACAAAGAAATCTGCAGCAGTCCCAACACAGCTCCGTTGAGCTCACTCACTCCCTCCCCCCTCTCACTCACTTGTTCTGTTTCTCCCGGCACTGCAGGCTGCCCTTTTTTACTGGGCTCCTGCCTGTGTTGGCACCTATTTCGGCCCACAAAGAAGTTCACAGCTGTCTGACAGAGTTCTGTTGAGGTCACTCACTCCTCATCTCTCACTCGCTCATTCTGTTTCTCCCGGCACTGCAGGCTGCCCTTTTGTACTGGGCCCCTGCCTTGGTTGGCACCTTTTTCTGCCCACAAAGAAATCTGTAGCAGTCCCGACAGAGCTCGTTGAGCTCGCTCACTCCTCCCTCTCACTCACTCGTTCTGTTTCTCCCAGTGCTGCAGGCAGCCCTTTTGTACTGGGCTCCAGCCTGCATTGGCACCTTTTTCTGCCCACAAAGAAAGCCGCAGCAGTCCCAACAGAGCTCTGCTGAGCTTGCTCACTCCTCCTCCTCCTCCTCTCTCACTTGCTCGTTCTGTTTCTCCCGGCGCTACAGGCTGTCCTTTTGTACTGGGCTCCTACCTGCATTGGCACCTTTTTCTGGCCACAAAGAAATCTGCAGCAGTCCAGACAGAGCTCAGTTGAGCTCGCTCACTCTCACTCTCTCACTCGATCTTAATCTGTCCAAACACTGATTTCCCAAAGCGGCCGCGCTGTTCTGTGCCAGAAGTGTGAAAACACATTTCAGTCAGGATGTGAAAAATGACAGCTGTACTGTTCATAAGGAGGTGTGAAAAAATGCCAGTGGTGAAAATCTGGCGTGGATATATTACAAACTTGCGGAGTTACAATGGTGCGTGGAAACTGCACAACACATGCTCATAACACAATCATTTTATGGACTTTCATCACAAAGTTTTCAACATAGTCATTTTAGGACCTCTGCTCAAGAACAGTGTCACTGTAATTTTCTTAATGTGTCCTGAACACTAATTTCCCACAGTGACCGCGCTATTCTGCACCAGAAGTGCGAAAACAAATTTCGGCCAGGATGTGAAAAATGACAGCTGTACTGTTCATAAGAAGATGCAAAAAATGCCAATGTTGAAAATCTGGAGTGAAAATATTGCAAATTTGCGAAGTTACGAGCATGTGTAGCAACTGCACAACGCATGATTGTAAAACAGGAATGTTTTGGATTTTTTCCACCGAATTTGCAACATAGGCTTTTTGAGAGCCCACTTCATGAACAACACTGGCACTGTCGTTTCGTTACTTGGTCCCGAAACGTGATTCCATGCAGTGACCACGAAATCACCTTTTGGGACCGAATAATGCCATGACAGTGGTTGCATTCATGAGGAGGGGTCCCAATAACCCCATGTTGAAAATCTGGTGCCAAAATTTCCAAAAATACCTGAGTTATGCACCAAAGTTGAAAAAAATCCTATTTATGCCATTATACATCTTACCAGCATTTTTTCAGTTCTTGGTCGCTTTAAAGAGTGCAGTCGTATTCCCGGTCCACCAAAGATCATTGCACTGGGCCCCGGAGGTAAGTATGGGGTGTGGGGAGGCAGTGTGCATAGAGGTGGGTGCGGGTTGGGGAAGGGTCATAGACTCAACGAGGGACTGTTTTCTTGTTTACAGGGTTAAACAAATAAAAAAAAAATTGAAGACTGTTTTTCTTTCAGGGACATTTGGCATGCTGGGATGGGCTCCCAGCATGCCAACAAGTATTTTTTTGGGGGACTGTAGCCGAGTAGAGGGATTGGGCACCCCTATCAACACATACGCATAGTGGGAGGGCAAGAGGCCAAAGAGGGATTGGACACCCCCTCGGCAGACTACAAATTGGGGGGGGGATACATTATGCCGACGGGGAGTGGGCTCCCCCGTCCGCATAAACTGGGAAGGGGGACTGAAACCGATGGGGATTGGGCACCCTGTCAGCAAAGAAAGATGGGGAGGGGCATGCATGATGCCGAGGGGGATTGGGCACCCCCTCAGCATACAAAAAAAACTTTTGGGTGGAGACATTATGCTGACAGGGACGGGGCTCTCCATCGGCAAACTGGGTCAGGGACATGCAAGGTACCGCCCTGCAATGACAGGTTGTTCCCTCATTGCAGCGGAATGGTTGACGCTGCAATGACGAGGTGGCCCCTGATTGCAGCGGCGAAAACCTTTCAAGGTGGTGGCATGCTGGCTGAACTAGTGTCAGCAGCAGCGTGCTACCGCATTGGGGAAAGCGGGACAAGCCTCTAAAGGCAGTGGGGGCACTGTCCACAACAGTGCCGCACCTCCACAACCTGCTTCTGCAGCAAGCTGCCGCTACATGTTTTTTGTGCATGCGTGCACAAGTAACATAAAAATTCTTCAGTTAGTCAAATAAAAGGTAATACCGCAAAAAAACTGTACAATATTTGCATGCAGACTTGCTGTTTTGCACATTCTGTATGCATATGTTTGATTTTACAAAAACAAATGGCATTTAGGGAGGTGTTTTTGAAGAAACTGTACCCTTTTTTAAACTCTTCCCTCAAGTGCATTGATTTTTTGTTTGGGTTTGGTTAGTCACAGAGGTGGGTTGTTTAATGCACCAGCTCCCTGCACCAACTCTGCAACCTTTAGCTCTTTTCCTGTAGTTTCAGGCATGCAGGCTATAGACTGATGCAAACCTCATGAGGGGACCTGACCCTGATGACAGACATACGTTAACAAGGAGTATGCTAAAACTGATACTGCACTAATCTGGAGATAAGAACGAAATTACAAGGGGTAGCATAGAACACAAGTATTTTTTCTCGTATTATCTTAGGCTAAAAAACAAGCATTTGTCAATGCCGAGTGTTTGCTTGCTAGCATTGGAATTGGTAGTGCAGGAGTTAGGCAAGCAATAATACCCGACAGGGTGGGCAGTATTAGACAATACCGGACCGCCCAGGGGTGTAATGCAGCCTAATGCCGCAGGCAGAGGGCCTTATAGCCCCTGGAAGGTTTGGTATTGCCCATACCTCCAACCCTGGAGGGTATTATTGCACTTAGAAAATGGGCTATGTGTGAAATGTTTTATAAAATAATTAAAAAATGGTACAGATATGCTTAAAAAAGCATGGTAACTTAACATAAGTTGTTTTGTTTTAAAATAGTCCCTGTAGTGGTAAAGCTATGTTGCTGGCAGCAGAGGGTGCATTTGTTTTGCATGTTGTTAGTTTCTGTGTGTTTGTCCCTGAGAGGTCGTTTCCCTATGTTCCCTTTGTTTTTGGAAACAATTTACAGTCTTCTGTGTGATTGTGTGGCTTTTTTTGTAAAAGACACTGAGGTGGGGCAAGAATGCGATCGGTGGCACATTTGAAAGAAACTGGAGCAGAGATTATAATTAGAAACTGTTGCGTGTGCTGCTACTTCAGGTGGGAAGCGTGAGTAAAAAAGCTTTGGGAGAAGAGAAGGAGATGCCAGCGGGCACCGTTTACTGGCAGAAAGAATCTGAAAGTAAGACTTTTATAAACATGTCAAGCATTCCGACCAGAGTGCACAAGTCCAGTGGTCACAGCATTTTACTGGCTCAGTTTAATTAAGAATGGGGGGAGCAGGGCTGCGCTCAAGTCCATGAAGGAGTTTGATTATGTGACAGGACTAAATAGTTGGGAATTTTAAAAAAAGAGTGCTTTGTGGACTAAAATGTTTGAGGAACTGAAAAAACTTATAGGGTGAGAGTGTCAGATTGGGTATTTGGGGGACAGTAACACTCACTAAAAAAACTTCCACTCGCTGGAAAAAATGGCAGCAATTTCCAATTTGGTGAGGGTGTTTTGTCCAATGACTAAGCAGAGTGGGCAAAGAGATATATTAGGTGGTGATGGGGTCAGGTGAGTGGCACTTTTTATTTGCTGGGCGTTTATTGAAAGTTAATGTACTCCTCTGGCAGGGGTACTAGCCAATCAGAACCCAGCAAATAAAAAGCCCATTTTCTAAAGCTGCATAATAGGAATGGCAGTGAAGTACTGAACTAACGCCAACTCCCACCCTGCAGAGACTGATAGGCATTGGGGGGGTGCCTTTGTGTCATCTGCCATAATGCTCATGCCATTCTACCTCACTCCACCCTGCAGACACCAACAGGTGTTGAGGTGTGCCTTGGGGTCTTCTGCCCTTATGCTCACCCCATTCCATAAGGAAATAAGCTGAGATGGGTGTAGTATAGAAGAATGGGGTGAAGACCGCAAGGCACACTTCAATGCCTATCACTGGTTACAGGGTGGGGGTGGCATGGAAAGGCATGAGCATTATAGCTGATTACCCCAAGTCACACCCCAACACCTGTCAGTCTCTACAGGATGGGGCATTATGGTTGAAAACCCTAATGCCCTGGGGGTTTGTTGGTATTTTTGCTCCAAATTTCAAAATGGGCTTTTTGGGACCCCACCTTATGAACAGTGGCACTGTCATTTTGATACTCAGTCCCAAAAGGTGATTTCGCAAAGTGACTACACTATTCTGCACCACAGGTAGGAAAACACATTTCAGGCTGGATGTGAAAAATGACAGCTTTGCTGTTCATGAGGAGGTGTAAACGAATGGCAATGTTAAAAATATGGAGTGAAAATATGAAAAATTGGTGAAGTTGCAAACGTGCGTAGAAACTGGGCAATAATTTTTTTGGAATTTTTTCACCAAATTTTTTTAACATGGGCATTTTGGGACCACCCCTCATGAACAGTAGCACTGTGATTTTGTTAATTTGTCCCAAAAGTTAATTTCCCACAGCAACCGTGCCATTCTGCGCCACAAGTGCGACAACACATTTCAGGCAGGATGTGAAAAATGACAGCTGTACTGTTCATAAGGAGGTGTGAAGAAATGGCAATGTTGAAAATCTGGAGTGAAAATATAAAAATTGCTGAAGTTACAAGTGTGCATAGAAACTGCACAACGATGTCTGCATTAATAGTCATTTTTGGTCTTCTCACCAATTTGCAATAGGATTTATGGAGACCCCACCTCATGAACAGTGGCACTGTAGTTTCCTTAACTGGGCCTGAAATATGATTCCATGCAGTGACCGCAAAATCACCTTTTGGGACAGAGTTACAAAATGACAGTGACACATTCATGAGATGGGGTCCCAAGAATCCCATATTAAAAATTTGGGGCCACAATTCCTAAAAATGGCAGAGATATCAACCTAAGTTGAACCACCACCCCCTTGACTCCCATTATACAGCATTTACTTGATTCCTCAGTTCACAGTTCAGCTTTGAAGAGTGCAGACATGTCTGGGTCCAGAGAAGATCACTGCTCCTGACCTCCAGATGATAAGTATGGGAGAGGGGTGCGGGAGGTGGGTGCTCAGTGGGGGGACTGGGGAGATGATGGTGGACCTTTTTTTTTTACAGGTTAAAAAAAGATGCAGAGCTACAGTTTTCTTTCTTTTTACAGGTTTAAAAAAAACATTTTGGCACACTGCGGTGGGCTCCAGTGTGCCACAATAGTGGTGGTGGTGGAGGGGGCATGCCGACAGGGGATTGGGCACCCCAATGTTGGCAGATTACAGACAGGTTTTAGAGGGTGCATCTGACACTTGGAATGGTCATCCCGGTGTCGGAAACATTTTAGCACACTGGGGTGGGCTCTCAGTGTGCCGTACTAATGGAGGGAAGAGGGATACATGCCAACATGGGGACTGGGCACCACAATGTTGGCTTTCCTTGGAGTGTGTGGTGGGTGGCAGAAGCCATAGCTCATTACTTGTTTCACCAGCAAGACACACAGAACAAACAAAGTGGTGGAGCAAGGGCCAGGGACAGAGTGCTAGATGGCAGGAGCTGACATGCTTGCAAGGGAGGGGGAAGGTACTGCTGCAGTGACGAAACTGTTTGTGATTGTAGCAGCAGATTCATTTCAACTCCGTGGCTCTCTTTGAAGCAGCTGTCATCAGCAGTTTCCCCTTGATTCGTGGCCAAGGGACATGCCCAGTAAAGCATCTGCTGCATTGGCCACAACACTGACACACCTCTGAAATGTGATACTGTTGCAAAATGTTTCTTGTGCATACGCTGCATGCATGCGTGCAAGCAAACATAATTAAGACATTAAGAGAACTTACAACTCTGATGTTCCAAGTCAGTGTTGCAGAAGGGATGCCTTTAAAAAGAAATAACCATGAACCTTTGTTTGTCTCAATGTTTAGGACTTGTAACTCGGCTGAGGCACCCTATTTCAACAACTAGTCAGAAAGCCCCCTCAACAGCTGGATTAGGATATGGTAAGTACTATATTTTATAGCAACTAGAAAAAAGTATTGTTCCTTCATGGAAAAACATCAGTATCTCACCCCTTCCTGCAGTACCCTGTTATTTACTGATTGCATAACATTTATTTTACAGTATATGCAAGGATACTATAAAGAAGAGTGGGGGTTATGTTAACAATAGCACACAGCTGGGTGTGTATTAGGGTAATTTGCATATGCTATGGGTATGGAGGTTATGATGCAAAGCTGAGTGCTTGAAGTGCCCAGAAAGTGTATTACAAATAGAATAATAGACAGATAAGTGTGTATTATAAGGCAATAATACCATTGAGAGGTTTTGGGGACATGGAACCTCGAGAGCGATGCTCGAGAGGTCCTTAAGTCCCCAAAACCTCGAGATGGTATTATTGCCTTGTAAAACACTTATCTTTCTGTTATATTTTGTAATATATGGATCCATTGATAATTCTACAGTTGGAGATGACCTTTGAACTGTAGTATTATCAGCAAAAACGATAGTATTATCACGTTTCAGGATAGTATTATTGAGAGTAGTAATGTATTACTGGGAAATTTTTGTATAACTTAGTATAGTATTAATGAGGCTTATCCATATATTACTTTAGCATTGTTCCTCCCTCTGTAATGTCTTATTCCTTACTTAAAGATCAATGGCAAATGTAAAAATAATGTTCTTAACTCTGGAACTTAAATTTGCACTTCCAGCATTTGAATTTCAGCATTTGTCCATATCTTTTTGTGCACCTCCTTTTGTTATTTATTGTGTATTTTTATTACAGAATGTGTATTAAAAACCCCACTCTGAACATAACTATACTAGTCTCCTGTTGTTTCATGCCTCTATGTGTTTACCCGAATGAACTCAGTCATCTTTCTTTTTCCAGCGAAGCTGCTCCCATCCAGTCAGCTTATTACATTATCGAAGGAGTGACGCTTTATACCTGAGGCTGTCACAAGAATGAGCAACTCGATTAATGCATGAGTCTGTTAAGGATGTATGCTGCCCATTTATTTACTTGTATCCCCATATAGTAATTTGATATTGTACATTGCTGTACCTTTGATGGTAACTGAAATAAAAAAAGAAAATGTGTTCTAATCGGTGTGCAATCTTGCAGATACTCACGGTTTCAGCCTCCTGCTAGTTTTGAAGAGCTGTTGCATATATTGGTTTCTTATTGTTTTATTGTTAATTCCTGTTACCTAGTTGGGCATGCCACCTAGCAGTCAGACTACGCTATTATAGTGGCACGGTAGTGCCACTGAAGTTAGGGTTGAGTAGGCAGTTTAACATTAAACCCCAAATTTTGCTCTTTAATAACTTCGCTGCCATTCAACAGATTTGCAGGAAATTTGGAATACACGGTCTCAGATGGTGGCTCTCTTGATTTGCCAATTTGCGTTTCAATTGTATTTGTGGCTTTCGCGCAGTAAAGCACCAAAAATGCACTTTTTGTATTTTTTGGCAATTTTTGTGAGATCACACTGCACACACACCATTTGGAATTTTGGCCTGCAATATTTAGGGCAGAAAGAGGTTATCCTAAGAAACAATCCAGCATCGGTTTGATGAAAAAATATTAATCTGTTCAAAAGTTATTCAATTTTGAAATTTCAGGTTCTGAGCATGCTCATTTCAGTCTTTGGGATAGATGCACAGTACAAAAATGAATTTAGGGCTCACAAAAAGGGATTTTGACAGCTCACAAAGAGGGATTTTTAAAATCCCTCTTTGTGAGAAAAAATATCCCTTTTCACAAGCCACCATCTTGTTTTCATTTTTCCTCAAAAACAAAATGTTATAACTTTATTTTCAGATGTGTTCTGAGGTAAACAAAGCATGGATTTTGTTCAGGTGGACATCTTCTACAAACCAATGACTTTGGTTTACTTTACCTTAGTCACAAAATGCTCATTTTTTTAATTTAAAAATCCCTTTTAGTGACTCACTTCCGATCCCTTTCCATGAGCTGTCAAAATCCCTTTTCGAGAGCCGATCCCTTTTCGTGAGCTGTCAAAATCCCTTTTTGTGAGATGATGACCAGATGGCCCTATCTCATGAAAAGTTGAAAACTCAGAAAAGGGATTTTTAACACCTCACAAAAGGGGATCATTCCATAAGGATTACTTTTAAATCCCTTTTCAGGAGCTGAAAAATTCCCTTTTCAGGAGTTGACAAAATCCCTTTTTGCACACCAATCCCTTTTCATGAGCTGTCAAAATCCTTGTTTGTAAGGGGATGACCAGATGGCCCTACCTCATAAACAAGGGTTTCTCATGAACAGGGATTCTGACACCTCACGAAAAGAGATTTGGCTCACGAACAAGGATTTTGACAGCTCACAAAAGGAATTTTTAAAGGTGGCTGTTTCTTTGTCGGTTCACTGCAAAGAAATGGTTAGACTCCAAAATTAGAGAGCGCAATAGAAAAGAAACGGTTAGGACTTTTGGCTTGAAATTTGCAGGGTACAAAGGGATTGTCCCACAGACGTGACGTATGCTCATTTGGTATAAAAATTGTGATCAGTTCCACAGTTATGCCATTCCAAATTTGAGACATTTCCCCTAGGATAACATTGTGGCAAACGCGACGCCTTTCAGTGCCTATATCTTGAAAATGGTTTGAGATACAAATTTTTTGCTAAGCACAGCATAGTACACTGTTAGGTTCTCCTATACTGTACCATGTCAGCATTCTTACACATGAAATGGGGTGAGGGTTAGGGTCAATGACCCCAAAATACACCCCATCGCCTATTGGTCTGTGGATGGTGGAGGTGGGGCGGTCAGGAGGGGGAGGTGTTAGGGAGTCAACCCTAATGTCTCATTTCCTTACTTTTGTTGCTTCAACCCTAACTGATGAATTAACACATTTTTTTGCAATGAATATCCATACTTATTTGTGTTCACTTGCCCTCGCCTGCAAATAGAATGAGTTCTTTGTTTAACAGCCCCCCCCAAGTGCAATTACCACTGAATCACTACTGAAAATCATCCGCTGCTTGCAGGTCCCAAAACTTATCTCAATGTGCCAAAGATTGTCTGCAATCCTCTTGTGCCTCGATACTCAGATGTCATTGAGCACAAGATAACTTTTATTAGGCAAAAGGGAAACAAAACATTTTTGATATGCACTGCTTCCAGAAGACATTTATTTGTATATGTGGTGTAACACAGCAGCTGAGACTACGGCAGAGAAAGTTTTACCTGCATGCAGGGTCGCGCGTTTAAGTGCCAAAAATAAGTGCCTAATAAAAGTTATCTTGTGCTCAGTAACATCTGAGTATCGAGGCATGAGAGGATTGCAGAAAATCTCTGGCAAGCTGAGATAAGATTCAGGACCTGCAAGCAGCGGGGGATTTTCAGTAGTGATTCAGTAGTTACTGCACCTGGGGGTTGTGTTACACAAAGAAATCATTCTGTTTACAGGCAAGGGCAAGTGAGCACAGATAAGTATAGATATACTATAACCTAACTGCTAAGTGGCATTCCCAACTAGGTAACAGGAATTAACAATAAAACAATAAGCAACTAATATATGCAGTAGCACTTCAAAATGGGCAGAAGGCTGAAAATCGTGTCTGCAAGATTGTACAATCGCGTTTTCTTTTTTATTTCTGTTATCATGAAAGGTACAGCAATGTACAATATCAAATTGCTGTATGGGTATACAGGTAAATAAATGGGCATTAATTGAGTTGCTCATTCTTGTGACAGCCTCGAGCATAAAATGTCACTCCTTCAATTATGTAATTAGCTGACTGGATGGGAGCAGCTTTGCTGAAAATTGAAATACGCCTGAGTTCATTCTGGTAAACATGTAGAGGCATGAAACTGATATTTAATTAACAAAAAATGACAGGACACTAGTACAGTTATGTTCAGAGCAGGGATTTTAATATACAGCCTGTACTAAAAGTACCAAAGGCAAGAACATTATTTTTACATTTGCTATTGATCTTTGACACACCCTTGGGTGAGTCTTCAACCTCTCAGGGTGGTGTTTTAACGTGGCTTAATCCACAAACTCTGGTGTGTTGTTCCACTCTTAAAAAAGTTTTAGTTTTCCTAAAAAAAAAAAAAAAAAATTAGACTTTAGGCTTGCTGTCTCAAAAAGTTGGTATATATGCTAATGTGAATCGGGCACCGTGTAACAATGGGCTACTACCGCTGCCTTGTGGGCTCATGAAGGTTGAGGGACCTGGGCTCTGTTTCTGATGGTAAGTGTTTTTTTCCCCAATTAGAAATTAAATAGCACGTTGCCTCCACCCAGAGTAATTTGTAGTGGGCCAGTTGTTTGTGTGGTGCAGCCCCCTGAGGTGCTGTACCTACCCACCTCCCCTTCCAGTCACCACACACATGAAACACCATGAACAGTTGCAATACTTTACTGTGCATGCAGATAATGACTATCACTAATAATATGCTCACGGGCAGTGTTAAACAACAACAATAAGAAGTTTTTTATCAGGGAAAAGAGGAATGGGAAAGCAAAAATAACTGGCAATTTGAGTGTTTAATGAACTGGTAAAACCATAAACATTAACAGTGACAATGCCTACCCCCAGCAGCACAGTACATCCAGATGGGATTAAGCCCACTTCCCTACTGGTACCAGTGTCTCCTAGAGTTAATCTGGGTTCCCAGGTAAAGGTGCCGGCCCGTACATTGCTGCGGGTTGGCCAGCGTTGGTGCACTTGTAAAATAGGACAGGAACCTTTCAGCAGCTTGCTTACTCCCTGGATCAGGGCAGGCCCTGTGTTAACTCACCATTCTGAAAACAGTCTCACAGGGTCTGGAAAAGGTGGCCAGTGCAGTCAGTCAAGCCGGGGCCTCAAGCTGCACAGACAGGGTGGCAGCAGTCTTGGCTGTGGCAGGGTCTGGCAGCTTGTCACCTTCAGTGCTGTTGCAGACTCTAGCAGCTTGTCACCTTCTAAGTTGATTTAAGTTTGAAAGAGGTTTTAAGATAGTGTGATTTTGCTATCTGCCCTGATTCCTGTGCCCCTTCTCTAAGAGCTGTACGTATGTGGGCTGCACCCTTGACCTCAGCGTCCCGTTAAGGCTGCTGTAGTCCCCCCCCCCCAAAAAAAAAAACTTGCTTCAGGACCTCCCTGCCTTTTTTTTTTTTTTTTTTGTGCTGACTTTTCCATTAGCGGATTATATTGTTTAGCCACTAGAGGGCCCAGTTATAAGCACACTTACCCAATCCAACACAATACAGTTCCAGTCTCATTTCACTTATTGTGTGGTCAGACTATCACTATTCATCAGTCTTTGCCCCTTCCCTCTTCTACTGATTTTTACCATTTGCAGCTTATACTTTTTGCCCACTAGAGAGGTTTCCCCCAACTGTGCCAAAGCTGCTCTACATCTCCTTACTCTCTACTACTTCCTGGACATTTTTCCTGTACTACTCAGCTGCTCTGTCCCCCTGCCTGGAAAACCTCACTGCACCTCCCCCCCCCACCCTACTCTGCTCAATACTTAATCTCCCTGCCCAATCCCCAAACAACCACACCCCCATACCTACCCCCTAACCTGCTCCCTTTGTGACCACTAGGAGTTGCTATTTCCACCCCTTTTTTCACCACTAACCTAGCACTCCCCAGCCATCTCAGCAACCCCAGACAACCTCCCCGCTAGGCTCCAAGACACCCCCCCCCGGGGTATTTGAACCTGGTACCTTCTGCACAACAGTCGGCAGCACTACCGCTACTCCACAGCGGCAGTCACCATCACTAAAGGTCAGCCTGCACCCTTATTGTCTACTATAGGAATAAAACTATGGGTACCTACACTCCATTACTAAGTCAGCTCTCCTTCACCCTCTTGGTACAGACCTCACACCCGACCAGAGCACCTGTCCTCCACACTAGGCACCTCATCCCCAGACTACCCCACAGTGACTCGGCCCTCCCCCACCCTCGACACATCCATGACCCCCCAACACCCCCACCCTTCCAACACCCCCACTCCCTCCGCCCTCCAAGGCCCAACCTGGACCCAGCTCTCCCCTGCCATTCCCACCTTTTGCACTTTATCTATCCCATGCACCCTGATTGTAAAGTCCTCAGCTGGGTGTCGAACTAAGGATCTCCAGTGCCACTGGCCACTAACCAGAATAATCACACTGCTATTATTATTATCTGGTAATGTACACCCTAACCCAGGACCTATGGCTTCCAGCCCTTCCAAACCCTGTACTGCAACTGGCCTCCGCTTTGCATCCATAAACATTTGCAGTCTCCTAAAGAAATCCATTGCCCTCCAGTGCTGGGTCGTTCAACATCAACCTGACATAACTGCAGTGATAGAGACTAGGCTCTCCAAATCCACCCCTGACTCCAATATCACCCTCCCTGGATATACCATCTACAGGGAATATCGAGTAGGTAAATGCAGTGGTGGTTCACACTACTCGTATGGGACTCCTTTATAGGTCAGGCACTCCCAGCTCCCAAACTTGATTATGGAGCCCAAGCCCTCACCTTAAAAATCACACCTGACCTTGCCTGAGGCCCTCTCTTCCTCACAGTCTCCTACGTACCCACAAGGAATCAAAATCAAGTGGTCCAGTCTCTCATTGACTGCTTCACATCTCTCCCTCACAAAGTGGAGCAAGTCATCCTAGATGATCTCAATATTAACTGGCTTGCCTCCACTGCCTCCCATATAAGGGACTCCTTTGCTGCCCTGGATTTGTCCCAGTTAGTCACCCAGCCCACCAGATCCAACCACTCTACTGGCACCAGCACTCTCCTAGATGTTGTTATATCTAACCACCCCTACAAAATCCGGGATGTCACTGTCCTCCCCAACTCTCTTAGCGATCACTCCCCAGTCCTCTGTCTCTGGTTATCCTCCTCTCTGAAGCCAGTGTCCCAGACCACTCTACGCTGCCATTTATGCCCTGGCGGCCTCAGAAAATTAAAACAATACCTAGCCCAGCTAGACTGGTCCCATATCCAGCACGCCCCTGACATTGACTCAGCTAATGACTACTTCACAAATGCCTTTTGTAAGGCTTGTGACCTTTTCGCCCCCTCACCAGGATCCGCTCCAAAAAATGCAATGCCCCATGGATCACCCAACCCCTCCTCCAGAAACTCAAAAACAGAGATAATCTCTGGCACATTGCTGTAGAATCTGGAAAGGCGTCTGATAGACAGGCCTACAACGCAGACTGCAATAAGTGCACTTGGGCCATTAAGCGGGCCAAGGCAGAGCACTATCAGACCACCCTCGCTTCCACTTGGGGTTCAGCCCGGACCTTCTGGGATAATATGAAAGAGCTAACTGTGAAGTCCCACTCCCCCCCACCATCCCAGCTCTCCATCAATGGCACCTCCACCACAGATCCGCTCCTTATAGCCGATTGCCTTAACACCACTTTCTCTGACCTAAGCTCGGTCCTCCCCAGCAGCTTCTTTGACCCAATCCCCACCTCTCTCCCTCCGGTCCTGCATCACCCACCATTCTACCTGCGCACCCTATCCCTCCAAGAAGCCAGGTCTCACCTGCTTAAAGCCTAAGGCAACAATAACCCCAGCAGTGACCCCCTCTACTCCAGGATCCTCTGTATGGTCTTGGACAAAGTCCTAGTTCCCCTGACTGACCTTCTAAACCGGTCTCTATGCCTGGGTCAGTTCCCAAGTGCTTGGAAAACTGCTGAAATCACACCCATACATAAGAGTGGGGACCGGTCCACCCCCAATAATTACCGGCCGATCTCCATCCTCCCCGCACTCTCTAAAGCCCTTGAAAAAGTGGTGTCAATCCAGCTCTCTGAATACCTAACCAAGTACAACATTATGTGTCCAGAAAAGCATGGTTTCCACCCAGGACACAGTACAACCACGGCTCTCCTGGAATTCTCCCAACACCTGCGTGCTGCTCTCGACTCTGGCAGGAGCAGGAGCAGTGTTCATTGACCTCTTCAAGAACTTTGACACTGTCTGTCATCCCCTTCTACTCGACTCTCTCCAGCAACTTGGCTTCTCTGGTGGTCCCATTTCCTGGTTCTCTAGCTACCTCTCTGCTAGATCCCAGCATGTCAAGATCAGTGGCTCCCTCTCCAGCACTCTCTCCATTCACTCCGGGGTCCCTCAGGGCTCCATCCTGTGTCCAATACTTTTTAGTCTCTACCTCAACACCTTCCCCAGCTCATGTACCAGTAAAATGCTCCTCTATGCCGATGATGCAGTCCTCGTTGCCTCACATCCCAATCCCATCTCCCTCCAATTATCCCTCCAGCAAGCTTACAACCAAGCCGAAAGGTGGTTCAGCTACTGCAGACTGGTCATTAACCTAAAGAAAACCAAATCAATGCTCTTCTTCCACCACCAAAATAAAGTTAAAAATACCCCCCTCTTAATTATCCCCAGCAGTCTGCACCCGCTAGAACAAGTGACCACATACAAGTACCTAGGCATTACGTTCGACACTGCCCTCTCCTTCCACACCAACATTAATGCCCTGTCAGCCACCATAAACTCTCGGATTAGCCTGCTATACCAGCACAGAGACTGTCTGCCTCAGGTTGCCCTCAGGCTGGCCATCACCTCCTCCGTCTTGTCCCTTGTGGATTATGGCTTTCCCATCTATGCTGTAGCTGACAACACTGCCCTCTCCAAAATCCAACTGTCCATCAAAAGGCCTGTAGGCTCCTGACCGGTGCCCCCAGCTGCACTCACACCTGCCTTCTCTATACTACCATCAATCTGCTCAACTTTGAGGAGAGACTGCTCTACCAGACCTGCCTTCTCGCTAAGAAATCACTGCTAGGACCCCCCCCCCAGGGGTCTCCACCTCCCTACAGCAGTCATCATCATCCGTCACCACCCATAGCTCTGTTAAGGCCACCTTCCAGGTGCCCAGAACCAAGACTTCTCTTGCCTAGAGATCCTTCCTCTACCGAGTCCCCACCTGGTTCAACTCCCTCCCTAGCTGCATCTACAACTTGTCAAAAATTGGCTCCTTCAAAACAGCCCTTCAGAACCATATCTTTAATACCTGCTGTTGTAGGTGTAACTAACCCCCTGTTGTAACCTGTGATACCCGTCTGCCTTGCCCCTTAGCTCAACAATGTCCACTGGACAGCCTCTCCCTCCTCCAGACCCACTCCTTCCCTACTAGGTCCAAATAGGGATGTAACCCGCTGTCTTCTCTGAGGACCTACCATATCCATGATTGTAACTCACAATTTTGTAACATTTTGTAACCTAAGTAACATACAAACTACTATATTATGTAACCTAAGTGTCTATGTTAAATGTTCGTTTTACTACACCTGTAATGTTATCCTCTGTTTTAGTCTGCACTGTAATAACTGTCTTGATGTCTGCCCTCCCTCCCTCCGACGAGGTGCCTTTGTAAATGAGTCTCTGACTCAAAGGTTGTATACCAGATTTGTAATGAATAAATTAATAAAATCTTCTTCATGGATGCTGAAATAGGCCAGTACTGGAGACCAGGGCAACATGCCTACCCCACATGTCCAGGCATCTAGTTCTAGGGAAAGATGATAGGTAATACCTGACTGTAGCACTACTGGGCTGATTCCCCAGACTGTCCTGTTCTGTCAATCTCACTTCCTGGAGCTCAGGGTTCACTCCCTCTCTTTCTGTCTGCAAGCAGTAGACTTTAAGGCCTCTGTAAACAATCAGCTTGCCTCCTAGACTGAAAGGGGCAAACAATCTGTCAAGCAGTCTCCAATATGCAGGTTCAAACCACAAATTGACTGCTTCACTTCAAACTGGATTTCCTAGGTGAGGGGAAGTTTCTGCAACAGCCTCTGATTGTGGGCCCAGGCAGCACTTGGGCCATTGACAGGAATACAGTCCAACCCTCCTCTCAGGCTGAGGGCTTCTCTCAGATGCTGCAGAAATTTAGATGCAAACAGTTCTTTAACATACACTGACTTTTCAGATGACAGAGAGCTTTAGGGAAGTCTTCTGGAGTTTGGCTGTGGAAGTCTTAGGCAGACTTCCAAACTTTTTCCTCCGACATAGTCTAGGCCATCCTGTCTCACAGAGGTCTTCAGCCAGACTGATTAAGCTACCATTGTTCCTGAGGTCTGAGAGGATCAGCTGCAACATTCAGTTGGTCCATTCTGATGCCAAAGAGGCAAAATTAATATGTTTGAGGTCAAGATGATGCCTGATTGGTTGACTGTTTGGGCGTCAAAAACATTGTCCATACACCCATCCCAGGAGCAATAGCTACAGTCCCTCGTGCTCTTTGATTGCTAATTGGTTGCTTCAGGGGTCAGGGGTAACAAATATGTCTGCTGCGGTACAGTTTTAAACAAAGCCCCATCTTGTAGTTCATTTTACATGCAAACAGAACAGTTTTAATAATTAAATGCCCCATGGTCCATTAGCTACCCCTCTGCCCATTTGTCCGGTAGTAGAGTAGGTTTTGGCAGAGGTTCTCCCTGCCTGTCGCTAGCACCATAGCACTGTCCCCCTAGGTGACAGGCAGGGCTTCATTCTCATACAGCAGCCACGGCTGCTCTTAAAGATATATGCACCCCTTTTAAATAATAGCGCTTACGAGTGCTTGTTTCAAAGTTTTATTTTACTCCCTTGCTATGTGCCTCTGCATCCCCACTTATTCCTTTTGAGTCCCAGTGGTCAGAGCACACAAAAGGGCACTTACAAAAACCACTGCAGCAGCTTTACACTTGAGCACCATAGTGCTGTTACAATCTGCGACTCGACCCGCCAGCTTGCACATTTGAGCAGGATCCAGCTTGAACGTGCACACTTGGAGCTGTGCCCCTCCAGCACTCCTCCAGCTCCCCAGCAGGATTTTGACACATGGGGGGGTTGCAGGAGCATTTAGGGGCCCCATACAGGTTTGGGAATGGCAGGACCAGCGGACGGAGAGAACAGCAACACAAGCCACACCTGTTGGGAGGTAAACTGATTTGCACTAGTCCTAGCTGTGGCATTCACAGCCCCAATACTTATTCACTCCACAGCCCCTGCCCATTACCAGCCAGGAGTACAAAGCTACGTGCAGGGACAAGGGGCATCCTGGTGGGGATGGAGGTGTGGAGGACACTGGGTATCCCATGGCATGCCTGAGATGGCTCCTTAGTGGACTCCTTGCTCCATACATAGCATGGGGATCATGGAATATGGCAGTTCTCCAAGGACTACCATGTCTGTTAAAGAGCACTGCACAAAATTTGTTACACAGTGCAGTAGCAGAAACTGTGCCCCCAGCCCTCAATGACAGTTTGGAGAATGTTGACAGAGCAGAAAATCAACCTTCACATCAGTGTCCTAACTGTCTGATAATATGACCCCCTATGTTAAAAAAGATACCGTAAACCTACTTTCATTAAATCATCTTTTCATCAAAATAGTCACACTCACACTTTTCACTTAAAACTCTCTTTAAGCCCGTTTCAAAAACTTTAAAATTACATTCATCCATGTTTGTACACATGTGAATGAGAGCCGCATGTTTGGTTCTACTAAAGATTTAAACAGCTTGAATTTTGTTCTGCTGGAGCACTTTCCAACCAACATGAACTTTCGAGCAAAACTGTGAACTAAAGGTCAACTTGGTTTAGTGGTGCTTGGATTGTAACCCCAAAGTCTGATACCACTGGATACCACACTTTTTTTCTGGATTTCTGATACCATCAGATATTAATGGCGTTTGACCATGAATCTGCTCACCTTGGATCCTATGTATGGATCCCATCAGAACCATAGGATCTGATAAGAACCATAGGATCTGATTGGATCCAAGGGATCTGATGGTCAGTTCCCATTGGATCCCAGCTATTCAAGGGTAGGTTCCAAAGGTCAACCCTCGTATCCCAACATCCAACCTTAGATCCTCTAAATCTGACTTGGAATCCGAAACCTAGCTTGGCTGGATGGAGGTCAGAATCGAAGATGGCTAGTGGGACTATTTGTTGGAGGACACACATGTGCTGAAGGGCACTATCCGAGCACCAGTAAGTTGGTTCCAACTGGGAGAACCTTAAAGTAGCAGTGCATGTTCAGTGAAAATGATGTACCTATACTTTCTTTTCTGGCTTAGATCACCCTTCTTCTTCTGTATTTTGAGATGCCCCTTTTCTGCGCATTTTGAGTCTGCTTTAGTTTCTTTTTAGATTTGAAAATATTAAAGGACTACTTCTTGAAATATGGCCACTGCCATACTTTCATTAACATTCACATCAGTCTTTGAATGCCCACTGCCCCATAAGGTCCAAGAGCAGTGTCTTGCATTCCAGTTCACATTGCTCACAGAAAAAGTGATATTAAACAATGGGTGCTCAAAACCGGCGGAGGATATGGATGAAATATTTAAAGAAATGCTCCTTTAATTATTTGAAATCTAAAAATATTACTGTAAATCAGTAAGTCACTGTAAACGTTTTGTAATTCTGCCTCTCTTATACTATCCCCACTTTTCCTTTTGAACTAGCAGTCTTTTTGCACTGGTATTTAGGAATGTGTAGGGGGTCTGAAGAGCAACCTGTGGGGGTTAGGATTGTTTACGGGAAGGTGCAGCTGCAGGCTTTACGTCCCTTTGTTCCTCTCCCTGTATCTAATGCTACAAGCAGGCGTTGCAGGGAGGTGGGGATTACAAGGGACTGCTTGGCCTGCGAGCTCCGCCTGACCAGAAGTGGGGTGAAGGTAGAATAAGGTGGTTGGATCAAGGAGCGCCCTGGTTTATTTAGGGCACCTAGGTGATGCCAGACGTGGTTGGTGCCCATTTCAGGAAACCACCAGACCGAGTGGTCAGGTAACCCGAGGGTTACACCACCTGCTGTTCCTCTGTCGGCAGTTTATGCAATGCCAGGTCGATTCAAACAAGACAGCAATTATTGCGCCTTGGTTTCGTCAGTTGACCTGGCATGCATATGAGAACCTGGGTGGAGATGATGCTGGCCCTGTTTTGAGGCTGCAGTCCCCAGGTTATACCGTTGTGCACTGCCCAGAGGAAATCGCAGGCGGTGTTGCCATTTGTTTTAAATCTGCCTGACCCTTCACCGCACCCAGTGGGAACCCCAGATTCATTTGAGTGTGTGGCCATCCGTGGAGGACTCAGCATTGGCTGCAGGATCCTCCTCATCTATCGCCCTCCGGGTCCGGTGGGGGGGTTCCTGCGGGAATTTGCCAAGTTTGTTGCCAGCGAGACGTTGGATTCCCCTAGATGTGTTATTCTGGGGGACTTCAATGTCTGGGCTGAGGATAAAACTCAGAGATGCACTGATGAATTTTTGCAGAATATGTCCTTATTAGGGCTTTCGCAGTTCATTGATGCATCTACTCATCGAGACGGCCACACACTGGATCTGGTGTTCTCACTGGGAATTGAGAGCTCTGATCTCATGATTGATCAAGTACTTTGGTCTGATCATAGCACGGTGAGGTTCATGCTTAGGGCTCCTGCCGTAAGTTTACTTCCTGCTGAGATGATCCGCTGCCGCCCTTTAGGAGATCTTACCCCTGTGAGTTTTATGGCGGCTGCTGATCTATCTAGTTTAGGTGATGTATGCGTCGCAGCTGTTGGTGTCGGTGTAGATACCTATAATAAGGTTCTATCCGACGCCATCAACTCCCTTGCACCTGTCCGTGTACGACCCAGAACTTCATACTTGAGGTCTCCATGGTTTGATGGAGATCTCAGGGAAATGAAGAAGATGGGTTGGAGATTGGAGCGCTGCTGGAGGAAATCCCATCTGGAGACAGACAAACTGGTCCTGCGTGCACATTATTGTGCATATCAGGAGAAATCGACCGAAAAGAAGACATTGTTTTGTCTCGGGAGATTGCTGCTAGGAGAACACGACCAGCCTCGCTCTTCCGGACTGTTGACAGACTTCTCCATCCTGTCTGTCTCCAGCCCGGTAGAGCTTCCTCTAATGAGGATTGTGAGGATTTTGCTCGGTTTTTCTCAGACAGGGTGTCTTTGATCTGACGGGAGGTTTCCTCAGCCAGCAATATTATTGCTGTCAGTGGTCACCAGTTATGTACTAAGTGCACTCCGCCTGACTGGGGTGAGTTTAGGCCAGTGGAGGATCGTGAGGTAATTGAGGTGGCGGTCAATCTGAAGCATACCTTTTGTGAACTGGACCCAGTGCCAACGCGTTTCTTAATGAGATGCATTGACTCTGTTGGCCCGGTGTTTGCCCTGATTGTCCGGTGTTCCTTAAGTCAGGATGTCTTCCCGGATGCCTTGAAGGAGGCTCTGGTTAGATCCCTTTTAAAGAAATCTTCTTTGGACCCGAAGGTCAGAGCAAACTACCGTCCTATCTCGAATCTCCCATTTTTGGGGAAGATTGTTGAGAAGGTGGTATCGCTTCAGTTGGAGGAACATCTCATGACTCACGAGTTGTACAATCCCTTCCAGTCAGCTTTTCGGGCCAGGTATAGCACTGAAACTGCGTTAGTTCAGGTGCAAAATGACCTCCTCGGGGCTAGAGACCGCGGAGACAAGACAATTCTTGTTCTCCTCGATCTCTCTTCAGCATTTGATACTGTGGACCATTGTGTGTTGCTTCTCCGCCTGAGGGAGTTATGTGGACTCACCAGTGTTGTCATCAAGTGGTTTGAGTCCTTTCTCACAAATAGGAGACAGCGGGTTGTGATGGGAAATTTCTCATCAACACCCAGTCTCCTTTTGTGTGGAGTCCCTCAGGGTTCGCTGTTGGTCCCAATGTTGTTCGCAGTATATATGCTGCCCCGGGGATCATTAGAAAGTATGGACTGAGTTTTCATTGCTATGCTGATGATACTCAGCTATACTTATCTTTTGCTCCAGGAACATCCAACGCAGTAGATGTGCTGAACATCTGCCTGGCTGAGATTAGCGACTGGATGGCCTCCAGCTGGCTTAGACTGAACCCTGATAAGACTGAGGTATTGGTAGTGGAGTCAAACAGAGTTCGTGATGGGATGGCCTCTGATTCGGCAACTGGCCTTGTGCTAGGGGCCGCGTCATTGATGGCCTCCCCTTGGGTGCGAAATCTTGGCGTGATGTTGGACAGGAATTTGACCATGGAGGTTCAGATTTCTTCCGTGGTTCGTTCCTGCTTTTTCCATCCTCGTAACATCGCCAGGATTAAGCCCTTATTCCGCCTCTGGACCTCCCTACCTTGATACATGCCTTAGTCACTCGAGGCTTGACTACTGTAATGCCTCTCATCTCGGGATCTCTGGGCTTTCTCCGCAGATTGCAGCTATATTGCTGTTGCCCGGCTTTAACCGGCAGAGTAAAATTCTTGCCACATTACACCTGTGCTACGCAAACTGCACTGGGTGCCTGTCAGGTGGAGAGTGCTCTTCAAGGTGGGGTTTCTCACCTATAAGGCCCTACATGGACAGGGCCCCGGTTACCTGTCAGATCTCCTGATACCATCCTCCTCTTCCCGTAATCTCCGTTCTTCTGATGCTGGCCTCCTAACTGTTCCAAGAGCGAGGTTAAAATCTGCGGGCGACCAAGCTTTTAGTGTCGCCATGCCTGCTTTTTGGAATTCATTGCCAGCTGCAGTTAGGGAGGCCCCGAACCTTACTACTTTCAAGGTTTGCCTAAAGACTCACCTATTTTTATATGCTTTTGGGGTTTGATCATGATTATGTATATATGTTTCTTTTGTTTTGTATTTATATGGCATGAAATGCTGAAAAAATTTCTCTATCTCTTTTTAATGTACGGCACCCAGAGCCTTTGGGATTGGGCATCTTTTTTAAATAAAAATGACTTGACTTGACTAAAGTAGTATTGTGGTGACGGAAGGGACTTGGGGTCTATCTTGTGCTCCCTTCCTGCTACATAACAATGAGTATACCCAATTTGAGTGTGGGCACAAATTCAAGCTTAACAGCTGAAATGCTACCTCTTCTAAGAGTGAGTGAATACCTTATTTCTAATATTCAGTCAAATATTCATATTTGAGGCACCAAATATTCAGAAATTCATATTTGTTATTCATGTACCTGTGGGAAAATATTAAAGAAACATCCCCCCCACCCTCCTCCCCAGCCTAGTCCTTTCAAATACAACCCTCATCCCCACCACTCTCTGCTACAAGTCTAATCCCACCCTCCTCTCCCCAGCGCCCACAATTTCATGTTTTAAAGAAAAAATGTCCATGATGGGTGACCGGTACAACCCACTTGCTTCTATGGCAGGCCACCATCTCATCTTTAGCACTTTTCTCTCATATAAATTACTATCCCTCCCTCTCCTGGGAGCCGCACCCAAGTCCCATCCTCTTCTCCCCAGCGCCAAAATTTTCTTTTCACAGAA
Source organism: Neoceratodus forsteri (assembly GCA_016271365.2). Lineage (NCBI taxonomy): Eukaryota > Metazoa > Chordata > Ceratodontiformes > Ceratodontidae > Neoceratodus > Neoceratodus forsteri. The sequence continues at coordinate 355,545,633 of JADMNL010000023.1, forward strand.
CTCCCCCAGGTGCAACAGTGAAGGAGACTGACACAACCCACCCTCCTCCATGGCCGGATGCCTTCTAAGGAATGAAAGTGCTCTCGCACTTGCTGTCATCTTATAAAACAGCTGATCATGTGATCAGGTGTTTTACTATGCAAGCACAGGAGCACTTTTATTCACTAGATGGCAGCCAGCCCAGCTGTGGAAGAAAGCGGGTTATGTCGGTCATCTTTGTCGTCATGCCTGGGGGCCTTCTGTGAAAAGAATATGTGGGTGCAGGGGGAGGAGAGTGGGAGTTGGGTGCTGCTGCAGGGGGGGAAGGGATATTGATTTATAGGAGATAAAAGCACTAAAGACAAGACAGCAGTCAGCTGTTGAGGATGGTGAGTTTTGCCAGTCTCCCATTGTAGGACTTTTTTTTCTTTAAAACATGAAATTGTGGGAGCTGGGGGGGTTGTAGGATGGGATTTGGCTTGTAGTGGTTGGGGAGGTTGGTGTTGTATTTTAAAGAACTGGGCTGGGGTGGAGGGTGAGGGCTGTTTCTTTATGTTTTGATTTGTTTCCCATTTCCCAAATAGGAATAGACATTAATAGTGCATTATTTGTGGTACTCAGCAAATACTATTCATTACTCATACATCCCTAACATCTACTCATGCTGTGAAACCCTCAGTGCTATCCTCTCTTAGGAATTTTGTCTTGACCTTTTGTGAAAGCCTAGAACAGTAAGAGCTTCCACAACATCACTGGGTAGGCTGTTCTGCTTGATAACCACCCTGTGCGTGAAATAGTGCTTTCTAATATTTCCCAACACTATTTGCAGTAATGCTGAACGCTTCCCCACAACAGTACCCTATGAGTGTCAGCTATGACAGTAGCATGGGTCAGCACCCAAGGATGTTCTTGCCTCCCTCTCCATATGTCCAATGCCTGGAGGGATGTGTCTTTCCAAGGGTTGATGTTATTGCTGACTGTTTTGACACACAGATCCGTACTCCCCAATGGTAGTTTAAAGTTAAACCTAACTACTGCAAACAGCACTCGTTTTTAACTCACTGCCTCCAGGTACAATAGCAGCAGCAGAGACACATCAGTGCAATAATACAGTGCATAGACCATAGATGTGGAAGAAATAATAGTAAACTGTTAAACTACAGGCCTATAACTCCATCAAGGGGCTTTGACAATATCATAAACCATAAGAACAGAAGTTGTTTAGGTCTCATTAGTGCTATCATTCATAGAACAGGATTTTCAAAGGACATGGACACTGACTGATCTTTAAATTTCGGATCCGTTAGTGTCCGTCAAATTGTGCCAACACCTGAGTGACAGTTTCTATGATTTACAGCCTCCTGTGTAAAAACAAATGTCACATCACCATTTTTTCAATGTAAGCAACACCATTTTTGACACATTGTGCAAAGTCAAGAATGAAAAATTACTGATAACTTGGGTAATGCAATTGAACAGGTTAGGCAGTTTAAATATTTGGGCATACTAATTGATTGTAATTTAGCATTTGATTGTCATGTAACAGAGTTAATTAGTAGGGTACATAAAAGGTTGGGGTTTCTTTATCGAATTAGGGACAATCTTACGGAGGATGTTAGACTATTGCTTACACATAGTATATTATTAACTATGATGGATTATGGGTCTATAGTATATTCATTCACCTCAGAAAAAGTCTTATCCAGACTTCAAGTAACATATCATTCTGTTCTACGTTTTGCCTCTGGTCAATCAAGGCTAGCCCATCATTGTTTACTCTATAAACAATTAGGTTGTTTATCTTTAAAGGGGCGATTTAATTTTAGGGCATTGTTGTTTTTACATAAGGTTTTTTTAGGTATTTCTCTGCACAGTATTCTTAATTTATTTCCAAAGAATACTCCTGGCTGTACAAGGTTGCAGAATATGGAGGGTTTTCTGGTTCCATTTTGCCAAACAACTTTTGGTCAAAATACACAGAATTTTACTATTGTTAAGATGTATAATCAACTTCCTAAAAATGTTATAAGACAAAATAAAGTGTCTACTTTCAAGTTCGAACTTAGGAAAACTCTGTTAGGAAACTCAAACTGTAAATGTTTTGTGTAATGTGTATTTATATTGTGTCATTGTTTTAAATTTGTATATATGTTTTGTTTAAACTGGTCGTTTGTGAAAATGGGCTTGTCCCACAGACTTACCAGTATAAAAATAAACAAATGAAATTAATTGAAAAATGAATTGTTCCAAAGGTTTCTAAGAACGTCAGTACTTTTGGGTCAGTTGCACAACCTGCACTAAAATTGTGGCAGATTTCTATTAAAATCCTGTCCCTTCCTCCAGCCCAGCACATGAAGCCAGTCAGAAGGTGTCACTAGAAAATACTTCATCACAATAGTCAAAGGTACCTTTACAGCAATATATAGCTCCTGAAAGAAACATTGCTTTTAGACTCTACTGGGTCAACCGGTCAGCTTGACAAACAGGATCAGCAAGCATTAACATAGGACTCAGCAGGCATTAACATAGGATATTTCCAATACAGTACAACCTTGTTTTTGTCCAGTTGCACTATGAAGGTAATGTAATCAGACAACATGTTGGCATTTCTATCCGGATGGATGCAAAAAATTTCAAAAGCAAATATTTTTAAGAGAAACAAAGTGTATGGTAGAACGTTGTTATGTGCAAAAAGCAATCATTTTACAGGGTTGTTGTACCCTCGATGCGACATCACAATGTTGTTCTACCATTGTGGGTATGTCACATTGATGGTAAACAGCATGGATCATGTTCACGCATACACGTTATGCGATCCTCCAGTCTTTCTGAACTGACCATGGCAGTGACAGCTGGACCCGGTAGAGAGTGGCGGTGACAAAAAAAAGGTGATAGTGGAGAGTGAAAAACTTAAGTAAGGATCCTAACTATATTATTTCCTTCTTTATGTGGACCATACACTATAAAAGATAATGTACGGGTCCACTATCGGAAACAAAGTGGGTGTTGCCAACCAAAACCTATCGAGCTTTGCTCTTGAGGTATTAACAGTCACCGTGGCAACCTCTCAATGGGTACACATGCTTTTTACCAATAGCGACCCATACATTATCCTCTATGTTATGGATAGACACAGATAGCAGATTGTGCGTGTGTGTGTATATATATATATATATATATATATATATACAGTATATATATATATGTGTGTGTGTGTGTGTGTGTGTGTGTGTGTGTATGTGTATATATATATATCTCCTGATGTACTGTATACGTATAAGTCAGTATGTGAGGTCAACTGATCTGCAAGGCATGCAAGGACTCACTAATTACACCATAGCAAAGCCTGAGTTTGAGTTAAGTTCTCACCACAAAAATAGTTACTATGCTAAATAGATGCATCAATAAAACTGATTTGGGCATCCAATATGGACCACAAAATTCTAATTTTTCCAAAATTTACAAGGTAAATGTGGGAGCTAACTTATACACAAGTATATATGGTAAGTACTTCTTTGATGCCTTTGTTGTACTTTTTTATAGTCCACAGTGGACCCCAGGAAGCTATGGTGGTCCCATAAGTCATGTTGAGTTTGTTATATTGTGAGTAATGGTGTCATTTTGTTTTGAAGGAAATTGGGAGATTGACCCCAAGGACCTGAAATTCTTAAAGGAGCTAGGCAATGGGCAGTTTGGAGTCGTGAAGCACGGGAAGTGGCGAGGGCAGCTTGACGTGGCCATTAAAATGATCAAGGAAGGCTCCATGTCCGAAGATGACTTCTTAGATGAGGCAAAGATTATGATGTAAGTGAAAAACTGAGAACTACAATGTTGTGAAAAATTTGGGTAAGGGGCAGCCCAAGCAAAAGAGGTGAAGGGGAGATGAGGTGAAACAATGGAGGGGACAGTGATATATGCAGGGTAGGAAGTGGCTGAACAAATCCCACCCTAACAACATAGTGACTGAACAACGTGCTAGAACAACACCTTGTCTTTTTCCATTTGACATAGGTACATTTATTTTGGAGGAGATATCATGGGGGAAGGGGAAGTGGGGTAGACAGGGTAAGGCCTGGAGAGTAAGGCCCACTGTGACAACATAGTGACTGAATAATGGGCAGCACACCACCTCATCTTTGCATATTCTTCTGTATGGGCACATTTATTTTGGCGCCAGAGTAGCCCAGCGGCTAGATGCAGACCTCCAAAATAGGAGAACTAGGTGCAGATTGCAAAAGACACTTGCTCACTGAGTGACCTTGAGCAAGTCACTTAAAGGTGATTGGAAACGTTTTTACACCCCCTGATTTCCTTTTGGTATCTATCCAATATTGTGGCATGTTTTGACCTTTTTGTGTTTAATAAATCTAATTGTTTTGCTTTTGTATCTACCCTGAGGCCGTCTCTCATCAGCAGTTTCTGTACTCTCTTTTCATACTTCTTGTATATGTTTATATGTGTAGTTACTGTGTTTCTTGCAGTTATGAGTGCTTTCTTGAATTATTTGGGTGTAAGAACTGTGAAGCGAAGCTGAGAAGTTCTGGTACACAAAACACATGAGAAGAAACTCTTATAACCATAAGAGACACAGGAAATGTACGTATAAATATATTATAAATCATGTTAAGTAACTTGGTTTCAAAAAACATAATTTAAAATCAAAGTGTTTACTTTACTGAATATTAGAGAATCCTCTTTGTGGGAAATGAACTGTGCCAGCTGAACTCTGACTTTCAGAATTTTAGAAATGTTTGCATGAGACAACCTCTTACGGTTGTAAGAGAACTTGGAATGTTTAGAAATAAACAGTCCTGACTGGATAAAAATTAGGTTACGATTTATAAAACATTCTATAATAGCATAACACCATTCCAGGCCATAGAGATGAATAAAACACATGAATAGAGAGGAGCACTAACTTAGTGCTTAGTGCACCTTAGTGCTCATCCCTACTTGTGTTTTTTGTGCTTTGTTTATTTCTTGGAGTGAGCACCCGCACATTTTGAGTGCTCTGATATTTGTGTGTTTCTCATAGAGATGAATAGCATGGAATGGTGTAACTGACACCATGGAATGACTTAACAATATGAAAAGAAAGATCAGTAGCTGCTGAGGAGAGTGGAACTATGTGTAGAGCGGAAGGCACCCCAAAGCTAGATTATGGAACTCTATGTACAGCTGAGGGCACTGATAACTATATTATTTATCAAACATTGCTGAAAGCATAACAGAATACACAATGAACTATATAAAATAATTTCCTATCACCGTCATCCCCCTGTGTGTTTCAATTCTCCCAGCTATAAAACTTTGTAGAAGCTGGACAAGCCCCCGCTAAACATGAAATGTTGCATCTCTGGTGCAGCCTTCTGGGGAAATAAACTGTAACAAAAAAAAAGGGTGTGTCTCATTTTACCAATCAGAGACACTCTTTCCATCCTATCAACTGTGCATCATAGGAGAGATGTCCCTCATGTCACCACTCAAAGATCCTGTCTTTAACTCACAGCGTTTGTGCATAATGAGGGACATTCCTAATTTTGCCACACAAAGCCCCTCTACTTATACATCTCAAGTGTCCCACTTTAAGAAGGACATCTTTAATTTTACCACTCAGAATTCCTCCATCAATGCCTCTCAACTATGCTGCATTAGGGGGATATCCCTAATATAACTACTTGGGGCTCCTGTTTTATACCTATCAACTATCCCACATTAAGAGGGATTTCCCTCATTGTACCACTAAGAGTCCTTCTGTCCCTATCATGAAAATGTCCCACATTAGCAAGGTGCCACTCATTGTACCCCTTAGAATGCCTCTGTCCATACCACTTGACTGTCTCACATGTCTCTTATTAGGTGGAACATCCTTCATTTTACAATTTATATTTTTCAGCAAAAATACAGCAATACTTAAGAAGGAACATAATTTGAACTTAAAATTCTGCATTGTCCTAACAAACATAGTTAGTCAACATGCTCCACAGGAAATGACACTGATACGCATGAATGCAAGACTGACCCATACTTTCATACTACTAAGATTCATACTACTAACATCAATAAGAGCTAGGGGGCCTATTAGACCCATAACTTCTCTTGTTACTAATAATAGCTACAGGTTGATCCAGACAGTATAAATTTGTCCAGCCTTGTTTTAAAAATCAATTTGAAGCTGCTCACTATCACTTCTAAGGGTAATGAGTTCCATGGTTTAATAACACAAAGTGTATAGAAGAACTTCCGAGGGAGATATTTAAATTTCCTTAGTTGCAGCTGATGTCCCCTAAGATTATATGCTTCATCCTTAAAACAGAAGCCTAGGGTAGTAATTAAGTATGGGTCATTAATAATATCATACATTAGGAGTATGTCACCTCTTGAACGCCTAACTTAGAGAGGCATTAGATTCAAGACAGTAAGTCTAGTTTCATCAGGCACATTTGTAAGACAATTTACCATCTTAGAATATCTCCTTTGGACCCTTTCCAACTTGGCGATGTCCAGTTTTTTAAATGGACACCACAGTTGGGAAGAAAAGTCCAAATGGGGAATGACATAAGCTCAATAGAGAGGTAACAAAACCCACCTATCTCTAGACTTGTTGTTTCATTTAAGGGACCAAATGACCCGATTTGCTCTAAGGATAACTTCATTTATTTGTGTGCTAGGAAGGAAGTCATCAGTAATCAAAACTCCCAAATCTTTTTCAACATTGGAAACAACTAACACCTGGTTATCCAAAGTATATGCATGCCTGGGATTACTAACTCCAAAATGAATAATTTTATACTTATTATGATTTAGTTTCACCCCCCAGGAGGTGATCCATTTAGACAGTTGATTGAGGTCATTTTGGATAGAATCAATTTGATCTTTATTTGCACATGGTCCACCTATTTTAATATCATCAGCATATTTTACCATATTAGAATAACTAAAATTAATACCTGCTATAAAAAATTGAAACAAACAGGGGCTCAGAACGGAACCCTGTGGCACTCCGCTAGTGACAAGACCCCTATCAAAAAAATGACCATTTATCAAAACTTGTTGCGAACATTGACAACCAATTTGTTATCCACAAAACTAAGTTTGAATTAATACCAGCACACTGTAAGTTCTGTATAAGTGCCCAGTGTGGGAGAGAATCAAAAGCCTTGCTAAAATCAACATAGATAACATCATATGGTGACCTGTTATCTAGCTGTAAACTTAAATCTTCGTAAAAACAAAGTAAGTAAATAAGGCAACTCCCCCCTTTTTTAAAGCTATGTTGTTCAACATCAATCTGATCAAGTGATGGAGTAATCAAATCCTTAATTAGGCTTTCTAATATTTTGCCCATAGGGGACGTAAAGCTAATTGGTCTATAGTTTTCCTATAGAATTTTCGGTCCCTTTTTATGGATTGGAACTACATAAGCTATTTTCCAAGTTGAAGGCACATAATTATAATTCAAACAATATTCATATAGTAATTTAAGTGGGGTAGATAGACAATCAGCCAGTAAATACAATAAGTGACCAGGTAGGTCATCAGGGGACACACTAATTTTACCTTTTAAATTAAGTAGTTTAGCATGAACATCAAATTCTGATACAGGAATATGAAAGCCAGACATAGGGAATGGAATACTATGCACATTGGTTGTAAGAAACTGTTTACAGAAATTTGTATTAAAAATATTTGCTATATCTGATGGGTCAGTTATTAGAGTTTCATTTATTAAAAGGGGACCAACGTGACAAGCAGGTTTTTTAAGGCAGTTTATATATGCATAAAATGATTTAGCATTATCCTTACATGCTTGTGATGCTAATTTTAACTCCCATTTCCTTCTGGCCCTTCTTATCCTGTATTTACATTTCTTTTGAATACTTAAACATGAACTCCATATCTGAGTTGAAGGGGACCGTAGATAAGTAGCATAATACTTATCTTTTTTTCTTGATTAGTTTATAAAGCTCCTTAGACATCCATCTTGTTCTTTTATGAGAGAATTTCATTTTAGTTTTTGCAGGAACAGAAGTATTTCTCAAATGAGTGACTTTAGTAAGCAAAAAATCATAATAATCATTTATATCCATAGAGCTGAACATAGATGCCCAATCAACACTGTTCAGCTCTATTTTTTTATACTATCAAGATCGATCATATCATATAAAAAAATCTTTGAGAACCCAGGTGTAGATAGACTAGGAAGCTCAAGAGAAAAACTAATTGAGCCATGGTCACTATTACCTATAGGTGACCGAACAAGGATATTGCTGACTAATAAGGTATTAGTGAAAAAAACTAAATCAAGAACATTAGTTCCTCTTGACGGAAGCCTAACCCCCTGTGTCAAGTTACATTGCTCACACATGTCCACCAATTTTCTAGCAGATGCTGATGTAGTCATCATATTGTCCCAATCTATACTTGGTATATTAAAATCTCCCATAACTATTATATCCCCAATCGAGCAAGCTGTTTCAATTTCCTGAATGATACTGTCAAGATATTCACTGAGGACACTAGGTGAATGGTAACAAACCCCTATAATAAAATTTTGAGAAGAGTACATCGTTAATTTTAACCAAATAGTTTCAGTGATGTTATTAGCTTGCTTAATTGTATTAGATATGTCACTTGCCTGTAGGACTCTCTTATAAAGATAGCAACTCCACCCCCTTTTCTAGCCTGTCTACTATAGTTAAACAACGTATATCCAGTAAGGGAAAAAGCCCAGTTGGATTTGTCATCCCCCCAAGTCTCTGTAATGAAAAGAAGATCCACATCTTCTTTACACAATCTGACTTCCACTTCATCAAATTTACTCTGGCGACTCCTTATATTAAAATACAAACATTTCAAGGAAGTAAGATTTATTTTTGAGAGTAGATTTCTTAGGGGGAGGAAAATATTCTCCCCTAACTCAAGCAGTTTAAATGACTATTTATGTATTCCAGAATGTTCTGTCTTAACAAAAGATTACCTTTATGACTCAAATGCAAACCACCCCTACAAAACAAATCTGGTCTTCCAATAAAGTTTTCCCAGTGGGTGATACAATACTGATCTTGTTTGAGGCATCTAACACGTAACCAGTTGTTAAATGAATGTATTCTGCTATTGTGCTCAGAAGATGCTTCAGGGACCGGCACGACCTCTGAAAGGGCTATTTCACACCCCAAATCTACCAAAGTACTTGAAAGTGCAACCAAATCCTTTTTTATATCTAAGCTGTTTGAATGCATTAAATCATTGGTCCCTACATGGATTACCACAAGTGGATTATGACTTCCATTAGATAAAATATTTCGAGCCATGCTAGTAATATTAGCTATTTTACACCCCAAAAACTAGAACACGTGCAATTAGCCTTGTCAGGTTCACAAATAGCCCTGTCAAGATGTTTCACCATAGGGTCGCCTAACACATAGACCTGCCTCTGTGAATCATTTAATGAACTGAGAACTTCACTAGTATAAACAAAGTCAGGGCCTGAGCCTTGACACGGTGGAGAGACATCGAGGGGTATAAGTGGAATGTCTGAAGGATATGGACAGTGTGTTATGAAAGATTGGGGATGGGATGACATATCAGAGGGGCGTAGCTCACCCAACGTGGTGGATAAATTTGTAGGCATCGCATGTTGATCCACAGTATCCAAACTGGAGTCCCCAGGACTATTTAATATTGTAAACCTATTAGTGGTAGTCAAGGAGAACTGGGAAGCCTTCCTTCTTTTTTTTATACACACACTTACTTTGTACTTCATACCACTGTTCATCAGGGCCATGAGTATTATCAGTATCACAGGGGCATTTTTTATTGTTGCCAGGAGTAACTGAAAGGGGAAAAGGGGACGGATCAAACAACTGCTCAAAAGCAATAATAGAAGAATCCTCAGATTGAAGTGGTGGGTGTGATTAAGTTCATGAAAATGAACTTGCATTTGTTTCTGACTTGTTTCTAATTCGGAAAGTCTAACATTAAATAGTGCCACAGCATGTTTGAAGGAGGAATTTTCCAAACATTTAGGACAGGTGCACTCAGTAGATGGAACTGCACTCATTAACATGCTGTACATATGACATGAGACGCATAACGCGTCACTAGAGAAAAGTGATGGTGCAATTGAGTGGGCCATTAAAAACCACTATTAACGTTCAGAGGCAAGCAAATACAACTTGAATACAGGATTTACAGTGTAAATATATCACAGATTCACCACTAGTATATGTTTACTCAGAACAAATGTATTAACTGATACCGGTAAGCTTTATAGAAATACCTCTGTACCCACTGAACATGCCGAACATGCGCAAACACGCGTGTCTCTGCGTGCATCTCTGTGTGCTTCACCATGCGCTCCCTGCTCGCTGAGCAGCTGGTTTAGATATGCTGCCTAACCCGGAAGTGATAGCCACAGGTAGCGAGCAATCCCCTGCTAAATTAAAACCCCAAATTAAAATATTTCACAATCTTGAGCTGAACTGCACCTCACAAAGTGAGATATAATGCAGTAACAGCTTGCAGTCCTGACACTTAGTCTACAGTACATGTCCGATATCAGAACACTTGCTCAAGACTCTCTACCAAGAACCCTGAAACAGGGAACTGGGGCTCACAGTAATTCTAGCATAAAAAATGTGAAAATCAAAACTACACAATGTAGCACAGTTTCATTCAGCACATAAAGAAGTTACATTAATTAGAGCGCTACAGACTCAATAGTAACTGAAAGTCTGAATTACAGCACCCCCCCTTGCTGAGCAGCTGGTTTATATTTGCTGCCAAACCCGGAAGTGATAGCAACAGGTAGCGTGCAATCCCCTGTTAAATTAATACCCAAAATTGAAATATTTCACAATCAGATAATTTCACTAGCTTAACTGATATTTATTGTCATCCACCCGATCATGCCTACTGCTGCCATACATCATGTGGCAGGTTCTCATTGGTCTTGTGTATCCATTTTAGTAATGCTGCTGCCTTGGATGAAGTCCATACTCTACAATATTGTTTCTGCTTTTACTGTATTTCCTCTGTTTATCCACCATAATTCTGTTTCTGCCCAATTAATTACAAATTTCATTTTGATCCTGCTGATTTTCGCTGCTACGGCAGCTGATAGATTATTATTCAGCCTGGATCCAATAAATCAGCTACCACATTCTCCTAATCCTTGGTGTGCAGGTGTAAAACATGAGGAGGGGGTTGACAGACAGTCCCGTAGGGCCCACGCCAAATGGAAACGCTGAACAAGGAGCTATACAAACAAAATCCTCCAGAGAAAACAAATAAAACACACACAAACACACACACACACACACACATCTGGCCCCAGGAGACAGCGGGCTTACAGTCAGGGAGACAGACCACCACCCCAATGCCGGACCAAGCCCTTCCCCCCGTGTCAGAAAATCGAAGTTCAAGAGCAAAAATAAACAGCACAAAAAGCAGCCCTTAATGAAAACACACTGATCTGTTTGCTATGTATGAAATGTACATTTTCCTTGCTTTTACAGATGTAGATGCGTTCTTTGCAGACTACAGATTGCCTTTCTCTGTGCTCATTACTCACCCCATTTATCCCTCCCTAGCCCTCACTATTCATCTCCTCTACCTTGTTCAGTCAATCTCTATTCATCCCTCATCCACCTAAGTGTTTATACTTCACCCCTTTCTACCCCTCTCCAACCTTTCCTTGAACTTTTACCTTATTCATGTTTTCTTTTTCATTTTTGAATTGCAGGCGCCTTAACCACACAAATCTTGTCCAGCTCTATGGTGTCTGCACAAAACAGCGACCCATCTTCATCGTGACAGAGTTCATGCCCAATGGTTGCCTGCTAGATTACCTTAAGAATATGAAGAAGAGGCCACAAGCCAACGAGCTCTTAATTATGTGCAGGGACGTTTGTGAAGGGATGGAGTATCTAGAGTCCCAGCAGTTTCTGCACAGAGATCTGGTGAGAGAAACCTAAGAACACTTCAAAAAACACTAGCATGCTACAGGGGAGAGTACGGAGTGTCTTGGAGGGCACAGTGTATCACATGGCTATGTGTTTTGTTTTTTGTATTTATAATTTTCTTTTTTCCTCCAAGCTAGGGATGGGGTGGAGGTGAAGATGGGGGCTGCTTTGCAGTTCTGAGAAGTCTGTTACAGATCAAACATGGGACTTATGAAAGTTCTACAATTCCAGGTAATGGGACCCTAGTGGGCACAAATAAAAGAAGTGGAGTCAGTTGGAGTGGTCACTCATCTTTACCATTTGAGCAGATGAAGAGCTGCCACCTACTTCTGTTCTGGTTAGGGGAATGCCCTACTCCTTGGTGTTGATGGTGCCACTTCTTTCTGGAAATACTGGGAAGGTGATGGGCTGGACAAGTCAGAGGGCCTCCATCTTTCCATGCTCTTCCTCCTCCTCCAGTTAGCGCTTCATGTTGAACATGTATAGGGACCCCTCTGACTTTTGTATTTGCCAGCCTTTCTCTTCCTGTTGCTGTGCTTTGGAGGTTGCCACATTGTTCCTCTTTCCTTGGTTGACCTGCTAACCCCCATCATGTGATGGGTGCTGGCAACCAGATCCTTCTGCAGCCTTCTCTCAAGAGGTCCTTCAGCCCACCCAACATGTCCATCTTGTAGCTCTCCTAGCTGCCTACAACCTGGCACTCCCCCCATGCCCCATTTCTGGCAAGATCAGCTGGCAGTTCATCCTCCTCAGCAAGGCTTAGAGTACAAATCCAGGAGGCAAAAGAGAGGGGGTGCTGCATGCTTTGAGCTTGGGAGAGGGCAACATCATCTGCCCAACCAGACCTTGTTATTCCACTTTTCTCTCCATTCCTGATTGTGTTGGAGGAGGGCCTAAGTCACTTTGCAGAACACTGTGAGGCCCACAATATCTCACCATTAGCATGTGATCTTCTTTGAGGATATCTCCTCCATTTGGCCACACCTTTGGAACTATAGCCATCAGCACTAGGACAACATGGGAACTTTTGCTAGAGAGGGGTCACACACAATGATGTCCCACATCTGTGTCTATATAAACTTAGGCTGACCCATCACTCCGTAGTTCTTTCCCCACTGTCGATCATCCTCGAGGGACCTGCTGAAGGAAATGCCATTAACCTAGCCATAGCTATTTATTCTTTTATTTCACAAAATTTTGTTTATTATATCATCCTTACCTGCCACTGAAATTGAAAGAGCCTTTATTTCGGTACTGTAAGTGCGGAGATAAAATTTGTGGAGTAGATACACACACCGTCTGTGTGTGCTGTTTGGGCCTGTCTCACAATGTAAGGACTTGTAAGATTTGACAGAGCTTCAGCCAGGCTACAGAGTGACACCACAAGAAAGCTCTAGAAAATGTTCTCCTTCTCAAAACTCTAAAAGCCATGGAGAAGTCCCAAAGTCTGTGTCTCCCTCACCATCAGCTAACAAGTGGCTGCTGAAGTTGAAGCATCAAGATGGGGAAAGGTCATCATTGCAGCCCTCCTCACCATCTTGCCACAAGTACAAACACAGAGAAAAAGAAAGATCTGCTTCACTGGTGAGGTCCCAGTTACCTTTGAGACAAGGTAAGTATCATGTGTTGTTGCCCACTCTGGCAGTGTTAAAAAGAGCCCCCCATTACTGTCGATGAAACACCAATGTTGGTGCTTGGGTTAGGTACTGCCATACCTATGATGGACTGTAGCATGCCATCATCATCAGGCTGCAGTCCATCAACACAAGTAGTCTGCACTCTTTACAGAGCACCACTGAGTCACCAGCTATGCTGGCATCATTCTCAAAAACGATCAGATGCATTTTGCCTGGACTTCCAATACAAGCAGTCATTCCACCAACAGGGCCTCCTGGTGCCCAGACCTTGTTGATGGCTTCTACTAGCATGCCACAGATCCCTCCTTTTTAGCCACCACCGGTGTCACCAGTGCATTCTGTGACTTCTGTCGATGATAGAGACATCAATGACAAAGTAGAATATAATCCTGACCTCATGGTTTTAGAGGAGGAATATAAGGGAGAACAATATGTTGTATCCCATTCTTGTTCCACCCTGTCATTCTGCCATAAGGCCTTGGTGGTCTAGAAACATTGATCATCCTCCACCTCCTTCTTGTTATCCTCCGGTCCATATGTTCCTTCTGAAGGAAAAAGTTAAGTCATTATTCCAAAAATGTGCTATAGAAGCAGTTCCTCCTCAACAGAGAAACAAAGTGTTCTAGGGGTGTAGATATGGTACACTATCCACACTCTGGCAGTTCCACTGGAAGGCAATGATTAGCCGGACATCTTTAAGCTGAGCTCCTCCTACCTTCTGAGTGGATATATCCCCTGACTCCGGCCTGTGACGTCAGATCTTTCTTTCTGATGAAAGAGCAGGTCACCTCCTTCACGCTGTGCTTAGGAATTTCTTTGTACCATTGGCAAACCTCTATTCAATGCTTTTCACAACTTTTTCCAACCTTCAGCAGGTTCTTCAACTCTGTTTTGTCCATCAATATGGATCACAAGAAGCCCAGATTCAAATTTTGTGTTCGGTGCTGCCAGAAAATGTAGTCACTGATCCACCTGACGTGCATCTTCCACCTGGGCAGGCAACATGACATATCAAGGTGAGGCATATGCCTTTCCATGCTCCCTGAATCCCTTGAGGACAGGAAGATTCGGCTTGCTAAGGGCCGACCTTCAGAACTGGATCCAAAGGATCGCTTGAAGGACAGCAAAAGACCTTGGCAGCTGCCGGACCTGCAACACAGCTTGCCACCCTAGAAGCAGAGGTGGTGGAGGCTGCGGCAAGCACCTCTTCAGTCTCAGGGCTGCTCCTGGTTGGGACCAGCATCAGAGGGACCTTTACAGGGCAATTCTGTGAATTGTGATGGTCCTTCAAGTCCACTGGGGAGAGTCCTGTCCTTCCCAGCTCCAGGTTGAAGACCAGGTTGAAGAAAATGTCTTTGCACCACTGTCACTAGTCATAGGACGGGGAGAGATCATGGTCCTCCTGTCACCTTGACTCAGCTGACCACTCAGCGGAGATTGAGCATGGCAGATGGAGAAGGTTGAAGGCTCTTCAGCACTGCTGACAAATCAGTCAACCCCAACTCCAGTCAACCAGCTGGCTGAGATTTTCCTTGACCCTGTTGACCCACTGTCAGACAAAGTCAAGGATTTGGCCCTACAGACCTTGGTGCTCCCAATCCTGACTCAGCAAGATCTGGTGTGACCAGTCTCTCCAATCAACACAATTCAGTACAAGCCTCCATTTGAGGTCAGGTCCTCCACATCCATGTTGGTACATATGGGCCAGCATGTAGTCTGTGGCTGTCCCCAGGATGACCCTACCTGTCATCGACTGGGTGTTCAGTGATTGAGGTTGATGTTAAGGTCACGGTCAAAGCATTCATGTTGTCAATACCACTTGACAAGGAGGTGCTGATGATTGTGCTATTTGTCCTCATCCTTGGGACAGAAGAGGCACTGCCACAAAATGCGTCAGTATGAGGAGTTCCTCTGGCAGCAATGGGCCATCGCGAAGCAGGGTAGGGCTCTACACAAGGTCCCATACTTCCATGGCAGCTGCCTGTGGTTCATATGCTGGTCTAGACCCTGTGGGTGCAGCAATTTCTTCTCTCCACTGATCACGGTGGAGCCACCACCCTGACAGCCACCGACTTGTGCTCCCTCCAAGGAGACCAGCGTTCAGCCGTTGGCTTACTAGGCCAGTTGTCAATGAGGATTACTCTAGGAGAGGAGTCCCAAGATGTTCATTGTGAGCTTTGACTGAAGGCTGTCTTTGATGATTCTTCCCTTTGACTCAGACCAGGAGTTGATGGCTTCCTCTGGGGCTCTACTCTTCAGCTGGTAGCTAGTCGAACAGCCTTTCACCGACCAAGGGTCAGTATCATTCAGTGGGCTTCTTTGCCTGATTTCTGAGTCCACAGGTGTCCCCTTACAGCCTGCCCAGAAGAGAGCCACTTACCCTCTCACAGCTATCCTTGACCGGGAGACATCCCTGGGGATTACCTTCCCGTGACTGAGGCCATCTTGGGACTGGCTCTGAAGCTCTAGCAGCATACAGCATCCTCCCAGCACCCTCAGCCCATATGGTCCACAAGTATGCAATCCCTACAGGTGCTCTTTTGGGTTTTTCAGACCACACCCCTCCATGAAGGATCTGGTTACTGACTCGGTGTTCTTCAGGTCCATACAATGGGGATTGTGGATAAGCCACCGGACAAAGAGTCCCATAAAGTTGACCATGCTGCAAAAAAGGAGTACACAGCAGCTAATTTGGGTCTCAAGTAGGCTAGGTATGCAGTTATGATGGGCATGTTTGATGTATCCTTCCCCACCTCCACCTGGAGCAGTGGGTGATGGTGGGGGTAGTGGTGGAGCTCCTTCGAGACCATAGTCAGATGCTGGCTAAACACACACTCCAGACAACCTTGGACAAGGGCGACTCATATGCACATGCAGAGGCAGCGACTGTCTCCAAGTGTCGCAGTGCCTGGCTGCTCTTGTCCACCTTCACAGCTGACACCCAACAAAGGCTGGTACATGTCCCTTCCTTGGCCACTGATCTTTTTGGCCCTGGGGTGGAAGGCACCTCACGCTGACTGAAAAATCCAGTGCCACCCTGGACTCAGTGACTTCATCCCAGAAGGATCTAAAAAAGAAAGTCCAAGAAACTGGCTTTCTAGTACCAGTCCTTTCAGTCACCTCCTTATCAGCAGCAGCCCCAGGAGGGGCAGTTCTAGAACTGGCACCCCAAGAAGTCTGCAGGCCAAGGTCCAAAAAAGGTGGGGGTAAGGGGTAGTAGTGCCCCTCTGGTGGTGCCCCCTCCAAGCCTTCCCAGGAACAGGTCGGAGGGTGTCATCCCTCCATCTGTCCTGTCCCCAGTCACTCTTCCCATTGAAGGTAGGCTGTATCTCTACTTTTCACGTTGGTCTGCTATCACAATGGACAAGTGTGTGTTGGAAGTAGTAGCCAGAGACAAAAACAAGGTGCTGCGTCAGCATGTGGTCTGAAAGCAAAACAAAATGTTAATGTTAAATGCATGCTGAAAATAGAAAATAAAGTTAAAAATCTACGTTTCAACCTTAGGTCTTCTTCAGGAAATATCTAAAAGACAAAAAAACAAACTTAGTGTAGAAGGGAGGTAAAATAAGGGATATATATGTGGGGAAAGAAAAAGGGGAAGGCTCTGGGAGAAGAAGTGATAAATGATAAGATTAAGAGAGAATCTGGGAAACAAAAAGTCGATGAATGGTGGAAAAGACAAGGCATAATGGGAATGAATCAGCTAGAGAAAATCTGCAGTTGCAGACTAATTAACAGGGCCTAGTAAGAAGTCTGAAAGGTGACAGATGTGGGGGAAGGAGACAGAGATGGAGACATATGGTGAAAATGAAAATAGAAATTAAATGTGTACAGATACAAACGTACTTTAGGGAAAACAAGGGGTGGCTGAAAGATATTAGTAGAAAATAAGTCTATCATTTAAACCAGAGGGCTGCTGGGAGCCAAGGCAGATGATCAGCTTGGTTTCCATGTTTTTTCTATGATCAGAAACCCAGAAGCCTGGCTGAAGGACACAGACAGAAAGATCACTGACATTGTGGTCCCTGGAGATAAAGTAGGTTACAATGGATTTATCAGTGTCTGCATTCCTGATTGCCCTGTAATGTTCCATAAAATAGTCAGCAAGGCATCTATCAGTCTCTCCGATGTAAATAGCTGCACATTTCCTGCAAATAATACAATATATCACATTAGTGGAGGTGCATGAGAACTCCTTGGTGATGTGAAAAACACCTGTAGGACCTTGAATTTCAGTCACACTAGAAACAAATTTGCAGGTGTAGCAGTGAATTCTGTTGCAAGGTTTAGTACCTGGTAGGAAGGAACTGTTGGGAGTAGGTAGGCTACTTTTTACAAGGAGATTCCACGGGTTGGGTGGCCAGTGGTAGGAGGCAATAAGTGGTTCTGTAAAGGCAACACCAATGTTGGGGTCAGTTTGCAAAACAGGAAAGTTACTGGTGATGATCCTGTGAAGAGAAGGTATACTTTGATGGAAAGGAAGCACTAGTGGAATTTGTCGTTGTTCTTGCATGACAGTATCCTTCCTGCTGGGTCAAGGTTACAGGGCATGTTACTGACCCAGGAGAGTGCTCTGTCCACTGTGCTTTTAGGGTATCCCCTGTTAATGAAAAAATTATGCATTATTTGGGCCTGCTCAGCAAAATCATCCTCTTCATTGCATAACCCATGACGTCTAAGAAACTGTGAATAAGGCAGGCCATTCTTAACATGTTTAGGATGGAAGGAGCTGTGAAGGAGGAAACTGTGAGAGTTAGTGGGTTTGTAATAAACTGTTGTCTTTAGACCAGTGTTCTATACTGACAGTTGGATATTCAGAAAAGGCAGTGTAGAGGAGGATACTTCAACGGTGTGTTGAAGGGAAGGATGGGCCATTGTAAACTTGTTGAGGAAGACTTGGAGGGTATCCCTGGAGCAGGAGATGGCCCCCACACAGTCATCTATGTAGCGTTTGTAGAGTTCAGGCACAGTCCCTGTGCATGACAGAAAAAACTGTTCCTCCACCCAACCCACAAACAGATTAGCAAAGCTGGATCCCATTTTGGTACCCACGGCAACTCCACTGACCTGCTGAAAAAAACTTAAAAGAAAAAGCATTGAGTTTAAGAACAAGTTCTGTCAGATGGGTTAGTGTGTGTACGGGTGGCTGCTGGACTTTCTGCTTATTCAGGAAATGCTGCAGAGCTGTCAGGCCATCATCGTGGGGGATCACTGTGTAAAGAGATTTGGTGTCCATGGTGAAGATGAGCTGATGAGAGTCATTGACTCTGAATCTGTCAAACAACTGGACAGCATGGTTAGTGTCTTTAACATAGTAGGGCAGGGACTCAACGAGTGATATCATGAGGCTGTCCAAAAATATAGAGATGTGAGATGTAGGGCAGGAGCAGGCAGACACAATAGGACGACCAGGGTCACCTGTTTTGTGGATTTTGGGAAGGAGATAAAACCTGGATGACTGGGGATGCTGAACTATGAGTCTCTTAGCAGAAGCAGGGAGATCTTTGTTTTCAATAGCAGAGGTGATGTTGGTGGCAACCTCAATCTGATAGTCAGCAGTGGGGTCCTGTGGAACATAAGAGTAAAACCTGGTGTCATAGAGTTGCTGTGTGGCTTCAGTGATGTATAGCTCCTTTTGCCAAACCACAACAGCACCTCCCTTATCAGCTGGTTTAATAACAATTTCATTCCTTCATTGCAGAGATCAGAGAGTTGCAAACTCACCAGTTGTCAGGTTGGAGTGGTTGTGTCTGCAATGAAAATTGAAATTAGTGGTGTTTTTCATGCATTGGTTAACAAAATAGAAGGCAGAGGACTCTCGATTTTGAGACTCTCCCGCCCTACCTCCTCCATGCGCCTCGAGAGTCTGGGGCATCTGAGGACATGGTGTGCACCCTTCAGGAGGATGTTGCTCAGCTCTTTGTGAAAGTAGCCAAAGCCCATGTCCTAGATGATCTGGCTGATCAGGGTTTTGTGTCCAGGTACTTCCTGGTCCCAAAACCGACAGGGGGCTAGCACCCCATACTGGCGCTTCATGATCTCCATCAGTATGTATGAAAACGCAAGTTCCAGATGGTCACGCTAAACCAGATTATCCCATCTCTGCAGCAGGGCATGTGGTTCTGCTCCCTAGACCTCAAGGGTGCATTCATCCACATTCCCATCCGCAGGTCCCACTGTCGGTACCTTCCATTCTGAGCAGAGGGGGTCCTGTACCAGTTCCAGGTCATGCCATTTGGTCTCTCCTTAGCTCCCAGGGTCTTCACCAAGTGCATGGCACTGGTGGCAGCCCACTTGAGGCACCTCTGGTTCAGAGTTTACCCCTACCTGGATGACTGCCTCATCGCTGGTCCATCCAGTGTCAGTGGCTCAGCAGGTAGCACACTCACCTCTGAGGCCTGGAGATCAGAAGTCTGTGGGCTGTATTCTCACACCAGGCACTTGGGTTAATATCCCAATACTGACACTGTAGGGCAGCATGAGGGGGTGCTGCACATCTTAGGTGCCATCTTTCGGATGAGACATTAAACCGAGGTCCCATCTGCCTGTTCTGGTGGTAGTGCAGGTGGATGGTAAAGATACCATGGCACTTCTCAAAAAGAGTAGTGGAATGTTTTATTGAAGAGAAAACATAATATACATCAGAAAACCATGATAAACATAATAACAAGCATATTCAAAGCATAGTCTTACATACAGGGTACACTTCATCCAATATCAAAACCTAGATCAAAAAAGCATGGGAAAAAAACAAAGGAAAATAAAAAAAAATTAGGGGGATAAAAGTTCAATTTCAGCTTAAACTCAGACAATAATCCATGTGCAGTATTTCCAATAATTTTGAAACATAGCAGCAGACAATTTTATTTTCTCAGAGTCATATATATCTTGTAAGCTCTGTGTTATCTGTGTAACTTTCTGCATGGGATTACATACTTTTTGTTGCATAAGATAAGCACATCTAGCTTGCCACAAATAAAACCTGCATAAGGCAAAAATTAATCACAAGGTGCTGGGATGGTATGATTTTTATGCAGGGGGATATATCCCGTAAATCAAAATGTCATATGTTAGCACTGGGAGGGCTTTTTTATTTCCATTTGTGAAGCAGGAGGGTCCAAACAGAATGGCTAAATGGACATTCTAGAAAAAAATGCCTCATGGTTTCTAGTATGCTAGGGCATGTATTTCGTGGGCACGCCCTGTCCTCTACTGCCTTGTGTTTCAAATTATTATGAACCCCTAATCTACCCTGACAGGATAACCATGTGACATCCCATACCTTCTTAGGTATTCTTGGGCCAGTTAATTGTAGGAAAACCATTGCTTGATCAATTCTGTTCCCATAAACATCGTCTAGTAAGGGGAGGTCCAAAAAATGGGCCCCTATAACCATTTGGTACAGCTGTTTCTTAGAGGAAGTAAGTATGATGTTAGGTGATAATTCCCATTGCCTAATTTTGAGGAAGGTAGGAACCAAATAATAAGGAAGTTTATATTTCGTAAAAGTCCTTGGAATTTCAAAGGGGGGGTGCTGCCATACCTGACATAAAGGAAGTGTAAAAATATATATCAGACAATGCCAGAATAGAGGTTGGGATTGTAGCACAAGTGGTATATTGGATTTATTGATTAAACAATGAAAGAAAACAATAGGGTTCATCATTCTAACCCCATCATGACAATCACGATATGTATAAGTTCTCTTAACTGGGTTCAAACAACTGCCCCAGATTTCTTGGAAAAAAAAATATTATTTACCCTTGCCTCTAGGGAGAAGAGTACTGGAAAAATTGCAGCTAAGTGAAGAAACAAAGGAATAATTAATGTTTTAGTAACATTACCCTTTTCTGCTTGGATATAAGGCAGCCTTTCCATCAAAAGATTATGTGTGAGGCCTTATCCAAGGTTAATCCCCAATTATAGGAAGCATCATCCGTGCTCCCAAAAGTCAGTCCTAGAATTCTTATAGGGGACAAGGCCAAAGGAATACCAGCTATGTGTGTGACTGAACCCGGGGTATCTAAAAGAGGGAGGTGAATAGCTGTGCTTTTCCCATAATTCAGTCTGGATCCAGATACTGCTTCAAAATCCTGAATAAGGGGTACCAAGTCTTCCTCTTTAAGTGAGGGGGTAGTATGGATGCAGAGATCATCTGCGTAAGCTGAAACAGGAGGGACAGTAGAACATAAGGGTAGTAAAATTCTAGGGAGGAAGGGATGCTGTAGAAATTTCCTGAGTAAGGAGTCAGTCTGAAAAACATAAAGAAGCGGGCTTAAGGGGCAGCCCTGTCTAACTCCCTTCCTACTTAGAAAAAGTGGACATGGTGAACCATTGATGTGTGGCTATAGTCAAGCTATGTTATATAGTAATTTAACCCACGTAATATACTGCTGAGGAATATGGTAACGGGACAAAGTAGAAAACAGATAGTTATGATCCACCCAATCAAACGCCTTTTCCTGATCCAGAGAGATTAAAAGAGAAGGCGCGTTAGAAGTGCTGTAAGCAACAACATCTCTAAGTAGTAATAGATTTGAGGTAATTGATCTGTAGGGAATGGCACATGTCTGTACTTCTGATATAGCTTGTGTTGCTCTGGGAATAAGTCTATTTAATAAAATGAATGTGAAAATGTTACAATCTACATTCAATAAACTTAAAGGCCTCCAGTTGTGGATGTCTGCTCTATTTCCTTTTTCAAACAAAAGTATCATGATAGCATCACAAAAATGCTGAGGGATAAAACTAGTGCTGATGATGGTATTAAAGGTTAAAGTTAAATAAGGAGAGAAGATGGCAGAAAAATGCTGTTAGAGTTCAGTGGTAAGCCCATCAACTCCGGGGGAAGTACATTTTTTCTGCCTGTTTATAGCCTGCTGTGTTTCCTCAAGTGATATGGGCTTAATAAGGTTAGTCAGCTGGTCCACAGGAGCAAAAGGGATGTGAATATTGGGAAAAAAAATCATTGTTCAGAGAAACTGTGACAGTAACTCCAAACATCTTTTCTAACTAGGAATGCATTTTCCCTTTAAAAGCGGGCAAAGTATCATAGGTAATGTTAGTATCAGGCTCTGTTAATCGATCTATGTGGTTAGCAGCCACTCTGTCAGTGCAACTTTTAAAAATGTACAATGAAGCTTTAGAGCTTTGGGTGCCATGTTGTGCCTCTATTTTTAAAGAGTGTGCCCTGTTATATTGATATTTCTCCATCTCTGTTTTCAAAGCTTTAATTTGCTGTAAATAATCTGAACTAGATTCATATGCTCTAGAAATAGTATCCATAAGTTGTTGACTTAACGTTAAATATTTCATATAGGAGCTATGTGTCATTTTTTGCATGACTAATAAAAAAAGATTCTAAATCTTTTTTTGTATCTTCCCATCAATTCAAGGGAGAATGATAGGCCTCTAAAACTGAAGCCCTGGCTTTCAACAACTCCTGGCAGGCAGCTGAAATATGATTATCAGATAACAAGTCACTGTTCAATTTCCATCGAGAATGAGGTTTATGTGGGAAGGATCCGTTTGAAGGGTGACATAGTAAAGAAACAATCAAATGATCTGAAGTCTCACATGGGAGTACTTCAGCACTTTGTACTACTAAATTCTGAGAAACAAAGATGTAATCTATTTGTGTAGAAAAGGTGCCCCCTGTGGTAGGTTTTTGCACCCGTGCAGTGTACCTCACAATAGCCATCTTTAAGTGCTGCAATTTTAATGATGGTTCCTAACGCAGCCATGTCCCCAAAAATGTTTTGTGTAGTACCTCCTTTATCTGTAAGAGTTAACCCGCAGTTAAAGTCTCCCCCCATGTAAATATGTCTGTTAGTATATAGATATGGCTGTATTAATATGAACAAATCGGTTGTGGCTGGTGTACTTTGTGATGCGTAAATGTTTATAATGCTAAGCTTTAAGTGCCTATAATTACAATCTAATAACTAGGCTCACCCAAGGAAAATGTCCACCAATCTGGTTATTTGAAATGTATACCCAGAAAACAGAATGCCAAGACCATCACACCTATCCTCCCAAAAGGACCAAGCTTGTGAGAGCTCAAAACTAGATTTGAGACAGGTGTCTTGCAGTAAACAGATGTCCTTGCGCAAATCAGCCAGATATTGCAAAGTAGTAATTTGCTTTCTATAAGATTTTATGCTGCACACATTAAGTGTGAGGCAGCACAGCATAGGTTCATATTGCATGAGGGAAGAAGAAAAGGGGAACACCATGTAAACTAGGGTGACTGGAAGACTAAGTTACCGCAGACTGGCCCCCGTGAGGATCTTTCAAAGGAAGAGGGATCTGGCTGGGAATCTGATGAATAGTCCATTCTCGAAGAAGAGGCATGAGATGAATCTGAGTCTACTTCCTCCTCTTCTGTGTCTCCCCCATTGCTTCCTTTTTGTTAGGGCCTGGTACCTGTTTTTTGTAAGAATAGTTTTTGAAGGAGAGGACTCCTGAGCCTTCCTTTTCCTTTTCCATTTCCCTTTCTTCACAGAGGGAACTTTAACAAACAGGAGTTCATCCTGTGATGAGGGGACATGGTGACTTGAGTGGGTTCTTGAGGTGCACCACCAGCCATAGCAGGGGAGGATTGTTCCTGAGTTTCTGATACAATAGGGGCAGCTTGAGGACAGGAGTCAGAAACCACCATTACTGGAAGATTCTACTGGAGGGAAGGGGGACAGTTAAGGGTTCTCCTTCCTTATGACGGAGAGCTTGAGTTTGGGAGTCTGTAATCAGGGCTACCTCGTCCTGAGGGGGACGTTCCAGTCTATTATGTTTGGCCCATGGGCACTGATGATAGGAATGCCCTGATTTGTCACATAAGTTGCAATTCAGGGGGTTAGGGCAACCCAGTCTTATGTGCCTGTAGGCTAAACACAGACCACACCTGGGTTTCTCGCAGGTCCTGCTAAGGTGGGTTCTTGCTCCACATTTGTGGCAGGTTCAGGGCTGGCCGGGGTACAAACACAATCCCTGATCCCTACCTATGTAGAAACTACCTGGCAAGTGTATACTACCCCAATCTGATTGTTTTAATTGAATTTTCACATTCCATCCCCCTGTCCAAACAAGATCCTCATCCAAAATAGGATGAGGAGCCTCGAGTATGTCGCAGCGCTGCTTCAGGCAATATTGTATATCCTCTATGCTCACCCCCTCACTTCAAAAAAGTAGTGTAATATTTTTAACTGTAGGTTTAGTGAGGGGATGAGCATAAAGGATGCCCAAAGAGGCTGCGATTTTTATCTGTTCATATTTTCCCCAAAACTTCTCCAGAGTGTATACATTTTTAAAACTAATATCATAAATAGGCTCGCCATGCACATGAATGAAAGCAAAGAGTTCACCAACTCCAATCCCTAGTGAGTCCTGAAGCATCTTATGCAGGGCTGTTCTCTGGTCTGGAGCTGTAGCAATGTCCCCCTGAGTCAAAAGGAATTAGTTGCTGGAGTTTCACCTTCGGTTTGGGGGTTTCGGTTTTCACGTTCAGTATTCTATGCAGAATCCTCTCCAGAGGAGGATTGTTCTGTAGGATCTTGCTGGTGCTGTACAGCACAGGGGCCCTGGGAGTAGTCAGTCTCCATAGCAACCTCAGCTACCCGTTGGTGAATTTATCCAAGGAACAGTGGGGGTTGCGTTTTTTCCCACAGCTGAGAGAACGTTGCCCCTCGCTAGTGTTCTTCTAGACTGGGTGAAACAGGGGGAACTGTGCAACAGGTGGCTGTAGCCAAAATGTTAGCAGTGGATGTCATCCTTGGCAACAATCTCAAACAGGGGATGGTGTGTGCAGTTACCCATAGCCAAGTGGCATGGGAAAATTGTAGTTCCCTGAACCCCACAGAAGCCATTGTGGAAACCACTGGGAGGCTGGTTCCCCAGCCTGTGTCTCCAGATGGGGAGACTAATGAAAAGGGGGTGAAATTTCCCCAGTAGCAGTTAACCAAACAGCTAAGGAGGGTTACTCCAAAGAAGGAGGTGTGACCCATTGTCAGAGGGTTAGTGAGGACAGTGATCCAGAGTGCCCTGACTCTAGTGCTTGGGACCCTAGTTTAGAGACTGAAGGGGACCTGTCCCATGCCTTGGGAATGTGTGAGGAGTTTGCAGCTGCTCAGAGAAGTGACACTAGTCTAGAGAAGCTGAGGGCTTGGGCAGACTCTGACGGAGCACAAGGAGGTGACAGTAAACATAAGGTTTATTGGGAAAATGGACTGATGTATACTCAGGCAATGCAGACAGAGGAAGGGGTGCTAGGCAGGCAGCTTGTCATTCCCCAGGGGTATCATGAGCAGTTGCTGAAGATTGCACATGACATTCCCTTGTCTGGTCATCTGGGAATTGCACGCACTATGCAGCAGTTGGCCCAGAATTTCTACTAGCCCAACTTCACCCACCAGGTGAAGGAGTATTGCAGGTCTTGTCACCGGTGTCAAGAAATAGGGAAGGCGGGCAGAAAAACCCAAGCCACCCTGAGTCCATTGCCTATAGTGGAGGAGCCATTCCAGAGGGTGGAAATGGATATGTTGGGGCCTTTAAATACCCCCAGCTCCTCAGGGAAGAGATTCATCCTGATCGTGGTAGATTATGCCACCTGGTACCCAGAGGCAGTAGCCCTATCCTCACGGAGGACAGACAAAGTGGCAGATGCCTTACTTAGGATTTTGTCCTGTGTTGGGTTTCCACAGGAGGTTATCACCAGTTGAGGAGGTTCCTTCATGTCGGACCTGGTGAAATGTTTGTGGGAGAAGTGTGGGGTGATGCAGAGATGCAGAACACGATATTACCCACAAGCCAATGGAAAGATTTAATGGAACCCTGAAGTCAATGCTCCAGACACTTGCTGAACAGCATGGGAGGGACTGGGAGAATTACCTTTCCCACCTGTTGTTTGCATACAGTGAGGTGCCCCAAGAGCCGACAGGATTTTCACCCTTTGAACTCTTATATGGACACCGGGTACGTGGGCTCCTAGACTTGATCCAGGAGGACTGGAAAGGCATGTATGCCATCCAGGGAACTCCCATAGTGGATTACATCCTTAGGTTTAGGAAAAAGCTGAAGGAGCTTATGGGGACAGCCCAGAGCAACCTGGCAGCTGCCCAACAGAAACAAAAAGTGTGTTACGACTGCAGAGCTAGAGCTCGCTCATACATGGTGGGTCAGGAAGTCATGGTACTTATTCTGGTCTGGAAAGACAAGCTGCAGGCTGAGTGGGCAGGACCGTACAAAGTAGTTAGGAAGGTAAATGACTTGAACTATATTATAGAGTTACCTGACCAAAGACAGACAGGAAGGATGTACCGTGTCAACATGATGAAGCCATATGCTAATAGGGCTGGCATGGTGTTTGCAGTGTGTAGTCCTGGGGAGGGGAAGGACAAAGCAGACCCCCTTCTGGACTTGCTGGAAGAAAGTAAGCCAGAGTTCTCTGTGGAGGCAGTTAAATTGTCTCCTCAGCTTGCCCCGGACAAGATCCTGGAAGTAAGGGAGGTTTTAGCAGACTGCCCAATTGTTTAGTGCCAAGCCTGGACTAACCCCCTTAGCGATGCATGCTGTGGAGACAGGGACACAGACGCCCATACGGCGGACAGCATATCAGGTGTCAGAGGCTGTCCAAAAAGGACATTAGGAGGGAAGTGGAAAAGATGCTGGATTTAGGGGTAATCCAGATATCCCACAGCCCCTGGGCCTCACCAGTAGTCCTTGTGCTCAAGCCAGATGGCTCTACTTGTTTCTGTGTGGATGATCATGGACTGAATGCAGTCACAAAGTCAGACGCCCACCCAATGCCCCAGATGAACAAACTCCTGGATAAGTTGGGAGGGGCAACCTATGTTACAACCATTGACCTGACCAAGGGGTATTGGCAAGTAGAGTTGATGGACAGAGCTAGAGAGAGGTCGGCCTTCATCACTCCAATAGGCTTATTTGAATTTAAAGTAATGCCTTTCGGAATGAAGAATGCCCTGGCCACTTTCCAAAGGTTGGTGAAGCAGGTGTTAAGTGGTACTGAGGAGTACTCTGTGGAGTACCTGGATGACATTGCCATCTTTAGTGCCATCTGGGAGGAACACCTGTCCCACCTTAGGGAAGTGCTGGGCAGTATACAGAGGACTGGGTTCACTGTCAAAGCTGAGAAGTGCCAGGTGGCCATGGGAGAAGTGGCATACCTTGGGCATGTGGTGGGCCGGGGACCGCTCCATCCTAACCAAATACAAATAGAGGTGATCTAGGCATGGCCCAGACCAGAAATGCAGAAGCAGGTCAGGAGTTTTCTAGGGACAGCAGGGTACTATAGAAAATTTGTACTGAGTTACAGTGCCCTGGCTGCTCCCCTATCTGACCTGGTAAAGAAAAGGATGCCAAAGAAAATTACCTGGGGACCAGCCTTTTAAGAAGCCTTTACCAGAGTGAAGGAGTCATTGTGCAGTGCTCCTGTTTTGACAAGTCCTGACTATACCAGATGCTTTATAGTTCAGACCGATGCCTCAGATGTGGGTATTGGGGCAGTACTGAGTCAGACATCCAACCAAGGGAAAGATCACCTGGTAGTGTACCTGAGTAAAAAGTTACTTCCCAGGGAGCAGGCATACTGAACTGTGGAAAAGGAGTGTCTTGCCATAGTGTGGGCCCTAAAGAAGTTGGAGCCATACTTGTATGGGCAGCATTTTGTGGAACAAACTGACCACACCCCCCTGGTTTGGCTGACGCAAATGGGAAAAACTAATGGTAGATTATTAAGATGGAGTCTTGCTTTGTAAGGGTATGACATGACAATCTTACATAGGGCTGGAGTGAAAAATCAGAATTCAGATGGCTTGTCTCATGTCTATGAGGAGTGAACTAATTTGGGAAGCTCATCCCATGCTGGGGATAGAGACCCAAATTCAGTCTAGGTGGGGAGGATTGTGACACTTGGACAGCTGGTTCTCATTACTCTATGATTTTTGTAATATAAAAAAAATGTAGTGTGATTGTCTGTCATGAGAAATCCTGTGCTCCTAGGATGACCCCCCCCCCCCAGATATCCCTTCAAAGGACAGTATATGTGTTAAACAGCAGATCTCTGTAAGGTGAATAACTTCCCAGTTTGCTCTGAAGACAGGAATTAAAATATCCATTGTATGACATCCTCAGGAAGGTCATTTATTTGCACCTGGTGTCACAAAACATATAACACCTCAGTGAGATCTGGCAGAGAGAGTCATAAAAAGTCATTTGATGTGTTTGAGAGAGGAACTTGCTCATAGATCAAAGAAGTCATTTGGAAAATGAGTTTTGCTGAAGTCACAGAATTTAATACCTCTTGATAGGACATCCTGTTTCATATAATTTTTATATTCTGACAGGGAAGAGCTAGGTGACCTCATAGAAGAGGTTGGCAAAGATAGTTTTAAACAGTATTCTCTATTCCATTTAGAGATATTCTTGTTTGGACTCTCTGAAGCAACAACATCTACTTCAAGCGCTGTTAGAAGATATACATTAGATAGACAAGTCTAATTGTCTGGTGGTAGGAATTTGCACTTTTTAAACCTTGTTCTTTTAAGTGATTGTATGTATTGTGATATATTGTTCTGTATTTACATTTTTATCTATTTTAAAGTAAACCTCTATTTTAAAGAGACTGTTTGGTGTGCCTTCAAAATTCTTTCTTTTACAAGTGAAGCATATATGGTTAAAGTTGACAATGTGCATAGCTTAATGGTAATTCCAAACTGGAAAAAGGTAAGAGTTTATCTGAGGTCTTTCATAGAGTTTTTAAGGGTTCATTCTGTACATCTGGTTAGGTGCCCGTAGGCGAAAGATATCTGGCATTCCACAAAGAGCAGAATTATCTGAGCCTGTACATTGGGTACGCTAGCAAGAGGTTCATAGTTTGAATCCCTTCAGAACTTGAGACCAAAGATGATTCAGACCCACAAAACAGAGAGGAGGGCTACCCTGTTCTGTTCCTGTTCACAATACTGTGCTCGGAGGTTGGCACAGTGGGAGCAGAGGGCTTGACCTGCTGAGTGGGGTTGTGATAGTCTGTACCTGATGTCTGTGGTATGAGTTTTGAGTCCTCCCTCCTGGCATCTGCAGTATTAGGGTGTTGAACTGAAGTAACAAGTTCTGTAGCTGAAGGCTGTCTGTCATTATTGGTCATAGTAGTTGTATTCCGTGGCATAGTAGAAATAGTCGTAGAGTTTTGAGGGGAAGAAGGCAGTTCTCCAGTACCTCCACCTCCTTCATCCTGGATGGCAACCATCTTAGAACTCAGCCAAAACAGCCAAGGGATCTCCCTATCAATGAGAGAGGAATTTCCCCAGTGCCCTTGCCAAATTCCTCCATTTACTAAAAATACCACCAACAACTTAATCTGGTTCAAGGTCAGTTGGCATTCATCTGTATCCCCTGGTCGTGCCTGAAAACAGACAAAATTTGTCTAGTGCACTTACCCGGTCAACAAAAACTAAATAAATAACAGTTTTGGGAGTGAAAGTTCTTTAAATTCAGTGGACTGCATCTGACTAAGGAGGGAGTCAGTGCGTTGGGGAAGAAGTATGATGTCTTTGCAGAATATTTAAACTAGCAAATGGAGAGAGGGGTGCAGCATCCGATACATCGAATGGGAAGAACACCCCTTCCCTCTCAGCTAGTGATCAAACAGGAGTTCAGCATGTTTGTAGTTCATTTGCATCATCAGGTAAGGAAAAAGGTCCGGCTCCTCATATGACGCGCAGGAGAAATGCCGGACCTTGCCCAACAACTAACACACCAAAATCTGACCAATGGAAAATCATGTAATAAAATGCCCACAGTCTGGGAAACAAGATCCCAGACCTGCAGGCAACAATGATAGAGGCTAAACTGGACATAATAGCCATTAGCGAGACATGGTTCACCAGTAACCACACTTGGGAGACTTCAGTAACCGGTTATGTACTGTTCAGAAGAGACTGAGGTGCAAAAGGGGGGGGTGCTCCTTTATGGCAATGAAAATATCAAAGCTACAGAAATTCAGAATACACATAAGGAGCCAGAAGAACTGTGGATCACCCTGGGAACAGGAAATGGGACAGCCATATGAACTTGGGTTGTCTACAGGCCTCCAGCCCAGGGGGAGAACATAGACACGTTACTGTTAGAAGATATACAAAACATGACAGCTAAAGGGGAGGTTCTGATAATGGGAGACTTCAACATGCCAAATACAGACTGGTCAATACCAGAAGAAACATCCACCAGAACTAGACACATAGTGGATTCCCTGCAAGGGAAGGGCCTCAAACAAGTGGTACTACAACGCACAAGAGTCTGGGCTATCCTAGATCTAGTACTGACTAAGGGAGAAAGGATCACAGATCTCCAGGTAGAAGGTCACCTGGGGCCAGTGACCATCACATGGTATGGTTCAATTTGGCCACTAGGACTAAATTATCCCATTCCAAGGCAAAAATATGGGACTTCAGAGAAGCTGACTTTAATAAGAAGGCCAACAGAGTTAAGCTAGCCCTGGCAAGAAGAAATACAGGTGAGAGGTTACATGCAAAGTGGGCATGCATTAAGGATGCAATACTTGGAGCAACATCCCATTGTGTTAGGGAGAAAAGCAAGAGCAAACAAAGGAGGAAACCACTTTGGTTCTCAAAAAAAGGGGACTTCTAGTCTCAGTGGGCCTACCTGGTCAAGAAAATTCAACAATAATAATAATAATACATGGAGCAGAGTCCACATATTCACTAAATATTACAGTTGGACATATTTTCTTGTAGACATGCTGGATTTGGACTTGTTGCACTGCAAGGCCTGTTGTCCTGAATATATATCAAACTGTATGATCCTCCCAGTTTTATTGTGGACTGCTTGGGAATCATTCCTAAGGTGTGGCCTAAAGGGGGGGATTTCCTTGAAGAAGATAGATCAGTTAGGCACTTACCATTACAGTAGATCTTCAAGAGAATCTCCTCCATTAAGCTGTCCCCCTTCTGTTTCAGTGAGGGGTACATCAGATGCTGTGCCTGAACCTGCTTGATGTATCATGTATCCAGCCCCTGCCTCTCTTTGTATGCCTGGTGCTGGTCTTATCTCCTGGTTGACCACAGTTGGAGGTCCTCCGAGATTAATCTGCTGTGGGGAACTGTGGAGTGGTGGAGCCACCCATGTTTAAATAGATGCAGACATGGAATGTCATCATGTGTGGCCCCCTGCAGGAAAAAGTTTCCATGAGGTCCTAGCACTGATGTCTATAGTTCCAAAGGTGTGGGCTAACAGAGAAGATTCTTTTGACAATCTACTGTTACGGTAAGTATGTAACTGTTCTTGGTCACTACATGCACCTTACAACCTGGGACACCAAGGGGAGGTCAAGCACTGTGGTGGACAGCGCTCACAACTAAACATCTCATCAAAGGGGAAGACCAGGTCTTGCTGCAAGCAAAACTAGACTGGCATTAAGTTCCATAATATGGGCCTGAAATATAAATGGCTTAGTTACCATCTGGGGGGATAAATAGGATCGTCTTCTAGTTTGGATGAATGGCCACTGTAGCCTATCATACAGAATATATCTATGGTTAACATTTTGGAACCTCCTAAATAAATCAGGTCAATTTGTTGTACAGAACCTCCATTCTATCCAGATGGATAGCAACAGCCTCTCATAGATAAAATCTCCCATAATGAAGGAAATGCAGGAGCACTGAATTTATTACTTTCAATCTTACTTCCACGGCCCGGTGGCACTGAG
Source organism: Neoceratodus forsteri (assembly GCA_016271365.2). Classification (NCBI taxonomy): domain Eukaryota; kingdom Metazoa; phylum Chordata; order Ceratodontiformes; family Ceratodontidae; genus Neoceratodus; species Neoceratodus forsteri. Next base: position 355,577,957 of record JADMNL010000023.1, read on the forward strand.
GGTTGAGGTGCTGGATGCCACACCTCACGCCATGCTGGCTGCCCTGGTTCAGGAACGAGCCTGGGTCTCATCGGAGGTCAGCAGGGGGGAGGGTGAGGACATTGATCGGCTGCTGGCTGGCAGCCTTCCACCTCGGGAGGGTGGACAGGGTGTTTTGGAGCTTGGTTGCCCTCTGGTGGAGGTTGGGTGGCTGCACCGCTTCTGAGGAGCACCAGCACTAGGCCGAGGAAGGGCGGAACAGGCTGTTGATGGGAGCTGCGGTACGTATGTGTGCCTCCTCGTGCATGCGTCACTGCTTCTGGGGCCTCAGGAAGACACAAATGAATAGGTCGAAAATGGAGGAAAAATTAGGGGCCACCTAGGATGAAGCCTCCAGGCTGGCTCTGGGGTTCTGCTGGGATGTGCATAACGTAATAAGTTTCCGAATGACCCTGAGACTGGTAAAGCTGGCAGACAAGCTGGTGGCCTGCCGAGGAGGATAAACATAATTTTTTTTTAAATCTTGCTTCCAAGGGAAAGGCATGGTTTTATTAGTTTTGTTTATGTAGTTTTTTTTGTTTTTGTTTTTTTGCTGGCATAACTTCTTGCAACCATAGGTGAATTGCATTCTTCTCTCACATGTGTTCTACTACAGAAGCAGGGGACACTTAAATTGACATTGGCAGTCATGAACCGTGAGGAAGAAGCCTGTACAGCTTCAACACTGTAATTCATCACGGAAATACAAGACAGTAACTGTCTACAATCAGCTTCTGTTTGTTAATTACATACAGTATGTTTCCTGAACAATGCTTTGCTATTCCTTTGTCTGCAGGCAGCCCGTAACTGTTTGGTCGATGGATGCGCAACAGTGAAGGTGTCTGATTTTGGGCTCTCTAGGTATGTCTGATTTTTTCTGCTTTTTTCTGCTTTAAAAGGAATGTAAGGTCATGCACTACAGTCCCCCACAGGACCTTGCAAGGTATGGAGCAACTCTGTCCTAACCATGTTCATAACCAAGCAAGTCAGCACTTGTGACTGATACACTACTGATCCCCTCATATCCCTGTCTTGACCCAGGTGTATAACAAATATAAAAGCACAAAAGGATTTATATGTACTTATCTATGGCTCCTGACTAATTTGACCTCCTCATTTGTCGAAACCTGGTCACATGAGGGTATACTAACCTGTAGACAAATTATTCAAAAGGCATTTTACTTCAGCAAAATAATGCAACCCAAACATGTTGATGAAAAGACTAACAGGAAGGTCAATGATAAATGTGCAAATGAAAATGGGAGCGCCACATACAAACACATCACAACCCCCTATGCTTCCCACCCTGGAAACACAAAATGACTTGTAAAATCTAACATTCACAAACTCTAACATTGCTAGACCACACAGCATAAAACACTTACCTAAAAAAAACAAATACCTAATATAAACACAGCAACCACACACTGGAAAAACACAGAAGGAACTCAAACTAAACAACACAGAAACGCTTGCACATACTATTAAAACTTTAAATAAATTAATAAAAGCAAGTCACTCAAACCTTACCACCTATTGAGTAAACTTTTACATCCCTATTGTACTGAATTAAAAGCTGCACATACCTGAAAGCAGTTCAGATGCTGTGTTCACAGGTGTGCCGACCACACATCGACACCTGCACGTCAAAATCCTTCACAGCAACAATCTCGACAGGTTTCGAGATTGTCAATGTGAGGGACCGGAGGGCAACATTTCACCCTTTCACCGTGTTTCACCCCCCCTTTGAATCAACTCCAACTCAGAGTTAGATACTAATAGAAGGGGGGGGGGCATGGTGTGCACAGCCCCAGATGGAAAAGAACACAATGTCTAATGGGTGAAATTTTGCCTGTCAACACTGTGGATCTCGTTATGCCGAACTTCAACAACAATGTTGTCAATTCAGCATAGGTAAACCATGCTCACACAGACTCTGCCACCAGATGACATTTAGTATTGTAACCATGAAAAAGACAGGCTGGATGACCAACTCTGAAACTTTATTCTACAAACATCATACATTCTCAGCAGACATAGAAACATAGAATTTGATGGCAGATAAGGACCGCTTGGCCCACCTAGTCTGCCCATTTCCCTACCTAATGGATAAGTGTAAGATCCTAGTTAACTAACAGCCTACTTCCTACTACCCCCCACTAGAATTGCCTTATGTCTGCCACATGCATTCTTGAATTCCCCAACTGTTTTTAACTCTACGTCCTCCTCAGGAAGGCTGTTCAATGCATCTACAACCCTCTCTGTAAAGAAATACTTCCTCACATTACCTCTCAGCCATCCCCCCTTTATCTTCAAATTGTGCCCCCTTGTTCTTGCACAACTCTTTTTCTGAAAGATGCTACCTTCTTGGACTTAGTTGATTCCCTTGAGATATTTGAAAGTTTCTATCCTGTTCCCCCTCTCCTTACTTTCCTCGAAGCTATATATCTTAAGCTCCTTTAGTCTTTTTTCATATGTCTTCTGGTGCAGACCCTGCAACATTTTGGTTTCCCTCCTGTGGACAGCCTCCACCCTGTCTATGTCTTTGTGGAGATGGGTCTCCAGAACTGTACACAGTACTCCAGATGTGGTCTTACCAACTGTATGTTCAGAGGGCCAACAACTTCCTGTTTTCTGCTGGTGATGCCTCTCTCTATGCATCCCAGTATCCCCCCAGCCCTCCTTACTGCCTTCTCACATTGCTGCCCCACTTTTAGGTTGTCTGATATGACTACCCCCAGGTCCCTTTCCATTTTTGTTGCTGTCAGTATCTCACCCCCATTGTGTACTCTTCTCCCTCTTTTTGTTTCCGGTGCATTACTTTGCACTTTGCATTGAATCTAAGCTGCCATACATTTGACCATTCCGCCAACCTTGCCAAGTCCCTTTTCATCCTTTCCACACCACCTTGGGTATCAACCCTGTTACAGATCTTTGTGTCATCTGCAAAGAGAGATACTTTTCTTTCCAGTCCCTCTGCAATGTCATTTATAAAGACATTAAAAAGGACCAGCCCCAGTACTGAACCCTGCGATACCCCACTAGTAACCCCCCTTTCTTCACTGTGGACTCCGTTTACTATTACATCTGTGTCCTGTTGTCCAGCCAGTGTTTTACCCAGACTACCACCCTGGGACCCACTCCCTGGCTGGCTAATTTGTTTATTAATCTTTTGTGTGGGACTGTGTCAAATACCTTGCTAAGTCTAGGTAGGTCATATCCACAGCCCCTCCCTGGTCTATTACTTTAGTCACCCAGTCAAAGAAATCAATTAGATTTGTCTGACATTACCTTCCTGGTGTTAATCCATGCTGCCTTGGGTCCTATGCCCCACTGGCCTCTAGGTGCTCACCAGTTCTTTCCTTCAGAAGTGATTCCATCATTTTCCCTACCACTGACATCAAACTGACAGGTCTGTAGTTTCCTGCCTCTGTCTTGCTCCCACTTTTGTGAAGGGGAATCACATCCACCCCCCTCCAGTCCTCATGTACCACACCATCCTCCCATGACTTATTAAAAAGGGTAGTCAGTGGTGTTACTAGTTCTTCCCTTCATTCTTTTAGAATTCTTGGGTGAATCCCATCAGGCCCCATTGCTTTATCCACCTTCAGTTTTAAGAGTTCTTTCAGAACCCTTTCTTCTGTGAAAAGACTAATATCAATCCCCTATCCAGAGTGCTTCTATTGACTGGATTAGGTATCTCCCCCTGCTTTTCCATTGTGAATACTAAGCAGAAGTATTCATTCAGTAGCCCTGCTTTTTCACTGTCGCTCTCTGCCCAACCACCTTCCTCTTTATTCAACCTCAGTATCCCTGCCTTAGTCTTTCTTTGCTCCCTAATATGCCTATAAAAGGTTTTATCCCCATTCTTAATCAAGTTGGCTATCTTTTCCTCAGTTACTCTGTTCACTGCAGCCTTATTCTACTGGGTTTACTACAATATGTACTATTTCCCTGTACTGGTAATTCTCATTTGGCAGTCACACTGTGACACTACCCCTCATTTAAAGGGACACTGTCAGCTTTTAACTGATTGTTTTCAGCCCCATTTAATAAGGATGGCAGCACACATCTCAAGATGCGTATCTCATATACACAGTGGCTACCTGTTATAAAACGCTTATATAGTGCTGTTTTTTGAATAATCGTACTTTTATCCATCCCAACTGAATCCCACCCGGCCCGCCACTCCTGTGCATGCACTGTTAACATGACACCGAAGCATCTTTATACTTGTACATGAACAAGTTCCTCTTATCTTAAGTCATGTCTGGTAAATGGATCATTTGAAAGAGGATGGTTCTCTGATTTCCTCAAAGTGACTCCCCCATTACAATGAGTGCAGTAATATGCTTAATTTAGTCTTTAAAATCAAAAGCTGTGACTCTAGGCATGTGCATTAGCATCAACGTTTATGCGCATGCCTGGATCATGACTTTCCATCTCAAAAAACTAAATTAAGCATATTACAGTGCTCATTTTTAACAGGAGAGTCACTTTGAGGAACTCAGAAAGCCATCCTCTTTCAAATGCTCTGTTTATTAGACGTGACTTAAAATAAAAGGAACTTGTTCATGCATGAGTATACAGGGCCTTTGGCACCATGTTAATTGTGCATGTGCGGGGGCAGTGGTACAGCCAGGATTCAGTCAGGTTGGGTAAAAGTATGATTATTCATGAAACAACACTACACTGTATGAGCACTCAGTAAGGCATACAGCCCTAACAGCAACATGTCGACAGTGACCGACACTACAGCAACAACAGCACCAGGTCACTGTAGTGTCGGCACTGGACCCCAGCACTGTTTTCTGGGGGTCTTGAACCTTCCCTCCATATCAGCTCTGACTCAGAGTTGATTATTTTAATTGGGGGGTGCGGGGAGCAAAGCTCCCTGAAGAATACATGGTGGGCAGTGACCGCCTTTATGCTGACCACAAATGCGGTCAACATAAAGGTTTCACTGTAATGTTGGTTGACAAAATTATTGTCAACCTGTCATCATAGATCTGTTCTATAATAGGCAGACACTATGTATATGAGATACAGATCTTGAGATGTGTGCTGGTATCCTTATTAAATGGGGCTAAAAAAATCAGCTAAAAGCTGACAGTATCCCTTTAAGTGGTCACTTAAGTTAACAATAGGGAAGGGAAACCAAAAAAAGAATTGTCCTTCGGTTACGTATCTCATTTTACTTTGTTAAACATTTACCACAGTATTTGTTGTGATATGTTCTGCTCTTATACCAAATAAAAAAAACTCTCTACAAAAGTAAAATACTACACAGTATTGTCATTTAAATATAGAGGGTGGTGTCGTTCTTATGTGGAATGCATCACTTCACTCTTTCTTGATGCCACATCTTGTCACAAACTTAGGTCGCACGGTCACTTCTGTTGTGTTGCCATTTAAGTTGGTGGTACAACTTCCCAACTTGCTACAGATCTGATAAAAAAAACTGTCTACCAGCTACATTAGCGTGTATTGAAAACTCCTTGGATGACAGGGTCTCTTGACCATCAGTCTTCAAAGGAACACTCGACTGGAGCTCCACAGGATGCATATTTATGCCATTGGGACAGGGAGGGTGGCCTTTCTTGAGCCACATGATAATGCACAACTCAACCATCACCCAGTGAAATGTTGCAGGAAACTGGACCAGTCAGACTTTGAAGTAAGGCTAGTATCCATTTTGGATCAAAATTTACATTGTTTATATAAACAGCATTTCCAGTTTCACAACCATGACCTTTTGCATGCTTATTATGTTGTTGTTTTTCAGTGATTTGTTTTTGCTGAATTCGTCCCATAAAACAGGGTGGCATTAGAGCTCATCTGGATTGTATCTTTCTTCCCATTAGTATCTCAGCTGCAGACAAGCCAGTAGTCAGTTGGGATGTTATCCGGTAACTAAACAAGTAGTGAGACATCTTGATGCTAACAGAGTCCTCAGATATTCTTTTAATACCTTCTTTATAAGAGTGGACAGCTCTTTCTGCTAAACTATTTGATGACAGATGTACAAAGCAGACATCACATGCAAAATACCATTTTTGTCATGAACTTTTCAAATTTGGCACTGGTAAATGAACTCCCATTATCTGTTACAAACATTTCAGGCAAATCATGGATACTAGGAGGCAGTATAGTGCAGTAGCTTAAGGGTCTGAGTTGCAAACCTGGAGGCCTGGGTTTGAATCCCACAGCCCCCACTTGCATACTGTGTGACACTGACCAAGTCACTTAACTTTCTTGTGCTCCCAGGTCACACCTGGAAACAAGCTTTGGCTTAGTGTGCCTCTCCTGGTTAAACAAGTTCCACTTTCCCTTTAAAAACAGTACTCAGTTTTTCAACAGTAGTGTCAGAGGTGAATGTATTCATTGGATATGCTGTACATTTAATCCTTTGGAATGTGCATTGACTACTACCAAAAGCATTCACCCTAACAATGGACCTGCATTATTGAGATGGAGCCTCCTCCAATGCTTATCTGGCCATTCCCCACGGATGAATTGGAACCATTGACAGAGATTTGTAACTTTCTTGACATGCATCACATACTCATGTCTTACATTCAATATACATTGTCCACTTTTGGCCACAAGTAACTTTTGGCTAACCTTCTCATTCTCTGATTCCTAGATGGATCTGATGCAGTTAATTCTAGACTGAGTCTCTGCCTTGTATTACAACTACTGTACAACTCTTGCTCCCCTCAACACACTTCAATTCTGTGTACTAAGTTCAGTCCTCGTTTCAAAATATGGCATCAGGTTTGGGTCATTGGTAACATCGGACCAACATCATAGCACAAACTGTCAGACTTTTGAGAGTATCAGAACCTTGCCAGTCCAGGATTTCACCTGCACAGCTGTCACAGGAGGTATAACCAGGTAGTCTACCAGCAACACTCTCTCTTCGGCTGATTCTTTTGACTGAGTTTCCAGTAAGAGTAAACAACTCAGAGCATTTGCCTTTCCCAAGCACTTTACAGTTTCATACACCGTAGTATATTCATATGCTCTCAGCATTATAGCTAATCTCTGGATTCTGGGGGAGGCCTTCTGTGGAACTGCCTCCATCTCATTAAACAAGGAAATCAAAGCTTTGTGATCTGTTCATATGGTAAAAGTCCACCCATAAATGTATTTGTTTACTTTTTGTACTCCACATATTACAACTAATACTTCACGACTCAGCAGAGAATAATTTCTTTAGGAGGAGATAGTGTCTGGGACATAAATCCAATTGTTTCTTAGAACCATCCAGCATCCTGTGGGCTACAACTGCCTCAGCTCCATATGGAGATGCGTCACACATGATGATCAGAATTTGTCAGCTAGATAATGTACCAGAACTTCTGAAGATTGCAAAAGTTTCTTGGACAAACTGAAGGCTGTGTTCTAAGTTGGGCCCATGCCATTTCAACTCCTTTGCCACTTCAATTCCTTTCTTCAGCAAAAAATACAGTGGGGTGAGGGAAGCAGACAAATTTGGTAAAAATCTGCCATAATAGTTGAGTAGGCCAACATATGCTTTCAGTTCAGAAATGTTTTTAAGTGCAGGGGCACCTTGAACTGCCTCTGCTATCTTGTTCACTGACTGCAACCCTTCAGCATCCATTTTGTGACCCAGGTATATTATTTAAGGTACCAAGAAAACACTTTTTTCCCTTTTTAAGTGTAATCCTGCTTCCAATAGTTTCTTCAACACAATAGCCAAATTCTGTAAATTTTCTGTTTCTGCTGTTCCTCTAATCAACGCATCATCCAGATACACTGCAGTGTGTGGAATCTCTTGTTACAACCACTCCATGGTCCTCTGGAAAATTGCAGGGGAAGGGCGGGGACACTCCAAATGATAACTGATTACAATACAGCCCCTTACGAGTATTTATTGTTACATCGCATTTGGACTCTTCCTCCAAAACCAGTTGTTGGTAAAACACGTCTAGCTTTGTGAACAACTTCCCTCCAGCCATAGCTGCAAACAAGTCCTCAATCTTTGGACTAGGGTACTGTTCTGAGAAAGTCTGTTCATAGTCAATTTATAGTCATCGCAGCTGGGTACTGAACAGTATGGCTTACATACTGCAACTAAAGGCGCAGTCCACTCTGAAAACTTTACAGGTTCAATGATACCCCCCTGCAGCCTCCGCAGCTGCAGTCTCCCCTGCTCTTTCTCAACTTTTGTTTCATGGCAAAAGGTATTGATCTTGATTTAAAATAATGTGGAGTAGCATTTGGGTCAACTTAAGTATTTGCAGTCATGTTCTTTAGTGCCATTTGTTCCTCTTTAAACACTGTTGTACATGAAGTCAGTACAATCTCTAAAGTCAAATTTCCCCTCTGATTTGAACTGCTACACTTTTCCTATCCATCTTGGTGAAAGCTCTCCCAACCAGCTTCTGCAGACCAAGTTTGGACCAGAGCCTGCAGCAACTTCAAGGGGCAAGTCTTTCACTTAGTTCCAATGGGTACTGACAATTGAGCTTCTCCCGGTACTTCTACCATGTTGGCTGTATTTGTTATACCAGGAATAGGCTCCACTGAGTGATGCCCATTGAAAAAGAGGTCATAATTAGGACAGCAAAATATAAAACTGAGAAAGCTGCATATACATATAGATTGTAGGAAGTCAACAAAATCTTCATAAAATGCAGATGAGAAATACAAGGTACAGTATAGGTACTGACAAAGATCTTGAATCTTGAACAAGACATGTAGCATAGTAATGTACAGTCATAATACTTACACTAATATGAGGTAGCACTAATAGTCTTTAGGGCTCCTCAAACTCCTGGATCACACCAACACTTTTAGATATGAAGAAGTGCTGAGACAAGCTCTTGAGCATATCCTGTAGCACTGGCACAGCTGCTAACATTCAGGGGTATAAGGCGGCCCCAAAACAACTGTACTTGGGCTCCTAAGAAAGCAGAAAGTCTTCACTTTAAAAGAGAGATGGAAAACTCTTGGAGGGAAAGCAGGCATTTCTGGGACAATATCCAGGCCCTATCTGGTGAGCCCAACAAAGCGCCCCCATCACAAATAAATGTAAATGATACCCTAACCCATGACCCAAAAATCATGGCTGAAACTTTTAGTCAAGCCTTTACTGACCTCAGTGGTGTTCTGCCCCCTGACTTCCTGCTCCCAACAGGCGGTAGCCTACCCCCAACTCTGAAACAACCACCCTTAAGCCACCACCCCCTTCTACCTTAAGATAATTTCCCAGAAGGAGGCCAAAAAATATATTACTAAGGTGCTCAACAAATCAAGAATGACCAATGACAAGCTCGATCTCAAGCTCCTGAAGCTCACCCTTGAAGAAGTACTCCCTCCCTTAACCAAGATTATAAACTTATCCCTAATTACAGGCAAGTTTCCAACTATCTGGAAAGCATCGGTTGTCACCCTGGTGTATAAGAGTGGCGACAGAACCAATCACACCAATTATCACCCTATTTCAATTCTCCTACCACTCTCAAAATCACTTGAACGTATTGTCTCAGATCAATTGTCTGCGTATCTTAACAAATATCAGCTGCAATGTAAACAGCAGTATGGGTTTCACAAACAACATAGCACAGCTACCGCCCTCCTGGAATTCACCAGATACATACACAAGGCTCTCAACTGGGGGCTCTTGGTGGGGGCTACCTACATCGACCTCACCAAGGCCTTTTGACATAGTTAACCATGAGCTGCTTATACATCAACTATCAAACACTGGCTCTCCCCTGAATTTACTGCTTGGTTTCAGAGTTATCTCTAAGACAGAGAGAGCACAAAAAGTAAAAATTAATGAAGTTTGTTCAAGCCCTCTGAGCATCACCACAGGTGTACCACAAAGCTCTATACTGGGTCCACTACTTTTTAGTCTGTTCTTAAAGTCACTCCCCCTGGCTGTAACAGACCAGGTTTTGCTGTATGCGGACGACACAGTACTCTGCTCATCCCACTCTGACTCCGTGGAGCTTGAGCACGGTATGCAATCTGATTTCACCTCAGTGGAAAAATGGTTCAATGACGCTAAGCTACTCCTAAACTATAAAAAAAAAACTAAGACTATGGTCATCGCATCAACCCACAACAGGCATAGGAACTAACAATTTCAAATTGTTTATAATCAAAACTCACCCCTTGAACCTGTAACCCACTTCAAACACCTAGGGGTAACAATAGATTCAACATTGTCGCACCCAAGACATATTGACCAGGTTGCCAGAAATGCAAATGCCAAACTGGGCCTAAACTACAGAAATAAGTGTTGCTTTACTCTTGATGCCCTAAAATTGGTTGTGTCCAGCTAAGTTCTGACACCAATTGACTATGGCATTGCGGTTTATGGTGCAGGCTTTGCAGTAACTTCCACAGCTGTCAAAAGAATTAAAACTACCCTAAACAAAGCTTGCAGGCTTGTCCTGGGAGTTCATTGCTTAACCCACACTTGTGAGCTTTATGCCCAAAGCAGTTGGCTCGACCTCAATGGTCATATCCGTTACCAGACATGCCTGCTCACCAAAAACTCCATACTTGACCTTACTCCCCCAGTGGTTGAGAACCTCCTCAAACACACTGATCCAGCTAGACACACAAGGGGCCTAAATGATCTCACCTTGAAAGTCCCTTTCCGCAGAACCTCCCAAGGACAATGTTTCTTCGAATACCGCACCCCCACCTGGCTAAACTCCCTCAGTGGAGAGCTGCAAAATGTAACCAAACTGGGCCCATTTAAATCCCAACTCAGAGCATCCCTTACCCTGGACAGTACCTGTGACTGCACTACATAGTTCTCCCCCTCCCCCTTTGGTTCTCCCCATACACCCTCTCAATCCTTTGTCGCCTTCCTCCTCGTCCATCTGACCCTGCCTCTCAAATCCCTTGCCAACTCCTACTCTCCTTTCCCCTCATATACCCTCTGCCACCCCTTCTTACATGCATCTCCACCCCCTCCCCTTTTAACCCCTTTCCTGGACTGTGAATGCCCCACCCTGTTCCTCCCTCCTATCTCCTCCCTCTCCCGCCCACTTCTCCATTCTCCTCTCCCAAACCCCCAGTCCATGTCATTTGTCCTCCTCCTCCCCCTTCCTCCCCATTTGCTCCCCCCACACCTCTTCCTCCCCACCTCCCTCTTGCCCAAACTGCCTCTTCCTTCCATTTCAACTCCCTGCCGGTCCCAGCCTGTACCTACCTCTATAGCACTTGTCTCGCTTCTTGTTAGTACGTTGACAAAAGAACTGTTTTACTGAAACAATTCTGGCTGCCTTCTATCACTTTAACTCAGTGTTATATAATGCCCGCTGACCTTGCATGGTCACATACTTGTCTAGTATAAGCTCATCCTGCTTTACTATATCTAATGCTTGTGTATTCTTAGGCTAAATTGTGTTGTTAGTTTCCTTACTCTGTAACTTGACCTGGAACCTCTGTAAACGAGTCACTGACTAAAAGGTTTTTTTCCGAGATTGTAATAAATAAAATAAAATAAACAAAAGATATTCAGTCTTGCATAAGATCCAAGGGTGAATGCAGCAACTGCATACATTGACACAATGAATGTCTAGGAGAGTTTAAAGGCAGTAGTGCTTGAAAAGGCATCTAATTGTGAGATGTGTTGCAGCTTGTTCCAGCGCATAGGGACAGACCAGTTGAGTGCAGCTTTTCCAAAACAAGACAAAAACCTTGGTATCTCCAAGACAATGACATTGTATTTTCTGAACTTGTATGGACTAGAGGTTCTATGAAACAGTGCCATCATGTAAGGCAGCAGATTGTTCAATAGAGCCTTAAAGGGAAATGCCCAACTCTAAGTGCCCTATACTTCAGTGTGAAGTACCCTGGATTAGCAGTTTTGCAAAAAGATTGATTTTTTTTTAACTTAATGGATTTTGTGTATGCTAAATGTTATCTGTTTAATCCTGCTGCCCCTCCTACCAGCATTTTGAGCAAAGTACCACTAGTGGCGCATCCCACAACCTCCTGCAGCTGTCCTGAGGCTGACTGCAGAGCCGGGGAGCAGCCATGGAGTGTGTATACTACTACATGGGGTGATGGAGCTATTAATAGCTCCTGTTTGTGAGTTACTGGTCCAGTGCTATCCCAAGACCAGGTATAGACAGACAGTTCACACATTATATTATCAGGGAGAAAAGGAGCTGTAAGGACCACATAGTAAGGATTAGGAAGGAGGGGGGTTGAGTGGAAGCAGGGTACTACATGGAAGCACTAAATGAAAGTACTTCGTTCGTATTTACTAAAGAGAAGGGGGGGTGACACCCAAGGTGGGAGAAATGGCAGAAGCAGGGGGGGAAGTGGTGACAGATGGGGAAATCATGGAGGGCAGAGTTTGAGAGGGTTTGAAGGCACTGAGGGTGGACAAGGCACCAGGCCCAGATGGCATCCACCCCAGGGTACTGAAGGAGCTGGCAGAGGTCCTTGCAGGACCTTTGGCAGACCTATTTAATGTTTCACTACATTCGGGGTATGTACCTCAGGACTGGAGGATGGCTCATGTGGTGCCCCTCCACAAGACTGGCCCCAAGGATGAACCAGGAAACTAAAGACCAGTGAGCCTCACATCCATCGTGGGTAAGCTAATGGAGACTATCCTGAAGGAGAGGCTGGTGGCCCTCCTAGAGGCCAAAGGACTACAGGACAGCAGACAGCATAGCTTCATACGTGGCAGATCCTGCCAAACCAACCTGGTCGAGCTCTATGACTGGGAACAGGCAACTGGACAGGGGCCATGCAGTGGATGTCCTGTATCTGGACTTCAGTAAGGCATCTACCTGGTGCCACATGGAAGGCTGGAAGGAAGTTAGTAGGCACAGGGGCGGGTGCAAAGCTGGTGAGATGGGTAGGAAACTGGCTGCAGGGTAGGCAACAGAAGGTGGTGGTGGGTGGGGAGCTGTCACACCCAAGGGCAGTGACGAGTGGTGTTCCACAGGGCTCGGTGTTGGGACCAGTGTTTTTTGGGATATTCATTGCAGACATATCATGGGACATCAAGAGCAAGATCAGTCTGTTTGCTGACCAAGGTAGGCGCAGTGGTGGATGACCTAGGGGGATGGCAGGGGTTGCAGGATGATCTGGCAAAGCTTGAAACCTGATCAGACACTTGGCAACTGGGGTTTAATGCCAAAAAGTGCAAGGTGCTGCATTTTGGGATGAAGAACCCAAGGAGGAGTTACCAGCTAGGGGGAGTGCAGCTAGCCCAGACAGAGGAGGAGAAGGATCTGGGTGTGCTCATTACAGGGTCAATGAACAACTCAGCACAATTTAGGAAGGCAGCTGCAAAGGCCAACAAATTGCTGGGTTGTATTGCAAGGGGTATATCCTCGAGGAGGGAGGAGGTGATTCTGCCACTGTATAGGTCATTAGTTAGACCACACCTGGAGTACTGCGTGCAGTACTGGTGTCCGTATCTGAAAAGGGACATTAAGTTACTGGAGGGGGTGCAGTGCAGGGCGACAAAGATGATCAAGGGGCTGGGGGACTTATCATATGAGAGGAGGCTGATGGAGTTGAACATGTACTCACTGGTGGAGAGGAGAGACAGGGGTGACATGATTGAAACCTTTAAATACATGAAAGAAATAAACAAGACGGGTACATCGGGGCTGTTCAAACTAAGGGAGGGGAGGGCCACCAGGGGCCATGATATGAGACTGGAGCAAGGAAGGTTCAGGAGGGAGATGAGGAAACACTTTTTACAGAGAGGGTGGTGGCTGGGTGGAATGCGCTACCTGCAGAAGTGGTATGCAGTAGAACAGTGGACTGCTTCAAATGAGGATGGGACAGGACAAGGGGAAGGGTTAATGAAGGGGAAGGGTGGAAGGAGGGCAGCTGCAGAATAAGGGTAGTAGCTGGCACATGCGAGCAGACTCATAGACCTCAGGCCTTATCTGCTGCCAAATTTCGTATGTTCGTACTATATCAGCAAAATTGCTTAATCAGGGGGTGCCCCACACTGAGGTGTGGCACACTTAGAGGCGGATGTGACTATTTAAGGGGCCGCTATAAAGGTTTTTTTAGGTGTCTAGTTGCCAGATAGGATCATCCTGCAGTGATATACATGATACAGTGATGGGTCCTGGGGGTTAAACTGGTTATGAAGCAGAGAGCCCTATGATGGTGTACATCCAGCATAGCCATGTGGGAGAAGTACTGCAATGGTAAATTAAGTCAGCATAGTCTAAGGCTGGGAGAAAGGGGACTCAGGTAGTCTTTTACATGTGTTAGCTGTAAAATGGTATTTGTCCCTATAGTAAAATCCCAGCTAAGAGCAGAGCTTCTGTATAGTGTGTCAATAGTCGTGTTAATGACAGTTTGCAATCCTGCCAAAGCCCCAGGTACTTGTTGTAATTGTCTAGTAATCCAGTAGTTTGAGCTTGTCCCCCAACAGAATAGAGATGCTGAAGGGTAGAACTTTTGAGAACAGATTACCAATAGGACTGAAAAGCATGATCTTGGTTTTTCAGACCTTTACTAATAACTTAGAGTGAAACAGGCTAAGCTGCAGTGTGCTAAAGGCAATCTGGAGATCCACCACTACTGAGGCTACAGTGAGTCCGGAAATGTAAAGGGTGCAATCATCAGCGTAGAAGTGTAAGTTTGTATCTGCTAAGTTGGACCCTAGATTGCTTATGTAGATCATGAAGAGCAGAGGGCCCAGGACTGACCCTTGAGGAATACCTTTGACTAAGGGGGTGCAAGAGGTGGAAAGACCTTCCACCTTTCACTGCTGCTGATCACTAGTTAAGTAGTTGGTGAACCAGGGATGGGAAGAGGAACTGACTCAACTCTGGAGAGTTTAGGCAATAAGATAGGATGGGTAACAGTATCAAATCCTTTACAAAGGTCTAGGAACATGATGCTGCGCTAACAAGTTTTTGATCAAGTGTGGTGAGCCGATTGTTAGTGACCTTAGCTAATGCAGTGGTAATGCTGTGTCTGGATCTGAAGCCTGACTGAAGTGGGGTGATGATGTTAAAGATATCGAGGTAGTCACATAGCTGCTTGTTTACCAGCTTTTCCAGTGGCTTTGCTAGTACAGGAAGCATGGAAATGGGCCTACAGTTGTTTAGATTGCTCTTGTCACCTGATTTGAACAGGGGGATGATAGGAGCTGTTTTCCATAATACCAGTAGGTCATTATGGGTAAGGGAGAGGTTAGCTGCCAGCAAGGAATGGCCTAATTTTAGGAAAAAAGGGTCCAGATTGTCAGCCCTGGCATTTTTATTTTTGGAGTTCAATTTTGAGAGATGCTGTTCAACCTGATTGTAAGTAATCAGTATGAATTGAAAAAGTGATAGTTTTAATTATACAATGGCAAGGATAGTTCTAGCATTCTGAATGGTCAGACTGCCTTAGACACAGTGATGTTACTAGACAATAACATCACTGTATCTAGGGCAGGCATGGAGATGACCGTAGAATGCTGAACAAAATCTCTCCTTCCATACCCAAGCCACAGAAAACCCGATATGGCTTCACTGTCCCCTCGCAACCACAACCAGCAAAAGAAATGCCTCCCTCTCTCCAAGACAGCTTCACAGTCCCCTCCCAAGCAAAACAATTTTCAGACCCCCATCACCTTCAATGTCCTGTAACTGAAATTCAATAAAATTAAAAAAAAAACAAAGTTGCTGAAACCCAATACTCGATAGCTCCTCTTTCTCCACTCAGCACAATGGCAAAGGTAACATATGAGCAGTTGAACAGTGCCGCACAGAGCTCATATACTGCCTGGCATACTGCTTACTCACTCAGTCCAAAGACAGACGAGTCTCATTTTTTAAATTACCTTTCCCACACGGTTCCATTTGTTTAATTAAAACCCCGCTACCATGTAAGATACATTAAAGCCATTGAGAGCAGCAGAGCAAAAGCAGATCAAACCTGCTCTGCTCACAGTCACATTCGGCTGTGTCTCTTCCCGTGAGGTACTCACCGACCCATCTTTGCTTTTGTCCAGTCACTCAACACTTTTCAAATTCCTGTAAATGTAAAGATAAAAAAAACAGAGACCAGCAACTGGAAACAGCATGGGGTGAGGTGGGGGGGGGCAGAGAGAAACACACAGGTACAGACAGCATAAAGTAAAGAGCGCCACCTGCTGCACAACCACGAAGGAACGTCTTTTTCAATAAATAGTCTTCCACAGTAATAAATCATTAAAAAAATGTGTAATCCTTGTATTTTTTCATTCAAAATATAACGAGCCATTGTATAATAGCAATGAGGCATTCTAGGGTGAGTGTCACTGTGTAATAGTGTAATTTCTTGGGTGTTGAATGCACTCGGCCTGCAGCCTCGAGCTTCAACCAGCCGAGGCATGACATTATTACACAATAACACACA
The DNA here is from genome assembly GCA_016271365.2 of Neoceratodus forsteri. Lineage (NCBI taxonomy): Eukaryota > Metazoa > Chordata > Ceratodontiformes > Ceratodontidae > Neoceratodus > Neoceratodus forsteri. The sequence goes on from JADMNL010000023.1 coordinate 355,594,346, forward strand.
CCCTAGAATGCCTTATTGCTTAAATATAGTATCCGAATGTCCTGAGCCAAGAAATGGGTAAGCTGCTGCAGGGAGAATTATCATAGGCAAGCCTTGCGGAAGCAAAGTGGGAATTTAGTTCCTAAAGGATGCTTTGCTTTTCTGTAATGATTCATTTAATAACCATCAGTTGATCTGGCAGTGATGGGGAAGCAGTTCTTCCTTCCACAGACCTGACTGGTTTCCAGAAGTTGATTGGGTTATTTATGTTTTCTTCCATTAAGTTCAGGTAATATCTAGCTTTGGTGGTCTGAACTAATTTGGTGCAGTGGTTCCATTTCTGTCTAAAGACAGACCAGTTACGGACCGATTTAGTGCTCCTGACTATTGCCCAGTGTTTGTCTCAATCTCGTAATGTGGCCTTCATGTCCCGGTTAAACCAGGAGAAGTTTACCTTTTTTGCTCTGTGCTTGACCAGGAGAGCATGCTTGCTGACCACACCCAAAAACAGCTCATTAAAAATGTTTGTGGCAGAATTTACAGACTGTGCAAGAAAACAATTTCTGAAAATTGATAGCCACCAAATCCAGATGAAAACCAGACTCACTGAAGTGGGTCAGACATCTTTTTTGAAACATTTTGAGTTGTGACCAAGGTTTCTTTAGGCATCTAACGCAGACGACAGCATTGTGATCGCTGTTGTCAAGAGACTGCAGCATGCATGATTTTCTGTGGCATATTCATTATGATGCAGTCTAGTACTGATAAGCTGGCAGGGTTTTGGGGGGTTAGACTTGGTAGGTTAGTTTATGAGCTGAATTAGTCAGAGCTCTGGACTGAGCTGTTTGAGGTCAACTGATTTAGTAGTAAGCTAATCCCTGTTTAGTAGAAGTATTTGTTTATGGCACCCTTCCCCAAAGGCTCAGTACACCAGTACTATAAAACAGAGATAGTGGCACTAAAAATAATAAATACACTCCAAAATAAAATATGAAATATATATAAATGACAGCTCCTCATAACAACCAAATCACAACAAAGTCACACTGCTACATATCTTAAATATTCACATTTTAACAATAAAAGGGACTTTCAAGCCCCGTATGCCTGTGTAAATGAGTATGTTTTAAGACCCCTTTTGAAGGTTTTCACCGAAGAGGCCTCCCTCAGGGCCCTCGGGAGAGAATTCAACAATACTGGCCCTACTACTTGAAACAAAGTGTCCCCCAAGGTTTTAAGCCTAGCCCTTATAGAGCTCCAGGTATTGTAGTTTCATTATTGTGGGAGATGACAAAATCAGATAGGTGAGATACACGTTCAGTAGCACCCTTGGGGGGTCTGTAGCACCCAGCTACATTGATTGTTGACATACTTGAGGGGGTAACTGAATGTGATTAAACTTTCAAATTCATGAGGCTTGAAAAGGGCACTGATGGGGGTGGAGGAAAGCTTATTACTGATGAAGAGGGCTAGACCTCTTCCTCTGGTAGCTCTACCAAGGTAGTGTAGTGTGAAATCAAGCAGGGAAATTACTTGAGAATCGATTAAGCTATTTAGACAGGTTTTAGTTTTAAGCAGAACATCAGGGTTGGAATGGGTTACCCATACTTATATATCATCCAGTGTTTTAATCAAGCTGTGGACATTAACTGACATTTATTTAAGCCCATTTGGTTTGGCAAAGTGTGAGGGAGTCAAATCTGGCTAGGTGGGGACAGGTTTGGCTTCTACATTGCTCCAAAAAGTTGGAAATGAGGCTCATGCACCACAAATCTAAATATTTCTAATATTTCTTTATTTTTCACAGTCAGTTCATGCAAGTGCACTTCATCAGGGAGAATTGTACACTTTTTGTTTATGAATTTTTCATTTGTCTTAAATCCAGTGCCTCTTTGAACTTCTCAGACCTAAAGGAACCAATTTAAATATCAGATCTGTCCCCACTGATTTCACCAGTTTTCTCATCCCTTTGTGTTTAAGTAATCAAACCTCCCACTCTATAGATGCGCTTCTAAAGACGTGTTTAGTTCCTCTATATCAAGGTCCTGGCTCCTCAAGAGGCAGAGTGAGAAAATTATAAGTGTATAGTGCTCCCTGATGAAGTGCACTAGCACAAAACATTGGTGGTGAACTGAGTGTAAAAAATAAAGAAATGTTAGAAATATTTGGATTTGGGGTGAGTGAGCCTCATTTTCAACTTTTTTTGAGCAATCTTTGGATAAGCAATTGGAATTGGCTCCTCCCATGTGCCCTTTGTATGACAGATTCAGGGACCGCACTGGCTGATACTTGGTTTCTACAGTGCCAGAGCAGATAAAAGTAGAAGGATAATCTGTTTGCTGACTTGGAACTTGGGGAAGGAGTACTTTTTGGGGTGAAGTGCCTTGGTTGTGAGATTGAGTGAGGCACAGGCAGTTAAATAATTTACTCTCCTAGTACTGAAAGCAGAAAGCAGAGAGAATAAACCACAGGAAAATGATTTAGGAGTAAGCAGATAATGAGCTAGGAACATAGTGCTGGCAGCCCACAGGTAGGACCACTTGACAGGTTGAACAATATCATTGAATTTGGAAGCTCGGATGCAGGGGCCCATGTAGCTGTGAAGCATAATGAATCCTTGGTAACACATTATAATTACTGGTGACCCCAAATATCAACTGGATTACTGGCCTCTTCCAAAACCGTAATAACCAGATTTTGGGTTATTATGCTCCCAAAAGCCATAATAACCCGAAATCTGGTTATTACGACATTTCAAACTACTTTCACTTTCACCGCAGACTGTAACGTGACCGAGCAGTTCAGTATTCTAAACAAAATTGTACACATTTTCCACAAATCAGCAGTGTTTACTATAAGAAACATGCTAAGCTTTTTGTTGTACCTTCGTATGTGTATTTTCCTGAGCCGATGAATGTAGTGCAAGGAAAGCAAGTGACTCGGTGGCTTCTAAAGACTCAGCGCAACCAGGTTGGTGCACTGGTCCAAAGACCTTTTTCAGGCATGGCCTGGACCAGAGACTGGCACAATCAATGGCAAAATACAGTGAACAACAGCAGTGACTCATTCATAAGCAAGTACAGAATCCAATGCAGTCAAGCAACATACAGAGGTGGACAAGTAATAATAATACACAAACTCAGTGCAAGATACAACAAACAAGGTGGGCATTATAC